>HG993131.1:6250000-7500000 GCA_905231865.2 Boloria selene
GTGACGTATGCCATGGTGTTATATTATTAGCATTTGCGGGTTGGATGGTATCAGTGGAAAAGGATAACATGAATAAAACGTCGAAAAATGAAATCTGGAATATTTTCTTTGGAGGTAACGATAAAATTAATATATTCTCGGTTGTTCAAACAATATTTTGATGCAATTGTGTAAAAAATGACTTTATTTCTTTCAGTTTGATTGTGTACAATTTTTATTTATATATTTACTATTATGTTTGTATGCTTTTATTTTATTTTTCAACATGTATATAGATTAATTAATGGTAAAAGACTTGTTTTTTTAGAAAATTAATAAATAAAAATGTAGAATATTGTCCACTGGGCGTATATAATGATAATCAATATAATCATTTAGGTATATTTATGTACGCCCAGTGGTCAACATTCAACCTTTTTATTAATTTATTTATTATATTTATGGTCTTTACAAAATAGGAATACAATATGCAATTATATGGATATTCTCGTACTGCTGACTGTGGACTGTAGACTACAGTCCGTAATCTTACTTTACGGAATAGGTTACAGTGCCTCATGGTATCATTAGTACCTACCTACTTTTTTTTTATTTAGTGATAAGTTTTTTAAGTTTTCTATAGTTTTTATACAAATAAGTACTAAAAAATAAGTAATATGGCGTTAGAATGACTTATTATAAAATGTGTAATGCAATACTTTTATTACGTTAACAATTTGTCTTAGGTCGTTATGTTATCCTTATGATGGGGCTATTTACACTCTACACGGGATTCTTGTACAATGTGTTTTTCTCGAAGTCCATTGTGCTTGTACAACCATATTGGAAGAATACGTACGAGCAACAGGAAGTAGAAAAATCTCAATACCTAACATTAAATCCAGTTTTTGAGACTAATCCCCCATATATATTTGGCGTGGATCCAGTTTGGGCGGTAATAAAAATTATTTTTTTTGTTTCTTCTGTCAAAGTTGCTATAATAACACTTACATCTTAATTATACATAAATAAACATTCTTCAATATTTTCCCACATTGATTAAATCTTATGAATATAACTTTCTGTGGTATGTAATAATTAGTTAACGCTATATTTTAAATATATTTCACAGCTAGCCAAAAACAAAATTATGTACCTAAATTCTTTGAAGATGAAGATGTCAATAATTATTGGGATTGTGCACATGATGTTTGGTCTGTTTTTAAGCCTCTTCAACCACCTGTAAGATGGTTAATTTATAATTTACGTAGATAAATTAAAATTTAAAATTAAATTACATGCAATATTATATAGAATTCATCTAAGTTAATAATATAGTACCAATAGTGTCTGAGTAAAAGAGTTTTAATGTGTGGTTGTGCAGCTGTATAGATTGATTAAAATTATACGTATTATTTATTAGTCATATACCCTATCTACGGAGCCCTAATATACCAAAAAGGTTTTCAACAGTAATACATACGTATCTTTATATATAAATATCTCCTGTGCGTGTGTATGTAATTGAACTCCTCCTAAACGGCTGGATAGATTTTGGTGAAATGTTTTGTGTGTGTTCCAGTGCATTCGAGAATGGTTTAGATTGTCATTTCGGTCCCCAACAAAATGTTTTGAATTAATTAGTTATTTCTAAATTTAGACAATACATGACATATTCAATCTATATAAATAAAATGATAGAGGTCTGCATTTGTGCGCGCATCACGCAAAAACTACTGGATAGATTTCAATGAAACTTTTTAAGTTTTATTTCTTAGACACTTGGCCCTTATCAAAAATGATTAACGAAGTCACGGGTATCACCTAGTTATAAATAAGCTAGGCAACGTAGTTAGTACCTACATGTCGTAATGTTACGGTACCATCACCTTTATAACATTACAATAACTCTTAAAACTAAGGCACATATTGTTCCAAAAATAATATATAATGTTTTGAAAACAGAACACAAAATAAATTAATTTAATATTTATTATTTTGACAAGTAAAAAATATATAATGGAATATGTTAAACAAATTTATTAAATAAAACATTTAAAACATATTAAATGAATATTATTGTTTCAAAAGGAAAAAAGAGAAGGAAAGTAATGTTAAAAATATACAAGAGTCTATATATTTTTTTAATAATTCATTGATTCAAATTACAGTATAAGTAAAATGTATTTTACAAGTACAATATATTATTTTTGAAAGAAAGTAAACGACCTGGATGAAAAAATAGAACAGTTTAGTAGCAAAAACAGAAAATCACTATTTTTGATAGTAATTTTTTGGCAGGCTCTATCTAAATATCTTCAGTCAGAGCGTGTAAAAACTCGCTGAAAGTTAGACATGAAGTGTGCCAATAATTTATTTACGCTGTATTTTCCACCCGCATACCATACTTGTCCGTTATTTTGTACGAAGTACTCGCACCCTTACAATTCACCTGCCGGCGCTCGACATTGAAAAAAAACATGACACGACGCAGACGTCCAAAACACTGATGTGGCTATTGAGCGCGCATTACAAGCGTGAAGCCGTGTATACAAGGAACAGAATAATAAAGTAGAAAACACTTTTATTAATAAACTAGTCACTCAACCTCGCTTTGCTCGGGTACTTCCATAGGTTCGTTTTAACGGTTAGTATAAAATGGATAGACTGCATATACACATATTTATATATAATTATATCTATGACGTCGATCAATCACTCGGTTTCGCTCGTAACAAATGCCTAAATGATCTTGCAATTACGTTACATTATAAACTGACTACTATTAATTAACTACAGCTGCAGAATTTGTTAAATCTGTCGAGCTCCTTTAACTGTTAAGCGAGAAGTAATATCAGTTCTATTTCATATGTATTTTGTACGTTGTACATGCACCTTGACATATACTGTGCAATTGACGCGATCTTACTACAAAGTCTTTTGTTTCAAAAGTCAAGCGGGCTTTATCAGTATGGATTTTAAATCCAAATTTGTCATTAAACAAATTATTCTCATAATCACCATTGTAAACATAAGTAGCGAACTTTTCTAGAAACTTTTATTTGTTTGGTATTTACACTAGCGACTCTACCTCGCTCCGCTCGAGTTTGTACCTTGATTCGTTTTAATGGGTAGTGTAGATTTCTCAGAAATGTAATATTTTTTCCCCAGAAAAAGTTTCCTATATATTGACCCGTATTATCAGCTATCATTATGCTAAATTTCATCACAATCTGTCAGTGGTTTATTCTTGTAATGCCGTCACAGACTGACAAATAATCTAAAAACTATAGGCTTCTGTATTGACAATGCAGACAATTTAGATAAGATTTTTCAAAAAATGTTTAAGTACAGATTCGACTCAGTTAGGATTTTATTATGTTATATTGTATAGATATATAAAAGTTTCTAATATGACGACACGTTTGGCTCACTTGGTAGTGACCCTGCTTTCTCAACCAGCGGTCGGGGGTCGAGTCCCGCTGGGGGCATTCATTTGTTGAGCACGAATATTTGTACTCCAGTCATGGGTGTTTATATTTATAATATGTATGTATTAAAAATTTATGTGTAAGTGTATCAACTATTTGGTATCCGTAATACAAGCCTCACAGCTTACCACGGTACTAGATGGCGCTGTTATAATAATGTCCGAACATATTTAAAACAATTAATATTAATCTAAGAAAGGATTAATATTAATCTAAGAAAGGATTTATCGTATATATATCACAAAAATCATCCTAGAAAGCTTTTACACAGTCATTGTTTTTCATTGCAGATATTTTAAAAAATACTATGCGATTTATTTGCAATTCATACCTCAAGTGCTGTTTCTGTCATGCCTTTTTATGTGGCTGGTCGTACTTATATACATGAAGTGGTTTATGTTCAGTGGAAAATATGGTACTTTTTTTAATATATTTATGACCTAATATTATTAATATATTTATGACCTAATATTATACTTAAGTGCTACAACATTTTTTATATTTAATTACGGGCATGGATGTAATACATTGTCTGACTCCAAAAAAAGATAATTCGAATATGTTATTGTAATTTTTAAGAAACGTTATATTTATAAAATTTTAGCTAATTGAAGTAATCAAAGTAAAAATCTTACTTCTCCTTTTTAAAAGATTTTGTTTTGAGTTTTAATTATGGATTTATCTTTTTTAGTAAAATATTATAAAAAAAATATTATACTCATACTATACATTATATATTATATGATATTCATGTTACTTCTATAAAGTCATTTTATAAAGCGTAACATAATTACGTTCTACGGACTTTGATCTTCGACGTCTCTTTGGCGGAAATGTGACTAGATGACTGAAAATTTCTCGTTTTCCTGCAGTAACAGTGTTTCCAGCAGAATGTTCATTTTCCAAATATATCTATAGTTTGTATAAACGTCTTTACTTAGTGAAAAGGTTCATGAACTATAATTAGAATTTACATTATTTTTTTTATTTGACTTTGTCTCCGTCTGTAAGTATGATTTAACGTTTACTTTAGATTTATTAGAGATAAGATATTTTCACACACTAAAAATATACCAAATTTCAGCAAAATCTGTCCAATTGTTTCGTGATAATACATTCCCAGATAGATAGGACAGAAAGATAAAAAATCTAATGCCTATGTATCAATTAATACCACTATTTAAAAAAATATTTAATGGTTAGATTACTCTGTAAAAAATGTTATTATACGTACGAGTATTAATAACAATTAATTTTTCCAGCCGAAGTGAAGCGAGGTGCGGGATGTTCGCCATTGATTTTAATTTTGTTCATCGATATGGTATTGCTGTCTACTACTAAGCCTGTGGAAGATGATTGTGACGCCTATATGTTCAGCAGCCAAGAGAAGTTCCAGCGTATGCTAGTTGTCATTGCAGCAATTTGTGTCCCAATACTTTTATTCGGAACTCCGGTTTATCTGCATCTGTCGTATAAAAAGAAAAAACTAGAGGCATTGGTTAGATTTTATATAATGAAAAACTTATCTATAAACTCTAAATATTAAGTGGTTCTTTCAGATATTTCTGTTTTATATTATATTAATTATAATACTTTCTACACGTACAAATATTAACTAGTGTATAAGCCTGAGTCATAATATGCTGCACTTTGTGACATTTTCAAACGGTAAAAATTTGTTAGTATATTTTGTACGAGCCTATACGTTTAGTATTGAATAAAAACTAGATAATGGAAAAACTAAATGATGGAATGATTGATGTATAGGAAATACAAACTTTCATCCTCCTCTAATGTTTTTCATGATAAAAACCAGCGTATTTTTAGTTTTTACATTACGAATTAACTCATGTATTTAGAAACCTTTTTTCTTTGTAATATTAGTGTAGATTAAGATTTAAGATGTAATAATATGACAAGTGTTTGTCCAGTTACTAAAACAAAAACAATAAAAGTAATATTTGTATTGATCTTATTCTTATTTATTTTAGAAAAAAGTAAGCCAATTTCGAAGATATCAACGCAAAGATTCTGAAAATAAAAGAGCTGAAGAAAAGATGCTGGCAGAAGTCGCCAAATACACCACAACATTCGGTGAATTGATGATACATCAGGCTGTTCATACTATAGAGTTCGTTTTGAGTACCATATCACATACTGCTTCTTATCTTCGTTTGTGGGCCTTGTCATTAGCTCACGAACGTTAGTATTAAGTTTTTTTTATTTTATTATAATTGTTAAAACTGTATAATTAATAATACTAAAGTAGCGTATAAAATTGTCTATCCTGCGCTTGATCTCTCGCTAGTCATAAATTTCGTTCAAAATTAATTTTCTCACATACTTTATTTTTAAAATCACCATGCATTCTTATTTAATTCATTTCTTTAGATTATCCCGTGCATGGTCGGTTGTATTCGATAACAAAATCAATTTACATTCCATGCCGATATTTATGTGCCAATAAAACTACTTGAAGAAAATATTACCACTATAAGTGCACGTTCTAATTTTATATTTAGATATCACCTGAAATGTCGAAACAATTCTAGAATATATTAATCGAAAAATTAAAGTTAAAAAAATAATTGTTAAAAATGTGAATATAATTAAAATAATGGAAGTATTATGCTTAATTTATTTAGTAATTTATTCACATATTTCAATAACAACAGTAAATATAATTTCCTGCCTTACTGGCGAGATTATATCTCGAATACGTATAAAATAACAGTTTTTGCTTTGCATATTACAATGAGATAGTATAAGATAGGTTGAACATATGAAGAACACAAGAAGAACATAAATAGACTACCTCGGCCTTCCTATACACATTAACACTGAGCAATATTTTTAATTATATTTTTCTGTAATTATTACAGAACTATCTGAAATGTTATGGGTGATGGTATTTGCGAAACTTGGCCTACGAGAAACATCTATGATGGGAGGACCAAAGATATTCCTTATTTTCGCAGTTTGGGCTATATTCAGTCTTTCCATTTTAGTAGTTATGGAGGGATTGTCAGCGTTCTTACACACCTTGCGATTGCACTGGTATTTTTCTTTTTCATTTTAATTTTCACAGGTCTGTCTACTGTACGCTTTACCCTTTGGTCTCTACTTCCCTCCAAGCTGAGACTTGAGGATAAAATGTACTATTATTGTGTTATGTACTATTATGTATTATTATAGTGGTACACGTATATAATAATTACTTATGCATCTTACATAGATCATGTCTTGTTTTTTACGTAATTTATGATTTATTTCAGGGTAGAATTTATGAGCAAGTTCTACACCGGTGCAGGATACCCGTTCAAACCTTTCAGTTTCAAAACGATTCTTTCTGGAGAGGGTAAAGAAGACAATTCCGAGGCCATGTGCAAGAAGAAAATAACTACATACTAAAACATAAAACTTAGTTTATTGTTTTATAGATTATTAACAAAAATGAGGTTTATTTTTGTTAGGCATTAACATATTATTAGGTATTTAATTTTCTTATTACTAAGACCTACCGCAATGAACACAGTTTTGTTTGATAAACATTTTATATATTATGTAAAAATATATTACTGTCATATTGAATAGTATTTGCAGATTATGTACCTACATGATATATCTACATTATCTATATACTGAGTAATACTTTCTCACAATCTTTAACACACGTGTGACCACACACTCCGGGTGTTAAAACTTAGAAGGCATAATAGCTTATGCTAGGACTAGAGTAAGGAGTAGGTTTTTAATGCTGTCAGTACACTAATAAGCACTATAACAACTATGTAAATGCATAAGACATACCTGTTACTTCTTTTTTGAAATACACGGTTTCTAATTTGCTGATTACGAATAAACACAGGAAATACAAGTAAATACATAAAGAAGTATTGTTTGTTGAGTTTTGTTTCCATAAATATTTTTTTTAATTTATGCACCTAATGTTAGTAATTAAATTGAACAACAAACTCTGTAATTAATTGGAAATAAATGAACGATGCAAATATAGTTTTTATTTATTCAATTATGAAAATGGAATTATCCGCCAAAAACTTTCAACTAAAGGTTGAAGAATTTCGGAAGACATACATTTTGATGGGTAGCTGTTATTTCTAAAAACGTTTACCAATTTTTTTATTAAAATATGCTTATTAGACTCATACTAATACAAATTTGGCTTTATTAGTTTATTTTACTAGTCAGTCAGGCTCATGTCAAAATACTTCACGGGTGTTTTTTATACATTATAGGCACACGCTTGACCACTATCACACCTGATGTGGCCTAAGGTTCCCACCCGCGCATGCCTAGAAAATGCCTATTCACTCTTTTTTTAAGATACCCAGATTGTAGGTGTTAGAAAAACACAGATCTCGGTAAAGCATTCCAGACCCTGGCTGTGCGAATAAGAAATGAAGAGGGGTTAAACCGTTTCGTGCGCGTGGATGGTATATGAACGATATAGGGATGGAAGCTTTCCCGGTGTCTTGCAGTGCGGTTGTAAAAAGGTGAAGGGGGAACAAGGTCGAAGAGCTCCTGGGAACACTCCCCAAAATATATCCTATAAAACACCGATAGGCCGACAACCTTACGACGGTGATACGAGGCTTTGGAGCTTGGCCAACAGTGGTGAGTCCTTGCCGATGAGTTTTCTAGCCCGTCGATCTACAGCGTCTAGTGCCGCAAGTTGATACTTGGCGGAACCATCCATCGAAAAAGTGACTGCAGTACTCCATGCACGACCTAACCTGTGCTTGATATAATGTAAGCAGTTGTTGTGGCGTGAAGTACCGCTTGACCTTATAAAGAATGCCTAGTTTTTTGGAGACAGTCTTGGCTTTCGCTTCAATGGCTCTTCCGAAGTTTATAGTGGCCGAGATATCGAGACCAAGCAGATCAATGTGGTCGTTGATTGGTTGGGAGCCAAGGTGAAAGGGCTTCGTTTAGCAGAGAGCAGACACGCCTGTGTTTTTGTAGCGTTGAACTCCACCAAATTGGCAAAACCCCAATTTGAAACTTCATTAAGGACGGTGTTCACCCGTTCAACCATTGCCTCTCTTAGTTCGTTAGTTTCGGTGCTGTTTGTGCGCGGACTGGACATATATCTCTCCGTTACAGTGCTGTCATCTGCATACCCCAGGATGCCGGGTGTCAGCAGGTCATTGATGTGCAGCAAAAAGAGCGTAGCGGAGAGAACACTCCGGCATTAATGCTTCTGAGGTCAGAAGAGCAGCCGTCAATGACTACACGGAAGCACCGCTCACTCGAAAAGTCAGATATCCAGTCGCATAGGCTAGATGGAAGACCATATAGGGTGTTCGTTTCGTTCTTTTCATTTTCAAGACATCCATGGTATCCACTCTTAAAATCGTCTATAGGGACAACACTCTCCTATACTAAAGGATTTCTCCTTACTATTTACAATTTTAGTACAATTTTAAATGTCGCTAATAATAGTGTAAATTCCTTTTAAGCAATGTCTTGTGTTTTGGATTCAATATTTCGTTATTAGCACTGTATTTCATGAAGAATTATATGTAAATGTTTTGTAAAAAACTTCTGAAGCTAATAGATATTTCTTATGAAAATCTGTTTCGTCGGTCTTTTTTAATCATTTAGGAGTGAAGCACTTACATATTACATTTTTAATGTACTGTAAAATATGAGTTGGCTTTAAATGCCGCCCTTATTTTGTATTGCCTGAGGCAGCTTCTTTGCATCTTAGCAACGCACAGTTTTGGATGTTATTACAAAATAAATGTTATATTTTCCTTACTTTGTAGTATGATTTATTATAAAAATCGTACTTTCTTTAGTCTTTACAAAATTATACTAACATTTATTAAAATCGAAGTAGCAGTTATAGAAGTGGCAAAAAGTACTTTTAAGTCGTGTACATGTTCGTTCGTCCGCTCTAAAATATTAGGTGTAAAGTATTTTGAAATATGCTAAGCCAATATTTTAAAATAATTATAATATCAAAGTTATTTCATCATCATCATCATTCCCCGTTTTTTTTAACGTCCCACTGCCAGGCACGCAGGCAGGCCTTCATTCTATACGAGGGGATCAGGCCTTAGTCCACCGCGCTGGCCCAGTGTGAGTTGGCGGACTTGACATGGCTTTCAAAGAACTTGCTAAGTTCTTATAAGGCACGCAGGTTTCCTCACGATGTTTTCATTCACCGTATGACAAGTGGTAATCATGATAGAAAATGATTCGCACATGAAAATGTCAAAGGTGCGAGACCCGGATTTGAACCCGCATCACTCGGTTATTCAAGCGAGCGCGTTACCGTTTTGTTACCACTGCCTTTTCAATCAAAGTTATTTAAGTTTAATTAAATATCAATGTGTTTTATTTTAAGTTAGCAAATGAAAAAACTTCCATTTCGAATAAACCATCACACAGTAAACAGAAAATCATACCTACAATAGATTATGTACCTCAGCCGTTTGGAACGATATTACGTGAATATTGAGTTGGCGATTTCGCTTTTATGAATTTACAAGCCTATATACCTATTGGGATTATAAATTGTGAACTTAAAGCATTGTTTCTTCGATGTTTTAATTAAAAGGTTTTTTAAAAATTATGAACTTAAAGCATTGTTTCTTCGATTTTTTAATTAAAAGGATTTTGGCTCACACACACGTTCTTAAGCATGATTTTTTATACATAATATGTAGATAGGCACCTAATAATGATGATTTCTTCTATTACCTACACAATTATAAGCCTAAAATAAGAGATATATAACAGTGTACAGACGAGTAACACGTATCACGTTGCGTACTCGTACATAATAATTAAGCTGTAAAGGGTTAATGTTGCCTATTAATTCAAGGAAGATGAAGGTTACCATTCAAGTTTAAAGAGGTAAAGGTATTGTCTATTTTAATTTTTAATTTTATAAAATAAAATTTAATTTAAATGACACCGATGATGAACCCAACACGATGGATAGAACCTTGAAATGGTATATTTTAAATGTGAACCAGTGCGGCCACTGTGTTGCCAGAGCGCAATCCACTAGGCTCTAGGCGCTACGCAAGCCGCCTATCTGTGCGGACGTATAGTCTATTTTTCTTACTTGTCCTAAATAGTAAACAAACACTGCCTTGAACGAAAATCACTTATTTTCGGAAAATCCCGCATTTTAGACTTGGTTTCATCGTTTATAACTATTTTAGAAACACACACACTATGAATTACACTTATAAAAGCTGTTAATTTATGATTTGAACACATTATTTTTGCTAAAATTGAAATTTTAACAGAACCAAATTCTATAGATAGAATATGAACAAAACATTTTGATATTTGTAAATTACAAAGTACGACATTTTTCTTCAAATTTTATTAGGTTTTAAAATAGGAGTGTCATCTGTAGAATATAGAAGATTTTTAATTGCTTTTAACCAACTTATACTGATTATTTATTTGTTATTGTAATTATTATTATTTCTTATCTTATTGCACTGTGTAATAAAATGGAGTGAGGGACTTCGCTCTCGGAGATCTTTCGATCGCTTATTTGCTTTTTTAGTTTAAAGTTTTAAAAATGACTTTATATTAAGACAAAAAGGAAAATAAAATTATTATAATTATTATTAGTAAGGAGGTCATATTCGAGTAATAAAATTATCAAATTAACTTGTCGTATTATTTCTACCCAATACTTTACGTTCACTGCATAAAAACCATTAAGTTCAGTCTAATATAAGAATTTACTTTTCTCTGAAATTTCCCTGAACAAATAAACCGATGTCCAAACGTTCGTAGACCTTTGTTGTAAAAGCTAGAAAGCGTAAAGTTCGCATCGAATATCTATTGGTGCATTGGTACGCAACAAGCCACTACGTACAGTACGATTCACTACCGTTCTTTTTCGAAGAATATAAACATAGGTACTCTATAGAATCTAATTACGTTAAAATTTTATACTAATTTCAATTTTGTATTATTAAGCACCTTATGACCTTCCATTGCGAAGCACGGTTTCCCTTGAATATGACGTGGAACAGACCATCTACCACACTAGATAAGTGCGGGAAAACATGAGTATTCCGCCATACATTTCTTTCGCAATCTTGCTGACTTCTCTCAAACACGCAGGTTTCGTCTAGATGTGTTCCATCTTATTAAGACCATAATCGTATTGTAAAAGATTCGCAACTTAAAATTAGATAAGTCGCGATCTTGGGTTTATCAAGCAAGCGCGTTACCAAACGTTACGCATACCACCATTAGTACACCACTTCCAAATTTATTTTTAGCAATAATATATTGTAAACCAAAATAAAAGTACAATCACTTTGTTTATAATGAATATAAACTGTCAATATTAACTTAGCACAGACGTTTTGTCATCACGGTCGACTTCGCTGGATCTTGAAATAGCTGGCGTGACTGTTATGTTGCGAGTGCTGAATGCATTTTCACTTGGTAGGTATATTCCGAATCGATCCTAAAAATTAGGTCGAATTCAAGTTATTTATTTACACGTTACGTTAAAAAATATTACCAAACCTATGCTAAAGTACAAAACATATTTGTCAAAAACTATGTATATGTAGGTATGTATGTACATCATAGTATACGTCTTATTCTAGGATTAAAACTTATCGAAAGGCGACGCTAACCAATAATATAGAATTAAAAAAAAACATTTACTATACCTTTCCGTAAGGGAATACATACCTTTTTTATACAAACAGTAAATGTCGCAGATATTTTGTTTTTTCAACAATACATAAAGCTTTATGTAAAGGACGTTAAATACTGAAGCCGTTCTATAATATTCGTTTAAAATCCTAAGAGATTTTAATTAGAATCTCAAACTAAGTTTGGGGTGAATTAGTTTAAATGATGGTGGATTTGTGGGTTTTCTATATTTCCCTACCGTATATAAACTTACTGCCTAATATGATACTACTATATATGAACTTGTCAAATGAAACGTACTTCAGGTTCTACGCCAGTAATTAATTAATTAATTTTAATTAATAAATTAATTATAATTATCAAAATTACTTTAGAAAGTTATTCAATTCAATTTTCTTGTTAATGACTTCAAAGCCTTTCATAAAGTTTTAAGTACCTTTGGATATCTATTATAGTTAAATTGCGGGTGACATATGCACGGGCGAGGCGGTGGTATTTTATAACTCGCGTGGGAGGATATTTCACTCCTTGGAGTTGGAGGCGTCTCGTAACCTAGAAATACATATGTAAAATATACAAAAGCTGCAAATAATAATTATTTTAAGTATTTAATAACTAAAAATAATTAGTATTTTTAAAAAACACCTTTAAAATTATTTATCCGACGCATTGTTCTCTTCATTTTCTTTCTCATTCGCTTCTCCCACGCGATTTCCATAACTAAAAAACAGTAGACAAACGCTATTAGTTAAGGTTATTATTAACTATAAATTTACTTTACGGAAGACGTCTTGTTTAAGTAAAATTATATTATAAAGTAAAAATTAATAACTAAACTAGGTCTGTTCTTGACGGTTTGTGCATCTTTTTACTAGTAAGACGTTATGTTGTTACTTAACCCTTTGTATTTAACCGCCACGCTTTAATTAAGTTTCCATTTTATGCAACGAGTGAGTATAAAAATTGTTTTTAGCATAATTAAAATATTCGCATAGAACGCTTTTAAATCTATTAGTACTTAGGTAATATTTTCATATCAGCATAAAAATTACAATATTATCATGACAATGATGACTAATATCACTGAGGTTAGCCAACTGCGCAAAAGATATTATAGTGCTGAAGTGTACGTGTAAGTATAGTGTATACTTGGGTCGACCCGGAACTCGAATATACAGCTATATAAAAATATACCTACATTTATGATATGCTCCAACATGCATTGCAATGGAAATGAAAAATAGATATTCCAAAACAACATAAACTGAACACGTGTCATTTTAATTGACCTACATAATGCACGAAGGGCGAAGGCCCGTACAATACATACAGAGTAAATCACGATTTTATTATATTTATTTATTTATTTAATGAATAATTGTAATATTTCATAGTTACGAATTCGCTCCTTTTCCATTACTTTGAACTCGAACAATTCGTAAGCTTCTTGAAATAGATCTGCAATATCCTTTTTAACATCAGTTACAGGAATGTCCATGGCTCGTTCGACAGCTTTTTTTAATTCGATATAGGCTGTGTCATAATTCAAGTCACGATCATCATAACGAAGAAATATTGCCTTATCGACAGTGTTAGACACCATAGTAAAAAGAGTTTCCGACACAGTTGGAACAGGTGTTGGTACAGGTTCTGGAATTATAATTCAATATAGTTATATATACTAAATTGGCAACATCACAGCAATTATACGAGTATTTATATTATTACTATTTGTAGCCCACGGCTTCACTCGCAAAATGAGCACGGCGGGTCTCAAGATGCATGATCGATCTCGGGATATATCTTATTACATATCATTTCGTATCAAAATATGTGCTGTAGTTTCAGCTTGAAAACTTTACTGTCAGAGTTACTTTTTTTATAATAATAGTTTAAACATAGTCACACCTTGACCAATTCTATCTTTAACAAGTGTTTAGTATAAATTCTAATTTGGTAATTACAGTTCACACTACTGGGAAAATGCCTAAAAAGGTAGGGGGCTACCTCCTTTCCAGGTACAGGCATAATGTTTATGCCAAATAGAAATAATAAGTAATTTAAGATTGTAATAAAAATTTACCTGGAGTCGACAATGTAGTTTCGGAAGTCCTAATGGACAAAAATGATGATGACTCCGTATTAATTGTTGAGGTTGACGCAGAAGGATATCTCGGAGGTTTAGTTGGATAGTTCGTATTTATAAGCTTTCTTATGTCATCTTTTAAGTATGTATCCGTATATAAAGGTATATTGAATAAGCCCTAAAATTTGTTCGCGACTAGAATAACATTTTATAAATTCAATCTCAATCGCTTATTATTTTTTTATTTAAAAACATTTTTTTGGTCATATAAATGTCTAAAAGTATAAATTTATTTAAAACACTGGTTATGAAAATTTTCCTGCATACTTTAGCACTCAGAGAGTATTTCTGGTATATCAATTTTAATTACGCTTTCCTTGCTGACGAAAATATGCATTGATGATGTGCAATGCAATTAGTAACGGTAAGAGCACCGTTTGGTATCTGATTTCATTTAAATAAAAGTTCAATCTCAATTTTTCCGCATATTCCTTTTAAGGCGTGAATCGGAAAGTTAATTATGTTATTTTTTTTTTCATAATATAAGATACTTTATATTTTAAGCTTTAAAAGCTTTGCATACAATTACTATTTATTTATAATTTCTATGAAGAAAATATGTTTTTAATTTATACCTGTTGGTTCGTACTTGGGGTTAAATGAAGTCGCTCCTTTATTTCTTCTTCGATTTCTTCAGGCGATCTAGTAAAATACTCTGCTGCATGTCTTAATATATCCTTTCTCTTATTTTTTTCCACCATTTGGCTGATAAATATTTCTAGCATTGCTGTTACCTAATTATTAAATTTTTATCATAATTTTAATAATTATCAATAAATTTACACTAAAAAATGATTGCTTACACTTGACTCAAACAAAAATTAGCACTTTGTTTAGTATTTTACAAGGAGATCCTTCAATCGAAAATTGTTCTACAAAACCGCAATATATTTTGAATACCTATCCAACGAAAACCCACACCATGGGATACACAGGAAAAAAAACCCCCGCACTTTTCGTGTAGAGGATGTACAACAAAAATACTGTTATCAATTAACATGGTCGATATGGACATAAAGTTAAAAAAATTGCAAGAATGTATCTTAAGGTATAAAAAATATCTATAGTTAAATTATGTATAGTATTAATAAAATTTATCTATACTAATCATATCCATTATTTGGGGATGCTCTGTAACAACTAGTTTTTCAAAACAGTAGTCCAAGAGTGAAAACAAAATTTAGTTTAATAAAAAATTCTTTTTAAACTAAAGTAAAGGAAATTTAAATATGTAGGGAATTCGATACGTCATTGACATATTATTTTATCATTAAATATTTCGGTTACTATGACTAGTCTCACTGCAATCAATATTTCTTTAACTGAAATGGCTAGTTAATCAATGCAGGATACAAAATAGTATGGATGTTTATACAGTCTATGCACTAGTCATATCATTCTTTTTTTCGAGTGGGTAGAGAATTTGCAACAACCGGTGAGAGATTAGACATAGAACAGGCGATTTTCCATATCTCGGAGGTATGTTGGTGATACATGACAAACCCAAAAAAAGAGGAAGATAGGGTTACATGACCACTGTACAAAATTCGATAATATTGTTTGCAGTTTATAAAGTTAAATACTGTTAGTAAGACGAGGTCCATAAAGTTTGCCATTTACTTTTAGCAAGCGATCTAATTATACTAGAGCATAACTTCCCTTGCAACCTTATAGTTCGAAAACTATTTAACATTAAAATTTGCAAAATTGATTCTTTTAAAATAGGAATATAACAATATAAGAGTAACTGAATACTTACATACGGATAAAGGTTACAAAAAGCGGAAAGCGGTTATAGCTGATACAAGACTGACTTTTGTACATAATAAATAATTTAATATGGTGGGATATTATTACATACAGCGCCATCTAGTTCCGTGGTAAGCTACGAGGCTTGTGTTACGCGTACCAGATAGTTGATACTCTAAACTTATATAACTTTAAATACATACTCGGGACTAGAATCCGCGACCGCTGACACAGCAAGTAGGCTCAGTAAAAACTGCGCCAAACGTGTAATAAAAAAAAAATAGTAAGATATGATATAGCTAGTGAATAAGGGCAATAGTAGTCCAATGTCTTTTTCTAAGAGAATTTAGCAAATTTTCGAAAGAACTAAGTATGGTAAGTTAAATAGCTAGTCAACTGTAAAATATTGGCCCATTGGAATTTCAAGAGGCAAACTTATTCACAGACAAGATTAAGATAATTGCAGGCACTCCTACGATACACTGAGAATCAGTTTCTTTGAATTAAAATAACTAGATTATTATGTACGAGTATGTTGAGTGCCCACAAACGACAAAAAGCGGTAACGTTCATAACTATTTTCCATCTGATATTTAGTTAATTTTTCCTTTTCACTTATTAAATAAATATTTACAGATATTTTCACTTATATATGAACCTCAGGGTGCCGCAACATATAATTTTCCTGTTCTATTTGTAAAGTTTTCCCCAATCTCTTAATGCATTCTTCTTGACAAGAAGTTAGGGCATCTTTATCTCCTGACAACAAACCTTCAGCTGGTAATCTGTCTGAAGGAACGCCTTTCATTACCTTTTTTAAATACATCTTCAATTGGCTGTAAAATAATTTCTTTTGTAGTACAATTGAGGATAGATATTAAAATAAAATAATATTATCTTTTCCCTTCGAAAAATACAATTCTGTTTCCAAATTAATTATCTTTTTATTACTTCGGCTCATCCGTCTCAAAGGCTATTACAATTTTATTTTTAGTACATGTTGACATATTTCAAGACGTCTTTTTTGTAGCAACATATTTTTGCCACAAGGAGTTTTCATATTTTAACATACCTTCTAATAACAGTGTTTATAATAACCAAAGAGAAAATGTCTTACGATACGTTATTCAACAAAAGCTGTTTGCTGACTCAGTAAGCAAATTGGTTTTATATCACAAATCCCCGTACCATTATTTGTAGCTCAAATCCTGTATGATGTATTTTTTACAATAAGCCACCCAGAGCTTTACCACCCCATGATGTTTGTTTAAAGGGTATATTCATGCGTCTATAAAAAATGGGCATGTTACAGACCGAATAAATATTTGTAATTTAGAAAACTACTAATTGGTGTTAAATTTTAATATTGAATATTTTTTTATTAATTTTAATTATCTAATCATTCATCATTTTAATAATCTAATCAGTATTACAGAATTAAAGTAACTTAGCAAGGTATGGGTTCCGTGAAGTATTAATAAAGAGATTTACATAATGAATTATGATACAATAGACAGTTAGATAGAAATACCTTTTACATCCTTTTTACATTTCATATTAGTAGTTATACTAATCGTTTAGCATAATTTAGCATAATTAGACCAAATTTGTAATTGTAATAAATAATATATGCATATACATGCAGGTATTTTTTATTCCCTGTAAAGTTTACGGAATCCGAGGCAGGATCGTTTATCTACAATAACATGTTTATTTTTAGGTTAATAGATATTAGTTTAGAAAATATGAGCATGAATGTCATCAATCATCATCAGCCCTTTTTTTAACGTTCCACTGCTGGGCACGGGCCTCCCTCAGTACAAGGAGGATCAGGCCATAATCCACCGCGCTGGCCTAATGCCTGTTGGCGGACTTCACATGTCTTTCGAAAACTCGCTAGGTTTTCTCAGACATTCAGGTTTCCTCACGATGTTTTCCTTCACCGTAAGATAAGTGGTAATCATGATAGAAATGATTCACACACGAAAATATCAGAGGTGCGAGACCCGAATTTGAACCCACATCACTCGGTTATTTAAGCGAGCGCGTTACCGCTCGGCTACCACTGTCTTATATTATATGTAAATATAAATATAATATAGATAATAATCTAAAAAATCAATTATCGTCAACTTATTTTAACGTTTCAATGTATTGAATTGTTGTGAACTAAAATAAATAAAAACTGTGATTACTAACTGTAACCTGTGGTGCATTTTGAAAGCTGTTATTCATTCCTGCCAAAAGTTTCTATACTAATAACAACTTTAAAACTTACACCGACCGAGTTTTAGGTTGTTAGTATGAGAGAGCGGAAATACTCTCTTCGACTTTAATTTACATTGTACGAATTTTATTGCTTTCTGTTGTAATAACAATTATTATTTTTCATAATTAATTATAATTTAAAAGTCTAGATTGTAGTCAATAATAACACTATATAATACGTATATTGTATATAATACTTATTGGTGTATAGTATAACCATAACTAATCTTAATCAGGTACTATTTTTAGCTCGTAATAAAGGCCCCCAAAAGTCTTGTGTGGACTGATTTTAAGCTCCGTAAATTCGTTATAGTTCACTTGTTTTTTTTAAAATTACTAAAAACAATTATCAAAAACTTTAAGTAATTTAGTGAATTAATCAATGGATAGTGAAAAAGTAAAAAAAATATTAGTGATATGTGGTAATATTTAATGTGGTGACAACGCATTAATCACGAATATCTGTCCTAGGTTTCATAAAGTTTTAATTTTGTTAATTAAATAAATAACAATTAGAAAAAATAATATTTCCATTTAATAATACTCATTTACTTCATATTGTAAAAATATAATTTAGTTAAAGTATCTTATAAACAAGATATATTGTACATGATATTAAACCATTTTATGAGTATAATATGATGTGCTCTTACAAAGCCTTAAGCTCTGAAACGAGTACAAGAGGCTTAACAGGAAGCACAATAATATTAGAAATACATAGTTGTATATTACAGATTCTTCTGTAGTGTCTCTCTCGCAAACGGGATTCCCATTGCTTTTCCCATAAGTAGCCCTTGTTGTGAATTGAGACTTGAGGGTAACTCAAGCATGATTACAGCGAGCTTCGGCTATTTCAGTGGAAATTTCTTTAAATCTGCAATAGCATTCTTAATATGTTGTAAGAGTTGGCAAGTTGATTTTCTATCATATAAATTTAAAAATATGTTAAAGGCTTACATACGTACATATCGTATGTTATGTCGAATTATAAATAACTGTATATTTTCAGAATTGTCTCTTACTTCAATGTATATTACTGTATGCATATAAAGTTTCATCAAATTCCATTCAGTCAATTTAGATGAAAGTGTAACAAGCAACAAGTAATAAGTTATTGTATTATAACGTATTTTCTCGTGGAAATGAGATTGTCACCTATGGTAAAAAGTAAGCCTACGCTATTGTACAGTTTATAAAGAAATACTTATGAAAGAAGAAATACTTAGAAAAAATAATGTGAAAGACAATGACAAAAAAAACAAACGAAAGATGAAAGAAACAAACTTTCATATTTGTATGGATATAGCAAATAATCATTATCAGAAATAAAAAATAACATGCCCTTTATTTTAATTCTTTTATTATTTAATTCGTCTATGTATTTACGTGTAGCTTATAAATGTTGTCTGGTTGACGTCAAGTATTTATTTGATATAGTTATATCACAAATTGTGTACGTAGAAATGTACGTGTTATATTTTCAATGTACTAATACTAATGTGCATGAATAAATATCCTAGATTGTGTTCTGAATAATATTAAAGATTGCGTTCTGCGTATTGTGTAATCAAAAACATACATAATAGATCTAAGCAAGACATCCGGGAAATGGTTGTAAATTAAAAAGGAACGGTGTCGATTCGTTGCAGTACAGAGAAGTGTAGGAGGTTATTTTTCTTGCTTACTGTTTTCGTAGACCGTGCGTAATTGGGCGGATACGCCTACGAAACTTCAATAAGATACTATACAAATATTTTTAAAATATTCTTTTCCGTCTTATATGAGTGTAAAATCAGTATGAATATATAATGCATACTTTACTAACTAGCATAGCTGCCAGTGTCGATCCAATTATTTGAATATTGCCCTGTTGTCGAACAGTCCCCTACTTAGTTACAATTTATTATTCACCCCTTGCGCAGCGGAAAGGTGGTACGGGTACTTAGCAAAGAGTTGGGATTATGACTACGGAAATTGAAAAAGTATATTAGCATAAGTTATTTAAGTATTATTTGAAACTAGCGACTACTTAATATACCCTAATATATTAAAAATAAAATGTAGAACTGGGATCTTAAACAATATTATTTGATTAATCGTTTTTTAGAAATGACAAGCCGAAAATCAAAAACTAAATTTACACAATGTTCTTGTTTAGTACCAATTACAACTGGCAATCATAAGACCTTGTTACGTTATTCTTCATCATTTTAAAAGTAGTAAATTTGTACTTTATTGTGACAATTCCTCTGATCACTGTATGAATTTATTACAAAATGACCTAAATAATCTTTGCAATTATCGTAATAAAAATCTTGTGACACTAAATATTTAAAAAAATATATCTTTTTCTAGAAAAAGAAACTTCAAAAGTGTACGATTACAAATTAAATACATATCTTTAAATAATTTTTCTGATATAAAATTTATTTGGCGTAGTTTTTTTTAATACTAAAAAAATTTATTCATAAATGATAGATTGAACAGATTACATTATTATGAACAGTAGAAATACATATTAGTTTTTACAATGCACATTTACTTATGCTTCTCATATATCCTGCATAACATCTAAAGCTTATCGGATGCTTAAGCACGCATGATTTATTTTAAGAGCCGACAAGGATTGCAGATACTTTGATTTGATTTGTTCCATTCTTGAGTCTGGAAACCGCAATATAAAACTTATATATATGACTTAGATTCAATACAGGGAAAATTCTTTAAGCCTTTATTTTTCAGAACCGATATTTCTGCTAATATTTATCCTTTGCCTCCCCTTGCATCGCATCGCGTAGATAAGTAAGATACCAGCTTTTTATATATGATAATAGAAATATATATTTAATAACTTTTTTATTATCTGGTTTAGTCCCATTTCATTGTATAATATATATTTGCCTTTTATTAAATAAAAAAAATATTTACTCCCTGATCGTAGCAATGCTACGATATTTTAAGTAATAGAAATATATTTATGTATTCACTTATTTACTGTCCACTCACCCCCATAGCCTAAATACCCATTACATGTCTTATAAGACGACAACGTATTCATCTGATAAGACGAATCCGTAATCCGTAAAATCCTGTAACAATAAGGCCGACGCTAGAATCAAAACCACCAGTGGTACAACACGTAAAATTAACAAGACATAAAATTAGTATTTTGTTAGTATTAACGCAATCTGTTATTTCTATCCATTTTAATTTCTTTTCATTTGGCATCATTTGAATACGACTGAATATTCATTAAGAACTGCAACACGGCCCAAGCCGATATCATGACAATATATTTTAAACTAGTGAAACCCGCGGCTTCGCTCGCGCTAAATCTAGTGACGAACCCAATAGGGTTAGTCGCTTGTTTAAGATAAACATTTCCATCGTACATTACATATGTGTAACTCTAGCGGTTTTGGCAGCGCACGCCAGAATAGCTCGCAGATGGTAGATTTTTTACTACTTACTTGACACTTATCGGCATATTTTGAACAATTCACACAATATCTTTATAAATTGTAGCCTATGTGTTATTCTAATGTATAAGCTATATTATTGTAGAGTTTCATTAAAATCCATTTCTTCTCAAAAAATGTTGATTTGCTTAAACTGTTATTAGTTATAAGACCTTCAATATACCCGATGTTTTAAATTTAAGAAATATCCTCAATTTATTGAATAAGCGATTACTTAGAAAATATAAGAATAGGAATAAAACATTCTTGTTATTACGCTACAGGTAATATAATAATCGATACGGCGGCGGTACAGGATGTCGACCAGCCTGCCTACTTGGAAATATAAGCGTTGTTGATATTATTTAATGTAAGATTCTAATATACATTTTTAGAAAAGGTCAAATTCGAGTCATGTATGAAATTCTTTAACCATTATATTTAAGATATCCCGCGGCTTCGAGCGCGTTCTAAGGGCTGAAAACCAAATACTTCCCGTTTTTGCAACATTTTTCATTGATGCTCCACTCCTATTGGTGGTAGAGTAATGTAATATAGCCTATAGCTTTCCTCGATAAACGGACTATCCAACACAAAAAGAATTTTTCAATTTGGACCAGTCGTTCTTGAGATTAGCGAGTTCAACCAAACAAACAAACAAACAAACAAACAAACTCTACAACTTCATAATATTAGTATAGATTATTATTAATATGATTCTTATAAATGATTTTTATAATTTGCAACGCTATATTATATTTTTTGAAACTCATCAACAATTTTGCATTTAGATTTCTTACTTGCCTAGTTGCAGTCTCCCCAAACTTTGATTGAAACTGAGATGAAGCTTCAAATGATTTCAAAGAAGCCGAGTTTTATTTTGCTACATTTTAAACAGTATGAGGAACGTTCTAATTAAAAATAAGAATATAATTAATGTCTAAAATTCCGAAATTCTATTGAAAATATTTATTACGAAACATTTCTTATTAAGTTGACATCTTATGAAAAATTAATTAATAAATACGCAGGCTAAATTTAATATCCAATACACTGTATTTAGCGCGCAACTCAACTTCCTTTATTAAGCTTCAACGTTTGAACGTTTTGATGTAATCTTCAAAGGGAGGCCGGTAATATGATATTATATAAATGCATCTGTGTATTTTAGTAAAAGAGCAAACGACTTTTGTGCAGAAAGTAATAAAGCTCGAACTAAATAAAATAGGGGAATAATGAAGTGGAGGTAGTCTCTAAAATTATGCTTGTCGTTAATTAAATTAAATGCTCAAAGGTGCTGTTTTAATTAAATTCAACACCAGTGTAATACTGTTTGATGTCCGCCGTTAAGACCGGTTCTTGGTGATTAATATCAAATTAATACTTTGTACCACTAATCTTCCTCAAGAAGCAAACTACTTTTAAAAATGCGTAAGTTTGTATCTACGAGTATGTATCTTTGTTACCTCTTCACGCTCTAATATATAGTAATATTATAAAGCAAAAGAGTTTGGTTGTTTGTTTGGTTGAACGCGCTAATCTCAGGAACGACCGGTCCGGTCAATTGAGAAATTCTTTTTGTTGGATAGTCCGTTTATCGAGGAAGGCTATAGGCTATATTACATCACGCTACGACCAATAGGAGTGGAGCATCAATGAAAAATGTTGCAAAATCCAGCCGCGGGAAAGGCTAGTTTTGCTCTATGACGTATGCTGCTAAGAATCTAATATTATAAAACGACGCCTAGGAACTACGAGTGCAATCTAATATATTTTATATTTACAGTCAGGAGTTAATAATTGTAATTTCATAACTTGATTGTAGATAGTAGGGTTTTTATTAACATTCGTGTTATAGCTTAAATATATTGTTGACTTGATCAAGAGAGTAAAGAAACTTAGGCACTCGCCCCTCTTATAAATTTATATTTGCTGCTATGTACTTATGCACATCGCATGTCAGGAGATTTTCACAGAGATTAGTTTTACTCGACTGTTTCAGACTTGTGTAACGAAAGCTTAACTATTGAGCGAAGTCTCTTTGATTCCGATCTTTTATAAAGACCTATCTTTGATGATTTTATCCTTTTTTAATTGCACGTTGTTAATATTTCGTGATATCAGACATTAATTAACTATCAGACATGCACCTACAAAATAAGTATATTATTAGGCATCAGTACATCAGTACATATAGATAAAATTGAAGTATCTGTTTTTAATTTTATATTAACAATTTTTCACTAAATGCATACATGGATACATAATGTTATAAGGAGTATCTTAAGCTACTTTTATTTTTGAAATTTTATTTTATCTCGTAGTCCACGCGAACGAACTCGCGGGCACAGCTAGTCTATAATATAGCTTGCGTGAAGCTTACATATGGCAATGTATTGTATACGTATTATAAATCCCTTTTTGGAGGCTGTAGTTCGGATATGAACAAAACTGAGCTATATTAAAACGATGCTACGAAAAACTTAATTAATATCGTGTTGCCTTTATTTTGGTAGGTTTACGTGGTGTTTCCAGCTAGCGTTTATTTTGGGATTTAGTTTATTTGATGTTAATGAAGTGAATACAGAACACCGGTATAAGCTACATAAAGTAAACACATATAGAGCTACTCATCGCGAGCTTGTTTTAATGTAGGCTAAATATAATTATGTGTATATTATTTCCCCCTCGTACTGAGGGAGGTCCGTACCCAGCAGTGGGACCTTAAAAAGGGCTGATGATGTATATTATTTTGACATTAGGTATGTACTTCGCTGTACTGTCCTGTTATTGTATTTTCTTATTGTATTACTTATAACTTACTAGCGCCTCACCCTCGTTTCGCTCGGTTCGTCCCTATTTTTTAATATGTCTTATTTATTTATATCTAATCAAAAGCCTAAAAAATAAGTTTCAAGCTTCTAGCTTTAAAATGACGTAATTTCCATAACAAAATCCCCTATTACAACCCCTTACAGTCCCGTTTTCGCCTTGAAACGTAGCCTATGCCCTATATTTCTCAAGCTTTAGACTATCTGGGTACCAAATTTAATTTACATCGTTTCAGTAGTTTTGGCTTGAAACCGCGACAGACATACATATAGACAGAGAAACTTTCGCATTTATAATATTAGTAAGGATAAAATAAGTGTAGGATAAAAGGTAATTGAAGAGTTTTAATGGTTAATGGATATACTTAACGATGTATTGAGGCTAAATAACGAATTATTTATTATCATCTCAATGTAAAAGCGATAAATTCCTTTGAATTATTTAATATAGACTCACCGAATTATGTATAATTATGTATAGTTTGTATTACTATATATTTCAAAACCAAAACTAAATTCAGATGAAATGAGAGAAATATATCCTTAGCTACCCGATAACCGGCTTAGAAGGCTAGGTCTAATGAAAATGGGTTAAAGGCAAGACACCTTAACTTCATCTTATTTATTTTATTAAATAAATGGTATGTGTTAGAAAAGATTTTACTACTCTTTTAAAATAAATAAACTGAATTCTAACAAAGTACAAACCTTGCATTTTAATAAATAGAAACAAAAAAAAACAAAATCTAAGTAGGTATTCGCCTATTTTTTTAGCTAAAAAAATCCAGTACGGATTTTATTTGAAGTCAAATAGAAATTTCTTTATCGAAATATAGTCTATATTACTCGTAATAATAATTGTCAATATGGACAATTATTTAAAATATGTTTTTTTGTGAAATAAAAAAGACACTGAGTTTCATTCGCCAGTTTTTCTCTGTCTTTAGTCTGAGGAAGCCTCAGTTTTGAGAAGAAAAGGCGAAAGAACCTTTTTATAAGGAAAGGGATTTCTATAAGAATAATATACTACATGGACCTTTTAGCAGAGCCGAGAATCAGAGAGAATACCCACTAATGTAGTAATTAAATAAATTCTTAATTAAAGTCGAAGTTTCTGCTCGTAACTATACTAGTGCATACTAAATTAAGTAAATCTAAAGGGATTAGCTAGATAAATGTACACACATAATATTAAAAATACGATATATTATAACAAAATATATGAACGTAGTTCTGCGAGTGGAAATATAAGTTTAATGCAAAATAATATGGAATAATGGAATGTAATTTTTATAATAATATATTAAGTTAAAGAATGAGTGGAGGAAGGGAGAATGTGACATTAGGTCTTACAAAATAACGAAGATGTTAGTCTATTTGTAGGTTAGTTAAAGCCCATATTAGCTAAGTTACTTGATTCTAAATTCGAAATCACATCCTAATATGAATCCTCTTTCTCTAACTTAGGAAATATAAAGTAGGTAACCTTTTGAAATTAGTTAATAAATATACGCTGATTATATTTAAAAATACTAAATAATTTGAATTACAATAGCTAAAATTAAACTTCTTTACCTATTATATCTTTAAGAAGTAATATAAAACACCTTACTTTTCCAAATAATAAAATATTTCGAAATATAAAAATTAATATTCGGCCATTCACTGACAACCCTTGATGCGTGTGCCAACTAATCCAACAATAGCCATAAACAGCCATAAAATTTTTACAAATTACATAAGGCAAAAGTGTTTTTAATTTTGCGTTCTGTCTGCCTGTCGCTTTCCAAGTAACTCTCTATCAATACTAGTACTTAAATAAACTATATTGATATCAAACATACGTTTTATAATAGTCGTCCATTTACATGGTTCAATAACATTAAACATCACGCTTATATTATGGTGTGAAAGCGAGACGGTGTATAAAAGCAGATCGAGCCACCTACAGGGCTCATGCAAAATGCAGCACACCTTTCCCCTCCTATTTCGTCCCCCTTCGTTTATCCCTCCATATATAAATGATTCTGGCTCAATTTCACCGACTCTCGTCCACTCCAATATTGTTTGACTTGTGGATACTTACACAGTTAGTGCAATGTGTTTTTAGTTCATATTCGCTTATAAGTTCTTCTATTTGATTTCAGTATTGCGTAGTATGATTTTAGTTGTTTTTTCTAAGTAAGATAATGTGATCAAGGCTATGATGTCATTTTTAAGATCGAATTATATAGGTGTGAATGAATAAAGCATGTCTGTGTAAACTAAAAGTGTAACTAAACTATAACTATACTACGTAACGCTTATTTACTTACATATATATAATATATTCTTCCAAATATATAAACCAATTTAGCTATTTGTCTATATTTTTCTATTAACACATTGCTATAGGTATAAAACCTGTAAAATTATCATAATATTATTTTTATTACATAAAATATTTCTAATAATACAGACCATAATATTTTATACTACCTACTCTATTATTCAACGCAACATCGCATCCAATACAAAGGAACTGGATTGCTCAGTTTCGAAATATTTTGTTTAATGGTATTGCCTGAATTACTCTTAGAATACTTTTCTTAGGTGCAAACACTTTCGACACGTTAAAAACAACTTAAACGCTAATAACGCCAGTCCAATCATCACGTAGTCAAATAACGTTAAGAAAAGGCTCTGAGATTTAATAATGGTCGTTGCAAAGCAAATTTTAATGAGGTATTACACTAGATTTATTTCAAAGCGTAGTCGGAGTCTATCAGTGGCTTTCATGGTATGAGTACAAATTCTAGAGCACATCCAGCATACACAGAAGCTACTGCAAACTTCGGAACAAGTTTATGAATAAGGAGGTCGGGTGGGTTAACACTATTAAGGATCTCTTCTCGATGATGAGCCGTTTTTCCATTTCATATGCTGAAATGACATACTTACCTATGTTCTATATCTAACCCTTAAAATAACTTAAACAGAATTATATTAAAAGCAGTAGCGCTGTTTGTTTAAAGCCTTAAAAGCCAAGTCTCTTGTACCTTGGAATTATCTAGCTAGGTCCTCTCTTGCTATCTAGATCTAACACAGTTGTCACTACTCGCTCTAGCTAGCCGAGAAGTAATATGCATAATTTCAACTTGAATTCGAAATATCCTCTATTGTTTTATTTATATTCCACAAACTAAGTGTGCATCTTTTGAAAACTTGAGATCTTGAGAACTTTTCTGAAAGCATGGGCAGCAATCTCTTTTTCCTCTTTCTATCTCTAAAACTCTGCATAAATCTATTTTTGCGGGGATTTCGTGTGAGATTGAGCATGAGTTTCAATGCAGTGGAACGTTTAAATAAGTCTAAATTTTGCTTTGCTTAATCCACATTTGCTCTTATTCCTTAATATGGGAATAAGAGCTAATGTGGATTAAGCAAAGCAAAATTTACTTTAATTTTAATAATTATTTTTAAATTAAACATTTTAACTCAAAGTTTTAGTTTTAAGTAAATTGTTAGTATATATAACATTTATGTGTAAAATATTTCTTAGTATAAATAATCATTTTCCTTACTAAATATACATATTATAAAGCTACAATACCTATGTAATGCTTTTGGTACTTAACGAAACCGATATTTGTAACGGTTACGGTACCTGTTAATGAACATTACCATTTATTAAATATCTAGAACAAAAATTTTGTTTCATTTTGTTGGAAATAGTGTGGAAAATAAAATGAAAATGATTTATAATTCTATTAATTACAATGACAATGTTAAAGTCAAATTGTAAGTAAGATTGAGTCGTTACCGAATTAAGTTGAATTATTTACATTGATTCAGGTAGCGAAGTAAGGGGATGAGGGACTAGTCGCAACCCGGTCTGCATTTTGCATTAGATTTAAATTGTTTACGTCGTTAAGGAAGAAACTTTCTCAAACAGGCCGAGAGGATAGCAACTTACGCGATTACGGTGTATTTAATTTAGCTTTTTAGCAAATACACTTTGGGCTGAGTATGCTTTTTAATTTTTCTTTATTATATTATACTGATGATTCTTTTTCTTTCTTTCTTTATTCTCCTTTATCTTGAATTAAATTATGTATGTAAAATAATATAACTTTTATGTAAAAATGATTCATTATGCAGCTACAATTTATTTAACTAAGCAAAAGGTCACTTTAACAAAAATTATATAAATATTAAGTTTATTATATAAACTTAAACAATTAATATTAAGTATGCACACTTCTTATAATTCAGTCGCATAGTAATATTATAAAAGTACACCTACATTTATTACGTTATGTTTTATAAACACATTATTCACTGAGTCACAAGGCAATGTATTCGTCTTTCTATTTTTGTCACAATGTCAATAATATAACGATAACAACCTCGGATTACTATGATTAACTAGATCACTATGATTAACTATCACACAGCTGCAAATCTGGAGGTCCTGGGTTCGAGCCCTGCTCAGGCTTGGCTTAATAACAGCCAGGAATATAAATTTTGTGGTGTTTTACGTCCGACTCTAGTAACGTGCATCTGGCAAGTCTCAGTGAGATTAGCCGCCGTGGCCGAAATCGGTCAGGAGGACTGTTATATTAATAGTTGGTAGCTAGATAAATCAATTTGTAGAATATCGATATAATTGGACCATACACATTTTTTCCAAAGTTAACGCTATTTTTACTTCGTAACAGTGGCGACGTTACCTGTTACAGATTCTTTGATTGTATGTCAGTAAAAACGAATTAAATAAAACCGCTTCTAACATGAGAAAAAAAGTCAATATATTTATTTTCCTGAGCTTGAAGAATATAAATTTTTTGAACGAAGAAGCTAAGATCTTAATCAAAAATCCAACAAAACGTTCTTCAACTTTACTGAATAAATTTATTTGATAGAAAATTCACCGCTAATTTTGATTCTGATTCCTCGGAGTATTTAAAAGTAAGATCTAAACGAAAAATACTTGTTTACTCCAGAGCACATCAAGAAAAAGAAATTTAATCACATAATATAATTTTAACTATAGATGGATATCTCATAAATTTTTCGTACAAGGCGAACAGAAATAATAACAATAGCTAAAACATTAAGACTATATTTCTATATAATGCATTGTAGTAGGTATGATATTCGTGAAAAAAGTTGACTCACGCACATCTTTCGTCTGACGCCAATAGTTAATGTAATTGATTTCTTGATGACCTTTTAATATGACATTGTGCACTCCCGTTATATTTTACTAATGCATCAGCTATTATATTTTAAAACAAAACAAATGAAAACGTTGTCGAGTTCAAAAATTTATGATATTCTAAATTGCAATAATAAAATGTATCATATAATTACTCAGCTTTATCCTCAGATTCCAATTGCCTATTGCTAATCCGAAGTTTATAATTTCAAAAACCTCGATCGACACGGCTAATTGAAATAAGTATAAATACTCGTAGCTATTTGTTATTTGCAAGAATCTAACAAAAGCATTTTAAAATTAGGGTCTTCTCTTTTACATAATGTTGTGGATTAACTGTTATTATTTTTAAGAATGTTAAAATTTGTTTAATTTGAGTTCGATAATTAATTAATTTCCTAGATTTTTCTTTTGATTATTTTTATAATTAAACTATTTTTTTATAAGCAATACATAATGTAAAGCAAACGTCCATTAAAGCGAGTTCCTTTAAACTAACCCATCAATAATTATCTTTCATTTATTTGAAGTCAAATTATTATTAAACGTTTCAGCCAAGACAGTGTTTATGTTCTAATGACGTAACTTGTCTCAAAGACAGTATGTATGTAAGAAACGTCCTCATTTTTATTGGTGATCTCATCAAATGAGAAAACTTTTAGGTGCTTCTATAGCGTCTCAAGTTTAGTTATTTCAGAACTTAATCCTTACAGTTGAGATAGATAAGATAAAAATTACCTGTTTTTTTGACAAACCATAAATGTGACATGAATTTTTTGAAAAATTATTTTGAAATGTGAAGGAATCTTCTTAGGTCAAGCTAATCGTTCATTAATATTTTATTCTTAACAATCTTTATGTTCTGCTAGTGACTCACCTTCCGGTTCGTTTATTCTGAATATGATATTCTATTTATGACGCCAACTCCCTATAGGTAGCATATCGATCAAGTTAAACTCTCCTCAATTATTAGACAGTAGTTTTTTTTATTATACCTAATTGTAAATAGATTATTACGATTCATGAATAAAATGATCATTTTTTTAATTTACGTTTACTCATCATACATTTGATATCATTATCGATTTGTGATTTCCCTCCCTGTATCGCTATAGTCCAAGCACTTTAATGTTAGTATAGTCCCTCTAACTTAAAATTGTTATAACTTTTGAAATTATGATAGATTCTAATAAAATAAGGATTAAAATATATTACTCGGATACGTTCGTTGAATATAAGGTCCTTAAATGTAATTCAAGAGTTTAAGTTTATTACGATGCCAAACACACTAAAACCTTCACACAAAATTTCTAAAAACGATAGAAAACAATTAAGCTTAACTATTTTTCTTAATGTAAATAAAAAGGTATTCAGGTAAAAATAAGTTATTTTAATTTTTTTCGTTAAAATAAACAAGGCAGAGATTAACAGACGCTTTAGCAAAATGAAAACAAACGAAATTAATTTGCAAATTAAATTCACGGATGTTCTTAGTGGGTATTAACGAAAAATTCGAAGAAGTTTTAATTTATTTGCGTATTATGATGCTAATATTATACGTCAATTGTTAAAAATTTCCTGTTGTTAATAATAAAAATATATTATTACAAATGCTAATACTGTAAATGTGTAAAAGTACCAAATATTTTTTTTACTTTCATAGCATACCAGCTAATTTATAAGTTCCGATTTGTAATCAGTATATATGATACTAACGATTTACATCAATTTCAGTACAGATATATATTTTATACAGATGAAAGATATACGGGTATTATTAATCGCCATGCTGTTTTGATCTCTGGAAAGCGGAATAATTCTCGTGGAAATCTTTTATCGGTAAATTGAACGGTCTTATTTTACATTTAAAGCATGGGATTGAACATTTATACCTTATTAGTATTTATAACTAGCCGGGTATTGCAAGGCTCCGCCCGCGTTCTAAAGATCGAAATACAAGTCATAATGTTAATGTTTCTACAAAATCTTTATTTACTTCATAGAGCTTGACTAATATGAGCAATGGTGGTGGTAGTATATTTGGTAGAAGCTAAGTGGTAATGCGCTCGTTTGGGAAATCGACTGAAGCAGGTTCAAATACTGGGTCTAGAAAATCTCATTTTCACGCATTTTCCTACATAATTACCACTTCTTACAGGATATATCTTACGGAAAAACCGTAAGGAAACCTGCATGTTGGAAAGGAACAAACATATTTTCGGACTACATGACGTGAAGTTCACCAACCCGCACTTGGCCTGCAGAACTATGTAGCTCCGGTGTGAAAAATATTGTAGTGCTTAAAATAAGCCCTTTTTACTTTATCTGTGAAGATATGGACGCAATTTTAAGGATTATTTTATAATTAAGGTAAAAGAGCTTCTAAAACGCTTTTAATGAAAATTACTTTTCAGAATCGGGCTATAAAATATCAAAATCAACGTTATATACAACGTTGATTTTGATATTTTTCACTCATTTTGTCAGTTTAGTAATGATAAGATTCATAAACATTACGATGATATATACTAAATTGGTACTACCAAGAAAATATTTTTATTTTAATTTCCGCCCAGCAAAATATTACTGATATATTATATGATATTAATTTATAAAGCTATAAGTCACTTTGTTCATTTAAACACAATGATATTAATTCTAATGAAGTCATGATATGAGATAGGTCTATATAGTCTGTGAATTTCTGAAAAAAATACGTATTTTTTAAACAAATGGCGACATCTAGTGATCAAAATCGTTCCAATAGTTTTCCCGTGATGTCTGACTGATTCACATCACAACATATATTTAAAAAAACTATAGATTTGGCCTCTGTGTCGATAATAATGATATTATTTTATTAATAACAAGCATTTCCCGCATCTTCGCACGCGTTTTAAAGACCGGAAACCAAATTCTTTCAGAACCCCTTTTTTGCAATACTTGTAGTGTGATGTAGCCTATAGCCTTCCTCAATAAACGGACTATGTATCACAAAAAGAATTTTTCAATTCGAACCAGTAGTTCCTGAGATTAGCGCGTTCAATCAAACAAACAAACAAACAAACTCTTCGGCTTTATAATTATAGTATAGATGATATTATTTCAATAACATTTATTGTCCTCATTAGAACGAGGTAGAATGTCTAACATATTATTATTATAATCTTCTACATAATATATGTTACTATTGAATGGCCTTTCAAGTTTCATTAGTCACGATAAAACTCGTCTCGCTTGAAAAAAATAATGAGAAAAAGCTATAAGGTAGAGTAGCTTTATATAATATGGAATAACATCTTATCCTTACAAGTTACCACTGCATCGAGCTCAATCAAATTTAATTTAAGTTATGAATAGGATTAATAAAGTCTTCAATTTTCTAATGAATTACTTTGATTGCTGACAGCAATAGTTCATATCTAGGTACTTACCTTAATGTCACGTCTTCATAGATCGAATCTGAGCTCTTTTCAATGCTTGCGTATGCAACATATAATTTTTATACTATTACCATTACTATCTACAAATCTTTATATGTCTATACATATAAATAAAACTGAAGTGTCTGTTTTTAATTTCAAGCTGTTAAAGCTGTTAAAGCTTTCTACTATATAGATATGGTAGTATATACGGTACTAGCATCAAGAAATCTATTTTTATCCAAATAAAAGGGACGTAGGGTGTGCATTAAAACAGATTTTTTGAAAACTTAATCAATTAATAACCTAACCTAACTAACTAAGGGGGTGAAAATGGGTTACAAAGTTTGTATGAAACAATGTGTTTTCTTGTTATGATGAACTTCAAACTTGGCATTTATATTCTTTAAAATGTTTAATTAACGTTCATCCTTTTTTTTAATATTCAACCCCTAAAATGATAAAATATTATTTATACTACCCCGTGGACGAAGTTGCCATTATTTTTCTTTAAAATTCCGGTCAATCAAATGAAAATAGTTTAAAGTACCTGTTTAAAGTATAATGAAAGCATATTTTGGTAATTTTAATTGGGACAGACGCCTTAGTATTTTTTTATTTTGTACCTACTACCCAGTACCATTTTAATTAACATTTCCACTAAAATTTTCGCTTAAATGAACTTAGAAGCTTCTCAGAACTAAAACCAATTATCGTCTACAACGTGAACTACAGCTTACGGTGAATTAATTTGCTTTATTAAAATATGTACAATGTATTGGCAAATGATAACTCTATCAGACAAGTGGTTAAGTATCAATGACGTACTCGTATGTGTCACGACAGTCTTTTTGTAATTCGTAGTGTTCAGACGCGACACAATTATAAATAATCTCCTAACTTCAGGCTTCATTAGGAACTATAACTTTTTAATTTTTTTTTCATTAGTAAGTTCTTTAAGGATCAAATTCCATTAACACTCTTCGAGATTCGAAATTTGGATCTCACCATTTGAACGCACAATTCGCCACTTGACTAACAAGGAATAAGCTGAGTACCTACGATAAAACAATACTTACACAAAACATTGTAATGTTTTTCTTTTAACCTTCATTCACCTTACAATAATATTTATCATAAGCGCTGTCTATAATAATAATTAAACAGCTTACTTTACTACCAAAGTACCTTACCAAGAATCATTTCGCATTTACAACAAATCAGGTGTAATTATGAATTTTTCGACAATCTTTGTTGTTTTAACTTTTTATCAATTTGTTATTGCAGAGGAAAAAAATTATGATACGTGTATAAAAAGTGAAGTGCAAAAAGTGGTTTCAAAAATTTCAGACTTTTTCATGCAATTGAAGGATGTCGCACTTTCATATATATATTATAGTCCAACATTTACTAGGTTGGAAAAGAGCAGGCAACATATAAAAAAAGCTTTTTACAGATTTGTTGACGAAGCGTTTTCTAACAAAAAATTCAATTGTACTGAAATTCAAAAGTCTAACTAAGTAACTATTAACTTACTTACTATAGTGAATGGTTTTATTCCACTAATTGAAATCTTTTTTCACCGTTTTTAAAATAATATCCATAGTGTTCTATTTTCTTATTATAGCATACGAAATTAAATTATTTCGTTCGTACAATACGCAAGCTGTGAGTGAATTTGTGATGGTGTAGACTAGATAGAAGATAGAGATTGGTTTTTCCTAGATTAAAAAACATGCACTCCAGCACATATATATTTGCTTCGAACGCCCGGGATGATGTGTGGGAATCAAACAAGAGTGAAAATAAATATTCAAGCTTCCGAACGACATTCGTTTCACAATTTTTCTCAGCATAAAGGCAATTATGGAAGAAAGTAAATCAATATTTATATTTTTGGATATTTAATTTATCTCTGATTCTAGTCAGTATTAGTTCAAATAATAATTTATAGCAATTATACTACTACTTGATACCTTTCGGATAACATTTTTACATTGAATATCTTATTTATTTATATCTAATCAAAAGCCTAAAAAATAAGTTTCAAGGTTCTAGCTTTAAAAATTACGTAATTTCCATACAAACTTTCATCCCCTATTTCAACCCTTTACAACCCTTTTTCACCTTTGTCCTTTTTCAGGCTCTCGACTATCTGTGTACCTTTCATTATATCTGCTGAGTAGTTTTAGCGTGAAAGCGTGACAGACAGACAGACAGAGTTACTTTTGCATTTATAATATTAGGAAGGATTTTGAGTTATATACCTATTACATATAATTTTTAATTATAATATGATAGAACATATTTTACCAATATTTATTATATTTCTTATACTTAGCGGTAGTGGTGATACACACACGCTTGAACAGGAAATCGTAAGACGCAGTTTCTAATCCCGAGTTGTATTTCCACTTTTTTAACCCTTTTCATGTGCCCAATCGTAGGATGTTAAAAAGTTCTGAATAACACAACACTACCAACAAGTGTAATATTCTGGTACAAATTATATTCTCATGCTAAGTAAATAGTTGTTTTCACGACAAACTAGTGTTCTAAGTAATGCATTGTCATGTCATTACTACCGAATTATTTTTTATTAACTATTAACTTTTTCAACGTGCACTTTTCTACCAAGGTAGGATTAAAGCCTGGATCGCCCATGTCTTTGGTATTATGATCATTTGAAAAGTAGTTTTTAGCCAGAATAGCCACCTTTTTTAGAAGAACTGTGTTGCGAGACTTGCATTTTTTACATGTTATGTTTTTCTTGGGATATCGGCCAAACACTCACTCTAGTGATATTAATTCTTGCAGTCTTGGTCTTGGTCTTGCATTTTTGCAAGACCAAGACCAAGAACAAGACCGCCTAATTTCAGCAAGACCAAGACCAAGACTGACCATGCAAGATTTGAGCAAGAACAAGACTAAGTCTGCGAGACTCTTGCGTCTTGCAATTAGGACTGAGTGTCGTTTCAGGAAGCGGACAGGCTTAATTTATAATACAAAAAATTGACACTTAGAAAACAAACGATACCAAACAAAAGAAAGTACCAGTACATAGAATTTTGAAGAAGAAAATAGGAAGACGTAAAGTACAGATATATTTTTATACCTAATTTAGTTTAAATCGGTAGGTACATGTACTTTTTACTCGAAACGTGCACATCGATCCGCTAAGGAGAAAGATATTTGATGTAATAGACTTTTCTGTAATTAGCTTTTTATTACCTACATTTTCCTACTACATAGTTTTGATGTATGATGTATCTCTTAAGATTTAGCCACCGCTAGCTTTCTAAAGACGACTCAATCAAACCAATTACCTATTTTGTTTTCCTGTGGAAATGAATTATTTTTCTGCAATAAAAAGTATCCTAAGTCACGACCTGAGTTTTGTTTGGCTCAGTTTGTAGTGACCCTACTTTCTGCGCTAGCGGTCGCGGTTTCAAGTCCCGCTGAGGGCATTCATTCGTTGAACACGATTGTTTGTTTTGAACTCCAATCATGGGTGTTTAATGTTTATATTTATAATATGTATGTATTTAAAAAATAATAAAAAATATGGGTGCGTGTACTTTATGTATGCGCGTGAGTAGTTAGACTTCTTTTCTAGTTCTAAATCAATCTCTGCAGTAAGAAAGATGAAGTCGTTCAAACAGATACAGAATATTTAATTCCTAAAAAAAATATACTTCGTTTGTAAAATATACTTTTAAAAAAGAATAATATAATAATGTGGTCTTAACTCATAATTCCGTACTTTCACTTATCAAATGACGTATAATTATTTCTCATAGATGGCGTTTTTAATAATTGTATTAGGTATTTCATTTTAGTAAATGTCAATTGTATTTTGCTATCATATTTTTATTTTTAGATACTATATATAGGGTGGTGACGCTTAATCAATATTCCTTTGAACTGCATGTAGGGTGAGATGATATAAGTCGATAAAAATTGAGAATTTGAAAAAATACCTTCAAAAATAAAAAAGTGAATTTTTCACACAAAATAAATACAATAAAAATGGTCATAAAAATAAACACTACTAGGTCAGAGTTTGTTGACCCCAGCTAAAGGCGGCAACATCACACTGTCCCCGAGCAGCCGTAGGTACTACTAGCCCTAGCGACGTTTGCATAGAATAATTAATAAAAATTCGCAGGAGTGGCATAGCATATTATGTCTTAGAGTTGAGTAAAATATCTTGTAAAGTAGGTAAATAAAATACATGAAAATAATCACATTATTATGAGCATAATACGGTTCATTGAACACGCATTTTATTGATTAATCACTGTCGGTGAGATTTGTCGACCGAGACAGAAAATCCGGTTCATTAAAAGCCTTAAATCGTAAACGATAAGTTTTATAAAAAAGTTTACAAGAAATAAAAAATGCGAAATTTTATTCTCTACAATAATGGTTTCAATAACTTTTGCTCTGAAGTGCATAGTTTCTGAGATATCGCCCAAAACTTTTTTTCTTGAAGCTCCACCTAGATTGGTCAGCATTTTGTGTTTTTTATGCCCATCAAGTGACCCTAAATCTTATAAAAAACAAAAATTCGATTTTATTTTTACTGGCTATTGTGGTTACACTTTTAAGATGGTTATAAAAAATCATTGATGTCAATTTATCACCAGGTATTTAAAAAAATAATCTAATATGTAATAAAAACAGGAAATGCTTTTACTATTTTCATACTATAAATTATCATTTTGCAATATTATTAAATACTAATTAAAAGTAGGTTTTACCGTGTATTTTTTAGTCTATGACGCAAAAATCCTTGAGAGTCGCGCCATTTTGTCAAATCGGTAAAATTCAAAGAAATTTAAAGACACGTGTAAGCATCGCCGCCCTTTGAATGTGTACCGACAGAATTGTGAGGTGTGGTGAGGTGTCATAGGCGATAGCGGGGATTATAGCGAATTCGGAATAAGTAATTGAATTAATTTATTTTTCTTAAAACATTTCCTATAGGAAAACATTCATAAAATAATTATTTGAATTATTTTTACTAGAATATTTTTTTAATAATAATAATAGGCCCAAAAATACTAATAATAATATTAAATAAAGCAATGAAATTACCGCCTCAACTACGCTTACACTAGCACCCCAATGTCGGCATTTCTTTGACAAGGCGGCTTATGCTTTTAACTATTTAATTTAGTATTTTTCTAATTTCTATTTCTTTAGTTGACTTTAAAGTGTTGAAGTGGGAGCACGCAGTACGCACATAAGCAAAGGACTGATTTTAATAAATCGATGTACCTAATAGTGAAAGTGTCATACTGTATAAGTTTTATATAATATTTAAGTCATGGCGATGGTATTTGGTACCATTGCCAAGTGGTGCAGTGGTTTCCATTGCCAAGGTTCGAAGGCACGAAAACATATTTTAACGGTGTCAACTGTTTCATTAACGGGAGATGATATAAAACGGCAACATCAGGAGCTCTGCAAGAAATTCGGCAGATTCACCTGAGACGCCAGAGTAGCCGCCGATGGGTCGCTGATCGCCTGGCTGGGCCTCCCTGAATAGAGTCTCACACGGCTGGGCTGATCGCCCGGGCGGCTACCTACTCGATCGAAGCCTCAAGGGTCCCAGATAGTACTCTCCTAGTGACGCGCTCATAGTCGTGGGCGGCGGAAGAAGGAATGTGAGATGACCACAGAGCTCTGCGTACGTACAAGGCGGTATCAACGGCTATCTACCGCTGCGCGTACCTGGTACTTGGTTTTGAGGAACTGTTTGGTTGGTAGAGGAAGGCCAATGCCACTGGGCATTCTCTTACCCCGAGCAATACTTGCTTCGATTGTTTAGTGTGTGTAGTTATGTGATACAGATAAAATTAATTGAAATCAAGAGTCAAAACTCGAGTGCCAATGTACCTATTTTTTTTTCTGTGGACTGTGTCATACCTACAATATTTGAAATATGCTTGTAGGTATCGTAAATGTCTTTGTAATTTTATCAGAATAATTATTTATGTTGTTTAAGTAGGTATTAAATGGATCACCGACATTCGTTTCGAATTAAAAACTTGTGAATAGTACATTCTAGATACATAACAGTTTGAATGTATTTTATTATAATTATTATGGTTGATAGGTATTACGAATACTTTAGCGAGTGCCTTTGCCTAATAATTTTGCAATTATTGTTATTTTTAAGTACACTTAAGAATTTTTACGAAAGTAAATTAAACAGTGTTTTGTTTAAAGTATGTAACGAGATAATATTGTGATAGATTGTAATTTCTAGTGAACGTTTTTCAATATTGCATTATTCATTATTGCATCATTCAATTTAACAATTTTATTTTATAACTTTGTGTATTATTTTAATCAATATTTGTGTGAATTGATGGAGGTTTAAAATCATTTTAATGCTACACGAATGTCTTATAATTTGTAATAAAGTAGTAACTACATAATAATATTATTTTGTTTAATTTATCCTGTCGCATTAAGTTACACTAAATAGAAAAGTTAGTACCTACCTACCTATTTTATTAAATAAATTTCATATTATTCCGTCGTGAATTTGCCGCCCTTATAGGCTAATTGATCTCCCAGGGTCACAAGTTCGAATCCCGGTTAGATTACATTTTACTTTTTTAATTTTATTTAAGTTAATGTTAAGTATTGATACCACTAACAGAACCTTTAACTTCTTTCTTGCACGCATATTTTCTTGTTTCTCGTAAAATGATAAATCGAATAGATAAATTCATAGGCATTTTGATAAATCGCAGGTTATTGGTACCTAAATAGATTTTTTGAAAATTGAAAGAGTAGCTTGTGTAAAACCGTGTTTGTGAAGCACGACGCAGAAAAAATTGCCGCCCTTGTGGGCTTATTGGCCCACAGATAGAGGTTGTGGGTTCGAATCCCGGTTCGATTACATGTTTCTAATTTATTGTTGCTCTTAATTTAGTTAAAAATTGATGTTAAGTATTAACTATAAATAAAAATCGATTTACTAAGAGTTTTATGTTCATCTAATATTTAGGTAGTTTTAATAATAATAAAACGAATTCTTCAATACTTTTTCGAAATCGCTACGGCCGCATTCTAAACGTCGGAATTTGATTGAAAAGGTTTGTGTTTGTTTTGCTTTTAAGTTATTTTGATTTTAGTTTAGTCAAGTTTAATGTCGTAATGATAAGTTGTTTTTATTAATGACTAGGACTACCTTAAAGACTTCGTAATAAATTATCTGAAAGAAGTACAAAAGTTAGTGAGTACATACTGACTACATCTGTGCTATGAAAATATTATACCTTTCGCCGTTTTTAAGCGCCGAGATGTTGGTTGATAACGTGTCTATATATAATACGTCATTGCTACTAGGTGCATAATTGCCAAGGTGGATGGAACAAAAAAACATTTAGGGGTTCGGTGTCAACGCTTGTTACGACTTACGAGGCAGTGTTCTAGTACAAGTAGCTCTGCCTCTGCATATCTGGGAGTAGGTATACATCTAGTATCTACGAATTACCTACTTACCTATCGCATGTACCTAATGCTTTGTTTTCAGTTAAGTACTGATTGGTTGTAGAAGACTAGTTCTGCAACTGTTAACAGCCCGGACCTGATACAAATCTATTGTTTTAGTCTACTTACGTCGCAAAAAACTGGTGTTCTTAAATTAGTAGGTACAGGACTCGAGCGTAGATGTATTTTGAAATTCACATACATAATAATTATGTCTTTTCATCTTTAAAAAAAATAATTAAGTAGAGGTAATTAGATAGGTACTGACTAATATCATCGTCGTGGTACATATTATGGTAGATACCTATCTGAAGTAAAGACATTTACTAAGTTTTAACGAACTTATGTTATGTGAATTAATAACATGTAGGTAGGTACCTAATTGGCCTATTAAAAAGTGGTTAAGTAGTAGATTTTGAAATTGCTTTATTAAAAATTTAAAAAATACAATAAAGTCATTGATTATCTAGGCATGCAGGTCCTATACATCCATACCTACCTCTTAATGCGTAGCGAGTACTAAGCTTTAATTTTGATATTGATGATGTTATGATAATAATTTATGTACCTACCTACTTCTAGTCCATTTTATTGTAATTATGACAGTCAATAATTTTGTGTGCCTATCAATGCGGTTCACTAACCTAAGTTAGTAGGTAATGTTGTCACACAAAAGTGGTTATAAAATGAGGTGATAGTTTGAGGTAAAAATGTTATTTAAAAAATTTGTAATTATTCGTATGTCGAAAGTGATGGGGTTTTTAAAATAATTTAATGATGTGATGTTTATAATAATTAGTAATAAAGTAGTCGCTAAAAAAATCTTTTTATTTCTCTCTGAAAGACAAATTGAAAATAATTTATTAGTTTTTTTTTTGGAAATAAATTACTATACAGATACTTTTTTGATAAACGTAAGCATTTTAACTAACTATAGTAATTAATAATGTTATTACTATGATCAAAATTACACCAAATCACATGACTATTGAGTTTCGCGGCGAACTACGCTTGCGCGTACATACGATGATGGTTTTAAATTTTAAAACGAAAAAAAATTCCTGTGGCTTCATTTTTGAATATTTTCATTTATTTTTTTTTTGTATTCAACTCGTAATTTTTTATACTATATTTGGTTTGAAGGAACGTTGATCAAGCGTCACCACCTGTATAATATTAAAATAATTATAAATAATATGAAAACAGTGATCAGAGGCAACTTCAACTTGCTATGAGCGGTTTAGCAGGCAATTTCAACTTGTTACTTTTTTGGTACAGTGATTCTTAAAATTTCACTCTCATCATTTTTTCATAACGCGCCTAAAGAAAGTACCTATAAATTCAATTTCAAATTTCGAATTTCTCATTAAATGTTTAGACATTTATTAATTTGTTTGCACTTTACTATGGCTATATTAATTCAATCTCAAAATGTACTTACTCCATTACGTTGTTCTAAGACTTAAAGTAACGTTTAATAAATAGCAATAGGCTAATAGGTAATTGCGAGACTTGCAAGACTCTTGCTGCAAGACCAAGACCAAGACCAAGACTGGGAGTGCAATACCAAGACCAAGACCAAGACCAGATGTGTTGGCGCAAGACCAAGACCAAGACTGGCTAAGTCTCGTCTTGTTCTTGCATTTGGGCAACACTATTTTCATATATTGTCCTATTCTCATACAAACCGATGATTATCTACCGCTATCTAAATCTATTCTTACCGGTGCTTGGCAATATCGCGGCAATCACAGGATCTATCACCAAAGTTTGTCTTATCAGGACCGGAGTTAATATCCAAGGACTAACACGGTAAACCTGATAGGATATGTCAATCACATACATGCCTCAACGCACAACATTGTTTAGTAGCTAGGCCGACACTGGTCCCTTCCGGAATTATTAATTACTCGACCGCAGCGCCATCTATTGGCTTCACATAATACATATACTTTCACATATTATGCTTTTTATCTTTAACATAATATGTATATTATGTTGTGATTGCAATTAAAATAAAATAATGAGTGTTATAGCGTCACCTCAAGCATGGTTTTAGCAAAACGAAATCTTGAGAATATAACATCAATTAATTATTAATTAGCCACATAAAATGACACTTCAACGACAATATATCAATGAAATATATTTTTGAGAGTTTGTTTTAGTATCTTGGCGATGTTTAAAAGACAATATTAACCTTTAGATTGTAGTTCAAGAGTGTTTAGAACACGTTTGTGCATACATGTTTTGTGCGTCAGACACGTTGTTGATTTCCCACGAGACCAATTCACCTCCCACCGTCAATGTGAACGAACAAAACACTTCGGCCAGTCATTTTAAGGGCTATGGAAATATTATTTTAAATATTCATATAGGTACATGAACGTTATTTCCAAACTAAAACCCAAATAAATACATACTTACAGTAAATGACGAAGAGATCAAAAAGTATAAGAAATAAATATCAAATAAAATTATCCGCCATCGTCTGAAACAATATGAATTTGTACAGTTCGCTTATTTTATTTGTATTATACTATAACATTCGATATGAATATAATATTATACTAATATCACTCGGCGATCCATTGGATCGGAACAGTAATATTAAAATCCGTATACAAACTGCTTACAAGGTTATCTGCAAATAAAGTTTATCTCTTATTACATACAAGAGTATTATATAAAGTAATATTTCTTTTCGATTCTCCACACACTTAGATATACATATTGTTAATAATTTGGTGAAAAACTTAAAAACACGTTTCTGACAAATAAAAATGAGTGGGACTCGTCAAAACGTACATATGACGCCAAACTCGAGAGGATTACTGATAGGCTAATAATGAATTATGTTAATTAAATATAAATCCTATAAAACTATTACGTATAATATGTACTCTATCGATCTCTTTGGTCATGTTACACTTTCGTATATAAATGATTAAAGGTCAATTTGAATCGAATTTGAGAACTACTCGGTTACATGTTTTGTACGGACATGCAGTTGATTTCCCACGGGCAAGATTGGAACGCGCTGTTAACGCGACATCACTGCAAAACGTTTCCTACCTTAAAACGCGAGAAAAGTTACAACCGGAATGAGATTTATCTTCTTACGAAAAAGAAAAATTAGAAACGAATAAAACACCCAATTATAATTTAAATATGTATGTTCATGAAATTAATGCAATTAATATTGAATTTTAATTTCTCAAAGTACATATTATACAATAAAATTAATCATTTATATGATTTAGAAAATAATTTTATAATTTAGTATTTTATTTATATTTTGTTTAATATCTTTGCGATGTTTAAAAGACAATATTAACCTTTAGATCGCAGTTCAAGTATACTAATAGAATTAATAGAAGGTTCTCAGACGAAGTAAGTAGATACTTGACGTGTTCTAAGAGCACGTATACATATATTAATGCACCTACTATAATATAAATAGTAATAAAATAAAGACACCTATAATTGTGACTAGATTCAGTTTCTAGTATCCAAGTATTTTAAGTTAAAAATAATTTTAGGACTAGTCTATATATTATTATGTATTCTTAACTGTTACATACATTATAAATGAAGTACCCAGTACGTTTAAATAATCCTTCTAGCACCCATTACATAGAAGCTTGAATATAAAAATTAAATATTTATTAATAAATAATAAATATATATTAATATTATTTTGTAGAATTGTTTATAATGTTAAGAAAGGTAAAAACCAGAAATCGTCTCGAGAGTCGATGTAACAAAACCTCGGCCCCTAGTGATGAATGATATCAGAAAAGATCGGTCCATTTGGAACTCTAAAGTTATTCGCCAATGAGAACGTAATTTTCCCCTTTTCAATCTAAAGGAATAGTTACCCTCTTAAAGACTCCCATAACTTAGAAGGTGACTTACCTACATCAGGTGTAGCGTATTATAGAAAAGTGCGGGAGCATGGTGAAACATTTTCTTAGTTTTTATTTTGTTGCGATGTTTGCGTATTATGGAAAAGTTTCGTGGAGAATTATATTATGGAAGATCTCCAAACTTCTGAAGAAGTATCCAATACTTTTCCACTTAATGTAAAACTATCGATAGTTGTTTTGAAAAGTATTCCTATAAATATTTTTGAAAGGCACTTTAAAACGTTATAAGATTTAGAAGAAAATTAAGATACAAGTTATTTAAGATACTTAGTACTATTTATCACACATACATACCTACTTACATTTATATATTTTTATATATAATTGTATATTAAAATCAATTATAGTTTGAGTCAACTATAAATTAAAACAGAATAATAAAGTACTCGTACCTATCAATAAATTTTCATTCATTATTATTTTAGGAATTAATGAGGTATCAGGTAATGTATCCTATTTGACAGAAACATCACTAAATAATGTGAAAATCGATCACTCATCTAACTTATTACTACGTCCAAATTATCCAAATAATTATTTCAATTAGAAATATTTTATTCACAGAAAGACGTAATACTCGACGTAGGCAACCACGTTTCGAAATATAGCGTAATTACGAGTATACTAAGCCTTTGCCTCAAAATAGAACGCATTAACTATTCTTAATGATAGTTGTTAAGATATTAATAATCCATATCAAGGCCAGCTAATGGGAGCTTGCCGTGTGTAAGACAGGGATGTTACACATTTTAGAAACAAATTGACGATACAAAAATATTTTACTAGTATTACGTCTTACTAAATTAATGTACAGGGACGATATTTAGAAAATAATAAAGGTCGTGGAGTTAGTGGTGGTATCGTAAGCTTAGTCACTATTTAACTTACAAAGGTGACTTAGGAAATATCACTATCACTATCACTACATAGTATAAAACAAGTTCGCCTTTTCTGTCCCTATATCCCTATGTGCGCTTAAATCTTTAAAACTACGCAACGGATTTTGATGCGGTTTTTTCCAATAGATAGAGTGATTCAAGAGGAAGGTTTATATGCATAACTAGGCGATCCCGCGGCTTTGCCTGTGCTAAATCTAGGGAAGAGCCCGAGCGAAGCGAGGGCGAGTCGCTAGTCATTAATATAATAATGTGTACTAAAACCATGCATGGGCCGAGAAAATATGTATTTCTTGCGTATAAGAGCGTTTCTGAAAATAAATATCTGTATTTAGGTATATATTTGCCTGAAAGAAGGAAATTACTCATTGAGCGAGAAAATAAATCGAATCATGTTGCGGCTCCTTGGAAATTTCCGTGTCGATGTTACTACAATGGTCGAATAACTTTTTTTCTAAACGAATAATACTTACTCAAACTTGGCTAAGTAATTCTTTCTCTTTGCTCCCACTTCCGTGTAGGTGTACTGTCTAAGAGGAGAACCTTTGTGCAAACCTTCATCCACATTCAAGCTGTGGATTAGACTCGAGTATTGTATCGATAGACTGAAATTGTTGCACTCTAGCACATCACCATTTATTTTAATTCAAAGATGAGCTCAAATACAAATAGTTTCTTTATTCTATTAAAATATAATAATCAAAAATTTTTTACATGTTTATAACGTATTAAATATAGTAAATATGTATTTAATTTCATTTTATATTTGATCATGTGTCAGTGAACAAAGTCACGAAATTTTGTTAGTAACAGATAAAAGATGTTTTCGGACGATTCGCTTCCGCTGACACTAAGCTACCTTTCTATTGTGTCCCCGGCTTACCCTCGAAGGGCTCCTAAAGCCCTACATTACCGCATCAAATAATAACATGTTGTAAAGAGGCCGATAGGGTCGATACGGACAAGAGTTATTGATAAATAACAGTGAAATATTGCTTCAGTTCCGTATTCATAATAAAAAGGATACACTAAAAAACTGTATATGCATATTTTTCACTTTCTAAACTCGGATATTTTAGCTTTTTATTTAAAAATAATAATAAACGAAACAAATTATGTCGAATATCAAAATGTAACAATTTACTGTTTTGGGAACTTCGTTTAAGACTTATAATTTGTATAAGTACAGCTACAATCAACTTGTATCCTGTTATCTACTTTAATTATTGATGTATAAAATAGTTTATTCTTTATGTACTGTATGAGGTACCTGCTGAAAACTTTTCTTTGCACCAATCCATTTCATTTCAATCACTATCACCTGCACAGTCCGTCTGACTAAATCCTACCACTTTAGTTCGAGTGCTACCAGTATGTTTGTCATACATAATATACATTATCGTATAAAATAAAAATCAGAATCGAAACTATAAATTAAACATTATTATGAAAATCTTTATGAAATATTCATTATTATTATAGAAAGGCCAAATCTTTTGTCTGTCTGTCATATCATCTGTATACGGAAAATAAGATACACCCTTATTAATTATATATGCTTAAACATATTTTGAATTAAAGCAGTCTGTTATTTTCCAATAAGGTAAATAACTATATTAACAATTTATTTATTAACAACAAAAAACAAAAAAGATGTAGGTACATGTTTGTTAGCATAACAGTAGGTTTTTGAACTAAATTCTCTAAAACATTAATTTTAAAAATAAATATTTTTTCTTAAACTATTATACGCAATACAATCAGAATTTCATGTCCTCGGTCAACGGTCCACGTGATTGAAAACACACGAGTCGCGAATGCCGTCAATCGAAGTTTTATACAGTATATCAAACAGGTGACAGCAAACAGATGACGTCAAAATAACACGTGACCTACATCAATGGCGCCGGCAGTTTACCTTTCGTTTTGTTGTTTCATTTAACCTTTTATGGTGATTTTCAAACAATGTACATTAAAAAAGAGTTTATCAAATTACCAGAGACTCGCCCTCGCTTCGCTTGGACTCGACCCTAGATTTAGCGCGAGCGATGTCGCGGGTTCCGCTAGTAAATGTAGGTATACATTAACATGACAAATTATATACTAAAACTTTACTCTTGAATCACTATCTATTAAAAAACGCATCAAAATCCGTTGAGTAGTTTTATAGATCTAAATATATATAGGGACAGACAGACAGCGGGAAGCAACTTTGTTTTATACTATGTAGTGATAATTGTATTTTGATATAAAAATAAACGATTTCAGACATTCTACTCAAATACTATATTTTTTAAAACGATCTAAATATATTAAATCCTATGGCTATTAGTAGTAACCTGTAATGATCTTATTTTAATAAGTACTACATGTTAATAGATAGGTATTTTTATATGTGTATGAGTGATATAAATGAAAGTTTAATCTAGATGTCATAATATTAATGTTATATGTTGGGACATTTTACACACAGCACTATCTATTTAGTTCCACGGTAAGGTACGACGTACCTTGTGTTATGGATACTAGATGGTTGATATACTACACATATATAAGTTTAAATACATACATATTATAAATATATTGTTGTGTGTAGAATAAAATATAAAAAATCGGACTAGATTGTCATAGTTGAACTATTGTAAATCTGAAGGTTACTACTGTAAGTTGATTATAACTTATTAAGGATAAAAAGGGTACTGCACTTTTCTAATAAGGGCTTACTAATAATACACGACAGCAGTCAAATGCTTCATATTTAGAAGTATAATTAATTTTATAATATACCGTCGTCCCGAGAGAGGGAACACTCTACCTGCACTATAACTGCGCCCCAGGCGTCCCTTAGTAATTTAAATTAATGAAAAAATACATATTTTAGAGATTAAAAAAGAGGTTATACTATCTGTTTGTATAACATTATTTTAAACCTCACGAGGCCACACAACAATGCAAAAAATATTTATTTATATATTATAAAAAAATATATAGGTTGTTTCTTGTAATTTAACGCCGATTTTCACAATAAAAAATTAAAATAGTATAAATAAAAATCACATAAGTAGCGCAACTAATGTATCACAGCTGCGTTCCCGGCATTTATTGCGAAACAAACCATTAAATATTGCAATTTCTCTGCTTGGGGTGACATCAAATGATTGAGTTACGAAGGCCTAGCGTATAGTATTGTTAAATTAATAGCATTTTTTATAAGATGTACAAACAAATGTATAATATCACCGATTACAATATTTTAGTTTAAATTTAAATACACTCTACCGCATAGTTAATTGTTGTAAATATGTATACGTTGAAGATTTTTTGTAAATTAATATAACATTTCATTTATTTTGTCTATTTTTCATTTCATTTCGAAATAGATTCAGAAAAAAATTATTTATCAACCAGCATAAAATATCGCAAATTTTGCCCCTTAAGAGCAATATGTTTGCATTAGAAATAAAATAACAACGTGGATTAAAGTATTGGCCGACGGAATTATTTTTTCTTGAATAACATTTATTACGATTACTATGTTATAATACGGTGTAAGACAGAAAAAAAATATGATACGAATTTGATCATTTGATCACTATAATAGAACTTATTTTGGCATCAACCTTTTCTATTTTTTGGTCTGGCCCCTTACTGTACGCGTATATTGCATCTGCCAACCCTCAAAACAATCATAGAAGGGGGTGCACGTGTATTAGTATTATTACACAGAACATTATAATGTTAGGAGTTCAAGTGTGTACTATTTTTGTGGCTTTGTCATTGCAATTTGTTAAAGCACTTTTGAAAATATATTGTTGAGACCTTTGATTACTTTCTATTGAAATGGCGCAATGAAGTAAGCCAAGAGCATGTTTAGGCAAACAGAAGTAATATTGAATCATAACTCAATTGCTTTCCGTACCTGCGAGTCAATATGGATTCATTAGATGAATTTTCCCTTTTCAGTTTTTTTTCGTTATCGTGTAAATGCATTTATTTGATTTTTTCAATAAATAAGTCACCTGCAATATTGGAATTGAAATCTACATCATACTTTCTTAGGTTTATGCGAATATTTGACATTATAAATGAAACTATCTTTTTGGTCAAAATAAATCCGCGACAAAATTCGAAAAGATAGAATTTCACTTATAATGAAATCTACGTACATACCAGAATCAATTTATGAAATACTTAGGAGATATAAAAAATCAGTTAAAACAATATGAATGTAATAATAAATTAAAAATCAATGAAAACAAATTATGATGAAATTTGGCATACGATAGCCGGTTATTTGAAAATATGTTATCTCTGAGAAAAGTATAGAACCATTAAAATGTACCTACGTATTTACGAACCCGATCGGAGTGAGGTGTCGCTTGTTAAAACATAAAAAGGGGCTAGCGGGAAATTTTAAAATTATTTTGAACATAATGTTTCACGTTCTTACTTTCTTAGCATTTGTTGATGTCATTTACCAAAATAGGTTAGAAAACATTAGGTTCCTATAATTATCGGTCGTTCAATTCAATCAAACTAGTCGATCTACAAAATACGTATATAAAATCAATAGCGCTTCGTTAGTATCGCTTTAACTCAAAATATATACGCAATATTCTATTTTTGTTTTGTGGAAAGTGTGTCAGTGGTAGTTTGAGAATAAATAATTAATAAATGACCTATAAAAACAGATTGAAAATCGAAAGCACAAAACTGTATATTTTGAATGTAGGTAACTAGGGACGAACTAAACTAAGGCGAGGTCGGTAGTCAATTATGTTGTATTTATATAAGTATAATCTATTTGACTGTTTACATTATTACTAGATTAAATATGAGATATGAGATTACGAAGGCCTTTATGGCTTTACCATAAGTAATATTTGCGTTACTCTACTACTGCGAAAAGCTTAAAAAATAAAATATTCTGGATCTATTAACATAATAAATGTTATATAAAATAGTTGATATATTTAATCATATTTATCTTTGAATAAGTTGCATGTGAAAATCATTCTTGAAATAACTTATTCCGGTTCTCGCGTTGGAATTTATTGTAAGGAATACTACGAGTAATCATGTAGAAACGTGAAATATTTATCACGAAAAGAATTTAAACTGAAATCTGAACTATATATTAAGATAATGTTTATAAGTTAGGATAGCGAGTTCGAGTTCCGGGGGTTCGAGTTCCGCTGGGGGCATTTGTTCGTGTGATGAGCACGTTTGTTTGTACCCAAACATGGTTGTTTATATTTATAAAACTTTTCTTGGGAAACGAAGTGGGGCGGGGTTTTATTCTCCGCCTCTGTACGGCTTACATTTTGACATCCGAATCATTTTAAGCGTGATTACCACTTGACTTACTTTTGAATCTATTTTACCTTTATAAAAGAAAATTTAAAATAAATTATTCGTCGTAAAAATTATAATAGGTCTCTAAAATAAAACTATACTACTTATACAACTTAACTTATTAAGAAACTTATTATATAAATAATAATAATAATCATCATCATCATCATCAGCCCTTTTCAATGTCCCACTGCTGGGCACGGGCCTCCCTCCGAACGAGGGGATCAGGTCATAGTCCACCGCGCTGACCTAGTGCGAGTTGGCGGACTTCACATGTCTTTCGAAAACTTGTTAGATTTTCTCAGACATGCAGGTTTCCTCACGATGTTTTCCTTCACCGTAAGACAAGTGGTAATCATGATATAAATGATTCGCACATGAAAATATAAGAGGTGCGAGACCCGGATTTGAACCCGCATTACTCGGATATCCAAGCGACCGCGTTACCGCTGGGCTACCACTGTCCAATAATAATAATATATTTTTTTTATGGTAAAAAGGGGGCAAACGGGCAGGAGGCTCATCTGATGGAAAGTGATCATCTCCGCCCATGGACATCTGCAAGCCAGGCTTGCAGATGCGTTGCCGGCCTTTCAGGAAAGGGAGGGATGGAGGAGGGAGGGAGGGGGGAACGAAGGCGGAGGATGAAGGGAAGAGGGAGGGGGGAAGGAGAGTGGGCCTCCCGGACTCTCACTCACCGGACGAAACGCGACAGCATAGCTGCCACTTCACGCCGGTCTTCTGTGAGAGAGTGGTACTAATGAACATAGAATCAAAGTTGAGTACATTCATATCAAATAGTATAGCTATCCTATCTTGCCAGACCTTAGCTCATAGTTAGGGATTAATTCTAAATTGTAGACCAATTTAATAGTTCTGAAGTGGTAATGTGCTCAATTCACAATTAGTGTGGATAGTGCATAACTAATTTTCGTACCTACTCGTACCAATAGTTATTTCTCGTCCATCTCAATTAATTACAACGGATAAATTTATTTACAAACTATTACCAGGCATCCATCGAGTTTTTAATTTGGCTTTGGCGTATATTATTGGAAAATGTTGATATACAATATTTTAATATTGCAACCAATTTTCAGCTTCAGCGAATTTGCAAGTAATTACATTTAGGAGGCTCGGTGATGAACACAAAATCGTGTACCGTATAGGTAAATAACAGTTTTAATAAATTTCAACAATCATTTTAACAATGTATGTTTTTTGTTTAAGTTGAGCTTTTGAAGCTGCAAAAGTTTCTGAATTCTATTAGATGATTTATAATGGTTCCTAATTCCATTTATCATTACTCAGAATGACAAAGAGAAAGAAGACATACATTTTACTTACATAATTGGTATTTATTAAATTAAAATCTGTGGAAGGAAGACACCCCAGTTCTGAATTTGGTAACACAGACAGATTACGTTTCTCCTTTTATATGTATTCATTGCTGAAATATCATAAAAGGGATAAAGTAATCATAATTAGAATTATGAATACCAACAGCATTATTGACAGATCGGTTGAATTAATAACCTCCCCTTTGAAGTCGTTTGGTAAAATCATTGATTTAATATATAGGGTAAAATACATAAAATTATTTTTTGCAGCTAAATTATGCTATAAAAAATATAATGAGTTACTTTCACATTTATAATTGTATAGTTAGTTCGATTTATTGTTGTTACAAAAATGAAATATAGTTTACGTACAAAATAAATTATAAACATTCGTTCATAGATTGCAAAACTCAATTTCGTTTCGTTTTTCTTTAGTGTTATTTTAGTTTTAATGTTACCCCTGTGTTTGTAATGTAATATTTACTTCACCAATTAACAGTAAAATTAGATTTATCTAGATGTAGATTTATTATATTTGACTAAGCATTTTATTTTAATTTGTTACGTAAATATTGTATACTTTTATTACTCACAACTTTTCTGATAAGTTATTATATAAAGGAATAAAGATATAACTTTAATTTGTTATTTTGAATTAATGTTTTTGGAAAATATTGTTAAAGAAATGAAATTGGATATTATGATACTTAGATTGAAAATGTGTTGCTGTAAGTTTGGTTCTGTTGGTTAGACGAGGGTTAGAGAGAGGGTTCTTGCATGATCTTCTTGCACGGAATATATATGTGGAGGAAGTCAGTCAAACAAAGACGTATCATTTTCAACTTGGTTGGTGGGTAAAGGGGAAACTATTTAGACAGTGAACAGAACAATAAAAACGAACACAAGCCAAAAAGATCTAATATTGGTGGAGGAAGAAAGCCCCCAGTAGAACCGATCAGACAATTTACCTAAAGTGGCTGTAAAGTACCTCATCTGCCCGTTTTATTGAGGACATCTCCAAATATTTCCAGTAGACGGTAATAAACTTATTAAAATCTTGATAAGCTTCATTTAAAGGGATTGAGTATATTTAAAAACAAGGTACTACTACTACTACTATTTATAAATGCAAACAGAATAGAGGCAGCTGCTAAATATTTGTGAGTTTAAAACCAAATTTCATTCATTGATATAGATGGAGCTTTTCTGCTGTCCACTCTGCTATCAGAGAAGTACCCGCATGACACACCGCCCACCGGAGTCGACCCTCCCTCCACCGGAGTGGGCCCTCCCTTCACGTTTCTTGGTTCCACGCCTGGCCGGACAGCCGGATAGCTACTGAGAAAACAAATTCTGAGTTTATGTTTGTTACGAATGTTTGAGTTAAAATATTATTGTTCGGTTTTCATATCATTGCTACAGTAAAAGTTGTTACGAAATGTTTTAAACGAGTCTTGCGAAATCCGTCAATGCATTAAGCATTGAAAATGTAAATAAAATATTTCTTGTGGCAGAAAGACGCCTCAGCGTGTATATTTGTATAAACAACTTTCTTTACTTTAAGTAGAACGTTAGGAAAAAAATTAATATATTAGGAAAGTTTCACGGCGAGACGAGGCATTGCTAAGCTCGGTAGAACTTTAAAATTTGTTGCTCAATATCTTACTTTATTTTTAATAGCATGAGGTATTTCAAACACACAACCAGCTTAAACAGTTACGTATATTACATAAATCATTACTGCCTGCATGATTTGAAACTCAAATTAATGAATTCATTAATTTGAGTATATAATTATATACGTCCGAATAACTGTTAAATTTTAAAATTTACAGTTTTTACTATTTGAAATTTATTTTTAGCAACAACAAAGAAGGGAATTAAAATGAGTTTTTACGTAGAGAAATATATTATGTAATTTACATTATTTCAAAACGATGAAATTTTTTTAAGTGGAAAATACTTATAAAATTAAACGAAAATTTCCGGCAATTAGTACCTACCGGTAATCCGAGATATTACATCTCTCGTAATCCGATATTGATGGCTCATTTCAAATCAAGGGAACTTTTAAGTCAAGTCAAGTGGCAGTATTTATTTTAACAAACAACGAATTTATACAACACTAGGATTACACGCGGGTTTGCCTACATTCAAAATATAAAAAATTCGGCCAAGTGCGAGTCAGACTCGCGCACCGAGGGTTCCGTACAAACCTGTACGGAACGGTGTATGAGTAAAGGGGTAATAAGTTTAAAATTATTAAAAATATTTTTATTATATGATGTAACTAAAAATGTATGCTTTTCGCAATTTTTCCTTTATCTGTGTTATAAGACGTTGCTTCGTACCAAATTTCAAGATTCTGAGTTCACGGGAAGTACCCTGTAGGTTTTGATTCCCTTGCGAGTGTCGAAAATTTGCGGCATAAACGGGAGTATCTTTTGATCGCGTTGACTTAGAAGTTTGATTTTTTCACAGCTCCAAGAGACCATAGACTTGAGTATTTGATATGAATTTCAGCTTGATACCTCCACGCGTTCCTGAGAAAAAAGGTCTTGACAGACAGACAGACAGACAGACAGACAGACGGACAACAAAGTGATCCTATAAGGGTTCCGTTTTTACCTTTTGAGGTACGGAACCCTAAAAACTCTTCGGCTTTACATAGTAGATGTTGAAAGTGTAAAAATGTTATTTTTGCTTATTATTACTTATTTAATTGAACAAATTAAAATAAAAAGGCTAGTATTTTGTGTATGGTGGAGAAAAATTCCGTCATAAATGTGGCACGTGGAATCAATGTTTATTATATATATATTGTATAGACCAGGAGAATCGGTCCTTCGCTCACGTTCAAACTACAAAAATAAACAAAATTAATATTTATAAAAATGAATCTCTATTTCCCAGATCACGGCATCATGCGTGAACACGCCAGGACAGATTTCGCTCATTATTTCTTTTTCGTGTTTGTTATTGTCAGGTGAAGGTTCTTACTAACTAAATTAAGAAAGTTGCACGGAAATAAGAAAATGTAAGAAGACTTAATGAAATTAACGACATTTGATGTATTACGTAGTATTACGTTTTGACCGTTGCCATCGTGCACGCAACGCCAATTAAATCGTCAAAAAATACTGGGCGATGCCAAGTAAATATATAAACTCATCATACGAGCACTTTTGATCAATCTATTCTGTAACAAGAGTTATCACGTACCTTCTAGTCACTACACCCGAGTTAAGCGAGGGCGCGCCACCATTCTACAATACTTTCTCAAATTTAGGGCCATATTTGACATTTTAAATAAAACTACCCTACCAAGTTTTAATCTTTTCAAGAAAAAGTAGTTTATTTAAAACCAAACCTTTTGACTACTTTGATGAAAGCAATGACAAATGCGAGTATGATTACTACTCATCCATCAAGGGATCCGTGCCACTGAAAATGTTGTTGCTATGATATTATAATAACTATAATTCATAATTTTAATATTTTAAAAAATAAGTTCATGGACCATATCATTTTTTAAACATATTATGAAAAAGACAATTAATTTTAGCGATCGTTACTCAAATTATATAACGGTATGTTAACAGATAAATCAGTCTCAGTGGGATAGATGTCTCGTACCATACAATAATATGATAGAGATGTTTCAAGCATTAGCGCTCTGTGTGTCTCCCAAAGGCCTTTGTTCGTTCGTGTCCTTTCTTTGTTACATGTTAACTTTCTTGGTTAAGGTTAAGAAAACTCAAAACATTCGTTAATATACACATACATACATATTTAAATATAATAAAATTTTTACTTTCCCGTACAATTTTTCAAACATATAGCTTTATACAAACATGAATGTGACATGAATTACATTAAAAAAATAGAGAATGTGAAGTGATATCTTTACGTTACTTTACATACATTACATTAAGTTTTATTTTATAAACACAATATTTCTAAAATGTTTTGTATTATTATGTCAAAACAACATCAATAAAAATTGAAAATTATATGAAATGCGATATGTTGATAAATAAAAACAGTGTGATCCAAGTGTATATGAATTAAAATAGAACTACCAACGTATATTTACATGCTAGAGGCTTTACTGAAAGTGCTGACATCCGGAGGCAAAACTCACGTACGAGTACCTGTAATTAAACCTGCTCAGTCACCCTTCAAGTTGAATAGCAATATTAAATTGAACTAAAGCCCTCAGGTCGGTTTACGAACTCAGTACTAGTCCATGCGATTTCAAAACTTGGTATATTATTTGTATATACTTTTATAAATAATAGAAACAATATACAGTATTATTAAAAAAATACTAAATTGCTATTACACGAGTACATTATATCGGCAAATATTATGCGTCTTCATCAGGAATAGTCACTAGCAATTTAGTAGTTAGCGTTTCTAGACGAATAGAAAAGTGTTCGATTCAACCGTAAAACGGGTTTAACATAGGTGCCTTATGAAGTTTCAGACTACTAGCCTTTAATTTGTCGACCCATACTTTATGAAAAAAACCTAGCAAGCAGACATCAGTAAAGATGATATTTCTCACACTATGGAGCTTCAGTAGCAGCTAGCAGCTTTGTCACATTCAATTTTTAAATTATAGTAAAGATTTCAATTTATATTGTAATTTTGGATCATTTTTTACTCAATTTTGTTGTAAATTAAGAACATCTAATACCCAGTCATTAAATGACAAAGTTTTGATCGCGTTTATAGATTCTTTAAATGAAGGATGTTTGTTAGATTTCGATGTTGAAAATATAGTATTTTTGCGTACTATAGTACGTATTATAGTACGGTTGGCAACCGTAGAGCTACTACTTGGTACATCTTACAAGACCGCATAATCTGCCCTCACAGTAGCAAAGAGGTTCTGTAAGATGTTTATTGTGTATGTGCAGGGTATTGTCAGGAAGGATCTTTTACGCTCAAACTATAGATTATTTATAAATACAGTTATGAATTAGATTTATCTGATCTAATAAAAATATTTATTATAGTCGTCTGACATACAACAGGTAATACTTTCTTAGGTTTACGCGAATACTTGACATTATAAATGAAACTATCTTTTCGGATTTTGTCGCGGATTTATTATGATTTTTGGTTCCCGACGTTTCGAATGCTTTGCAGCAATCATGGTCACGGGAGAGACTAAGGTATTAGACGTCTCAAGGGGTTATATACTGCACTGTCTGTAACAAGTATATAACCCTAAAGAACAAAATCCGAAAAGATAGTTTCATTTATAAAAAAAAACAGGTACTCTCTCGAAGATGTTCAATAAAATTAACACGTTTCCCTTGTATTTTATTGTATTTAATATTATATAATTTAAAATAAGTTCTAAAATCGCATAATTTACTTGATTTAACTAACTTGCTAGGGCCTGCCAATATTGGGCAATTCCTAAATGTATTAATTTGTGGGCCCCTGTTTCTATAGGAATTGATTTTCTCCTTTCACGATGTAATAATTCACTTTCCATGCTTAACCACAACGAAGCCATGTAGAATGGAGAGTACTTCAGTTACGTGAACGGCACAAAAATACAATTATTAAACTTTTAAGGTGGATTTTAATAAACTATGAACATACTCATGTATATATCTGTAGCATTTTTTGATTAAAAACAGATATATGACAGACTGTGATGTGATAAAAAATTACATAGTCTTAGTCTTATTTAAAGGCTAGTTAGTAGTAAAGTTGTGGCTTTTTGTGGTTATCTGCGTTCGAATTGGGCTTGCTACAATAAATCATATTTAAGCTAAGGTATATTTTAGTGAACTATCTAAAGAAATATCAAAACGTAACTTATTTCAAAAAATCTAACCCTAGACATACGGTAAAGTCTTCATATTTTTTGCTTAGTGCAATGATATTTTTTTCTTAATTAATGAAAGTCAATATTTACAAAATATCCGATAAATGTAGAATTTAAACTAAGTTGTGATACATGGTACCATGCATGGTCCATTTACGTGCAATTAACTTTAAACTTTACAGACACATTCAATTAAGTTGTTAACTACGCTCGGAGCCTGAATGATATCCTGTTTGCACTTAACGTCCGGTGCATCATAGACACTCTAGTTATCGAAATACGAATTTGATGCCCCACGTTAAGTGAAATTTCCAGTTCAGTTATTACGGCGATACTGCTTTTAGGCTTACCACTGGCTTTATTGATGTTGTTGTCTATCAAAATATTAATACAGATCCTATTCCAAGTTCTTACTTTATTTACGTATTAGATATTTACAAATAATTAATTAACATATAATACTAGTAGGTACTCTTATTTTAGTGGGTCAGCTATTTTATTAATAGAATGTTACTTGTTCTTGACTCAATGCCTCCTCCAGATATTATCGACGTACCTACATACATATGTCACTATTACATTTTATGTAACAAAGAAATATTAAAAATAGTCAATCAAATTTTTAAGTCGGACTTGAGAAAACTAATAAATATTATAAAAGTAATCAAAATGAATTTTTTTTCTTCTTATCAATTATTTTCCCGCATATGTGTGACTCAGAATTAATACCTTCGTAAGTTTAGTAAATTTACATATATATTATTATACACAATAAATATTTCTAAGTCTACAACGGATATATTGTAGACTTAGAAACCATTCAACCAATGTGCCTAGTGCTAAGGCACTTTTACCGGACAGGTTTCATTAGCAAGTCAGTAACACAATAATAATAAAAATGTTTTAGACAACAAAAACTATGCATTACATACATTCAGTCCATTCAAGGAGTAGATTTTAGACGATACTTCTTACTGCGAGAATATATCTCATCACTAAGTAATATGTTTATATGATAAATAAGAAGGATACACACTCAAAATATTATTAATTTTAAAATTTTACGAAATCAAAAGAAATTTTACGGAATACTTTCTTTAAATTTTTACGAATATTTACCACTTGAAATAATTTTTTCGTGTATGTTCACGGACAAAAACGAAAGGAACCAAAAATCAAAATAAAATCTTGTAAATTATTAGAAAATGACTAAGCTAATAAATTAACTGATTTTTGAAATACATGTAAACGTATATAGCGAGAAGACCAATTGAATTAAATATAAAATTGAGAAAGTATTATGGACGTTAAGCGCCTCAATTTTGTTCATATTTCCTGTACTATATGGTTGTATCTACGAGTAAAAGATTAAGGACGTGTTATGCCGCCCTTTTGAAGTGTACAGGCTCTTTGAAGAATTATACGAAAGAATATTTATCATGAATTTCTTTCATATTTTGTAATATAACTTTTAAGATATTTACTTTTTTAACATAGAAATTGACAATTATGTTCATTGGCAATGTATATTTTCGGATTCGACCTCTTTCAACAAATTCAATGAAAATGTGGAAAACTTCCGACACGAAAAAAGTACGATATGCTTTATTACGACTTAATAATCTATTGACTAATTTTGATACTGTTTTGTAAACGAAATTTTGTAAGTTAAATAAGGCCTGTTACCACAGTATTAAAAAAATTGCTATAATATTTTTTTACGTATATTTAACTCCAAAGTGTTAAGTTCAGATGAAGACTCTAAATAGCTTTCAATTCAATTCAATTAATTTCAGTACCTAAATAGCTGAATAACAAAGTTTTACTTTTAGTTTTTTATTACATATTCTATCTTTAAAATTATACTAAGCAAAAATAAAATGCAAAAATAAATGGAACAATATAATAATGGTAAACGTGCAATGAAATATAAAAAAAAACAACAGAATAAGGACTTGCAATGCATGTCTCTTGCATTCGTTTACGCCGCGGTGTCGAGTACACACCATTGCTCATATATAATGAGCCAGCCTTTTTGTATCCAATAAATTGCGATTGTTGACTAGCTTACACGCGTTTACAATAGCCAGCGATACTTTGTTTTCAATAAAATATTATTATTTTATGTAAATTCTAGTAGAATCCTTGGCTTCTGTTGCCTTAAAACTTAAAAACAAGTAAATGTAAATAAGTAGTTAATAGGTTTGTACAAGTCTATTTCAATGAGGTGGGTGAAGCACTTGCTAGGTTATACCTAATATAATTTAAGTGTAACATTCTTGTTCCTCTCTAGATGTAGGCATTTTAATAATATATTTACAACTAGCAAACTGATACCGCTTCGCTGGGCGAAAGTTAAAATAAATTAAACGGTATTTATAATTTTCTAATAAAATTAAAGTAGTTTAAGTAACTTCTTATAACATTAGCTATCTGCGAGTGAAAGTCCCGTCAAAATCGGTCTAGCCGTTTCACAGATTAGCCGGAACAAACAGATAGACAGACGTTTTCAATATCCTTGATGAGTATTGATAATTAGTTTGCGCGCGTTCTAAAGGTTGAAAGCCAAATTCCTCCCGTTTTTTTGCAACATTTATCGTAGCGTGATGTAATATAGCCTATAGCCTTCCTCGATAAACGGACTATCCAACACAAAAAGAATATTTCAATTTGGTACTGGCCCAAATACTGAGATTAGCGCGTTTAACGAAACAAACAAACAAACTCTTCAGCTCTATAATATTAGTATAGATTTAATATTTTGTGAGAAGGCTAAAGTGATTGAATTATTTGAACTAAAATCCTTTTCGATATATTAAGAGTGTGTCGTTAATACACTTTAAGGTTTTTTAAGGTGTTTAGGTTGTTTTGTAGGTATTAAGGTGGTGTTGTGTTTTTGTTGTGTAAGTTGTGTCATTTATAGGTAGCCACAACTTTAGTCTTTATTTAAATTTGGTATGATGATTGCTGTTATTCAGGTCACATAAAAAATACTATTTATTTCGGGAAAATATCTTATCTCTGGAGAATATATATTAACCATTAAAGGAGCGTTCGACTTTAGGAACAAAACCGAGAGGAGCGAGAATATTGATTTTTCTTAACATACTGAAAGTATCAGATAAATAATAATTAAAATGCAACTAAATTATGAAATTGTAATCTCAATGCCATTAGCGCGAAAGCAATCACAAGGACATTAAGTACCACACATTAGTATTGGTCCCGACCTGTATGCAGATGCGAATCTAATCCCGGGCTCAATTAGATTCTATCGGCTTAGTTACATTCGTGCATCTGATTGAATACAGAAGTGGACTTGAATCTTTATATGTTTGATATTAAAATTTAAATTAATTTTCAATATTTATTACTTTCATTTTAAATTAAACTATCCTTTCGGATGTTGTCGCGAATTTTATTTTGGGGACGACGTTTCGAAAACTTTACAGACATCATGTTTACGGGAGAGACTCTCTCTCGACAAAATATTTGCGTAAACCTTAGAAAGTATTATTTTCATTTTCCCAATATTAATATTGACTAAATAAATATTTATTTGTTACTAGCAGTACCCGCGGCTTCGCCCGCGTTTTTTTTAATCGCTACTAATCTTTATTCGATCACTCGCAATCGGATGATCTTTAGATTGCCTGAAAATTCTCGAAAATTTCTCCAGCTATTTCAGAACCCATCGTTAATATACTCCTGAGCGGCGCGGCTACCTCTCCCGCTCTTGGTTCCCCGTCCCTCTCCACATTTCCCGCTGTGCTGCGCATTATTTTATTATTATTATTTTTAAATTCATAATATCCTTTGAATGAAGTGTCCGATTTGTAGTATCGTAAAAGTTATCTACTAATTCAGTGCAAAATTTGAAACTTGTAGCACAAAAAATGAGATATCTCGAAAAACTTATGAAGCCTTTACACCATCTTAATCCAGCCCTATAGAAAAAAAAACGTTTTTAGCGTACTTGTACCAACAATTAACCACCTTCGTACCAAATATATAGATCGTAGCACAAAAGATGAAGACTTTCATACAAACTTGCTATGGCCCTAAGACCTCCTCGATGCGACCCGTCGCGTAACTTAACAGTAAAGTGTCACTATCACAAAATATCAACAAAAAAAGAGCACACTACTTGGAATGTCACTCACAAAGATAGAAGGATGCACTCATAGAATATCGTAACCATGATCGTAACACAATATCGTCAATCGTAATACTTTTTTCCGTGTTCTGATTTTTTTATTTATTTTTTTGGAGTTTACCTTTAAGCCAATTGACATATTAGTTGGTTGTCAAATCTAACGTCAAATATTATGGTTGTGTTCAGAAACTTAATTTGTGACAAAACTTAAGATTTGTCAAACTTAAAAAAATCTGATACAGTTACAACTGAAGTTAGCTAAAATAAAGTTTCGCGAAGCCGACCAAATTAATTGGAAATCAGTACTGCTAATAGTTTATTACATATTTTGTCGCGTTCGCGATTCACTTTTGTTTATTTTCGGAACGCGACATTAGATCCTCCAAAGCGCACGCGAAGACTATTTTCATAGATATGATTGAATTTGAACTTTATGCAGCGGTAATAAATTGCAAATTTACTCTTTGACGTTAGGAACACGCCTTAATTGGTTAGACAACAGTGAGTGATTATAATTTAATATAAACTTTATTGAATAGCAATAAAGTTCAAATTGACTCTAGAAAACGTTTGTATGGGAAATAGAAAAGGGCTGTTATTAGGGTTTTCCCGGAAATTATTAGATTTTTTCTCGCCTTTTAAACCTTCCCTAGACCTCCACGAACATTTCAAGACTAAGATAAGATAAATCCGTTCAGCCGTTCTCGAGTTTTAGTGAGACTAACGAACAGCAATTCATTTTTATATATATAGATTAGCGAAGATATCAAATATGTTGAAGTCTGTCAAAATACAATAATGAGCTAATTACCCAAAGATTGATGTCAATAACTTTTCTAGCAACACTCGTATTACATTACACAAAGATATTCATTTCTACAAAAATAAAAAGCAAGAGACACAATAGGGAAAATATGTAGGTAATTTCTTATAGAATGAATACAAAAATGACTGGACCGATTCTCAATATCAACACGATTGTCACTGACTAATTAAGGATCTAATCTAAGTTAAATGAATTTTACTCTCTATAATATAAATACAACTGACTCATCATTCACTTGAATACTAATTTTACGATTACGGGTATATATTAAAATAAGGTAATAAGATCTTTATCTTTGATAATAATATTTAGGAAATGTTTGTCTTTTGTTTGTTGTACGCGCTCACTATTTCTTGAGATTATACACAAGATTTTTACATCAACGACACTATAGTGACTCAAACTAACAAGTATATAGATAAACTATTATATGAGGTAAAGTTTTTTTTTCTATTAACTACTAAGAAATTTAAATATTAAGAAATTACATATTTTTTTGTATATTGTTAACATAATTGAACGTCAAATAATATAATATTAACATTCTCCTTATAAAATTTCCTACATTTAGTTATATATTTATTTGAAAAGATTTTATTTGCTACAGTCCATTAAGTATATACACGTGTAAATATTTGAAGATTGTTTGTGATGCCAGCTAAGCTTTTCACGATAATATTAAAGAAAGAAAATAAATCAAAAAAACAAAGGTACATTTGAACAAGTACGCTATTACCTCCTAATCCATTCCAATTAGCTGCGCTTTTATAAATTCTTCCTGTTTTTTGTTACAAAAAGATTATTTTAATAAAAATGTTTTTAAAAGGTAAAATAATTATAGCGAGAATTTTCCTTCTCTATACTTGATCTTGTATTTTGTAAATGTAAAGTACCGTACCAGGTATACTGCTATAAGCCTCTTATTTATTTATTGTAGGTACCATAAGCTCCTTCAAAATCGGTAAATTGGAAATTGATTGCAGATCAGTACGTCAGAAATTATTCCCAACATAAATGAAACAACAACAACAAATTCTTAGATTTCACATATTATGATACAGTATGATGTTTTATAGCCGGTTTGTAACAGTTAATTGAGATTTCTCAGAAATAAAATCTTGTCTAGCAGTAAAAAGTATCCTATACCTACCTATATTATATTATACTTACTTGTTTATAATATATAATAAACTTGAATTTGAGTCATTAGTAAGTCTATTTCATTTTGCAAACTCTACCAAAGTAAATCTACTGCGAATCAGAAGAGTCATCGTCCAAAAAAATGACATCTATTACTTCATAGCTTTCATGTTTAAATTGGACACTCGATGGATGAATTCGATTTATCTTCATTTACAGATTAAAATATTCAGAATTTCCATGTCAATATCACTTTTATCTATAAGATCCTTTGGTATATCATCCGTATAGTTGCTATACTATGTATAAATTTAATATAATAATAATCTATATTTAATAATCTATATTTCATCAGTACATACATATAAATAAAATTGAAGCGTCTGTTTTTAATTTCAAATTATCTTTATAAGGAGTAACTTAAATAATTTATTTTATTTAAAAAAATTTAAACCGTTTATTTTATTTTAACTTATGCCCAGCGAAGTTGGCCGGGTTTGCTAGTTCTTAATAAAAGTTTAACAACCAAAGCTAACATAAAAAAATTACTCAGTTTTCAGAAGACTACGAAGTGCTGGATTCTTAGACCAAAAAGCACTTCGCACGCGTATAGTTCCTACGCCAGCGAAATGATATATTAAGTTAGTACTACGATGTGGATTATCAACGTTCTAACAGAAAACATTATTCGACCTTTGTCGGTTATCGATACGTGATGCGTGGACGGTAAATAAGCGTGCTGTTGAATATTAAATTAAAGCAAAGCGTTATTGACCGCGGCCTACATCACAGAACTCGCAGAACAGAAAACAATCAGCCCATGTCCGTCTCTATGATGCAATATTATGTTCTTATTAAATCTCATCGATATCTGTTCCAATTTTACAATCTCAAATAGTAATAAAAATGAAGATTATTTTAAAGACATGTCCAACAGTAGTTTTGGCGCGCCTTGGCAGTAAATCGACTCGTATGTGAAACGGCAAACGGCGGCGTAACTCATGCCCTTCTACGTAACTACCCGCGACCACGTTAAATGCGCGCGCTATGCTACATTGTAAGCAGTCTCTATCAGTGCAAGATTTCCCTTTGAGCCTGTGAGGCCCGGGCCTAGGGCGGCACAATTGTCAACAGTGAAAAATATGAATCACTTATATATTATATAAAATAGTCACAAATTACATAAACTCAATGCGCCCTAGAAGAATATTATCTTAGATTGTTGTTGAATATATTTTTTAAATGAATTTATTTTGAAGTTAACTATTATTAATCATTTTATAGGTTATTTAACTTAACTGTAGATACTAGTGGTGATGAAGTAACACGCTCCAATTAAAAGATCAATAAAATAATCAATAATAAAGCATTATTCGATAACAGTATCTGCAATTAATATTAAGTTGCTTGTCTTGTCTCTAATAAGATTGTAGTAATGATATAGCTACAAATCTATACATATAATAAAATTCTAACCAAGTCAAATCTATAATATAAAAATGAATCGCAAAATGTGTTGGTAAGCGCATAACTCAACAACGCCTGGACCAATTTGGCCAAATCTTTTTTTAAAATGTTCGTTGAAGTTCAAGGATGGTTTTTACGGCGAGAAAAATTAGAATTATTGCTGGAAAAACCCTAAAAATAGCCCTTCTTTTTCCCATACAAATGATTTGTAACTAAAACGTAGTCAATTTGAGCTTTATTGCTATGGTATAAAGTTCATATTAAATTACAAGCACTCACTGTTGTCTAAGCAATGTAGGTGTGTTCCTAACGTCAAAGATCATATTTATCAAAACAATGTGCGTGTGTGCGTTGGAGCACAGAATACATAGTTGGAGGAGTTTAATGTCGCGTTCCGAAACTCGCTTTTCTTTTGTATTAGTTTCGGCACGCGAAATAAAATGCATCAGTTTCCACGTCATTACATCAGTCAAACAAAAATCGCGTTACCAACAGTGTTTTATTATTTTTAATATCCAAATTTTAAATAAATAAAACAATTCGTACGGTTTAAAAGGATTTGACTTCAAGTCATGTCAAATTAAAAAAAAAAAAAAGTTGTCTGTTACCTAATCTTCTGAGTTTGCTTTTGTCAACTGATACACGAAACAAATTCGTATATCGTGTTTTGTACAGAGTGTTTAGTTACTTAGTGTTTGTTTAGTTCGTGATTAGTGAAAAAATAATTTATATTTGATATGCCTCCTATAAGACGAAGCAATTTAGGTAGAAGAACCAGAAATGCTACAAACCAAGCTAATTACCGATCTAATCGTACTGCACAAGAACGTGACGACGGAAATGAACGTGAAAGAATTCGGATATCACAAACGCGTGAAGCGCGAGCGCGACATTCAACTAATAATCGCGCAAGTTTGAATCGAGCTGCTTTCAGTTACGATGTGTCAATTGACTACAGTAACTACCAATGTGTTGTTATTGGTTCTATGAACTCGGTTTGCTCACACTGTAAGGCATTAAAATACAAAAACGAAGCCAATGGATTATGTTGCGCAAATGGTAAAGTGAAATTGATACCATTGGATCCACCACCAGAACCATTGTACTCATTGGTTTCAGGAATAGGAACAGATTCTATACACTTTTTGACACATATCCAACAATATAACAATTGCTTTCAAATGACTTCATTTGGGGCAACAAATGTAGTTCGGGAAAATTTTATGCCAACTTTCAAGGTATGTATTATAGCAGTTACTCATAATTATTTTAGCGAACAAAATTTTCTGTCACCAAAGTTAAGATGTGTCACTAATCTTCAATTTCTTAATCACTTATATATCACTTAGTCATCATATTATATGGTGATTCAGTTTCAGTGACACTTTTATTATATTTTATATTTGATAGATATTAGTTAAAACTAAATATATACTTTTTAAGATCAAATATTATTTAAGTTTGATCACTGACAATCACTAAAATCTACTATCCGCTAAAATTTAGTACCCAGGGTCGAATCTAAGCGAAGCGAGGCTGAGTCATTATTTTATTCACATAAAATTTGTATCGTACATTCACTCACACTAGCTTCGCGTGGGTTCGTCGGTCGTCCCTAGCCCTACAATATAATAGCGCGAGCGAAGCCGCGGGTTCCGCTAGTTTTCTATAAAATGTTTATTGTACAGAGCATTAAATATTTTTTGGAAAATCTAATTGAAATAGACATTAGTATCGATATAGAGGCCAAATCTAAAGTTTTTAGATTTTTTGTCTGTCTGTCTGTGACCACATCACGAGAAAACTACAGGACGGATTTATATGAAATTTGGTATAATGTTACTACAGGACGGATTTATATGAAATTTGGTATACTAGTTACCCGGGTATACGTAGGATACTTTTCATTGCGGGAAAATATTACATTTCTGAGAAATCTCAACTAACCGTTACAAACCGGCTATAAAACATCACACGGTATGTGAAATCTATTTTGTTTTCGGTCTTTAGAACGTGGCTGGAACCGCGGTAAATGCTAGTTATCTAATAAGATTGTATTAATGATATAGCTTTAAATGAGGTTATCTCTGTTAAAATATAGCTACGAGTATAGACGTCTTCTATCACTTAGTACAAATATGAAAATAGTCCCAATTATCACTTATTTGTCAATGAACATAACATATTGTTAAGAATCTGTGATAATAATTATATACTAATAATTGTAATGTATTAAATAAGTATACTATACTAATCACAATTCTCGTTAGTAAAAATTGATATATAGGTAGGTACATGACGACATTTCGTAACAGAATCAACAATTAACGTTGCAAATGGTAACGTTTAAAAACTATAAGGCAATTTTTAACATTTTATTGTTAATATTAGGTTACTAACTATTAGTGCAAGCTTTGTTTGTTTTACTCGGTATTAAAATGAATAGAGGAATAATGCATAACGCACATTTTTTTGACATTACTTTACTGTAAAAGTACAGCATAAACACCTTTAAATATCATTTTTTCTTTATTTAATCTTAAATTATTCTTGTAACAAAAATAACAAACCATGTTTAATTGCACGGGCTCCCATACAGATTCCCATATTCGACTAACTGCCGCAGCCTGGTTGCGAAGGCGCTGTTAATGAATTTACTTCAGTAAAAATTAAAAGGTTACTTTTATTTTTTTCTACAACTAGAATACAAATAAAACTTAACTGTTTTCGACTTTCGTCGGCCGATAGGCACTGCTTAGTACAGAGGTCACGGCCCGGTCGGGGTGAATGTGGTGATCTTACAGATGTTTGTTTATCATGCAACTTTCATGATGTATCCATGAAAAATAGTTTTCAAAGCTTACACACCTTACAACAAGAGTACTTAAAGATCTTTAATAAACAAATATTTTTAGTGTCTGTCTCACGAGTGTATTCACAGAGTATTTGGTACCGCCACGAGAGTCAGCAAAAGGAAAATTAAGGAATTGAAAAACAAAATATAATGTTTCAAAATTTTATTTGTATACTATGTACGAGTATCTACATATGACTAAAATAATGTATGGGAAAACGTATTTAAAATATTATTGAACAAGAAAACTATAATTATTACATAATAATTTATGTATCTACATGTGAAATGAAGCTCGCTTGTGTATATTAAAAAACAGGTATTTTATATAATTACTGCTTTTGAATTTTAAGATTCAACTTCATCTTAGTTATGCACAATAACTCTGAAATTTACAAACAAAAAACTTAATTACTTATGAAACAAGTCACATTTTAAAGAAACCATAAAAATACACCGTGTGACGTTGCGAAATTTGTAACAACATCTAACTAAACCATAAGTTTTTTGATAAGTCAGTATTTAAACGATAGGGGGCTGGGGGTGTTACAGGTTGCTGGGGTTTGAGGGGAGGTCAGAGAGTGATGTAGCGCTACATATATCGATTAAATTATATCGACACATATTATGAATTAAGAGACTTATAATAATGTGTTGTATTAAAATTATTTTACAGACATATGATTGGACATTTTAAAATTTTTATTCATCTAGCTCAAAAATAAATTATCTTAACTGTCCTATCACCTGTTTGTTACCTTTCTATTGAAAATTTGTGCTGCTAGTTTTTTTATAATACTAAAATAATTAATTATGATTTTGCACAAACTAATTTGAACATTGTGTTTTTATTTATAGTTACAATGTACGGATGAGTACTATTTTTTAAGATACGTGTAAACCTAGTTTTAAGTTATTTTTAATTATCATACGCTTATATATACATTTTTTCTATTAGCTAGTAAAAGAACTAAAAAGACACGAATCATTTGGCCCATCTACGTTAAAAGAACAATTTTTTATTTTCGAAGTTAATTTTATCTTCGTTTTTGTGGAAAACTAGGTGTTGTTAGTTGCTAGTTAACTTTACATGATATAATTGAACTCCAGTTCAAAAATAATACTTTATTGCAATATAATTCTTGTTGTGTTCTCATAAACATTTTCGAACGCAAAAAGTAAAAATATTATCGATATCGATACCCAAAATGATAAGCAACACTAAGAAGCAACAGGGTGTCGGACGCCTGCGCGCACCCACTACCCCATCTCCTTTAAATTGCCCCGCAGGACCGTTTGGGCCTCAAATCTCCGCCTGCCTCCGAACGAAGAGGAGGCCCTCCGGAATAAAAGTGTCTCGCGAAAAGTAGCAATATATGTGCTACCAGGGTTGAAAACCGTGTTTTAAGACTGGGTGCCGTGTTTTTGGTGAAAATGTTTAGTAACTATGAACCGAGTGGGTGCCTCTTCCTGTGAGCAGTGGTGAAAACCGAAGGTAGGTTTTATTAAAGTGTTTTTAATTTTCATAAGCCACCGCGTCAGATATTTGGATGATTTCTTTTAATAAATTATTATTTCCTATAAAATGCCATATATGCCTATAAAATGACATTTTTTGCCAGATTTTTTAGTAAATAATTTAAAAATTAAAATATCAAGCTAATTCTAGTCGTATATTAATTATATTTTTATCCATTTATCCAAGCATGGTGGCTAATTTGAATATAATATGATCAGTAATAAATTTACTCACTTTATTAAAGCGAAATACGAGTGAAATTTATAACTGATCAAATAAATATAGATCTCCCGTGGGATTAAGAAAACATCACAAGTTCGAGAAAGTATCTACATATAAAGGTAATAGAAATAAGTAACAAGCCTACATGTACGAGTATGTGCTACGAGCGCGCTACATCAGTTGCAAAATAGTAAGTATTATATTGCAGGCATTTTATTTCCCACTACTGGGCACGGGCTTCTGTTCAAGAACTAGTTGAAGAACTTCATTTTTTTTTAACTTGATAGGTTTAATTAAGCATAAGACAAGTAGTAATTATAATGAAAGTGTTTCGCACGGGATCCGGAACTTGAACCTGCTTACTCGGCTTACCAAGCGAGCGAGTCACCACATTATATTAACTTATACGGAGGAAAATCTTAGTCTTTATTACGTTATAGGTAATAAAGAGTTACATTTTTTTTATAAATGATGAGCTGTATTTAAACTTATAATCGATGACTTTTAAATATTAAGCACTAAACTACTACGGCTCCAAAGTATCGGAAAAACTATTAACCTAAGGAGAATTGCCAGCCACTTTACACTTTTACAAATTGGCCGTCGGAAACTGTAGTTATGGAGGTTCTTAGAACTTTAGCTGTAAATCCACTTATTTGTTTTTATAGTAATAAATAACAACGGAACAGTTAGCAAAATCAACAACATTTTTGAACGGAAAGTTAGAATAAGCAAAAATAATCCATCGCACTAACAAACAATTGTACTACATTTTTTTAAATACACATGAATATAGTAAAAAACACAATGTAAACAAAACGTAATATACTTTTAAGTACTACACAATCTTCGTATATAAAAAAACTTTTTTATTAAAAAATAAAATACAATGGTACAATCTTACACAGCCCTAGTTCCTGAACTAGAAACCTGTGTTTCAGGAGCTAGTACCTTCCCATATCAAATAATTCAAATTCAGTGCAACAAAAAAATAGAAAGAGAGAAAAAAGTATATTATATGAAAGAAATTCATAAAATTCGAAAAAATAAATTTCTAGATGAAACAGAATAATTTTATTTTTGTAGTAAAATGACACAAAGGAAAATATACTTTAATAAAATTTCTGGGTGCAAATTTTTCATATTTGGAAAAAAAATTAGGGCTTTCGAAGTACAAAGCACTTTCTTGCTTATTCAAATTAACTGCCGACGTATTTTAATTTTTTATGATTTTCGCACATGCAAAAGAGCTTAAAAGGTTTGCTTGGAAAAATTTAAACTAAAAGTAGTTAAATTGAAACCAACCAAATAAATATAATAATTATAATTTACAATTACTATCAAATCAACATATCGTCGTTAATAATCACTAGTGTGATCGTTTACTTCGTTGTTTTCTTATTAGATCTTATACATAAAATTTTCTTAATACTTTATCACTGCAAAAGTGCAGAAATAACTGAAAATAATTAATTAAAATAATATATTAGTATTTAAAATATTAAACTCTACATTTGTATGACTTAACAATTTCCATAACCAAAAACATTGTTCGCAAAACGTTTTCATTTAATTATTTCGTATTAATTGAAGAGAGCAACTTACCGAAACCATCAATTAGTATGAAATCACACGTCACAGGAAACAATCAGACCACAGGTTATACATTGTAATGGCTGCTTCTCCAATGTTATTCTACAAAATATATAAATCAATATACAATCTATACATTCTAAAATAGATTTTTTTTTCAATTTAATACAATGTCTATTACCGTTAGTGGTAGAAATGGTACCAGCTGGGCACATAGCCTTACAAATTATATATGTGAAATGTAATATATGTAATAAATAGTCATTTTAGAATATTTACATGACTAAGCCGCTTTTAAGGAACATCTTTATTTTCTTAGGTCTAATTCAAAAGAGAAGAAAATTAAAATATAGCAGCTATACAACATGCAGTATTTTCTGTAAAAAATGTAATGATTTTCTAAATTATAAACAAATCTAGTTCGGTTTATATACGGATATACTCTTAACAAACAATAACTTTATAACCATATCGCGTGCAAACTTTGATAAAACGGTCTAGAATAAATAATACATTCTTCGTCGTTTCGCGTGTACAAAGAGTTTTATAAATATTGCTTAAATCCCATATGAAATTATGGCATGTACATTTTGCGTGATGCATCATTTACGTTTAATTTACATATACCATGTTAATAAAAACGTTATTGGTATTTAAACAAAAACTTTATTTAAAACTTGTATTGAACTTCATGCTATCTTAGATTTATTATTTATTGTTTGTTTGTTAGATTGATATTTTTGTTTGCTTGTTTAATTGATTGATTGATTGATTTGCTTATTTTGTATTCTTTGTTTGTTCGGTTGACTGATTAATTGATTGACAGACTGACTGACTGATTGGTTGATTTATTGTTTGATTGCTTGATTGATTGATAGACTGACTGACTGATAGACTGACTGACTGATTGATTGATTGACACACTGTTTTATTGATTGTTGATCAATTGATTGATTGATTTACAGATTGATTGATTTATAGATTTATTGATTAACGGCCAGTTTCTATAACCTATCTACCGATAGACCGGTAGTTACTTTCATACCATTTTGACACATTAAAAGTTACAACCTGTCAAAATCGTATGAAAGTATCTACCGGTCTATCGGTAGATAGGTTATAGAAACTGGCAGTAAATGATTGGTGATTATTGGATTGATTGATTGAATATGCTAATGCTAATGATCGGATTTAAAAATTCTTTCCACTTTAAAAACTCGGTTTTTCGTTTAACGGTATAAACTATATATTATCATAACATAATATTTAATATTATATTATACATCATATTAGATATACTATTACGTACTAATCGATACTGGTCGAAGCGAATCGAGATTGAGTCGCTACTTTCAAAATATAATCATTTTTTCACTTTTATTACAATTAAAAATAATACAACAAAATATTACGTTGCTTCATATTTTTATTTAATTTTTTGAGTAGGTACCTAATAGCTTAAATTTATTTTTTAAATTTTTAAGTTATATTAACAATGCTTGAATAATAATTTTATTTCTTTATTTTTATAACTATAATAATATCGAGTTTAGTAGTTTTTCGAGATTCGTTTCTAGACGGACAGAATATTTTTTAAACTATCTGAAAAAATTGACATGACCGTACTCGTATTTGATAAACATGTATTTGTCAAAAGAAGGTCAATCAACAAACATATTTTTGGTACAAACTATATAATATAGTATATTGAAATGTCGATGTCAGCGCTAAGTATCGAATAAGTATTATTTTAAAAGCACTTTACTCAAAAACTTTGCTGATGTATAAGTACCTATAACATATAACTAAGTTTGTTGACTTCGACATAAAAAAAGGTCTTACCGAGCTGAGTTCTACGCTAGTTTGAACGAAAAAATAAAATAGAAAACGATATAATTCACAATATTTAAATTCTTGAAATTATTTGACCTGTGAACCGTGACGATGAAATGAATTAAACCAAAACAAATTAAAAGTTTTATGCGTAGGTAAAGTGTTTTTTCCTCATTTAAATTTTCAACTAAGGCTGTAGATACATATATTTTAAGTGTATTTTTATATAACAGCAATTTGGAGAGAGAAAAAGAGATGGAAAAGGATTTAGGATGGGATGGTAATTAGTTGTTTTGCCATTGAATTTGTTCAATTTTGATTTATGGTACACATATTATACTCATAACAGTATGTAAATCTGTACTTACCACTTTAATGTATTATTTTAAAAGCTTATGATACAAAAAACGAAAGGTAAAAATCTCTGTATGATTGAGAACATAATAAGGAAAATCCAACAATAAAGACACATGATGTCATAAAAATGAAATAAAGAAGTAAAACGGTCCATACTAGCTACAAACAGAAAATTTAAGTGACCATTGTTGTATATAATTTTCAATTACTATTTAAATATTTATAAAAATATAGGATTAGAACATTCCGTTATATAGTTTGAAAACAAATAAATGACTTTTACGGGTTTTTCTTTTACATAAAAGCGGCGAGTTGATTTATCGCCGGAGCTTCGAACGGCCGTGTCCCGCCGCGAATCTTGATCGACGTAGCATTTCAATTTATTTTATGAGTCGACACCTTTTGTGTGATTATGCTGAACAAAATGGCGCGTATTGTTAAAAATCAATAACACCTGCTCATGACTTTACTCGAAATAGAATTAACTTAGAAAAAAAATTTCAAGTTCTTTCAGAACTTCCTGATTTGCAGAATTTTGGAAATAATGAAAATAATTAAATGTTTCTTTGCCATCACACTTTGTAAAATTCAGGTTTTATACAAATTTTTATTTCGGACGGAATGCTTTTAAGATAGTCTGCTATCGAATAGCGAAAGAAGAATGATGATAGTCCAATGTTCGCAGCTGCCATTGCATCGGATAATACTTACTAAGTGATGGAATACTCGTAGTTTCACTTATTTGAGTGCATCTAGCTACAATATAAACATAATTTCTTTATTGCAATATTATTCCTTGATAGTTAAACAATATTTGGTATATGAACGTAATTCGTGCAATTACATAGGTTATTCTTATAAATAGACTCATTTATTAGGATTTAGCTTAAGATCGAAGGATAGGATGTTTAAGAAAAAATATTATACTCGTAGCTATAACAAATCATAATGTTATGAATGTTGCAAAGAATAACTAAGCACATAAAAAGGAGTTATGCCGGAATAGCGAACCAAAAAGGTAAATGGGATATAAAAGAATATCAATAATGACCACGTAACGGGACCAACGTACGTCATGGTTATAGCGCGATATTGCTCTTGCCTTATGTGGCCATGCTGTATTTCCGGGTAACATATCCGAGTACGTGAGAATATCTTTGAAAATAATTAACTTTGTCTTCGTACGAAATTTTGGTTTTTAATTACATGTTATAATATAAAGTGAGAGAATTAAAATAGTAGATTCAGGACCACTTAGTTTTATTTTTATCAAATTGAGTTAGATGATATTATAACTGCAGTTAAATATTTAAAGTAAATATTAAATTTTATGTGTACGGATCTTCGCTAAAGAAATAAGTAATTATTTTAATTTAAATTAATGTATTGCATGAAACTTTTTTATATCTAAGGGCTCTCGCAAGCTTGAATGAAAGTCATTATATACATTTTTTTTACTACAAGCTTTAAAAGCAGGGAGCATCCATAGATTAATATAGTATTTTTTTTTTTGTTTAAACGAATAGTTTATTACTTTTTTATAATTAATTAGATGACTAAGACAAAATACTTTTATGTTTGTGGGCATTAGAAGCAATATTGTTAACGTCGACTTTAAGTGAAGATTAAAGGGGGATAGTGAAATAAAAGACTGAGGATTTTTCTCGTGAAACAATGCTACGCTCGTGCCGTTGCTACGCCGTAACGCGATGCCTAAATTTATGTTAAAGCAGCGTTTACGTTTACACTAAGTACTCTACATTTTTCTTCACTAAATGGATGGCGGGTAATGAAACGTTATCATTTAAGCTGATATGGTTTGTATATAAAAAAAATATTGCATTATAATTAAATTCATGCTAACTGCAAAAAAAGTTAATAATATTATTTTACATGTTTTATTAACTTTTTGTTAACAATAAACGTTTTAAACATTTTGAAAAAAATATATATACTACTTTTATTGCTACTTTAAAAGCATGAAAAAACTAAGATGCGATTTTCTTCTAACATGTACATTTTCAAATAAAGCATTTACTCTTTCTTAAGACCGAGATTTAACTCTGTTTATAAAGTTCAGTCGCTGAATGTACAATTATTTAAATATAAAGAGTCCTTTGAAACGGACCCAACTGATAGCATTTAATGTTCTCCAAGAGTTGTTTTAGGTCCTACTTTACATAACGATCTTCGTATAAAGTCCAAATTTAAGGTTATTACGCTTAAATATGTGTGTAAGCAATGTTTGAGACTGCTTTTAAGGGCCGTTATAAAAAAATTGTTATAACGTTTTGGGGTGACATTAACGGGCGTTGGAAAATTGCTAGCGGATAGCAAAAAAAGGTTCTTTATACGCACAAAGGACTCGATGGACGAAGTGACCGCATTTTAAAAATGAAAATAGTCTTCTTATTATTTTTAATAATTAAAAATATATAATAAGTACATCTTACTTTGTATGCCAAATAATATGCATGAGTCTCGCTCGCTTACGCGAGATAAAATAATGGAACATCATACGTGAAGTAACGAAAAATTTTAAACAGTTTTAAAGTACCTAAGCTGTAACATTTATATAAATTTATAATATGAATGTTATATTTTAAAACAATAGCTTCCTAACTTTTTCTTAATTAAAAGTAAGCTGACTGCATTTCTAAACAAGTTAAGAAGGTTATATACGTCAAAGCCAATAATTTAAACAGAAGTGTATCTTTGAATTTTTATTAGTCATTACTTATAATAGGTTTTTGCACAGCATTTGTAAAGATTATCCGTAGAAATAAATAATTGGAGCGATATGGCGGGCGTGTAGGGGTCAGATAACGCGGCGCGTGCGGGCGAATATGTTAGTGACGTATTCACTTTTAACCTATGTAGATACACTCTTTGATGCACGATCAATTGAAAACATCAAAGGTTTAATTATATTTTTCTGTTTGATAGTGACGAATAATATTTGCGCTTTTAGAAGTTTAATTTCACCTCTTTAATCCGGCGAAACGCATATCTTTCGAGAGTACTTTATTGAAGGATTAAATATGTATGTATGGCATTTTACGCATATTTAATGCCTAAAGAATATATTGGCGGATAATTTATGAAAATCGAAATACCTAATTAAAATATAGTTACATGACTAAATTTTTATAAACATAAGGGAATCATAATTCATAATAAGACTAGCCATCTGCGCAAGAGATAATATAGTGCAAAACTGAGCGCAGAAATAAGTGTACTCTTTATTCCTGTCACTCTCACAGAAGTGTGGGACGATTACTTCACATGACAAGTGAGAGTTAAGAAGCAATACCGACAGCTTAAGTTCTCTCCGAGGTACGGGCACGGAACACCGCTATATACACAACTCCGGGATGTTACTACGGCTTATTAAATAGAAACTCTCATTAACTAAAGTTGACTCGACCTGGGATTCGAACGCAGTATCTACAAATATGCAGCCGTACATTCTAGCCACTATCGAACGGTGACAATATCGTAATGAATAGTAAACATTTCGAACGTAATATCACTCAGTAAGAAAAATAAAAGTTTTCATTTCAGCGGTAAATTATAAGTACAAGAATTTTATCGACAGGAAGTGGCCGAAACGATTCAAATAACGACTGAATTTTCGGGATAAGATAAAAGTAGTGCACCATCAAACGTGAGGTATTGCGAAGTCAATTTTAAATGTAAATCTTCTGCCGGGAACCTTGCTTTCACCGGCGTTTATTATTCAGTCTCATTGCTCCCGTAATCGGTGCATCAGTAAAAAGATCGAACAGTATTCTCTGACCGGACAAATGTTTGTGCTGTTTGTAAACCGTACTCTCGATTTATAAATCGTTTTTCGATTTAATTAATCTTGTTTTTGTACCTTTTAAAAATTGCAAATGAAGCGCTATAGTAATTAAACAGTATCGATATGCGTTATTGGTATTTGTTTTTCTTTTAATCTTTAATATGAATAAATGTTGGAGTTTCATGTTATAGGCATATACAATAAGGCGTATTATATCACTACATAGTATAAACAAAGTAGCTACCCACTGTCTGTATGTATGCTTAGATTTTTAAAACTACGTAACCGATTTTGATGCGGTTTTCTTAATAAATATAATGATTCAAGAGGAAGGATTATATGTATGACACACTAGCGGCTTCGCACACGCTAAATCTAGTGTTAAATAAAATGCTTATTAAAATATTTTATTCACATAGCGGTATACACATATTTATTATTAAATAAAATTTTAACAAAACAAAACCACGAGAATCAAAAATATCTAATATTGTTACAGAAAATATTATGTTAGGGTCGATATATTCATAATATTCAAAATGAACTGAATCCGAGAGGGGAGAAATTGTTTGATAACAAACGCGGCATTGAGATAATACGGTTTAAATTGAAAACATTGAGGAAAAAATATGCAGACGCACGCGCCGCACCCGTCTTATTGTAACCTCATTGGCAATCTCCGACAGCAAGCGTACACCGAATTTTATTTTGCACAATCCCCGTACATCTCTAAGTAATGTCTGCCTATAGGATCTTTACAAAATAATGTTATTTTTTTAGGGTTTACATCATAAAAATGCCAGTATATCGTTTTCAATTTCATTTTTAATTTACCATAACCTATGAACAAAGCGAAACAGTGCTAAATGGGTCTATGTAAACAGTATAAATCAACATTAAATATTAAAAGGGTCGAATTTCGACATATAAAGGTGAAAATACTTTCTTCAGATGTTATGAAACAAATTCAGTGTTGTTTTATAAAACATGATGTAACGTGCCAATTGCGATATGGCCGAAGAATTCTATCGTGCACCTCCAATTTTTGTATTATATTTCAGGCCAGTGCACTGGCTGGCGGAATAAACTGGGTGCATCGATTTAGGCATGCGGTCCAGACAAAGGAGCCCGCCCGTGGCATTATGATAATGCATCTCGAAATATCACGCCTGAACCGAAACGGTAGGAATGCAAATGATATTACTTTTATATATAGAATGAGATGCTCGTATTGCGGTTATAGCAAATCATATTGAAAAAGAAAACAAATACACAATTTAATAGATTAGTAGTTTTTTTTTAAATTTACTAAACATTCACCTTTCATTTCATGATTTTGGAGAAAATATGTAGGTTTATTTAGTAAGGCTGGGTTTAATTTCGGCAACATGCCATATAGAAAAGATTTCCTTTTATTACTCGGCGAGAAGAAGAATACTATTAAGGCAAAAAGGAAATGTTTTATATAAACTATATAATATACCGATTAAAGCATTAGGTGTTTAATATAAGTATTGGGTTTATTTTTAAGGTACGAATGTTTTTTCAAGGCGGCTTAAAATAGCTTAGTTTTAAGGCTGAATAATCTGCTAGTATTAGCTTTAATATAAATTTTTACACGAAATACTCATTATAAAGTAGATTTTTCTTCTTTCTTCTGATCTAAGTTGGCTTTTTTAATTTCTGTTTTTTTTTTGTCTAAAACATAATTTAAACCTTCTTTTCGCTTCTAAGATTATTTAATGAATTATTTAAAATATTTAGGTATTTATTTTTCTAAAACATAATATTAAAATATATAAACCAATTCATCATGATAAGAGTAACCGTTATTAGTATATATCCACCTTACATCAATTTCAGTATAGTATCTAACACAAAAAAAAACAAAATGAACCTAATATTGAATCGAAATGTTATTATGACATTCTGACATTCAAAGAGAATTTCACGAGTGCTTTGATCTCTGTACCCAAGAGACATCACATTCGCTTTTATAACGGCCAGGTAACTTCAATATTCGATGTACATCCCATCAAATATACCTACCTCAACAGAATAGTGCGTAAGTGAGAGATATGCGCTAACATATGATATAAAATTCATTGCTAATTCATTCATCTATTTATTAATCTGTTTATGTTGTATAATGTATATAATATATAATAATTTATTACCAAGTCACTGTTGCTTCGCTCGGGTTTTTCTATAGTAAAGAACAGAAACAAACCTATCCCCCGGAATCGTGATTTTTTAAGACAAAATGCTAGCCTATTTGCCAAGTTAAAATGTGCCAGTACCAAATTCAATCCACATTCGCTCAGCCGTTCCACGGCTCCGCCCGCTTTCTGAAGAGCGGAAACTTTTAGTTATTTTACACTAGCGACTCATCCTCGCTTCGCTCGGGTTTTTCCTTAGGTAACCCCTTTTGAGTTTTTTTAATAATATCTTCCATGCCTTCAGGAACGTACAAAAAATATTTGCCGGATTGGTCGATCTATTCTTGAGTTTTGCGCTTAGCGACATTCTTTTTCATTTATATGGAAGACATACTAAAACTTCACCGAAACATGCCCTTATGAAATAAGTTCCACGCTTATGCGTTTCGTAGTTTTTACAGTTAGCACGAACAACATCTCGCCATTAGTGTAGAGATTATATTATGACTGCGAGCTCTTCTTTGCTCTGCTGATCTGCTCTTTACCTGGCTCATCTGCATAATTTAGCTCCAAGATACTATTCAGAGCAAATAAATTGAAAAAGGTTTGAGCTGCAAAATGTTTTACACGATAGCGAATTTAAATATATGACACATATATTTAAATAAAAACTTACTATATAAAGTTAAAAAATTTGCTTATTCTTCTTAATTAACATTAACGCTATTATGATAATTTGGAACTAAAATACCAAACAAAAACTATTATCTTCCCGGAACCCTTTATCATGATAAAAAATATAATTTATGAAATGTACAGTTCCCATGTGATAGACTTTTTTTAATTTTATATGATATAAAGTAGATATTACATAAAAGTTAGTAGGACGGAACAAATTACCATAAAGTCAGTGCTGCAGCACATTGCATAAGCGGACGATGTTAGTCTAACAGTAGTATCACAATGAAACTAATATTGCGGCAATATATTAGAGGATTGATAGCGATGCGCAAAACTTTATTACAAATTGAAGGAACGTCATAGAGTGGAGCAGTTCGTGCCGACATTGTATCGAGCCCAATAAGGAGTATCACAAACCGTTGCACATCGCTCCGCGTTTCATCGCGGAACTGATCGATTCGTTGGATATTGCAACAGCTGCAGTATGGCCGAATGTTCCTAACATTAAAAATCGCTCGCTGAAAGGTCTATTCATGCAATTCATACGAAAGACCTGAATTCCGGCTGAAGAATAGAAAGCGTAACATAGTTCTGTTAACTGCACTGTTCTTTCTATACGAGTATGAGTAACGATGATGATGATTGATATAATTAGGATTTTTTCATATTCATCGCTTATCTATAATAATAAAACTGTAACTGATTACGTAGATACAGAGGATAAACCTACAGTTTTTAGAATTTTTGTGTATCTGTCTGTCTGTACCATTTACTGCCGGATAATATCTTATCTTTGAGATTTATATACTAACGTACGTAAAGACGAAACCAAGCTGAGTGAGGGTGAGTCGGTAGTTAATTGATAGTTAATTACGTTCAGTTTACCTATACTAGCTACTACTACCTAAGGAGTGAACCTGAGCTGAGCAGAGCGTTTTTGTAAAAAATCTATTGTATAATAATTTTAGTATTATTCACATTTTTGTATATAAATTTTTATTTCAACATTGTTTGAAAAATAATAAAAGCATGATGAAATTTCATAAAATAATAAACGTATCTTTTGAAGTTGTAAAAAATATAGAAAAAATATTAACCACTTAGTCTTTCCTTTCTACTGAATAAGCTTCACAAGATACTTTTCGTCAATTTCGCGAATATTATAAACCTCTTTATAATGTACATACATAAATCCGAATTAAAACGGAATAGGGCTCAGGAATAAATAATGTAAGCTCATTTTAGAGGACTTAAGTCCTTCGTTCTACTTTATACGCCCATGTTTTCATTTTTATTATAAAAACTCTGGTAATTATGAATAAGCAGGTTGTGCATGGAAAATATCATTACTCAGTCTTTTTAATTTTAATTATAAAGAAACGATAAAACGGATGCCCTTAGCGTAAAATGATGTTATTAAAAAGAAAAATAATATGAACATAGCTTACTGTTAATTTAATAGATATGATTTTAGAAAATAACGTGTAAAGTAGTGTAGAAACGTATTGTTTAACCCTATTATGTAAACAGATTGAGGAATAGCATCTCTTAATATTTTTATTTCATCTAGTCTATAGTTCAATCAAATAGTGTGGTGTATCGTGACAAATACACAGACATTTATTACATTAATAGCTCACATTATATTCGATAAATACTCATAATAATTATTGTACTTGGTCTATGGAAAGTAGTCACGCGATGGAAAATACTGAAACGATCCACAGATAAACAATGGAGCACGCTAAGCTATTGAATATTTGAATATTAAATGGCTTCAAGAAAATAAGATTAATAAATGAATACCTAGTGTACTTTAAATTACTAATGTCTATTTAATTGCTAAATTAATACTAATATGTGGACAATAATACTTAGATAAGATTGTATTACCTACAACGGTGGAACTTGGAAGGAAAAAGTGTAAAACATTTAATGTACTGCCGAATAAATGAATGAAGGCCTTCCCTCATAACTTGACCTGACCAACCTTGTATTGAGCAGCCCGCATCCATTTGCTTCCCCTTCTGAAGTGCTGCATGGCGTCCAGCTCTATGCTAGTCTAAGCACGGTGCCCAATCTAGCACGCGTTGGCTATTAGTACATCTGGAGCTATGACTTCAGCGAGCCAATTTTGCGCGCGATGTTGCTTACTTTAGTTCTGACCTAAGTAGTCTACAGTACTTTTATGTAATAATGACCTGGAAGTCATCAAATTTTTCACAATACGTTTCGTAATTACTCTTGGAAACCACTAAATACGGTCTAAGAGTTATATATTATTAAAAAAATATATCACCCCACGTCTAATCCATTGAATTACAGAGCTAAACTAGCATGTATTCTTCCCACTCTGAGATGTCCAAATCTTACACCTCTTGTTGGCGTCTCACCGAACTTAGAAGCCACTAAACAGACTAGAGGATGAACAACTAACCACAAACGCCTTCAGATATTCCTATGACATGAATACTTGTAGTTTGAGGACGGAATTAAATACTATGAGCAAATTCAATTAACATGGTATATAACTTTATAAATTTTATTGTACTGGAATTGCACACCAGTATTCTTTCTAAAATCATTTTCTAAAAAGTTAGTAGGTACGTCACAGAGAGCAAGGTTCATATCAAAGACAAATATGCTAATTGAAGCTATTCAAGAACTTTTAAACTATTTTCGTGTCATAGGGATATTATGACATGAAGTCGTTTAAAAATTAGAAACGATTATGTGTGAGATGTAAATGTTCATGTTCTCGTGCATGTAGATATTGATTATATACATAATATCGTGACAAATAGTGGATACAAATGTTATTTCGACGTTAAAAAGTATAATAATCAACGTTAGAAACTAAAACTATGTTTAGTTTTTCCAAATGGAAATATTAAGAAATTAATAATAAAATAATCAATAAATAATATTTTTTTATTCAGAAGATTTGTATTTTCGACAATTTCAAGTTATTACCGGATGTTTATATTCAGCGGAAATGATATACTGAATCAACAAGAGTTCTACGGAGACTGTGTCTCGCAGCGTAATTTCCGGTAGAATACAGATGAAGGAATTTCTATATTTTTAAGAAATATTTTATTAGGTTACCAGAAAATAAATATTACAAAGCGTTAAACCATGTGTACTATTTATAAAAATAGTAACGTAGTCGCAAATATAACAAGTACAAATAATGTTTCATAATAATTTAAGAATTAAACCCAACTCTTTGCTGCTCAATTCTTCCAGGAATCGAGCACAAATCTACGTAAGCTACTTTATTTTATATTTATTAGGTTAGAAAATTAAACGAATCCTGACCGAACAGTTTTCCAGCTAGATTAGATCTAACACGGCTAGCGGGAGATATTGAACTGCGATTGGTACTATTTGCTTTATTTTTACAGACCTATTTAACCTTAACTATACGCGACTATAATTGTATATATATATATATATATATATAAAATTATTTACAATTACATTCATATGCTTACATAATAATTATAGCTGAAGAAAAATTATTAGGAATTTTATATTTTTTAAAATAAAACTTACAAATCATCAAGTAACAGTATGTATTTCATACTCATACGCAAAAAAACATGTCACGAGAAGGTTTTGATAAGCAGTAATGTAACTGAATGAGGTTTTAAAATGTCCTTTCCAAAAATATAATAAATCTTACGTGTCATACATCTAAACATTAATTACGCCGTATTATAATCACATTCGTTTCAAAGTGTCGTGATGTGGTCATTTGCATTAATCACCACGTTATGGCCGATACAGGCGGGGATATTTGCGCGAGAATGTCATTTACGAATATATATCTAGTTATCAATACACGATATACTGTAGGGTTCAACGATGCTCGCTATTATATTGATTATATTAATATTTTGTACAGACATTGATTTATATTTAACCCTTGAGTTGCCTTTACCTATTTAATGATCATGTGTTGAAGAATATATATAAAGTATGATTGATTGATGACAACTTTTTAGTTGAAATTCATGATCAATTCGGCATTAGTACACTGTCATAACATAAAGGCAAGAAATAATGGATTTTAGTAGCATTCAACGTCATAATTCACGTTATAATTCAACTCTATTTATTATATTGTCAATTTATTTAAAATAGCCTACGGGATGTGACCTAAAATATCCTCTTAACTTTAATCTAGCTGTCAATTTCATGTGAAGTGTTAAACCAATCCGACCATGGTTTTCATAGATAGGTATTATAAGTCATATCCAATCATTTCTGATTTGGGCGAATGACGTTTTGACATGACATGATGGTTGTGGAATAGCGAAAATGGGAGTCAATGTCTGAATTACATGCGATCCAAATTCTGCCTCGCATTTCTCGTGACACTATTTGTCCGGTGACAAGAGCTTCAACGCAACTATTTTTACCTTTGGAAATGGGATATTTTTGTCTTAACATTTAATATATTAGATTTCAGTCGACTGCTGCATTTGATTTTAAAATAAAATTGTTTTTCATGTATTATTGAGGATATAAGAATTTAATTTGTAATACACTACGTACGTACTGGTGTACTCGTATTTATATGTACGTATGTACAATGTACATAGCTACTATAATAATTGTATTCATTATATTCTAGCTTCTATAGTGTGTACCTATAAGCTATTTTTTTCTTCTTTATAAGTGTACAGCTTTTTAATAATAATAGTAGTTTTTTAGTAGTAGTCTTTGGTATAGTAGAACACAAAAGAGCTTTAGAGGAGAAAGAGTTGGTTCAAACTTTTACACAAAAAACTTTAAATTCTCATATAATTTATATTATATTTGTTAAAAAATTTGGCATTTTTCATCTAGCTAAACAATAATGATGTTAGCTTTGCTTATTAATCACAGAATAAATTGCATATTTTTTAGCGCTTAAAGACATTGTAGCTAGCTATTAGTTAAAGCTAAAAGTTACCGAGAAACTTCTCTATATGCAAAATCACAAAAAATATAATATTATTAGCATAAAAGAACAATACTAAAAGCTGTCACACATAAATCTATCAATTAATAAAGAATTCTTAAACTTATATTAGTTTCAGTGATCAATTAATTCAATGAATCGTATATCGCCTTCGCGCCATTACGATAAAAGTATCGTTGTTCTTGTTGTTTTTAAAATGTATCCCCAATAGGGAAAGGCAAAGGACAATGGTCCATACAGCCTACTAAAAAGCATAGTCAACTTGACAGTTCGGTCACAGATTATTAAATATTAAAATAACGAGTTTATCCTTATTCGGCCTCTCCTGACATTCTGACGCCCTCGTCAGACAGAACAAGAGCTTTATAGCATTTTAGGCTCCAGCAGTATCAACATCCAGATTATCTGCACACGAAGTTATCATTAATTCACTTTGGTCTGAACCTGAGAAGTTACAAGCAAAAAGTCAATTACAATGTTCCATAGTATTGTATACCAAGTAGCAAATATCTTTAAAAAAAAGGTTGCACGTTCAAAAGGATAGACATTTTAAACACAGGGTCTCGTACCAACAAAAACTTAGATATAACACATTAAGGTCTAGCATACTTACTAGACTAGACATAACACATCAAGGTCTAGTATACTTACAAGAATAGTCATAACATTAAGGTCTAGTATAATTACAAGACTAGACATAACACATCAAGGTCTAGTATACTTACAAGAATAGTCATAACATTAAGGTCTAGTATAATTACAAGACTAGACATAACACATCAAGGTCTAGTATACTTACAAGAATAGTCATAACACATTAAGGTCTAGTATACTTACAAGACTAGACATAACACTTTAAGGTCTAGTATACACTCAAGAGTAGACATAACACATCAAGGTCTACTATACTTACAAGACTAGACATAACACTTCAAGGTCTAGTATACACTCAAGAGTAGACATAACACATTAAGGTCTACTATACACAAGACTAGACATAACTCATCAAGGTCTAGTATAACACACAAGAGTAGACATAACACATCAAGGTCTACTATACACAAGACTAGACATAACTCATCAAGGTCTAGTATAACACACAAGAGTAGACATAACACATCAAGGTCTACTATACACAAGACTAGACATAACTCATCAAGGTCTAGTATAACACACAAGAGTAGACATAACACATCAAGGTCTACTATACACAAGACTAGACATAACTCATCAAGGTCTAGTATAACACACAAGAGTAGACATAACACATCAAGGTCTACTATACACAAGACTAGACATAATAAAACAAGGTCTAGTATACACACAAGACTAGACATATCATATAAAGGTCTAGTATTCAAGAAAGATGATGTTACTTACTAGCAAAGAAAGCAGTACATTCATTAGGAGTCCAGTACTCCTTCTAAGGCACCACAGGTTGTAACTAAGCAACAGCATCAGTCAGCTCTCTATTGACTCTTGCCAAGTTATAAGAGTCACTCATACCAAGATACAATTTTCCTTTGAATTTCTCGTTGTTACTATGTAAATCAGAAAAATCGTTAACATGAAATTCTTTAAATAACGTAAACCACTAACGTCCCTTATTGATGTACTCATTCTGCAACTTTTGACACCCGGCCGTCCCTTGCCTGGATAACTCCCGCAAGTATTAGCGATTAGTAAGATTTTCATAGCGCACGATGAAGAGTTAACAACTAAGGATAGACTCGTATAGTCTCATCATAAGCACTGCTGTACATTCAACTTCAGTAGTGTAGTGCCTAATTCGACATAATAATTGTTAGTTGACGCCATGATCAATGACTTATCTTTTAACCAAATAACAATAAGTCGTAAAGATTCATGCAATTCTGAATTACGTGAAATATTTAAAGATCGCTATTGAGTAAAGCGGCAGTAAGATCTTCGGCATTGTGCACGCTTTCCTTTATCCATTATCACAGTTATGTACTTACACCGCAATATGAACTTATACTTTTTTACTAAAAATACGTAACAATAACCAAAAATTATCAAAAGGTGAAGTGGGCAATCCCAATTCTGATATTAGCATAAAAGAACAATACTAAAAGCTGTCACACATAAATCTATCAATTAATAAAGAATTCTTAAACTTATATTAGTTTCAGTGATCAATTAATTCAATGAATCGTATATCGCCTTCGCGCCATTACGATAAAAGTATCGTTGTTCTTGTTGTTTTTAAAATGTATCCCCAATAGGGAAAGGCAAAGGACAATGGTCCATACAGCCTACTAAAAAGCATAGTCAACTTGACAGTTCGGTCACAGATTATTAAATATTAAAATAACGAGTTTATCCTTATTATATATAATACTCTTTTTATTATAAATTAGATAGCATCACGCTTTATATCATACAAATCAGTTACTGATTACTGTAAAAAACTAGTACTTGGAACTTAGCCTACAAAATATTTTAATAACTGAATAAAGACCCTTTAACTTTAAGGTACGCGTAAGCTAAACTAGACTATTTTTTACAATGAATAGTGTTAATTTTTGCAAGACTATGTGTTTTTAGTACAATGACCATGATGAATTAATATATACTTCATATTCATAGATAAACCGCATATATTACTGTTATAGCGCTCAAACTTCGGTTATAGTTTAATAGCTTTACAGTACGTGACTAAGTTTAAGGAAATATGTAACATTTGAACGCCGTTCATAAAAGCTTTAGCAATAAATTGTTATTCATAATATAAAGCGTATCATATGTAAAACGGCATATTCTGTCTTAAATATTTTGACAATTTTTTTTCTAGTTGTGAGTTTTCTTACAACTTACAACATACTTATTCAAATTATAGTTAATTGTAAATATTATATCTTAGGCGTAATTTAATTCTTTGGTGTAAGCTTAGATAAGATCGTTCTACAGATGTAGTAGAGTTATGGTAAGCATAATGGATCGTCTATCTATACGAGTAGGTATATATTTGTCCTGACTGACATCAGTCAGATGAACGCACAGCTTAAACCCCTGGTAGAAATGGTAAATTCGGAAGAATTTACCATTTTAAAATTTTAAAATCTTAAAAGTATAGAATTGAAATGTATAATTTTATAGTCTATCATTTTGAATAAGTATTTGTAAAAAATTGTGGGTAGGCACTGTCTGTAACAAGTATATAACCCCCTGAGACGTCTAATACCTTAGTCTCTCCCGTGACCATGATTGCTGTAAAGCATTCGAAACGTCGGGAACCAAAAATCATAATAAATCCGCGACAAAATCCGAAAATATAGTTTCATTTATAATGTCAAACATTCGCGTAAACCTAAGAAAGTATTAAGAAAGTATTAAATTCGGAAGACTTATTCCTTAAATGATGTAGGCGTCCGATATGAAATAATATTTTGAAATTCATCTAATGGTTTGTGAAACTCTCTCATTTTTAAATGCACGAAAAACTTTACTTGAAATTAAAAATTAATCGTCATTCAATCTATTCTACATTGAAAACAGTTAAAAAGATGGATATAAAGTTTACATGGGCAAAAAAATATTTATGATATAAATTACTTACAACTTAATAATAATGCTATTTAAAATAATGACATAAAAAAGCTGCAAAATAAGGGAAGAAAAATTAAAATAATACGTACCTGTATCACTGTCCTAGCCTATCAACTATTTTCACACGAAATATCAAGCCAGTCTGTTACTTTGTTTTGACACGATAGAAGGATTAACAGAAACAGAAACACACTTTTAATTTATAATATTGTAAAATATTAAACTATGCATATCATTAAGCTAAAGAGATTTTTTATTACGAAGTGTCTATTCATCCGATAAGCGGACGAATAAATTAAATATTATTCGTCCGACAATTGGTGTTTGATATATCGCGACTGAGCCTTTTTTGCTTCTTAAATGGCTCAAAGAGAAATCACTTTTTTTTATAAGTTTTAACATACTCGTGAATGCAATTGCGGACGTTTCTATAGTACTTTTTACAAAATACCATTTTCTTGTATATTGTTTTAATGTAGGTACATACTCTCAGGGAGTGTTAGTAACGTAAATTTCATAGGACGACTCTATAGAGCCAGCTGTTTTACATATAAAAACTTTTGGACTTATTAAAAGTGGGTGGGATCTTAATAATAAATTATCAGCTCGGTAGGTTAAGGTTATTTCTTTTTTATTTTTAGCATAGGTATATCCTGCACATAAAAATCGCTTATTTTATATTAGAAATCAAAGAAGTAATAGATATTCGTACAAACCGACAATAGTCGGACGAATAATATATTTTTTATTAATACGATTATCGGATGACTAGCAACAGTCTTTAAAATAATTTAGTCATCCAACAATTGTTGGACGACTAAATTATTTTACTCGTCCAACTAGCAGACGACTAGCATCAGCCTTTTTATTATTTGTTTAAACATGAGCGAAGCCGCGGGTTATGCTTGATTGGATTTATTTTTAAATTTATTTTGTTAGACGCATATAGAATTACATTAACTGTTATTATTCTAAAGCCTTAAAATTTTTGTAACAATAAATACGACGGCTAATGTTTTTGATATCTTTTTGACATAATCCTCAGAATAATGATGGCTAATCTTTTCATGGTACGTAACCCCATTCGTAACGATAGGCTGCAAATTGCTGTTTCTATAACAACCAATCCTTGAAACGTTCCAATTGTCTATACGAGATTTTCGTAAAGGGTGAAGTGGATATAAACTCCTATCTATTTTGGACTAATAAATCGTTCTGGCTTTATAAAATCAAAGCTTAATTAATAAAATACAGTAACTAGTAAATATAAAAAATAATGCTGTGTAATATTTTTTATAATGTTTTAAAATATACCAAAATTACTTTGTCGCATATCAGCTAATAGGTTTCTACTATAAAAAGGCAGAGTTTAATCTATTCTTTCTTTGTACGTGATAATCTAAATAAATTGTAATCAGAAACTACTTTGAAATAACGCGTTTATTGTGCAAGTATATTAAAACGTACCGGTGAGTCGCTACCTTTTTGCTAATAACGAAACTGTTGATAAAATTATATTAAATTAATTTTACCTTAAAATTGCTAAGCCCTTTAATTTTCACGAAGAATTTCAATAACGTATAGAGTGAGTATATCTATACGCTATAAATATAGGGGTGGTTGGGGAACAGTACGCTGGATGGCATTTTGAATGATTAATTGCGGCCCAGATTTGACGTGAGGTATTTTTATTGCCTTCCACTGTGAACAGTTTCCGAATAATATTCGTTATTGAACTCATGGTAAATTGTTATGATTAGGATCATAATCCATTTTGCTTTTGTTTTTTTTAACATTAAATACGTTCTTATTATGCTACTATAAAAAAAAAAGTTAAACTCGTATACTTTTAAATCTAACAATGTGTCGTTAATTTAAATAAGCTTTCAAAAGGTTTAACTTTAGAAAAATCTAACACTTAGCCTTGAAGTAACATTATCATTAGGACTAGAGGTCATTAAGACCGTCTTATTATTGTTCAACTTGAATCTTAAAACATAACAGCTAAGGTAAATTGATCATGATTTTCCCCCTCGGCTTAAGTGTAAATAAAAATACGTATGAATATGAGAAATCTAAAAAATGTGTTTTCATATAGTGATTGTAAAAAGATTCGAGGCAAGACGACCTTCACCCATCTGTTCAGTCAGTGAAAGTATTCTGTATTAAGCAGAAAATAATATATACACAAATTTATTACAAGTGGATGGATTTTATTTGTTAGGAATAAATTGATTTTGTACTAAGATATTAATTTATTTTGTAATTTAAACGTACTTTCAACTTTAATATGAAATCTACACAAAAAATAGAGCGAAAATTTAAATACCCAAAACAAGTACACGAGTAAATTGCTATTTGTATGACATGCTACAACCCCCAGAAAATTACGAAGTCCTATAGAACGTAGGAAATTGAACATATTTCAATTCCATTACTTTGAAAGATCGGAAGTATGATTAAAATGACAAAGGTTCGACGGGGACACCCATCCTAATCGGTCATATTCAAACGAATATCGACTCTATTAAGACTGATTTTAACATCAGTTTACGTTCGAATAGTAAGTTTACAACTCAATAATGTTTGTCCCGCTTGTGCATAAGATCTATATTACATACACTTCCTAATGTCTGTAAGTGGCTACTTTACCGTCAAGGTGTTTTATTGAAAACTTAATCTAATAACAGCGGTGGTTCCGTAGCAATTAAATTTACTAGGACGGTAATATTTGTAGTCTATATTAATAAAGATAGATGAAAATCGTATTAATATATGAAAAAGAGCAAAGAACAGAAATCGCATTCATTGAAGTACAAAGGTAAGCAGAGCGATTGCAAACGCTAGTTTAGGTGTTGCCATCTCTTTACACCCTTTGAATTTTATAGTAAAAGAAAAATATAGTAAGAGAACAATGTTTTATTTTTGTAAAATTAACTATTTTAAGTAATTTTAAACACACAAAAGTAACTCTGTAACGATCACTTATCAAAATATTTTATCAGCTTTAAAATATAAACTAAGTGTATAGCGGCAAAGCCAAGTTTTATGATCAAACTTTCTGTTTGTATTAACAATCAGCGAACATTGTGGAAGTTTGGAATATTGCAGCTCTGGGCGTTCCACTAATGCTGACAGGTTTATTGGTAAATATCCTGTCGATTGCAAGCTTTCACGAACTTATTTAGGTATTGTGTCATAAATTTAAATTATAGTATCTAATTTTATAATGTTATTAGTTATTTCTTGTAAATAATTAACTTAAAAACCAACACTATGACCTATTCAATGAAACATATTGCAATATATGACCAGTTTCTAGTATCCGCAGTATTGTAGTAAGCAGTATTATGCAATTCCAGGTGATGCTGCAGCATCAGGGTAAAATTACCCATGGTTAGAAAAAAACTGAGAATGGTGTTCTAGACTAGTGGCTAAGAACACTCTCGATTTAATTATCTTTCAAAAAAAACTAAATTAAAATAGATTCAGCTGCGTGGGACACGACTACAGACAGATATAGATGTATATTTTGTAAACTTATAAATTCCCATATATTGTGTCAGGGGCTAAATGATAAAACATACACTCTGACATCCATGACATTTATATCAAAGAAAGCATAAAATAACAGCTTAACATTATTCAAAAATCAGCCACATTTTATAAACAAAAGAGTAAGCTTAATGCAAATAATAAGCGAATTTCAAATAACTACGATACAATTATATTATGTACTAATTGTGAACACGAATAGCAAATTGTATGATTTATGGGATAGTCCGCATGTTTCCTGAACTCGATTGTATCGCAACGGTGTCACCGCTCCACAACTCCCCAGTACAACGCCCACTTATTTCATTTCATTTAGTCGCAACAAAAGCCAGCTTAGTCCATCTCCCCCAATACTAATTACCGATTTCTGACTTCTCCGTTAATTTGAAAAACCAATGAATCCAGTGAAAGTAACGTTCGACATGGTTATTGTAAAATCTTTTAACAAATTACACTTTTAAATGAAACAGAAAACGAATTTTTTGCTGTTGAGAAGGAATTTAAGCCTAGTTTTTTGTTTCATGAACAATTTTTAATTATTTTTCTGTAAATTTATTTAACAATTTTTATCAGCAAAGTGGCGACCATCACATACTGAGTGATTAAAGTTACAGGTTCAATCTTACTACAATGTGATTTTTCTTTTAATTGAACGTAAAGGGGAAGAAGAAGATTTTGTTTGATAAAAGCAAAAAGTAGCTTCAGTTTTTATTAAATATTTTTGAGTGTAGTGATAGATACCTTACTATGTTTGTGACAACATTCAACTAGTTTTTCAATTTATAAGTCAATTAAGATTATTTATCTGTAAAGTATTGTATAAGTGATTGATAGTTTTATAGAATTTTGACCAAGATAGTTAAATCAACTATCAGAAATATTTATTCATATATATAAACATAAATAAAGCATGACCGATTGTGTAATCAATAAACGAATACCTAACCACGCCCACACAAAAGACAACCACAGGCTTAATAAGGATTGTCAATACTATATATACTAATAGAGAATTAAGAGCTTACACGGCGGTTTTCTTCTTAATTAATATATTAAAGAACTACTGTTGATACAAATAAATCTAAATCCTTACGGAATAACATATAAAACATTTTAGGTAGAAACACATGAGTGGTGTCTTCTCTTGGGACAGTAGTACAATAGGTATTACTCTGCCCACTGATGAAATTAACTCCTAATATATTATTTACTTCAACTCCCTAGGTGAAAGCTCAAAAGCCCGTTGTCAGGTGAGACAGTTAGTTACTCTCTCCGCCTTAGAGGTTGATAATCCGTAGAAATAAAGCGAATATATTTTCGTTTATTGTCTGAAAGGTACAATAGTGTTTGTCGTCGTCATTATTGATTGTTTTCTTAAAACTAAAGATCTTCAATAGCTACTTAATTAAAATCTATTTGTCTGTTATGTTCTTAATACAAGTACACTTTAATTCGCCATTTTCATTTTCACGATCCGAGGAGAATGCTCTCGAGACGAATAGGTATTAATAGAAATAACAAATGGTCACGGTAGCTCCGTTAATAAACATTCACAGTAAGGAAGACGTATCATTGTTGTATATTTTAATTACTATTAGACATGGACTCGGGCTCGACCTTTGGGCTCACTTAATGAAAACACTGTTAAAGTGTTAAAGCCAATCTTAGAACACTTCTCTAGTAATTTCATCTTTAAAAAATACCTTTTTATCTGACCTTTTAATTTGCTTAGATTTTAATAGCAAGAAGTTTATTGACGAAGTGGCGAATTAAGGTTTAGTTTAATAATAAAATCTAATTGTTATAATTTTCCCAATAATATATTGCATTATTACAATTAAGTATATTACTTTAATATATTTAATAATAATAATATACGAAATTTAAATAAACGAAACAGTGTACTTATGTAATGTAGGTCTATGCATATGGAGACATCAGGCAAGTTAGCAGATACTTGCGACACAGTAACTAAGTAGTAATTTGCAAGCATTTCAGCCCCATCGCTTTCACGTAATTACAAAATTAAACGTGATGTGATTATTCTTGATGTTATAGATAGAACGCTCGAGTAACTGAGTTAAATTGTATTTTTTTTTTGTCAATGTTACGCTATCAAATATTTTTACTTCTTTACAAACGGTTAATAATAGCATAAGATTTTGGTACATACTTTATTTTCCTTTTAGTATGTTATTAAATCTCAAAATTATATTTCTACACTAGTGACTCACCCTCGCTTCGGGGTATCTAGGTTAGTATAAAATTTTTACCCTTTTGTGGAACATACAAAAAAATTGCCGAATTGGTCGAGCTATTCTCGAGTTTTGCGCTTAGCAACATTCATTTTTAAATATATAGATAGACTAGCTTCATACTGTTGCTTCATTCGAGTTCGTCTGCGCGTTGAGATATTTCCCAGACAGACGTACAGACACAAATTCTGAAACTGTAGATTCGGCTTCTGTTTCGATAATAATGACTATTTCTATAAGAAATATCTATATATATATATATATATAAAAATGAATTGCTGTTCGTTAGTCTCACTAAAACTCGAGAACGGCTGAACGGATTTATCTTATCTTAGTCTTGAAATGTTCGTGGAGGTCTAGGGAAGGTTTAAAAGGCGAGAAAAAATCTAATAATTTCCGGGAAAACCCTAAAAACAGCCCTTTTTTATTTCCCATACAAACGTTTTCTAGAGTCAATTTGAACTTTATTGCTATTCAATAAAGTTCATATTAAATTATAATCACTCACTGTTGTCTAACCAATTAAGGCGTGTTCCTAACGTCAAAGATTTGCTATTTATTACTGCTGCATAAAGTTCAAATTCAATCATATCTATGAAAATAGTCTTCGCGTGCGCTTTGGAGGATCTAATGTCGCGTTCCGAAAATAAACAAAAGTGAATCGCGAACGCGACAAAAAATGTAATAAACTATTAGTAGTACTGATTTCCAATTAATTTGGTCGGCTTCGCGAAACTTTATTTTAGCTAACTTCAGTTGTAACTGTATAAGATTATTTTTTTAAGTTTGACAAATCTTAAGTTTTGTCACAAATTAAGTTTCTGAACACAACCATAACATTTGACATTAGATTTGACAACCAACTAATATGTCAATCATTCTGTCGCACTTCAGAACACGGAGATTTATGGCTTAAAGGTAAACTCCAAAAAAATAAATAAAAAATCAGAACACGGAAAAAAGTATTACGATTGACGATATTGTGTTACGATCATGGTTACGATATTCTATGAGTGCATCCTTCTATCTTTGTGAGTGACATTCCAAGTAGTGTGCTCTTTTTTTGTTGATATTTTGTGATAGTGACACTTTACTGTTAAGTTACGCGACGAATCGCATCGAGGAGGTCTTAGGGCCATAGCAAGTTTGTATGAAAGTCTTCATCTTTTGTGCTACGATCTTTATATTTGGTATGAAGGTGGTTAATTGTTGGTACAAGTACGCTAAAAACGTTTTTTTTCTATAGGGCCGGATTAAGATGGTGTAAAGGCTTCATAAGTTTTTCGAGATACCTTAATTTTTTGTGCTACAAGTTTCAAATTTTGCACTGAATTAGTAGATAACTTTTACGATACTACAAATCGGACACTTCATTCAAAGGATATTACGAATTTAAAAATAATAATAATAAAATAATGCGCAGCACAGCGGGAAATGTGGAGAGGGACGGGGAACCAAGAGCGGGAGAGGTAGCCGCGCCGCTCAGAAGTATATTAACGATGGGTTCTGAAATAGCTGGAGTAATTTTCGAGAATTTTCAGGCAATCTAAAGATCATCCGATTGCGAGTGATCGAATAACGATTAGTAGCGATTAAAAAAACGCGGGCGAAGCCGCGGGTACTGCTAGTAGATAATAAATCTTTATTTTACTTTGACATTGCTAAGAATAGAAAAGCATACGTGTCCATTTTGGATTCCTTCTCTTATTAATATATGAGTACCAAACAGTTTTAGCATTTGACGCTTATATCCTGACCGCCTGAATACCGCAGTCTTGTCAGAGACGAATATCGTAGGTATAGTAGCTTTGTTACGACGTTGAATTGTTACCAACTACATTACACGAGCTTGAAACCTAATTTGTATATTGATGTAATTACACTGTTTAACTACAATTTACGTCTGTATGTAAATGATAATGAAGAATACGTTATTACAATTTACTCGTCTTTTGAATTGACGGTTAATGAATAGATTTATATAAAATATTTGTTAGAACTATGTATTTTAACGGGAAAAGCATTAACTGTTGCAATAATTAAAGTAACGTACTGGAATAAGAATGTAGCTATAAATAGTTTTCTGAAGGATTCATTTGAACTACCAGCTGTGGGTAATTTAGGTCTTTTTTATGGAAATACTTATATGTTGAATATATAGTGTTATAAATTCTTACGCCTAGTAGTACAAAATTATACTTAAGTGACGCAAATTTTTGTATGTCTGTCTGTCTGTCTGTTTGTTCCGGCTAATCTCGATAAACGGCTGGACCGATTTTGACAGGACTTTCCCTCGTAAATAGCTAATGTTACAATGAGTAATTTATTTTAACTAACTTCAAAGAGTAATGTATATTCTTCATCATCTTAGTTTTTAATTTCAAAGTGCCGAGTAAATTCACTAATTACAAAACAAATATATATTATATACATAATATTATCACAATTATTCATAAGCAAACACAAATAATTTTATGATTGTTAACATTCAAGTATCGCTCTAAAGCGGTGTTTGTACATCGTCAATACAACAGAAGTGTCAACACTCTGATTGGATGTTTACGAAGAGTATGTTACGAGTACTAATCCACGTTTTCTTTGAGCTTTAGTGAGCTTTAGTTTAGCTATTCGGATCACGAAGGGAAGGACTACCCCATCGTGTTACAAGAACGCCCCTAGGGACACGAGGTGTGTTACAAATATAAGCGTTGTTGCGTAAACAAATTAATTATAATTAAATAAAAATGAGACTAATTAAGCATCCCTCTTACAGCTTCCCTTACTATGCATGTGCGAGGCATGTAATGAGAGCCGGGATATGACCTGCAGGTATAAGATACATAATATATATAATAAAGTACGTACGTTGGCTTGTTGCTTGTTGGAGATGACAGCACATTAAAGAGTTAATTTGAAAACAAAAACCATTTGTGTTTATTTTGTAAGCGTGAACGAAATTGAATTCTAATTTTTATTAGCATGTCTATTGTCTGACAATTCCATTGCTCTCAAACTCAATGAAAATTCATATTCTGACACTTCCACTGCCTCTCCACATTTTCATTATTAAATTATATTATTTAGGACAGCAACTCGTCTGTTTTAGAACTGGAGTGAAGAGAATTTAAATTATAAGTCCTATGCTTCTACGATTTTCGTGTGAACGTCACTTTGCTAGTACATGTGAGGAAGTACATAACAAATAAGCTGAACTATCGTCATTTTTACTATAATTATTATATACATAATATGTTTATCATCATATGTTTCAATGATTTGTATAGATTTTTTAGAGATGAGATATTTTCCCACCGTTACAAGTAACATATTATATGATGCGGTCACAAATAGATAGATAGACAAAAATTATAAAATCTATATGTTCGGCTTCTGTATCGATAAAAATGAATGAATATTTTGAGGTTTTCCGAAAAATGTTTAATGTAATCTACTCAAAACTTAATTATGTATGCCTATACATAATGTGAGCTTATAAATTCGTTTTCCATAAAACATGGAGACCACGCACCAAACGTGCAACAATGCATTCATCGAGAAATGTTTTAACTTTGAAAGCCTATTGCCTAATTTGCATTCAGGCGATTTCCCGTGGACGGCTTTTTTAGTTTGTAAATTGCATCTGTTTGTTCAGCGTTTCTTTTTGCTCCCTAAACTGTTCATGCTATATTGATTTTATTCCAAAGTTAATGTATCATTTGAAAATTTAAAAACAACTATTAGAAAAAAAAAATAAAATAGGCCTACTCGTATAACAGTCAAACGCCTAACAGAATGGATATTGTATGAAAATATAAATATGATACCCTTTTCAGTATGCCCAATAGAGAGGTACATTCAACTGTCATAGGAGAGGTACAAGTATATTTGCGCCAACGATGTTGCCAAGCATGTACATGTATACATACATAAAAGTACACCCATCCTCAATATACTCATACTCTATTTTCAATACTAATTTCTTACAAAAATCATTTAATAAACCGGGATAAAAGAAGCATTTTCGAGTGAGTACCTACTCGTAATAATAAATTAAGTATATTATGACGACACGTTTGGCGCAGTTTGAAGTGACTCTACTTTCTTGCGCCAGCGGTCGCGGGTTCGAGTCCCGCTGGGAGCATTCATTTATTGAGCACGAATGTTTGTACTTCAGTCATGGGTTATATTTATAATATGTATGTATTTAAAATTTATGTATGTGTAATATATCAACTATCTGGTATCCGTAACACAAGCCTCGTAGCTTACTACGGAACTGGACGGTGCTTTTGTACTAAAGTCCCATCATATTAATTATTTATTTATTTATATTAGAAACAGATTCGTAGTTACAGACTCTTTCTTATAATAGGAATAACAAGATGATTAGAGGCTAATGATAACAAGTTTTTTGTAATAAATTTTATAAAAAGCCTAACGAAATTTTCACAACTTTACGCTGTTCATTATCTTAAAAATCAGTAGCTATGTGATGTGTCAGAACCAGGGTAACCTACACATTAATCATCCAAGCCCGCGTTATCTCATCCTCGTCCGCTCGTCAATCCACATTTTCTGTTTATTATGGTACTATTAAGATCATTATACGGTCCAAGTTTTATAACGAACAGGTAACTTTGCCTTAAACGTGATTAAGCGAAATTTGATAAGGGTAATATGTAAATAAACTTTATTTATTCAGGAATAAATTAAATATGAGAAATGTGTTTAAACATAAATATGAAAATGTTTTTTTTATATATTTTAAAACTAGTGACGCACCCTTGCTTCACGCAGGTTAATTTAGTTTAACAGTAAATTCCACATTTATAATATTTAAATAAGCATACTTTTTGGGACCAAATATATGTGTATTAATAATTTCGGTATTGAATATGTAAGCAAACCAAAATATTATTTTTATCGAACAACAAATTTCATATGAACCAGCTCGAATTCATAACAATGGTAAATAATTTAACACATACGAGCGCCATCTTCCAATTTCCATTGTCATTGGATAAGCGATAATGACCCATTAAATTAGTATATTAAGGAGCAATTATGGAGAATAATTGAGACCGATTTTGGAATGGGCAATGAATTTATGAATTCAATAACGTATTTACGAGTATAATAAAAATAATGATTAATCGTACTGTATGCATAATATATTATGTACCTAGATATAAGAATAGTTATGATTGACCTAGAATAGTTATGAATGCTAAGAATTTAAATATATTATAAGATAATTAGGTCTAATTAGGTATAATTAGGTCTAATTATAACAGCAATTTTTGGCAGTAACATAATGTATACACAAAAAATTAAGTCTATTTAGACATGTATTTCGAGGCGAATGTTAAATTAATTCAACATTGTATTTTTGTACACGTGCCTTTTACGATAACTGTACGGCAAACTTGAATTAAATATACATGTAATCTGGTAACTTCATACTCCAAAGCCAACATTGTTTGCAAGATTCATTACCCGCCTACTGGGCCTGTACTGTAGAAAACGATAAGAATTAAGAAGGATTGTTCTTTCATTATTTCAGCTCACGCTTTGTTTGGGTTTCCTTGTTTTCGTATATAATTAGCAAATCCGTCTTTGTAAATAATAAATAGTGTTTCAGTTAAGAATTCGAAGTATATTTCATAGTCGACCCCAGTCTGCTCGCCTTTAGGATTGTTTACTCTATCAGTAAGTGCATACGAAAGAAGTTATTAAGATGACATTTACTTTTAAGCAAGAGATTATACTTTTTTAACGGTGGTATATCCATCTATGCATACCACCTGTTGATAAATGTGGTTATGTGGTGATAAACATAAATAACAACCCGACGGCAGGTCTGCCAAAGCAGACCACAATAGCTTTGACTTGAGGATGCTGTAACGGTTCACTCTGCTTGCAACCCGCATACTACATCACTCACCGAGGTGAGCCACTCCCACTGCGGTTCTTTTCTTAGCGCAGGCTGGATTGCTGACGCTTGATTACAACATGAGCAATATAATATACTATAGCAATCATCGACAATGGTAGCCCAGCGGTAACGCGCTCGCTTGGATAAACGAGTGATGCGGGTTCAAATGCGGGTCTCGCGTCTCTGATATTTTCATGTGCGATTCATTTCTATCATGATTACCACTTATCTTTCTGTGAAGAAAAACATCGTGAGGAAACCTGCATGTCTGAAAAAAAACCATGCAAGTTTTTGAAAGACATGTGAAGTCTGCAAACATGCACTAGGCTAGCGCGGTGGACTATGGCCTGATCCCCTTACTACCTCGTTCGAGGCCCGTGCCCAGCAGTGGGACGTTAAAAAGGGCTGATGATGATGATGTTGATGATGATAGCAATCATCAATATTTCGAATATAGCTGTTCTTACGAAAATTAAGTAAAAAATATTATTTTTGTGTCGAGGACATCTAAAAAAACACTCATTCTATTTTTCTATGAAAGCTATATTTTGATACCAATTGAGTTTCTATTTTTGATTATAATAACTTTCATATCACAGATTGTTAAACCACAATATTCCATAAAGCTTTTATGACCCGATTGCAACTATAAATACGTTGGAAGGTAGTATGTTTTTATTTTGTTATAAAAAACAATAAACGATATCAAATTGTACTGCGACTTTTAACTAATCCAATAACGTGGACGCTGGGTGGGCAGGTTTGATTAAAAACAAACTTCGATTTTCTTACCCCTCTTCGGCAGCACCTGAATGAATGCAAAGCGTTGCCATTAAAATTTGTATCCAGGGTGTCTTGTGAAATAAATCAACTATACCAATTTATATAAATAAAATTGAAAAACTGTTTGTGGTATGCATTTCACTAAAGGAGGACCGATTTGACCTAGAAAGTAAAAAAAATATGAAAACGATGGTAAAACAAAAACTGAGATTACTTTATTCTATATTTAAAACTAGCGAACCCGGCCCGCTTCACTGGGCGTAAGTTAAAATAAATTAAACGGTTAAATAAATTAAATATTCAGTGAAAAATTGTTAATTTGAATTTAAAATCAGACACTTCAATTTTATTTATATGTACTGATTTTTTTGAGCACAAAGATTGCAATGAAAAAAGTTATTCGGCCAGGTCAGCTTCTGTTAGATTAGCTAATTAAAAAAATAGCTTGTATTGAGTTTGCCACACCATCGATATATAATTCAAAGAGTAACAAAGATAAACAAAACATTGAACCACCTAATGGTTACTATTAACCACTGGATGTGGCAATAAAAATATTTTACCTGCCTTTCTCCCTATCTGCAGAGAGTCGAGCCGCAGTCACGCGATGGCGTATTGCTGTAGTGACCATTAGTACTAATTTCGCCGCCCGCTCCAGGTTTACGACTTAGTTTACTATATTCTATATAGAGATATGCTTCTCATTTTGCTACAGCTCTTATAGCTATGTCCATAGAAGCTATTTTATATAAATACCCCTTAACTGTATCTGCTATGTTTAGAAACGTTGCTGTAATTTCAAACGCCGTGATGATAACCGAAATGTTGTGTTATTGCATAACTTTATAAGATACGGACAGTTATATAATTTATAATGAATTCAAATATATTATTATATTTTATACAGTATTGTTTTTATAATAGTTAATGTAGAGTTACGGAAGAAAATATCCTTTAACTACCTACCTAATGCAATTTTCTCGGTAATATAGAAGTAATCAAGTTAAAATTTAACTCAAACGCTGCACAGTCCCTCGATAAACCAATATGGTGACATAAATATAATACTTCTGAACCATAACTTATTTCCTGTATAGAGGTTTATTACAAATTGTGTTCTTAAGAAATTCACGTATGGGGAGTTTGAGGATTTGTTGTTCACAGCTTTAAGATTTTTTCTTCGAAGGAAAATAAATCTATTTTATGTTAAGACCTTCATAGAAAGATGGTTTCCGTCAGTATGTAACGTCGTGAAATCTGACAGGTGACGGGAATCTGACTACAATGGGTACGCCACCCTTATCGCTAAAAGGAAAATAAATGAGGCCACTTTTTCCTACTTTACGACCAAGTCACTCTGTTTTCATGTTCGGTTGCATTGTTAAACACATACACTTCTATGCTATTTACGGTGACTTGTGACGTACGTTATCGTACATATATATATATACACATACACATACATATGTATGTATGTAGAATCTAGAGGTATTTTCTCAAAAACATAATTATAAGATACGTAATTATAAGAAAAGCTGTATTATCAAAAGTGTCTCTTAGTGAAGGAACGTGCACTTTTCATAATATTATTTATCTCTCGTTTTATAGAGACAAAAAAATATTGCACTTATTTCAGCTCAAGGTAAAAGGCAAAAATCCCAAAGGAATAAATTGTATTTCGAATTTCGCTTAAAGCCAGCTTCCCCTGGGTATCTTAATGAAGAAAAACTATAAAACAATTATCTTCATCGAACTGATCATGAATAGTGAGAATTTCGTTCATCAATAATTAATTATTTTAATTAATTATTTACTTGTTGAGTACGAAATTATATTATAATACTAGCAGACCAGGCCACATATTGCTGTGATACACTTTTGTGTTTTTTTTCTTAGGAATATATTTAGAATGTGTACCTTAAAATAGCCATTTCTCAGGTTCTCTCTCTATAATCCTTTTCCAGATATAAAAATCATTAAATTGCCTTATTAAAACATATATAGTACATATAGATTTTTATAAAATTTGTTTTTATTTCCTAAATCGAGAAAAATGTGGACAAACATACAACTATAAAATTCTATATATAGTGTATTTGGAATCCCTAATGGAGTATCTTGAAATATTTTGTAGTTTTAATAATATAACTATCCAATTAATAATCTCCTTTTTCTCGATTCTATAACAAAGTAAATAAAAAGCTCTCGTCTACTATAAAAACTTCCTTTGTTCTAACTTTTAAGTAATGTAAGAAATCAATATTTAATTAAAGTCTTCCTTAAGCTAGTGACGTTTCGGTTCATTGAAACACTTATAATACCGAGTCTTGTAGTCAAAGATAATTAAATTCTTACTCGATAGTTTTAAATAACAGTTATCTTTAAGGTACTTAAGCAACTTGTGTTTGATTTTTACTTTATAGCAAAGATTTATTAAACAATAACTAACTATCGTAATACGAGTGTCGAGTATTTTAAAACTGGTTGTTAAGTTTTTATGAATAATACAATCGGTGTAGGCTCTACTTCACTAATCGTAGATTTAATTTCGATGCGGGTGAATGGTGGTAGTGGATTTTCCGAAATAAGATAAAATGAAAACCTTCTTTACCAAAAATTTCGTTATGTTTTGTGAAGAAAAGTAGTGCAAAACGAACTTCTCTTTGTTTTGCTGAAAAGGCGCCTTAATATATTTCTTTTTAAATAAAATCTCTATATTTTAAATACATCGCATGCACTTTTTTATACTTATCATATAGGATCCTGACTGACCTGGATTCGTCTTTATAGATTATTGGAATAAAAATTTCTAGTTTTAATAAATGTATCTTTTCTTTCTGCTTTGAAAGCACGTGAAGCCTCTGATCACTCGCCGAACGGTGTTCCCATGAATGTCGTCCCAACAGACTATGGACGTGAAATTAAAAATATTTTTTAGACTTTAACATCTTCTACATAGATGGTTCGTCTCAGTGAGATAATCAAACGAGAACGGTTAAATGAGGTTATTTTTTCACTGGCGACTTACTCCTATTCCGCTCGGTGTCATCCCTATATACGTTTTATCGGTTGGTATCCATTTATCAGAAAAGAGATTATGTAAAAGTATCTTAAATGTTGAACCGGATGCCAGATTTCATCAAAATCTGTCCAGTTGTTTTCTTGTTCCGGACAGAAAGACACGTAGACAATAATTTTAGTGATAGATAAGATAAGACAAAATATGATAATCAATGAAAGAACACATTAATAAAGAAATTTGTTTTAAATCATATCATTTAAATAAGAAACGGAAAAGTTCACGTCGTATTCGAAGCGGTCTCAACGGAAATTTTCTTTATGTATTTATCTTAGCAAGCATAAAAAGGTAAAAGGGGAACGTAATACGCATCTTACACGTACAAAGTGATGTTATTCTATTTGTACAAACAGCCATCTTTTTATATAAACTTCGCCGAGATTCTTTTACATTAATATTTATCTTGTATTAAAACAATTAAATTTTTTGTATTGTACTTTCAATCCAAAAGTAATAAAAGATATGCTTAAATTCATATCGTTCAGTGTTATATAAATGATCATTTCGGTCGAAATTTGAACATTTAAACAACAAATAATTATTTAAAAAAAATATTTCAATAAATCTAAATACGCAATGCTACAAATAAACTATAACAAAATATCGATCTACATTAAATGTACGGTGAAGAAAGCTAACGGCACGAGAAGAATTGCTTTTCACGGATCGGCTAACTTCCCACGGCGTCTTTGGGCGGGCGGCAGGGAGATCTGCAGAAATGAATTGTTTCTGGCTTACCGGGAGCTAACATTACGTTATTGCGAACCGCTGTGGCTTTTAAACTGTGTTTATAGAATTTCATCCTGGATCCATTCAAAACAATCTCCGTCCAAGCGTAATCAATAAGCGTTTTGTGTCAACAGCTTTGTTTGCCATAGTGTGGCCAAACAATATCGGCATTGCTTACAATTTTAACAAACACTACCAGGTAGGTATTACTATTGAAAATTCGGTTGATTATTAAAAGTGACAATAAACAAATAATTACATAAAAGATATTTCCTTAAATATAAATTATATAAGTATTCGTATACGGAACCTATTATGAAACAAGCATTATGTAATTACATTTCAATTTCGGAGTCCCTACATCAGGAGACATAATAAATTGGTTCGCAATACAAAGATCTTATTAAAAATGGAAGAAAACTCATAAGGCTTTACTTCAAAACGCTCGACGCAGCGCTACAGTATAGGATACTGAGCTCAAAATTAATATCTAAATGTAGCATGAAATTCAAAATTGTTTAATCTTACCACATTGTTTTAATCAAAGTAGGTACTGGTAAGTTGTACGTACAAATAAAATAAAATGTGTAATAAATAAGTAAAACAAAATTATACTCTTGATGCAATAAACAATAACAACGTAATATAAATAATTTCACAAAAAGCATATTTTATTTGCCATAAAGAAGATTATTGAAATTCATCACCACTCGAAATATTATGCCTTCGAGTAGTACGTACATATTTCACAATAAATTAGTTAAGTGCTAGAATACACGGTATGTTCAGTACAATTTATCGGTTATTTCATTTCGTATTTTTCTTAAATACTTAGAACTGTGACTTTAAGTAGTAAGGATATTGTAAGTTTTATGTTTAGTTTTGATGATTTTGACTGGAGCTTCCCGCCTTATTTGTGATTATAATTAATTAACGACCAAGATGTGATCTTTTATATATTATGTAAATCGAACAGTTTGAGTGCCAAACTGCAAACATAACATGTAATATATTTGACTTACTTAATTTTAATTATATTCAATACAATTTGAAATGTTTATTATATAAACAACACATTCATATTAGATTGATTTTCAATAATTAGTAATCATTCAAGTTATAAGGGATCTTTTATCTGTATATTATACTTTTATTTTCCATGAATTACACGATATTAATAGAGACATGGAACCCGAGCCAAATTATATAATAATATTATAGTAAGCAAAAAAATGTTTTATTTTTCGAGGGATTGCTCATGTCGCCTGAGGCAATACTGTTTTATAAAGTCCTTAGTACGTACATTGTTATTTCATATATCAGTTACTAATCCGCCTCGGGCCGATTACTGTACAATTAATTTACCTCGTTAGTAAAGTTTTTCTCCTTAAAGTATGTTATGGTTATGGCTTTGAATGTTTTCAGCTTTCTAACCTAGTTTTCTCTGGCATTTCATTTCTACGTGACTTTACACGTTACCTCTTGGCAACACGAATCGTACCAGATGCAGACGTAATATGATTCTAGAAAGAGCATAGCATGTTTCTATTTGACTCTATATGATGTATAAGCTACTTTTCGCCTCAACGCTTTTATGTATAACTCAGCTTATAAAGTAAATGAAAATTTAGATGTTACAACGATAATAATATATAAAAGTATTATTATATAAAATATTTTTATTCTGCTGACGTAATTCGTATTGAGTCAATAATGTACATGTAAGGAAAACATATGTACTAAGGATGAAAAAGAAACAGACGTCACGTCTACTACTAGCAATTTGCGCAGAAGACATTACAAACTCACAATGTTAGGCCACGTCCAAACTCCTCTCACGAAATGCCATTGAAATCCATCCAGCCGCTTTCACTTAATGTGAACAGACATAGATTTTGAAACAAAACGTTAATTCAACTTTTTAAATGTATGAAGTGAACGGCCGGACTCATTTCGCTAATTCTGTTTGTTGTGTTTGTTATTGTCAGGAGAAGATTCTTATAAAGGAAAAAATCAAGAAAATTTGCTCGAAAATTATAATATTTATGAAATTACGATAAAGGTATTTAAACTTACGACAGTTACATACCACGGCAAATACATACCGGGCGGAGCGAAGGAGATATACAAAACAACGCCACCTAGTTCCGTAGTAGGTAAGCTGCGAAGGAAGCTTGTGTTACGGATACCAGATAGTTGATATACTAGAGACGAACCCGAACGAGGCGAGGGAGAGCCGCTAGTTGTACATAAGTATGAATAAATGTATGTATTTATCTGTGACATAATTAGTGAAGCAACAACGTTTTATAATGGCCTTTTCAATATTGGTGAAGAACTACGCTGCGAAACTTGCATTTTTTACATATTTTGTTTTGATAGGATTCGTTTAATCTTTTACCTTCGCATCTAAACGTAAAACAATTTTGTGATTGGATTTCGTTTCCAATTTTATTCATCTCGGTTTTTAATAAAATTCAGATTACTCTGACAAGCAATTACTCGCTGTATTCTGTTGTTTGAAATAATGTTTATGTTTAATCTTATTTCCATAGACAGCATATATTTAAGTAAATATTATTTTACATTTATTCTTATGAGTAAACAGAATAACTTTCTATCGTAATATATATTCGCAATTTATTTTATAAAGTTTTACAAAACAGATATATTAAGTTCCGAACCGATTTTGGATGTACTGAAATCGGGTACAAATGGCTGTTGCTCGCGTTTTATATCCTCATTTTATACCTACCTGCAGAGTTTATTTAAGCTCACTGTGGAAAAATGTTTAATTACATATCCCCATTCTCCCCGTCCTTTCCCATTTCATTCCTGGTTTACTGCTGAAATAATACTGTCTAATATACGAGGGATTCTTAAGGGCCTGTACGCTGAAACAACATGTTGTTTTTTGTAAGTTACATAAAGATATTGTAACATATTAAAATTTATTTAATGTTAATTTAAGTAGAGCATACAAAAAATTAAAATAAAGGCCATTTAAAATAAATTATAGAACCGACATCGTATATAAAAGTGTAATTGTAACGAAAGGTCAAAACACTTTTTTTTAAAGTTTCGCTTAAATCCATTAATATCGCTTAAACTTATCTCTTACCTACATTTTTTACATTACATTCTTATGCCAACATTTTGTCACAAAGATCTATTGAACCTTTTCAGGAAAGCTTCAATGGAGAACTCATTCGATTTCTCGTATATGTAACTACATCATTTGCCCAGGTTTTATACAGGCTTTTATTTCCGCAGCCAGGAGTTCATTTTATATTACACGATGCCACATAAAATGTTGATACAGTCAAGAAAGGATATAAAAGTTTTATGTAAGCATTTTTACTTAATAAGCTTACTAAATAAGCGAGGAAAAATTATTTTTTATTTGTACTTCAAAATACCTTCAACCTACAACTACTTTCTAAGTTTAACGTTATGAAAAACTCATTGTACACTAACAAATTTTTAAGTATATTACAATGAAGCGAAACAAGTAGCATAAATAATCATATTTATGAAATTTTCTTTTGTGTTTCTCTTAAAAACTTTATTATAAGTTATTTTATTAAAACCTTTTCATTATTTTGTGTATGTTTATAAAATAAACAGAGAAGTTTGTGTGTTTGATGTGATTACATGGATGTTTGTTATTCAATCACATCGTAGGTTTACTTAAGAGTTTCATATATTTTGAGCTCTCGGATATATACTGAGAGTAAATTTAAGCAAAAAAGTAATTGCATTTGCACCAGTTCTTTTCGGACATTATTCACTAAAAACTGGTAGTAACCAGAAGATACATATACTGAAATTTGATACTATTTTAACAGTATTATATAAATGGTTTATATTTATTTCTATAATTAATGCTTTCTCAAGCAGATATTAATTGTAAGATACGAAACTCTTAAATGCTTTTTGCCAAGTTTAAGCATTTAATTCCAAATTTAATATTAATAGACACTCAACAAAAATATAAATGGAATCACACAGCCGAGTAACCACTAAGCACTTAACACAATCCTTTAATAGTCCAACGATCAACTCCAAAAGATATAAGAACAAGAGCGTCTAACTTTAATTAATTAAAACCAGTTTTGTATCCTTTCATTCCAGTTTACATCGGATAAAGTTACCCTTATAGCTATAAAACGTATAGGTAAAAATTTTCCCTTTTATATTGGTACTAAACTTATATAGCCAAAGATATATTTGTTATATAAAATGATAACTCAATATAATATTACTCTTAGATTAATTTAAATAGAAATTGAACCGACTACAATATCCTATTAATTGAGGCTATATTCAGGGTTTAATGTGCCGCATTAGACCTAGTTTAAAAATAACATTAATGTAACAAAATACTAAGTTTCAAATCGATTAGATCTGCAGAAGTTCATATTCTTGTATTGTCTAGAAAAGAGTTGAGAAACTACAAATGCCTTATCAAGGTTTATTGATTTTTAGCTAAGAAAACTATTCAGTCATGTTTCAAAATAAAAAATAATAATTTACAATCGGCACATCCCTTAGGGCACTACGATGCCACACACAGATATAGAGTACGTTAAACATACATATAACCCCTTTCTTGTGTCGGGGGTTACAATTATATTATTATACTACTACAATATTAACAATGAAATGATGAGTTAAAACGATTATTTCTAGAGGAAGAAGAAAGAAGACACGACTACAAACGAAATTAAATTTCACAAAAAAGTAAATTACCTTACATTTTTATTGCTTATCCATTCTCAAATAAACATAAACTTTATATTAATTAAAAAGAAATACTCTCGTCTCTTAATGAAGAATAGTAACTCTTGGATTGCATTTCAAATTAATAATAATCAACTCTTAACTACACTAGTACTCGCTTAAATCAGAATCAGTAATCTTAAATTTAATTTTTCCCATTTTCATCAAAACTGTTCGTGGTTAAATTCTGAAACATTTTTAAGTCATGTACATTTCATCGCTTCAGAAAATTAAAATTCAGCGACAAATTTGGTGTAATAACTCACAAAAGTTTAACGTAACCTCACGCCTCTCCAAACTTCCACATCCAATTGATTTGTATGCTTTAATGGAATTTTACATGAATCGGAAACACCTCTTCTCTTTTTTGGATCTTAAATAAAATGGTACTAATATTTAGTCGATAGGAAAGTATTTGAACCTTAAAATACGTGTTAATTTGAATACATTATTAATTGTCGTTAAAAACCAATATTTTTAACAAAAACAATATGAAATCTGTATCATAATTACCATAAAATATCTTCGAAATCGAATGACTTGATACAAAATATAATTGCTCTCATCTTGCATGAAATATTGACAATCTAACCTATAACCTTACAATATTTCTAAAGACTCAATGAATCTTACAAACATGTTAAGCTTAAAAGAAATCAGCTTAAATATCCTAATTGACTCAATAACTGCGTCAAGGTGCTTTAACTGAACAAATAATTCCATCAATTTCATATTTTACTTAAGTAAAAGAGTCTCCAGGATAAATCAACGAACTTCATCCTACCACTTTGCCTTGTCTGAGATTATATAATAGAAGAGAAGCTGAATCATCTCATTAAATGAAAATATGGTATTTTAAATTAACAAAAAGTTTTTATTTTCTAACACGAATTTAATTATTTTAAATCCTATTTATGATTATCTTACTGGACCATCCTTTAAGAGATGAATACTTTTTCATACAAGTCACTAAAACATGTATAAGTGCTTAAAATATCAACATCCTAATCCTAACTAATATTATAAATGCGACAGTAACTCTGTCTGTCTGTCTGTCTGTCTGTCTGTCTGTTACGCTTTCACGCCTAAACCACTGAACCGAATTCGATGAAATTTGGTACACAGATAGAGAAGACCTTCAGAAAGGACATAGGCTACTTTTTATCCCTGTAATCCCACGGGAACGGCAACTACGTGGGTGAAACCGCGGGGCGCAGCTAGTAATAAATAAAAGCGTAAAAGGTGAAGTGTAAAGGGTAACAGATATAAATATACGAGTAATATACCTCTGTAGGTATGCTACGAAATATTTTGTGTTAGTTTAGCATTCACATGCTAAAGTAACACAAAATATTTCGACCATGTCGCGATATATACATACATAGCGTTGTAAGAATAACGTTAAACTCAGTAGACATATAGAGGATCATAAATTGCAGTACGCTTTGCACTACTGCTGAATGTATTGTAAGCATGCCGTACATTTTCACTTCCACTGTGAACTAGAATCGTTCGCGACATTTGGTACCTGTGAAAAGTAGAACTATCTGGAAGCAACAGAGAGAGATGAAAATTTTTGAAATAATCCAAATTTGCTTTAGTTATACTCTTTTTACATGACAAAATCATACAAATCTATACTATCATTTTTATTACGAAAGTATCTTTGTCTGTCTATAACCCTTCCAAGCTTAACTGACTGAATCAAAATAAATATAATCTATCTATTACCGTTAAAACGTACTTAAGAATTAACCCGAACGAAGTTAGCACATAAATCCTATTTCTTACAAATTGTTGTATTAAAAAAGTCCTACTAATAATAATGATTAGAATACTTACTATATAACTCCACTATTTCAACTGAAAGTATATTTGTGACTATATAATACAGTCCCAAATAGAATCAAAGAGACATAAGCAAAGTACACCACATACCATTTTCACGGAGCACTCTATATTTCCTTTCTTCGCGAAGTGAATAACCCGTTTCCAATAATCCTATGATCCTTATTTACTAGCACGAAACTCGTGGTCCTGACTTTTGAGCTCACTTCTGTCAAAACTCTTTCAATCTTTCTTATTCTTGTATTTTCCATTTTCTTTTAAGACATACCTACTAATAAAACTCCGTCACCAAATAAAGAGAATAAAGTATTTTATTGAGTTTTTAACATAATTAGTAAATAATAAAACTTATGTATACAGTAATACATATGTAATACACAATATATACTCGTAGTTAGTTAAATTAGCACAATCTAATTGAAAATGGTAGTAAAATTTAATTGAAAAATTATGAATGCCGTTAGTAATAGAATAATATCTATTTGCACGTGATATCACACGAACTACCTCATAAATATTTAATACGGTTTCGGAGATTCACTTTGATGAAATATTTAAACTTGCCCTATGCGTATCAGACCCGAGACATAGAATGTCTGAAACAAAGATGTGCCGACGGCTAACTAAATCCTTGTTTTCACATTTATAATACTACTTTGTACCTAATACACTAAAATTTTGAACATTTTTCGCTTTAACTACCTATAACAATATAGAGTAAATCATAAAGTAAGCAGAAAAAATAATAATAGATTTTTATTTGATTCACAAATCGAAAATTGTTTATCTTTTGCTTTGCCTGCCCAAAGGCAAGCTTTCAAGAAGCTCAATTTAATAATCCAAGTAAATTGAGTTGGAAAGAACCATCGATAAATTGACTATAGACTGACTTCTGAATTCTCAAACAAATAATTTTAAGAGAATAAATATCAGAAAAATATATGTACTCACTTTACTAGCTTATGGTGGTAAGACACTTATTATGTAACGAGACCTACCTATAAACAAGTTTTAGCACTTTTAGCAATGTGAATTAACGAAAATATGTTAAGGAAAATAGCGTACAAACTAATTGATGGTCCGGCTTAAAACATTGCCTATGTCATTTAGCAATAATGTGTGGAATGGTAAAGGCAACCTTCCATTAACGTAGTTCAAGAATTTCAGATACGCATAATTAATTTCAGAGAATACCTCTTACGTACGAGCTTACAAACGTTATTTCTTTACAATATTAGATTAAAAAAACTGTTTTACATTAATATACTTTAGAAAAATGTTTCAGCAATTTGTAATATATTAATAACTACTAGTTTTAAGCCGCGGCTTTACTCGCGTTGTTCATACATTTATAACGATGAATATAAATTACCTATCTCCATACTTTATTACGCTTACACATATGTACGTTACAAAATAAAAAAGTAACAAAAACATACACTTACTCACTCAAATGTGATCCTACTAAATACCACTGCACTTTGATTACAATGTAAAATTCTATAATAATTAATAATATTATTATTTTCATTTTATTCAATTTGTGACTAGTGCTATCTTGTTATAGCAGTATTCTTCGTTTAATTAAGAATTGGCAGGTCACCAAATTTTTCTAATGAGCGACTACGTGTACTCTAATCTAACAAGGGTGTAATTTGGGGCAAACTTTCTGAGTTCATTTTTCAGCAAAATAAACAAGTTGCTTTTCAAAACTCTAATTATAAATATGGAGATACGTATTTACACTGTTACTTTACTTTCAACCATTATATATGATATAATATTAAAATCAATAAAAAAAGGTTTTCTAATTTAAAATGGAACTAACTTAACACATTTAATCTTCAGCATTAAACACCACTCTCCAGATCGATCTTGCTCATTACTCTTGAATGCAACGGCATACAGTCCAGTGGCTATACTTCTCTAAATCTCGTTGAAGCTGGAGCTATCAACGTAGTAATTGGCCTCTGGCTATCATCAAACACTTAACGTAATTATCTATACCTTTTAGACTTATCAATTTAAAATATCTAAAGAAATACCACATTTTCAAAGAAGATCAAAGGGACAGTTATATAACTAACTGCAATACGGATTGCGCTATCTATAATACATACATTGCCTTAAATCGTAAAATGGAAATTTAGGTGAATGACATTCGATGTCTGACAAAGAAAAAAAATTCCAATTTGGCTTTGGCATAGTATTAATAATTAAAATTCTAGATCCAATCGACAACTAGCACGAGTAAAAGCCACAAAATAAATAATTTGTTTGATTTATAATTAACTAGTGACTTCGTTCGTCCCTAGTTCGGCTGGAGTGCGTCCCTAGGTTCGTTTTAAATGGATACAAATTGTTATTGAGCATGTACCTTAGGAGATAGACATTTGCTGATGTAGACTTTTCTTTAGGCCTTTTAACTTACGATTTTCTAGTATATCTTTTACGTTTAGCCAGCGTTAGTCATGTAAACAATGGATAACTCGATAGTACCAGTAATTGACTTTCACCGTTGGAATGAAAGATTTTTATAAACAAATTAATAAAAAATAGGTAGGTAAATAAAATAGCACTTGGACGACGTAGCCTTTGTATTTCTGTCCCTATTATGAAAATTCTTGACTTATTTTTATAACTTTACACACCTATGTACATGTATAGTGTATACCTACGTATACACATGTCATGTTTACTCCAACTTTGTATCTATGAAAAACTGCTAAAGGTTTACGTCTAAAATTATAAAAAATAATACAAATTTTGTGACAAGTTTAATCTCAAAGTATGTAAACGAACAGTTTTTATAGTACCTATACTTATTAAAACTAAAATATTTTGCTTAACATGCATTGAATTTTTTATGGTATTCCAATACACTAGTTGAGAATGAAAGCAAAAACAAACAAGAGTTGTTGTAGTTACCGGACTTCACTCTTCCTGTACAGCAACTATGTTCAACAAATAGTCGAGTGGTGTGGAAAATATAACTGTGTCATTTGACTATATTAAAATGAGCTTTCAAGTCAATGTAGCTTTCTGAACAAAGAAACAAGAAGGTGTATCTATAATCGATGTTCACTTAAACGACAGATGCTACAAACGGGTACCATCAATCTATCTCCCTGCCCACCTTCCGATTCATTCCCCCCGGAGGGTCGAATTGTTATTCACGTTCCATTACCTCAATTTTTTAGAGTCGAGGTGCCTGAAAAGAAACCCTTTCACTTATTGTCTCATTTCTGAATAGGTGAAGGGCCATCGTAAAATTAAATTGTGTAAATTATTCATTTTGCTACTTTCTTTTATCGAGCATACCTTTGGGACAGTACTAACTGCTAATTCGCCCTTTACAGCGCATTGACACATGCGCTTATTGATTGTAAGTAGTTTTAAAATGCAAAAATTCTTATTATTTTTTGGCATAAGTTGTTCAAAAATAAATCTTATATCAAAAAGACTTATATTATTAAAAGATGGACTCCGAGCTATTACGAGATTAGAATCACTCAAGGTTCGATTAAAGTCAGCACATGTACAGGAGTCGAGCAAACATCGAGCGCCGATGGCCCGATCACGGGCGAAGCTCAGTCACGTACTACCGAGCTATAATTCAATAAGACGCGATCCAAACTCAAAGTGGAATCGTTCAATTCACTTTTGCAATATGTCATAAATTTTATTTAAAAGCATAATTTTATAAACTCCACATTCGGACTTTCACTGCTCTTTCAATTTATCTCAAATAACTTTCATATTTATTCTTTATGTAGAATATTATGCTTAGACTAAAGAAAAGTAGATTGATTTTTTTAACGCTGAGAAATGCATTATTAATGCATAAATGCATATTTTTTATAATCCAAAAACAATGTAACTACTTATTAATCTATACTAATATTATAAAGCTAAAGAGTTTGTTTGTTTGTTTGGTTGAACGCGTTAATCTCAGAAACTACTGCTCTGAATTAAAAAAATCTTTTTGTGTTGGATAGTCCGTCTATCGAGGAAGGCTAGAGGCTTTTATTTAAATAACGCTACAACTAATAGGAGCGGAGCATCAATAAAAAAATTTGCAAAAATGGGAAGGGCGGGCGTTAGTTCTGTATCATTCCGCGCGACTCAAAAAGAATTTGGTTGCCGTTCTATAGAACAATGCTAACTAACGGGAAATGCTAGTAATAATATAAAGCGAGATACAAAAAATATCATCTCTTTCAATATAAATACTATAAACTATAAACTTAATTGATTTTCATGAAGATTCATCTATTATTCTTGACTTGTATAATTAGCGTTTAAACGTAAAGGTGTACAAAAACATACTTAAATAAATGGGAAGTTCATTCAAAACCTTGCTAATAGAAGATCAACAATTGAACAAAGCAAGAGTGCGAATTTCACACTTACAAACAATGGTTTTCGGGCGAGAAACACAACAAAGGATCATTATGAGTTTAGCTCATTAAGTAAATTAATGAATTCAACGAAAAGGCTTAGGCATGCGCCTCTCAGATATTTCTCATCATATTGATGACAGCACCGTTTTGATGAAATTAACGTCTTTTGATAAAATAATAGATTTTTACAGCCACAACAGACTACAGCAATAAAAAGAAAAAATATGAAAACGAATAGAAATGGAAACAAATGATTTGACAAAATAATTAATACAACAAAGTGTTTATGCTTATTTAAATATAGAATAAAAATATGCTATGTTCTTTGTTCTGTGGCCACAGAGGTGGTTTTTATTTTCTCTTCATAAAAAAACTTTATTTTTTACCATAGTTTGCTAACAAAGCTCGTATGTGAGCATAAATAACACGTACCTATAGTCATACTCATTACTCATTACTGTAATTAATATAGTTTCTATGAAAATAAAGAGCACTTGAATCGTAAGTCCTAATTTAAATCTAACTACGAACAAAATATATGGGTTTAATTTCTGCCAAAGTTGTATAACTAAAGTTGGCGCGAAGTCAGTACCTAGTGAACATGTGAAAAGTTCATGGATTACAGATGTTTGCAGTTTATATGCAGATACATTCTTGCTTGCTCAAAACATGCTCTACGAAGTCAAAATAATTCATCATATATTTTTTTTTTGTTTCCAATTATACGTACAGTCGTAACTCGATCCAGAATTAATCCAATTATTATTTATGTTATGAGATAAAGAAATTTACCATATCATTTATGTGTATATAAATAATAAACTATAACGTAATATAATTTGTCTAAGAGCATTTTTGTATTTCCCATTTACTATTTTTGTATCAATATTAAGGACGGTATAATAGTCGTTATAATAAAGAAAATCCTCAAATGTATCAGACAATCTAATCATGTATTTATTTCTTTCACATAGTAATGTAAACAATCACTAGCTCTCTACTGTTTTTAAATGTTACTTAAATTACTTAATCAAATTATAGAAGCGCGCTCACCTTTCGCAATGCAATAAAATACCAGAGAGTGTAAACGAAGTTAGCACTGAGTTTTACATAATAAATAGGGTTATTTTGAAAAAACTATGTCTGAACTTACGAGTTATTCATAACTCGATTGGTTAGCCATTATACCACATATTAATTTAAGCTATATTACACAAATTCAGAGATAATTATAATTATTACAATTTGTGTTTTTCAAAACAAAATATAAATATTTCAGTATGAAAACGTCTAACAACTAAACATTTTACATCCATCTGTTACGGGAGTATTTTAGAAGTAGGTCAGGTAGGCCAAGTAAAATTCCATGTAACGGCACACAGTTTTTATTATTTAACTCAGATTCAGAGTAACTCCTCAAACAACGTTACAAAAAGGAATGAAGAATTTCATTAATTCATAAAACAAAACACAACTTTTTCTACTTTACCGCTCATTTCCTCTCAACAACCTAAGAAAACCTAAATAACAATAGTATATAAGAAAGATAACTTCTAGAATCAAATATTTTTAAACATATTTATTTACAAAAAATAATGTATGTAGGTATGTATAATCTATTTTATTATTAAATTGTAACACATTAATGAAATAGGAATTTTAAATAAGAAAAAAATAAGATGAAGAAGGAAATAATAGACTGTATGAGTTTAAAGTGAGAATCATTCAGTGCGGATGAAGGTACATGCTGCATTAGATGTTAATTGCAGAACAGTAAAGCATCTCTTGTTTGTTTTTCGGAAACGCTCGTAGGAAAGTTTTCTCCAATGCTACGAGAATGAACTCTTGCAATTAGGAAAGATTCGTGAAGCATTATTTTTATAAAACGACATTGATTTTAATACCTAATATTTTATATTGTAGATTTTACTTTCTTTGTATGAATATTTATTTACTAAAGCTATGCCCGTATATAAAAATAAATAAACAAAATTAATAAATTAATATTACGTTCACCATTCGATAATCATATTTTAGATTTGTATCCTAAAAGTTGACTTGAAACTAAAAAAGAATATTATAAAGTATCACAGAATTGAAACAAAACAAAGTGTATTAAATTATAATTTAAATGAACATGTCTAAATTTGGTGGTAAGCAAATAAATAATAATATAACAACTGAAATATATTACAATACACATTAATATTATAGTAATTGTAAAATAAATAAGCTTGAGAAGCTTATTAAGTAAGAGCGCAATGGAAACGTAAAGTCCAAAATAATAAAGTCTTTCATCCACTCCAAAACTCGAGAACTGCATTAAAACGCTGACACACCTGCAAGAATGTTAGATAAGTTAAAAACCATGTACCTTTCACATCCCATGTGGACGGCACGCGGGGAAAAATGGGGAACTCTCGGAAAATAAGGAATACCTTCCGCTTCTGTTACTAGAATACATTCAATACATGTTCAGCGAACATGCTATCTCTATCCTACCTTCCAAGTTTTAAAACCCTGTTTCCACCACACGTACAACCGCCTCTAGGCTTGAGTATTCGCGCTACATTGCCCTTCAATGTGTTAAATAAAACTCAATGAGGACGTTTTAAGCGCAATGTCAATCTTTCCTGTTTATTCGTATGGACATAATGTCAAAGTTGTGAATTTAAAGATAAACACGTGATTTTGTTAAATGGAAAATCGTAAAACGATGAACAGCCATTACGTTTTTCTGATAAAATAATTTAAACTTCAATTTTCTTTTTCAAGCTTCACGAGTTCAATTGGGCATTGAACTGAAAAAAAGACCTGATGATGTAATTTACAGTACCAGGTAGTTACACAAAATTATAAATTAAATTATGCAAGTTACATAATAATTTTATTATACATTACGAAAATTTATTGTTTACTTATTTTATGTACTATTTTATATATTATGAAATGTAAATCTACCTAAATTCTTGTTGTCTAAATCATCAATTATTTAGTTTTATGAATAACAAGAAGCTGCACAGCTGCACAATATTGTCGGTTGCGGCATTACGTAATTTTCTATATCCGATCGAATCTAATCGCTTTCGAGGAGCATCAAGACACGTTGAGACGATGCCATTCCGAAGGCGTACCATAAAATTAGGTTACCTTTCTCTGGCTGAGTCCATTCTAAAATTCCGAAATCTCGATTCAATTTCCAGGATCATTCTTGAGAATTCGACGTACAATTGGCATTTCGCTATTTGCGAGACTTAAATATCGAGGCGGTATACAACAGCAACGCATTTATAACATTGAAAGTTTTGCTTTTGTTTTGTTTTTTCATGTATTAAAAATGACTTTTTCCAATTCAAAAAAGTTACTTCATAAATTCAGTTGTGAAATATTTTACTTTTGTTCAACAAACAAATTTAGCCATTGAATTTTACTATTACATATATCCAAATGTAAAAGTAAGTTTTATTTATATTTGAACAGCTTTTATTTCCCTTTGAACCATATTTTGAATTTTTACTCTATTAATTGTTACTGTGATGAGTTCCCTTACCTATTTGAGATTGCTTTTAAAACCACATCAGAGAAAAGTTGTCACAATGGACCTTAATTACATACACGAGCCAGTCCTTTTTCGGAGCAGCCTTGACAAAGACCATCAAAAAGTTTGAACCGCTAACAGGAAATGTGCCTAACCGAAACTGAATTTTGAGTATCGCTCATCGTTTTCTGGTAATATTTAAAACAGTAATTGCAAAACTTTGAAAATGTTTCTTACTTAGTACACAATATGTTTTAAACCTGTTTTTAAATTTCAATCGAACATATATTGTCTCCAAAACTTATACTCAAGTAAATACAATAGATATATGAAATTCTATTTTTCTTTATTTATGGATATTGTAATTGAAATATTAAATTGCTTATAATCTTCTTATTATATTACTTTAAGATCTGAAGAACATAAGTATTTTACAAGTATCTCACTTAGAGCACATTTCGCTACGTTTCGTACTCCGGAACCACCATCGGCCAATTTAAAATGTTGCTATTAGTTTATACTGTTATAAAAACTATCGTGTTTCACTCACTTACAAATTTCATTAAATTAATAGATCATGAAAAAAATCATGATCTATTAATTTATTTGTAGACTATTGTCTCTATACCTATTTCTTCATAAATACATCGAGATACATTATCTATTTGGCATAAATATTATTTTGTCCTACAGAATTAAAAAATATGTAGTGGTCATGTTACAAATTCATTGAACTTATTCAATACTTATTGTTTTAATTTTCACTTATATGTTTGAGTGATTCGGAATGAAGGTTTTAGGAAATGAAGCCAGTAAACTAATAAGTTCGAACAGTATAATGTCTCGTAAAAGTTGAATTCATTTTACACTATGCTTTTAAATGTCGGTAAACGCTTTACGCTCCTCGCTAAATTAAAAATTCTTTATTTTACGATCCTATTCAAATTCTGAATTAAATCTGCAATATATTTTAAAGTTATAAAGTACTTCAATACCAACTGTAGGTTATGTAAATAAAATTGTAATAAAATGTCAAACTAATAATAGATTTTTAGTAATACAATATGTTATGAAACTTTTAACTAATTTTAACGTATATTTTTAGCAATTATCTTATCTTATTTAAAATAAACGTGAAACTTTGAGTGTGCTTGGACAAAACCTACTAAAACCAAATGTTGGTGACATAGAGGCTTCACAAACGTCTCCATTTGCATTTTATTGCTAAAGTTCCTGGCCGCAAAGCGTCTATTTTTACGGTTAAGTTATTCAAATGCATGGTAAGATCATAAATCGAGAAAGGGGTATCCTGGCAGGGCAAACATTGAAAAAGTTTGAATATAATATGGCTACGAATCAAGTTATTTTTAAGATTAATTTCTAAAAAGTATTTAACTTGAACAATTTACTTTATTTGTCAGATTGTTATGTTTAACAATTTATTTTCTATTAGGCTTTAAATGTGAATTCATAACAAAATCCTTTATAAACAATATAACATTAAATTAAATTAACTAAAACACATTATTTCATAATGTCTAAATAAAATAATTATCAACATTTGTTAAAAAAGTATTGTAAGTTTATTTTTCAATCAATTAATAATAATTGATGTAATCACATAATACATATACTATGAATAATGATTAATAAAAGTAATTATGACTACTGACACAAAAAAAATCTAGCAGTTACATTTCGAATCTGCAAATTTCATCGTATCTATTTCTGGAAGCGGTTTTTTATCCAGTCCGGATATTAATCGTTTGAGCTTAGCAATGTATAAGCCTGGATGTAAGCCCTTAGGACAAGCCAAAGTGCAGTTCAAAATAGTATGACAGCGAAAAGCTTTAAAATCATCTCGTAATTCATGTAATCTCTGTTCAGTATCTTCATCGCGGGAATCTATGACCCACCTGTAAGCATGCAGCAAGGTCGCTGGGCCCATAAACCTTCGCCCATTCCACCAGTAGCTGGGGCAAGCTGTTGCGCAACAGGAACAAAGAACACATTCATATAAACCCACTAATTCCGAATTGTCTTTAATACTTTGTGCATATTGGTGTTTACCCATAGGTCCTGACGCATGTCGGATAAGATACGGTCGGATACTGTTGTACACGTCAAAAAAATGAGTCATATCCACCACGAGATCTCTGATGACGTACATGTGAGGGATCGGGTGAATTGTTATTACCCTGTCTGGCGGAATCGCTGTGATGCAAGCGAGACAGTTTTTCCCTTGCACATTGACAGCACAAGATCCACAGATACCCTCTCGGCATGATCTCCGAAACACAAGAGTCGGATCCATATCCTTAATCTTTATGAGAGCGTCTAAAACCATCCGGCCACACTTGTTGACATCAAGGTCATAGCTCACTAATTTAGGTTTCTCATCACTTAAAACTCCCCCAAATCTGTATATTTTGAACACTCTTCTAGAGTCAACGTGTTTCTTTGGCTGAGCATCGGCTTCTTTTTTAGCCGAATATGCCCTCCTTAAGAGGCTGCTAGAAATTTGTTTACTGTATTTGAATAATAAAAAATGCTTCATCGGTATTTTGAATAATATACAATATCTTATATTACTCGTACATATGAACATAAAGATTTACACAAAATGCTGACGCATGACGTATTCAAATACCTACTACATTTTGACATAGTACATTTTCAACGGAAAAGTTTTTATACTAATGTTTTATAAAATAAAGCTCTTGTTATTTACACCGTAAACACTTTTCTACGCAATAATAAAACATAATAAAAATTAAGAAGCTTGAAATTAGATCTATGAGAAGAAATGAAGGAACGCTTATATAGTCGAATCAAATATTTGCACGAACTCTCTTTGTAGCGTCGTGTCGTAAAGAATTTAAACTTATATTCTCTACTATACAAAGTAAAGTTTCCTTTAACAGTAACCTAATTGATATTATTTGCTTTAATCCAGGCATGACTTTTATCCCTCTCTTTTAATTATCTTTTTTGCGTGGTCGAATTTTTAACAAAAATGAAAAGAAAAATAAAGAAAGTGTTCATAAAAATTTTAAGCTGCGTATGTTGATAAAAGCAATTTGATCCAAGCGAGCTGAAAGTGTCCTATCAAATTCATTATAAAGTACAGAGCTTACTAGTAGCCTAACCTAAGTAACAAACAAAAATAATTGTGTTGTGTGTGCTTGTCTAAAATTTATTAACAGGCTTTAGAGTGGTACCGTAACCTGTAGTTAGCAACGGAAGTGTCAAACTTTGGTAACCACCATGTTAGACTGGCAAACTAAGCATTCTGAGAGGTTATAACTGTCAAAGTTATTATTGCTCGCCTGGGTTCCCATTATAGTACACATCCCCTGATGTATTACACAAAGTAAAGTACGTCCAATGATTCATAAGGTAGCGTACAAAGATGATCTAGCGTTTCCCTTCTTTACATATATTTAACGGGTAGTATAAACTTCTCAGAGATGAGATATTTTTCGAATTATACCCATATGTTAACCCGGATAAGAAGCTATTTTAACCGACTTCAAAAAGGAGGAGGTTATCAATTCGATCGATATTTTTTTATGTATGTACACCGATTATTCTATATATGAACCGATTTACGTGCTTTTTCTTTTGTTTGATGCGAAATAGTTACCATTTGGTCCTATAGTGCACTGGGGTAATTCCGAAAATGGGTATATTCCGAAAGTTTAAAAAATGTACTAATCGTAGCGATATTTTACAATTGGCAGCATGGGTCTAGGACGCCAGTTCGATTGTTCTCGCCGTGTCAGTTGTCATGAATCACTAGTGTGAACATAACGTGCGTAGGGTCAAGTTATCTGAGTTAAGTGATTTTCGAGCCTTTTTCGGTGATTCGCAATAACCCCAACACTTGTATCTCGGAAGTCTGGTAAGTAATTTAAATAAATGTTCGATTTTACTATAGATTATCGTTTTATACAGCTTTGTAAGAGGTTTACAAAGTCCTAACAGTGTTCTAATTTTTTTTTCGTAATTACCCCATTGGGGTTATTACGATATATAATTATTTCGCAATTACCCCATTACATTTTTTCATAGTAATTGACAGTGATTCTAAAACTGTTAAGAAATAACATAATATTTCATATATAACATAACATTGCTTAAAACTATTTTTTTTATTCTTTAATTATTAATAAAAAGTGGTTCATTTTTTTCAGAGCTAACATGCCTGAACTTACATTAGAAAGAGAGTCAAACGTTACACATCATGAATGAATAAGCCACTGGACGCGACATATAACTGCTGCTAACCAGATCCGCTGGTAACCGTAATTCTCTTCCAAAATTGGCAAAGGCGGGTCATTGCAATGCTTTCATGAAAAGCTGTCTGATAAGATAGAAGAAACAGCGATAAGTACTCTTCCCAATCCTTTTGATGACTATCTACAACCTTGGCTAGATGTCGTTCTAAAGTTTGATTAAACCTCTCCACCATTCCATCGGACTGTGAGTGACCAGGCGTAGTTCTAGTTTTGTGCACCCCCATGATCTTACAAAGTTCTTGAAACACCTGTAATTCGAAGTTTTTGCCTTGATCACTGTGCATTTTTAATGGGATACCAAATCTGCAAAATACATCTTTAACCAATTAGGAAGGAGTAGATAACGCATGTATCTACATCACAAATCTTATCCAAGTGGCAGCTTGTGTCTCCAAATGGAAACGGGATCTACAACCTCTGGAAGGCAATAAAGTACCTCCGCTAGCCGAAACAGTGTGCTCCACCTATTAGATTCGGTAATACATAGGCGAGAACTGATAAAGAAAAATCTAAGGCCTTTTCTACATACCTAGCCGGAGTTTTTAGCTAACTCGAACAGTCCGGAAGATCTCGAAATAGAACAAGTACTAAAGCAAGACCTGCAACTATGCCTGCCATTGAAAGACCTTCCTAAGAAGTGTATTGTCTTTTTGACCATCCTTATAAATGCCACGTTGAGAATCTCATATGTACCTACATTCTGAAAAACATTTTTTTTTATAGGACAAAGGGGGCAAACGGGCAGGAGGCTCACCTGATGGAAAGTGATCACCACCGCCCATGGACATCTGCAATACCGCAGGGCTTGCAAATGCATTGCTGGCCTTTCAGGAAGGAATACGCTCTCTTCCTGAAGGTTGCCAGGTCGTGACGGTTTGGAAAGACCGCCGGCGACAGCTGGTTCCACAGAGTGGTTGTGCGTGGCAGAAAATGTCTTAAAAATCGCACTGTTGTGGAACGCTGGACATCGAGGTGGTGTGGATGGAATTTGCGGTTTTGACGCGATATCCGATGGTGAAATTCTGCGACCGAGATCAGTCCAAACAATTCCTCGGAACACTCCCCGTGGTAAATGCGGTAGAAGATGCAGAGTGATCCAACATCTCTACGCAGAGCTAAAGGATCAAGCCGATCGGAGAGAGCTTGATCGTCAACAACTCGAGCCGCCCTACGTTGAATGCGGTCAAATGGAAGTAGCTGGTACTGGGGAGCTCCCGCCCAGAGATAAGAACAGTACTCCATGTGGGGCCGAATTTGCGTCTTATAAAGATTAAGACGCTGACCCGACGTGAAGTACTGTCTCGCCTTACTGAGCACACCAAGCTTCTTTGAGGCCAATTTGGCCTTGTCTTCCAATTGACCACGGAACTGGACGTTGCTCGAAATGTCGACGCCAAGTATTCCGATACTGGCTGTGGCAAACAGGGGAGTGTCCTTTTTTTTTATGGTAAAAAGGGGGCAAACGGGCAGGAGGCTCACCTGATGGAAAGTGATCACCTCCGCCCATGGACATCCTGGCTTGCAGATGCGTTGCCGGCCTTTCAGGAAAGGGAGGAGGGAGGGGAATGGGAGGGATGGGGGAACGAAAGCGGAGGATGAAAGGAAGAGGGAGGGGGGAAGGAGAGTGGGCCTCCCGTACTCTCACTCACCGGACGAAACGCGACAGCATAGCTGCCACTTCACGCCGGTCTTCTGTGAGAGAGTGGTACTAATGAACTATACGGGGCGTGCCGGCCCATTCGGCTGCTACCCGAAGGTAACAAGCATGGCACTACCACTTTTAAAAAATCCTTCCTCAAATAGAGGAGTGACGACAAATGGCGACTTTTTAGCGGTCAACGCGCAAACTTGTGTCTTTTTGGGGTTGAATTGGACTAAATTTAGTCGACCCCAATCCGAGACTTTGGTTAATGATGATTCGATTTCAGACACATGTTTGTTCCGACACTCGTCGACGTATTCCCGAGAAATATTAGTCCACAGTGCTGTCGTCTGCATAGCAATGAATGTTGCTGATTTCCAACATGTCATTGATATGCTGAAGAAACAGAGTAGGAGACAGTACACCGCCTTGTGGAACACCAGCATTGACGTATTTAAGATCAGAGCAAGCACCGTCAACAACGACCTTGATGCTCCGATCTGCCAAAAAGCTGGTGATCTAGTTGCATAATTTCTCGGGGAGCCCATAGGAAGGTAGCTTCGAAAGAAGCGCTTTGTGCCATACCCGATCAAAGGCCTTCGCTATGTCCAGACTGGCTGCAAGCGCCTCCCCCTTGGTCTCAACTGTTTCTGCCCATCTATGTGTCAGGTAAACTAGAAGATCACCGGCTGAACGACCTCGACGAAAGCCATACTGACGGTCGCTGATCAGCCGGTGCTCCTCAAGGTACCGCAGGAGCTGTCATTATCTTGGAGAACAAGGAGGTAATGGCTATAGGCCTGTAATTGGACGGATTCGAGCGGTTACCCTTTTTTGGGATCGGGTGCACTAAAGCGGCCTTCCAAGATTTCGGGACTACGCCTAATGAATAGGAGTGCCGGAAAAGACGCGTTAAGACCGGTGCCAGCTCTGGAGCACATGTCTTCAACACGATCGGAGGGATACCATCGGGCCCACTCGACTTGTAAATGTCCAAGGAAAGAAGTGCTTTGCGGACTGCACTATGCCGGAATTGAACTTCCGGCATCGTAGTATCGCACCGCGGGATTGTCGGTGGTAAGTTTCCTTGGTCATCCAGAGTCGAGTTGGACGCGAAGAGAGAGCCCAAAAGATCAGCTTTCTCCTTCGCGGCATGGGCCAGCGGACCATCCTCCGTGTACAGAGGTGGAAAAGAAGGCTGACAGAAATTCCCTAAAATAGCCTTGGCGAGAGACCAGAATGCACGTGTTCCTGAAGGGAGACGTCCCAATCTCTCGCCAATTCTACCAATGTGCTTCGACTTCGCATTAGCAATAGCACTTTTGAGGGACCTGGAGGCAAAGTTATACTCCTTTTTCAAAACGCCGGTGTTTGCATCACTAGACGACGACGCGACAGCCCAGGCTTGGTAGCATTCCAGCTTTCGGCGAGATGCCGTCTTGCAGGAGCGACCAAACCAAGGCTGGGATTTGCCTCCGATGGGCACTGCAGAGAACGGAATAAATAGTTCCATACCCTGAAGTACCACATCGGTGACAGAGTCAGCAACGACGTCTGGATCATCCGGCGAGAAGCATATCTCCCTCCATGGGTAGGATGCAAAGAATGACCGATTCGCGTTGGCGAGGTAACAAGTTGTGTCAGATCATATGCTAATGCGAAATCGTAAACAGATCTCCCCGCATGATCGGTGGTGCGTGATCTAAGCCATTCGGCGTGATGACCGTTAAAGTCGCCGAGAATCACGATCTCTGTGGATGGGATCTGTTGCAGCACGGAATCTGTAGCCATTTGCATGTGCACAACGAGTCGGTCAGTTTCGGCATTACCAGTCCCGCCCTTCAAGGCTGTCGAGGCGGCGGCACAATCACAAATTGTAATGATCCATAAGCCTGGTAAGCCACGCGAAGCCTCACGAAGTCCCATCTTATCGCCCTATCAGCCAAAAATGTGGGAAAAGATCATTCTTGCACGATTATCCCTTTGTCTAGATATGAGCCATCTTATACTCGACCATCAACTTGGCTTCCGGAAGCACCACTCGAACGCAGAGCAGATACACAGAGTGTATTGTACAATAAGACATTGCCTGGAGAAGAAAGAATACTGCTCGGCTGCTTTCCTTGACGTCCAACAAACCTTTGACCGGGTCCGGCATAAAGGATTACTTTGCAAAATTAAGAAGTACCTTCCACACTCCTACTACCTGCTGATGGAGTCCTCTCTCAGTGGCAGAAAGTTTCAAGTCAAGCAAGCTCTTCTCTTTTTAGCTGCGGAGCCGGAGTACCCCAGGGCTCCGTACTTGGTCCGGTCCTCTACTACATATTTACAAGTGACCTACCCCAAACAGCAGAAACAGCAGTGGCAACTTTTGCCGATTATGCGGCCTTTCTTAGTTGTGACAGTGATCCCATTGAAGCCACCAAACAATTGCAAACCTAGCTCGATGCCACTAATACTTGGCTGACCAAGTGGCACATAAAAGCTAGCGCCCCGAAGTTTCACCATATCACATTTACCCTGAGACGTGAAACTTGTCCTCCAGTCAATCTAGGCCCCGACACATTGCCGCAATCAACCAGCATTAAGTACCTTGGTTCTTACCTGGATCGTAGAATGACATGGAAGAACCACATGAAAACGAAGCGCAACGAAATCAACCTTAGTTTTAAAAATCTACTCTGGCTTCTCAGTAAACAATCTGCCTTATCTCTTTTCAACAAACTAAGGGTCTACCTCGCCAAACTCCAACTTCTCTCAACTCACCTTGGAAAAGAAAAAAAAGAAAAAGTTACACTCCACAGGATTTAGCTCAAGCCTTTAATAAGGTTAAAATGGAGAGTTAATTGTATTTTGTATGGATAAGAAGAAAGTTCATTTTAGTTTTTAATAATAGTGTTCTATGTAGGTAGTTAAATGAAAGTGTTATTAAAGAACTAAAAGAAGTAAATTATAAGTTTATGCCAAAATAATAATTGTGAAAATTATGTTCCTGTTTTATTGGCTATAAGTTTTTGATGTAATTGTAAATAGGTATAAGAATAAGATACTTATTTAATAAAAGCTGGTTGATTATTAATTATTTATTTTCATTTTTTCATATATTATATCTGAAAGCAAGAATGCTAGAAACGCATCTTAAAATCCATTCAATATATTCCTAACAGTTACTTAACAGACAGTTTGAGAACCACAGTAACTTTCTGGGGTAATTCCGAACTATTAGTGGTGTAAGTAAAGACTTTAGCTATATTAGTGATATAATAGATTATATTTTGCGTTTGGCTAAATTACGACTGAAAAAATAACATAAATCTTCGGTCAAAGTTCAATTGAATTAAAATTTGAAGAATTTCGTAATTACCCCCAGTTAGTTCGTAATTTCCCCATATGCCAAAAAAATGGGACACAAAATTTAAATGCTTCATTTAAAAAACCCAACTACTTATTTTAAATCTAGTATACATTTTACGATAATTCTTTACATTAAGTGAACAGAGGCTAAGCATTAAAGGCCTTAAATATAAAACTGTTTTGTATAATTAACCTAATTGTAACCCTCTAGTCATCTCATAGAAATTTATGTCGGAATTGCCCCAGTGCACTATATATAAATTTAACATAGTTTGGCCTAGTAGTTATTATCATACTAAACATCAAAATCAGACCAAAAGTTTTCTCGTGATACGTTCTCGACAGAGAGACAAAAAAAATACAATTGATTTGGCCTTTGTATCACGATGATGATGACTATATCAATAAGATTTTCCAAAAAATATTTATGTACAAAATATATAAATAACAATCAAACAAACTAAAATCAAACAAATCTCTGTAATGTAGTACTTTAAAAGTAGCTTAAGTCGCAAATAAAAGATACTATCGACTTGAATACAAACTAGAGAGGCTTTCAGATGCCCCTTGAGAATTTATAAAGTATATTCAATTTTACGGGGTTTAAGAATGGAATGCTCCCTGTTAATATTACATTTTGCACTTCAATCGATCAAGGCAAACTAAAAATTCTTTACATTTCGAATATTATCAATACTATCTATTTACAACAAAACTAAATCTATACTAAATATATACCTATATGAAATATTATTTTAAAACAATCACTAATACAGACTTTTTTGTTTGACTGTTTATCTTTTTGTGTTTCAGTTTTTACTCAAAAAGTATTTTACATATTCTAATAATTTGTATGGTGATTACCTACCTGTTATATTCCTTATAGCCTACAAGTTTAAGTTGGTAGTTACAACGCGGATGAAACTTTCGCCACTGCTAATCAATTTTTATAAGAATTTACAAATTAATCAACATCAAAATTTAGGTAGTTCAATTCTTGATTAAAATATTTAATTAATTGAACCACCCATAAAAACTTATGAAAGTGTTACTGATCACACTACGAGTAGTTCTATGAAAGGAACTGGAACAAAAACTATTCACTTTGAATAAGTTTTATTATTTACGGAGGAATAAAACAATAACGGACATCTAGCTTTATAGCTCCGCGACATAAAATCCAAAAGGAACAACGAAAGGTGCTACACAATAAGGTTCATCGCGACGCGGTCCCTTTTTTAGAGACACTTCTATCTTCTATTATCCCAGTGATACATTCACGAACCTTATAGTGCCTTGTCACAATATACAAAAACGGCTTACAGATAAAATGCATGGAAATATGCAATGACTATAGAGAACAGAAAATGTTTTTACGTTAAAATTTTTTGGAATGCGTAGGTATATTGAAAATAATAATTATTTATTTCTCTTTTATGTACCTGCATATTTCGTTGGAATGTCATGACAATACATATTGTATAATATAAATATTATGTATACCTACGTTATATATTTCATCGTCTGATAGGTACTATATTGCTTATTTTTAAACGGTTTCGTTAATACACTTTATTCAATTCTCCGCTTTCATCCCGTATAATAAATTACGCTGCCTGATAATAGTTTAAAAAGACTCGCTTACTAAAGCGTAAAACAAATTAGCTTTACTAATAAATATTCACTTCACGTAATAACTAACCGATCCTACGACAAACAAACCTTGTAATGATAAAAAATACTTTTTATCATTACAAGGTCATCTTCATCCAGCCAGTCATCTTAATGTTTATACAATACTAGCTGATACCCGCGACTTCGTCCGCGTTGCTTGAAATATTAACAAAATTTTCCGCATGCGCGCTACGCCGCTTGCCCCACTACTCCGCGAGAAGGAAACATACATCACTGAACACGCAGTGCATATACAAATTGTTGTTTCTTGAAACTTTAATAACTATTTATTAAATAATGATATCACAATAAAATTTTTTATAGGGGTAAGGGGCCAAGTGTCTAAAAAATAAAACTTAGAAAGTTTCATTGAAATCTATCCAGTAGTTTTTCCGTGATGCGCGCACAACTGCAGACCTATATCATTTTATTTATATAGATTATTATTATAATATAGGAAAACTGTATTAAGTATGAAATTTTGAAATGCCTCTTTTGTTTCAGGCAAGATGTGGCCTTTAGCGCCACTGGTGATTCGGCTGGCAGCCGTGTCACTAGTGGCGCTAGTCCTGGCCGACCCCGGCTCGGACACCGCGTCGTCTATCATGGCCGCTCTGCCACAGAAATCTACTGTCGCTCCCATACGAATGACTGTACCGATGACTAAGAAGCAAGAACGTCGACTTCGCAACCGACGTCGAACTACTACTACTACCACAACTACTACCGAAACTTACGATGACGAAGAAGAACACACTACGCCTGTCACCACCACTACAATTGATCCGAGGACATTCGATCACAGTAAGTATTTATAGATCTTTCTTTAACTTTACACGGTAGTAATTTTTTTTTACAATAATTTTGAAATAAAAAAATGTTTATATATTTCTATAATTATGTTATTATTTTAAAAAATGCTACTTATTATTATGAAAATTCTAATAGCGATAGACAACCAAGTCTAATCTATACTGAATATACTTATCGTCTCAGCGACACAATACAGCCAGATATAATTTATCAACTGACACAAGAAAAGAGAGATACGAAACTTGTATAATATATGGTTGCATAGATCGATACTAGTTAATCTGCGTTTTAGTCATAACAAATTGTTATACTAAATAAATACAATCAAATCGTTATATTTAGTTATTTCTTATTGTTCCTTATGTTAACATAAAATGTTAATTTGTTAACATTATTCCAATTAAAATATGATACTACTCATACTAGTTTCTCTATGGTGTTAAGTAATTCATTATGAACATACAGTACAAAAAGACATAGCATACCTGTATTACTTTTAGTTACTAGCAAAACAATATGGATGTGTCTAAAAGTTACCAAAATAGCCTCTAAACTTATGGTACATTAATATAGTGTATAGTATATGGTACACAAGGTATAGGGATGTATTATATTTCTGATAGACCTTTTATTTTTATTTAAATATAAAATGACGACTGTAATTGTTGATTGTATCAAATAAAGTACATATAAATGTTAATGCCAAACAAATTTTATGTAAGAATTAGAAAGTTTTTAATAATCTCGTGAAAATGTCTATCCATTTCTTAATATTTTAAGCATAGCTTTCAAGGGGCAACTTAAGGAATTCGTCCAAACGTGAGAGCATCCAAATTGTTATTCCCTACAACATAAGAAAGCAATTTGAGAAGGTTACTGCTCGGTCATCGGCGGAATGCGCTGAGTTAAGACATGATACCATATGAACGCTTTTCTGGTATTTCAAATTAGGGACCAAAATGTTATTTCAAAAGATTCACTTTGACTAAGTCGTGCATCATTATAGGTGCAAATATAAAAGAGATTTTTTGTATTAATATTATTCTTTTCTTATATTTAATAAAACGCTTATAAAAAGAAAAAAATATCTTTTAAATACAGAAAAATCATAAAATAGTCGAGGTCAAGTTAAATCTGTAAAGAATTCCCCCTTGCGGAGGTGGGAAACGGGTCGTCATTTCACGCCTCTTGAGCGCGTATCGAACCAATATTAGGTTTATTAGATAGATGGGCTGACATAAGAATCGATTTTTTTTTTATTTTTCTTTCACTTTTATCTTTATTGGTAATTTCAAAATAGTATTGGTTTTCTATAAAATACCTATGTGATGAAAAAAAGTCAACTATAATCAAATATGCAATTAATGATAAGATGTAAGATTGTAAATCTAGATTTTTTATATTTGATTTACATTTAATAATAAATAGTCGATGTATTCCCAAGTGATTTTATTCGAATTCTCGGATCGATCGCTTAATGTACTCGTAATATTTCGTTAATAATAATAATCAATGAATAGCTTGCCAGTTTCGCAGACGAAGAATATAAATAATATTTGTCGGCAAGCTGATAAAAATAAATCACTTTTCTTAAATGGATCAGCAAATTAAATATTGTTTGGAATGCATGGCAATATGCAATGACTATAGAGAACAGATAATACCTTTTACAATTTTTACAATTTTAGTACCTTTTACAATTTTTAGTAATTTGTATGTATGTCTGTATGTATGTGTATCTATCTGTCCGTCAGTCTGGCCACCTGTCAATCTGTAAGCGCACCGCGAAAAACCACTAGACTGATTTTGATGAAATTTGGATTTTGGGAATTTGGGGAAATATAGGATACTTTTTAATTTAGGGATTTTTCCAAGGCAGAACGAGCTAAGTATATAATCATAAACAATATTTTTTACTTACTAATACAGACGTATTTTTATAAGTATGCTGTTTTGATTAATTAAATTTGGAAAATTAATTTACAACTTAGAACTATACCTAGTAATTTATTATGGAGTTTAAATAGGTAACAATAAAGAAACGCATTAAATACGCATTAAGAATGTGTGATAGAAAAATCTTCTTTCTATGATGTAGTGTCAAGTACGTATAAACAATAGGGTTTGTTTTGTTTGAAACGAGATTACCTTAATATAATACACAAAGCACCCACATTATTTCCTTTGCGCTAGTAGAAACTAGAAACCACTGCATTCAAAATCGTTAGAGCCGTACACCGATTTCCAATTTTCCTCAAGATCTTTCAGCTATATGAAAACTTGCCGACTGTGTAAAGCGATTTTAAAAAATCACCTTAGAAAAGTCGTGAAGCATATGTATATAATTTATATCTATATGTAGGTATTATGATAGCCGCTATTTAAATCTAATTCGCAACATACAATTGGGAAGAGAAAAAGAAAATTGTACGAAAACGCTTAAATTGAAAATAATTTTTATGACCACTCAAATCAGTCGCTGTACGTGACATGCATGCTTGATAACTGCTTGAAAAAGTTCAAAACATACTTGTGTACATATTAATGTTATATAGAAATTAATAATCCATTATATCAATTAAAAGGTTTTTGCATGTTTGTTTGTCTGTCTTTCTTTACAAAGAGAGCTAGAGATCGAAAGGACAGTTGTTTACTAGGACCAAACGTCATTAGAAATTCACCCACCGCACATTCCTATAGCATTCATTTTTTATTAGGTTAACGAATAAAAATTATAGGTATATTTTCTTTTACTTACAGTAAGTAAACTATGTTTAATGAAATCGTCAATAATATAATAACAATTCATTAATATCTAAATAATAATAGGGTATCAATTACTAATAAACAAATACAAGATACAATGATACCATTCTTTATATCTTATTAATTAATAATTATTTCCTTGTAAATATAAAAAGATTAAGTCCTATACATTACTAACAATTAATAAAAACAACGAAGATAATCATTATTTAAAAAATACGTATTATTATCAAAAATTAAACACAAACTTATAGTTATTAAATATCGTTATTTAAAAATCCAATAATTCAAAAACCCCTTAATCACTTTCAAATGTTTTACATTCATTTATTGAAAAACTAATTTCAATAAATTAATTTTTGAACTTATTAAAGGTAAGGATGTAATCGTCATAATATATAATGTTTAACAATATTTTATATAAAAAGAAGTAAATTTTTGAAAATATGACTAACGATAAAGTTTTCGAGATATCTGAAGGTTAGTCACTCATGTATCAATAATGAGGTATGTAGTACAAGAGTACCAGAATCGTAAGAAATACTCGTATCAAGACCTTCCTTTCACCCTCTTGTACGACAAACTTCTTACAAGTTTTTTACAGTATAATGTATATATATACTTTTTTATATTTTATTACTTTTCGGGACTCTAGCTTTATTGAAAAAGAATTAGTAAAGGTATTAACTTCAATCTCCTTCAAGTATAGAAGAACTAAGGAAATAGTCTTCCTTAAGAAAATAAGCAACGTATCATCATCATTACACCAATATTTAATTTCAGTTAAACATTGAATGACAACGGACATCTATTAATTTGTATTTCCCATAGAAGCAACAATACGTTGTATCTAATTATCACAATTATCACTCATTAAAAACTCTACTCGTAATCTTATAAAAGTTTAATAAACAATGTTCATTTAACACTAAATATACAAATACGAAATACAAACGACTCAACAAGAGCTTAAATTAAATTTACGCTTCATAAAGAAAAAACTAGTTACGAGAGGAAATTGGCGGAGACAGTGACAAATTGTACCCGCAAAAGCAAGGTATTTGAGCTCGCTCTCCTTAAATCGTATGTTTTATTTCAACACGGATGTTAAACGTTCATTCTAGAGCAATTACTTCGGAATATAGTGCGATATTAACTAAAATTACCCTACTGTGTTCAAAAGATCCACACACAAACGCACATGCGACATAGTTTTCTAAAAGAGTACCGTAAAGAGTACTTAATTAAAAAGACTAAAGTTTGAATCGTATTGTTGTTTTTAAATAACTGAATTTAACTTATTCGCTTGCCTGCGAGGCATATGCTTGAACAGATGCCAAGTAAACCCGCCAAGTCACTTTAACAAACCGTAACGAAGCAAGTTTTCGAACAATTTAAAAAGATATTTAGAATTTTTATGGGCACATATTATTTGTAGAATTATGATGTGACTACTTTCATGTAACTAATATAATGAAACAAAGCAAAAAAATTTGACTCGTTGAGCTCATCTGAGAAAGCATTAAAATTTCATAAAAATTGCTTAATAGATAGGAAACACATCAATTTAATCCCCCAATAAATAATTCAGAGAACAATACAAAGTTCTCGTTATGTATTATTATTACTAAGGAAATTTTAAGAAATTTCCAATTAATGAAAGTAAATTATAAGTGTTAAGTAATTCAATTTTATGTGACTCCTTTATAATATACATCTTTTAAATCTCCGACGAGCAAATTGAAATAGCGTCAATAGAATGTGAAATTTAGATCTTTTTACAAACTTTTTGCGCCGACACTTTTGTATGAATATTTTTTTACATTAATTCCTAGAAAATAGTTTACTACGTCTCGTTCAAAATTGGAAATTATTTTTAGAATATTATGTATTATAATATTATAAAAAGTACGACAGTAAAATACATGTAATAAAATTCTGACGGAGTCAAATCTGTATATTAAATGATTTTTTGAAAATAGATTATATTAAAATCGCCATTTATTTCTATACAGAAACCGAAAGTATAGTTTTTAGAATTTCTATCTGTTTGTGACCGCATTACGACAAAACCAATAGACAGTATTGAAAAAAAATGATATGATTGTAGCTATCCGGGTAAGTACTATCTCACCTCTGGGAAATCTTTTAAAACGTACCTAGGGAACCTACGAACCCGTGTGAACGAGCGTGAGTAAAAATTATAAAATGCATAAATCTATGTAAATAAAAATGAATGTTGCTAAGCGCAAAACTCGAGAATGGCTCGACCAATTCGACAATTTTTTTGTATGTTCCTTAAGGCCGACGGAATTTTTTTATTAGTAAAAAAAAAGGGACGAACCCGAACGAAGCAAGGGTGAGTAACGAGTCTCACTTAATAATAATTTAAATGATAATATGTACTTAAATATACTATATTTATATTTATTCTCGTTCAATAAAAATCAAAAGTAATATGATTGATTTACTTAAGAATATTTTCTTAAAAACAGCTGTAGAATTCACTAGAGCGAAACTAAATTTTATGAAGCGGAATAATTTACAGCGGGCACGGGATTGTAAGCATTACTTCGTTATTAATACAATTCAGTTATTTGGATTCAATTATAACTCCAATAAAGTTTATGTGATACTGCCTTCAGTTTTATACGGAAATAGGTTTATATATTAACGACAAGTAAAATATTACTAGCTTCTGTAACTGTTTATTTACCAACTCGTACCTCTAACGACGTAACCTCGATTTTGCTATGAAATATAATACTGAAATATATGCCATTACTAGTTATTAAAAGTCACAATAATATTATTTATATTTATGTGAGCGTTGAAATAAAATATTTTCCATACAAATTTTGCCACTTTTGTTCACCCTTTCAGGGATCGAATTTCAAAAGACGCGTTCTTAGCGTAGTTTGCCATATTTTTATAACTAAATACATTGTAACAAGATGAGTTACAATATAATGTGAACGATGTGTTTTTAATTTTATTGTAAAAAACTGCCTTTAATATAAAAAGAGCCCATTGTCCAACCAAACCTTACATAGCTATAGCAGCACTTTCGTAGATTATTTCTTTTCATGATAAACCTAACAAGTAATATTATTTAAAATAACATAAATTCTCTTCAGGCAAAGGTAAAATTTCGCCATATTGCTAACCGCCCATATAGCCCATATTGAAATACTGCTTGAATTATTATCATACCACAAGGCATTTGAATCTGTCACATACTCGTATTGTGCCTGAAAATAGTGTGCCGAGAGATCCAGTAGTTTTATTACATAGTAAACAAGAGTAATCGTGCTTTTAATCTATTAATTAATTGAATTATAACAATGAATCACACAAGTAAATGATCACTTTCTTAGTTACTTGTTGCATCAACACATATAATGAAATTCTAACTTAGTCGAATCTGTATATTAAAATTTTTTGAGATGTCTCATTGAAATTAATTATTATCGATGCAGAGACCGAATCTAAAGTTTTTAATATTTTCATCTATTCGTCTGTCTGTCCGCGTCATGACAAAATCACTGGACCGATTTTGATAAGATTCGGTTTAATGATAGCTGGTCTTGCGGGTTAACATATAGAATACTTTTTAGTGAAGGAAAGTATCTCTGAGATACCAATGGTACCTAACCGATAAAACATAGCTCAAGATTAATGGTGATATATGTTTGGCAAGCAAATTAAATTATGAAAGGAAGATAAACATAGATCTTGCCCGTAAGGGACGTAGTCTAAAGCGATAGAATTTATTATAGTGTCCCACCTAGTCCTGACTTAAAAGTGCATTAAGCCTATATATTATGTATAAATAAAGCCATAGTCGTTTGCTAGATGGTATGCAGTCTTATAAATCTCTTGATATTCGATTCTACTCTCATGCCTCGCCTATTGTTTCAGAATCATGCTATGTAAAAAACCTTCGCGGATATTCTCACAATTCATGAAATATTCTATTTGCTCTCTGATGACAATCGTTAAATATACAAAAATGAGCAAGTTTCAATAATTAGAAGATAGATAAGTTAAGAAGTAACTGTATTCTCAAAATGTTTTATAATAATTGTATACATTCTTCATAAAATTAATAGCAAAAATAAAATAAATTTTCAAGGGCGTACGTCCTCTTACCGAACCAATATAATTGTCTAAAGTTCATAATTTCGCTGATTGTACAACATTCGCAATAAGAATTCTGGGTGTAGCGGCGAAATCACCCGCCGAAAAATGTTTTAAATCATTTGATAAAATTATATCCCCCTTAAAAGTTTCTGCTTCACAATCAAGAAAATTTACAAAGCCATTTCCTCGTGCTCGATATCGTTTATTGTAAAGTTGTATCTAGAATAATTTATGGTATATAATAATATAATTTGTAAGTAATATTCTGTTATAGTATATTATTATATAAATGTCATATCCTTACTTCACTCAGGTGTTTTTCTAGGTGCTACTCCAGATAATTTTCATCGTAATTCGTCCAGTCGTTAAAGCATAAAAAGTGATCAGAAAAACTTTTGCTATTGAAATAGTAGCTCGATATATATAGGAATAACTAGGTTAGTTAGTTAATTTATGAAAATAAAACAAGACAAGACAATGAAAGCCCAGGTGCAACGAGAAACCTAATGAAGAAGGTTCGAATCCGGTATGTGTCATTTCTAATATAATCGATTCTTGCTTGTTTTCTAGCATTTTTCCAAAAGACATGTGATGTCCATCAACCTGTAGAGTACTTAGCGAGCGTGGTAAACCATAGCCTAATCCACTTGTATTGAAACGAATGCATGCATACAAGGCGGAATAAATATCCGTGAAATATGTCTACAGCCCAAGCTGAAGTATAGTCATAATTTTTACTATTGTTATTTGTTCGTCTGTCGGTTTCTCCGAAATCTTCGAAATGGCTAGACCAATTCGGACTAGCCGATAGCTTTTGTCATAAGGGTACTTTAATTTCAAAAAACTTATAACATAAAGCTGTAAACAAAAGCGCGTATCTAGAGTCCCAAATATTTTGAATTTTACAATTAAATAAAAAATATTTTTCCGTCTATCCTGTACATTCCACAATTTATCCTCGCCGAGCTTCTGCACTGGAGTAAACTAAGCACCTACAAGTATGGGTAGAATTCAATTTATTCGTAAACTCATAAAGGATATTAGCCCGTCGGCAATAGATGTTACCATAAACAATTACAGTTAGGTTTAATCCTCATCGTGAAGGCAAACAATGCGGAGGAACCGTAAACAAAACAATTACAATTCTAGCGATGGTAATTACGGAACCCTTCAAAAGTTTCAACCTTCTGTTTTGAAGCTATGTCTTGTAATAAATCACAAAAGTGTTGTTTCTATAAGAATATCATAATAGTGCTCCTTTGGAATCATTTTGACTTATAAGAATACAATAAAATTCAATATTTCAAAGTATGGAACTTAATTTATTCAATAAATAAAATTTTAAATATTTTTATAGAATGAATAAAAAATATGATTGTTTATTGTTTTACGCATACCTCGTGTATTTAGAAAAGTATAAAAATAATTATCAATATAATTTGTTAATTCAATGGGGAGAAATAAAAAGAAGTAAGTGCAAACTAATACTTTTTCACAAATACAATTGCGCAACGTATTTCGGTGATGTAATGAAACTTCCGCACGTCTGTCAGAGTGGCAAACTCCGTGCTACATCATTAATTTCTACCTAATGTCTGAAACGATCGAAGCTACATTATGGACCACATTTTGTGTTGAAAGTTGTTGTAGACTTAAAACATTTATTTTCTTAAAAGATACAAAAGAACAAAGTATAATAATTTAAGTACAGTACTTTAAGCTTTTTAAGATTGAAGCTTAAAAAGCCAAGCACATATTATTCAAATTTAAGTTCAAAGTCGAAATACTCAAATATTAGTGCAATTAATTACCATATAAATATTCACTTAGGTATTATAAAGTAAGTTAGCATCACAACTTAAAGGATGTAGTGTTTTTAGATATTAGCATTAAAATAGTTGAACGTACAACTAAAACTTGTGACAGCGCAAACCAAATATTTGCTTTTCCACGACGCAAAATTAAATTTTTCGTACATCTTGAAATCAGTATGGCTGGTGTATAGTAGTGGGCTGTTTATATCACACATTAAATGCTAAACACAAGAAATATTTCCGAGTTACCCGTCGAAATCTGTAACCCTCGTATGGAATCCTAGTAATAAACGATAAGTTTTCTCATCGCAACTGCCTTTATAATAAATGCTCGATATAATATATTAGTTGTATATTAATGTGTATAAACTCCTAAGAATTATTTTTTCCATCTTTCATAGATTAATCTACTGAGGAAACTATAATAGATATTACTTGGAAGCGCTAACGAATGGCTTTATTTTAATCGTATCTACGTGTTTATAGCGAATTTGGGACATGCTATAATTTGTAATATTTTAGTGTCATTATTAAGTCGAATATTCTATATAGAGGTATATGAATATACCTACGTTATTCAGCTCCGAGGCAGTTGGTAATCTTTTTTACTTATCTAAAGAAATCTTAAATCTGATATTTATACCTAACTCAAAATATTTTTAACTAACAAACTTTAATAAAATATTAAATTACTTAAAATAGTATAATATTTATAATATATATTATATATAAGTGACCAACCCTCGCTTCGCTTGCTCAATATAATTCTCCTCCAGGTGATAGTCAATTGCTAAACCCACTTTTCATCTAAAATCTGGATGAATTTCAGCGTGAAAAAGCTAGAAATACATACATACATACATACATACATACATACATACATACATACATACATACATACATACATACATACATACATACATACATACATACATACATACATACATATATATATCAACTTCTTCATAATTATAACAGTAGTCTGAATAATTTAATATACGCACTTTCTAGGGTCCTTTCTTATCTTGACTGTAAATAAAAAGCAAACAAAAGAAGGTATAAGCTTAGATAACAAACTGCGCTGGATTAATCTGCATTGCAAACTAAGCTTCGCTTTGAAATAAAATTTTCACTTATCATTTACTCTCCAAAATAATTAAGATCTACGAAATATTTTAAATTTATTTAAATGATAGCCTAAAAATACTTTAAGTTATTATTTTGTATATATGTATAATGTACATACAAGTATACATATTATCTATTAATATTACGTCATGTTATAATTTAAATTTACTACTGCATTAATGTATTTAGGTAAATGAGAACGGAGCTTCCAGTCATTTAAATTATTCATTTTTAACTGAATGGTTTATCTTTCGTCTATTTATATTTCAAGACTGCACTAACCCAACCAAGCGAAAGTCAAATGCTCGAGCAATAGCATTTAATTTAATCAAAATAGTATACAAACTTCAGCTTTAACGAGAAATATTTACAGAAACCTCCGCAAACTCAAGCAGAGTTTTTTCCAGGACAATACACCTTTTTGATAAAATAAACGCACAAAAGTAGAGCTCTGCGACTATAAACGTACTCACATTGTACACGCAGTGAGGGACTATGTTTCAATTGGTAATTAAATAAAAAATAAAGGCTTATCTCATATATCTTATATCATTCCGTTCACATGAGATGACAATATGATAAAAAAACATGTCTGAAAATATTTAGAGTACAAGAAAAGATATTCTCCTTTTAGAGAAAGTTGTATTAAATGTACGATCCTTTAAACATTTTATTTGGCATCGTAGCACGTACAAGACACGGCGATCGTTGTAGCTACTGCGGTTCCGATGCGGTACCAACGGAAAATTTATGTACCACTGGGCGTGCAAGGCTAGCCTCTACCCAGAACCTTTAAATAAAGGTATACCGTAACGTTTTATTCCTATTGCTCGCACTCCACTGCCGACAGATTTCCATACTACCCAAACGTCGCCGTACTCACGCTTCTTTCTAAAGCAAATAGCTGCGCATATTCCCAGTATATGAGGTATTGCTAGTATACATTGAACCTTTAGGGGACCAGCCCCTTTTAAATATTAAGTTTAGTAAGAATTTTAAATTAAGCTATTAGACGCGGCGTCTCTGACGAATTAAATATTAATATTGCTATCCGACAGAACTTGGTAGAGGCTAAAACAATGAATTTTTAATAGTTAGTCTCTTTAGCTACGAGCAATTAATGTAATGAGGTAGGAAGTTTTAGTATGCCCCTGGGAGCTTTACCAATTGAAGTTAACTCGCCTCTAGATTTTTCATGATTATTTTATTTTGGAGTCATAATCATTTCTGATAAACTTTAAACTTTTACGTAACTAGAGAACTCTACAAAGACAAGTCCCATTATCTACGATAATTATAGCAACTCAGAAAATTTAAAAATAAAAATTAATTACTCATACGTACTCGTATGGGTACCGTTGCAGCGTTCTTCTTGTTTGTGTTTATTTTAAATATCACATGACAAGTACATGTGACATTATAATATGAAATTATGAATAGATGTTAATCCCTCCATGACACTGTTAAGCTACGAAATAAATACTTATATTTCCATGCAATATTTTGTTGCTATATTATACTAACATAGGTATAAAATTGAATATCTAAATATAATCCTTCATTTCATTTCTTTATTAGAGCTAATTTCAGTTTTCAATAACTTAGTTTCAGCAATAATGGACCATTATTATTAATAACTACGTATATTATGCTGATAGCTCAAAAACTATTTGAATTTGTGATAGGTACTGGTTTAAGTTTCATTTGAACAAGATGAACGTACGAGTACATCAAAATCAATTGAAGCTACTTATTTTATGCATGGATGTACTTACTGCAGCATATAGATATAACATTAAAATAAATTAAGTAATTATAAATGAAACTATCTTTTGGGACTAGACTTTAAGACTATAAGACGAGACTATCTTATGAGAGAGACCATGATCAGTCTCTCCTGTGACCATGATTGCTGTAAAGTATTCGAAACGTCGGAAACCAAAAATCAAAATAAATACGCGACAAAATCCGAAAAGATACATTCATTTATTATGTCAAATATTCGCGTAAATTTTAGAAAGTATTATAAATTCAGTCAATTCAGACCCTTTTATTTTAATTTCTATTTATTTAATATGATTAAATCTAAAATGAAATGGTAGCAAAATTACAATGTAACAATTAAAATCACCTTGACAGCGGTCTCGTAGCTCATTTGTCTCCGTAATAAATTGTTTTTCTCCGGTTTCACCCGTTCTGCGTAATTTGTTCATGTGATATATCACTTGTCGCTAGGATGAGGATTAGACGCGCATTGCTCTGGCTATATCTGTGTGTTTGATAAAGACAAGGCTCATGTTACAAGTATGATCCTCTCTGACAAAAATAAGTAATTACCTACAGTTGAGACGACACGATTGGCTTAGTTCGGAGTGACGCTACTTACATGTGCGAATGGTAGCGGGTTCGAGTACCATTGGGGGCATTGAATTGATATTTACGAATGTTTTTACTCGAGTCATAAGGCTGTATGTATGTTCTTTAATATGTGCAGTGTATGAACTATCTGGTATCCATAACACAAGCCTCGTAGCTTACCGTGGAACTAGATTGCACTGTGTCTAATGTGCTCAAATCTAAAAATATTTATGTTTACATGTAGGTACTTTATATATAATATATGTCTTCTTTCTTTTGAGTGATATCAAATGTGATTGTAACTTTTACATATAACGACCAAGGATATATAAAATATCACTGTAACTTATCAAAATATATCAAAGTATAAAAGGATGTCGAAATACGATCTTGCTAAAGGAACAGGTAACGAAAAGTAAACATATGTATGATAAAATAACGCCGGCCGCAAAACTGAATTAGAATTTTTCCCTTTGTGCTTTACCGACATTGTGTTTCGTATACCTATTCTTTTATTAAAAGTAAGATAGGAAATAAAAATTGGACCTTTTGGACTACAGACAAATATTACAAAGCAAATGAAAGTCTCTTCCTAAATAGAATTACATGTACAAATCCAATAGTAACCAGTAACCACGAATTAAGAACGGTACCTAAAAACAGTTTTCTTGCTTAACTAATCTTAATAAGGTATAAGGTACGATATATTCCAACGCAGTTTTCATGTCCATACCCTTTATTGTGAAAATTAATATTTTTCAACTAGAGATATTATGTAATATAGTAGGAAGACAAACAAATTAAAAGTTTAAATCAAATACTCGGAAGTAGCTCAAAAGCTTCTTATCGATCACAATCAAAGTTTTTAATTATGTACTCAGATATGCGTGAATTAACGTAAAAGTAATTACAGTTACTTTTACGTAAAGTTATTAATTTTTATCTCTAAATAATTTCCTCGAGCATTCAGTTAATACTTCGTAAATCATCAAAAGAAAGGTGAATTAATTAATTCCAAAAGTACAAGAAACATTTTAGAGTATAAATAAAAATTATTCACCATTACTACAAAATATGAGATACACAATTACGTTCTTTTATAAAAGAAATTAAAAATTTACAAGCACAAATTACAAGGCAATATTCCTACAAACCATTTAATTACAATGAGGTACTTAATTAGATAATTTTGTCATAAAGAACGCTTTCAAAATAAGTAAAACATATAATTAAGGATTTATTTCTGGTATGAATTTTTCTTTACTATGTTCAAATTATAAAATATTAGTATAGTAAAAGAGTAATTTATTAACGAAAAAAAAATTTCGCAGCGGAGGTGGGCAGCTGCGAAGTGCCATTGGGCATGGAAAACGGGATGATATCCAACGAGTCCCTCGCTGCTAGTTCTAGCTACGACCAGAGCGTATCCCCGCTTAGTTCGAGGTAAGTATATATTTGAAAAAGCTATATTACTGTTTTGCTTATAAAACCTGAATTTTAAATATACCAGATATGATAGAGTACTTGTATCAATGTAAACAAGCTCAAGGAGTGTACTGCTGTCGGTTATCGGTATTTATTAACCAACTTCCAAAAAGGAGGAGGTTATTAAAAAATAATTAGCATAGAGGAGAACATTTTTTTAATAATTAAAAACGAAAAACGACACTTTTTTAGTCACACAAAATGTTGTAATGATTCAATGAGTTATATACTTACTACTAATGTACAATATAAAAATATTACAGTAGATAATAATTTATAAATTTCGTTTGATATGATTTCTTCGCTCATAAAATAAATAACAGAAGTTTTTTTAAATATCTATTTTTTATTCTTAGTATTAATTAATAAAATTTTAAGACTATTTATAATTTAGCGTCCAACGATAATTGTTTTCATTACAAAAATTCATTTATTTTCACCCTTGGCGAGACTTAAGAAGTCATTAAATATTTTTTTAACTCATTAGCTTGGAACTGCATTTTTCAATCAGAAACTCGTATCAAAAATTTAAAAGGTCATATAGCCTGGCATTGTTGTCACAATAATTGTGAATCCAATGACCACAAAACGCTTATGCTTAGCTCAAACAATTAACAGAGGGTTTCACATTCGGGAACTAAGCCCGCATAAGCTCGACACGAGACAATAGAAGGAAAACTCCGCGCTCGTTACAGAATTTCAGTTACAGAAAATTAAATTTTCATATGAATTCGGAGAGGCTATGATCCTACATAAGCCTTTCGGGCCTAGAGTCTTTAAAGATAACAAGATATAAGTAGGGCTGAATATGCCAAAGTCTTATCATCCAAATTACTATAGGGTCAAAAGACATTCGGCAAACGCTGTTTAAATGCAACATTCAAGCTCTTTGTTAACCTTATACCTTTGATGAGATCGTAATAGAGATATTCAAATTAAAACAGCCGCGGTTGCCAAACTGAAAGCCATTCCTATTAACAAACTGAGCATTTATATCACAATGCATAAATATTTGATGTTACAAAGCGTTAATCATATTTGGTCGTAATTTAAACTTCGTATTATAAATTTTAAAAGAAATAGTATTAATTATTTATGATATCAATAGGATAAGGACAGAGATCCGCGGTGGAGCTTGGTGCCCCAACGGACTCGTGACGCCTCACAGTCGTCAATTCCTGGAAATAGACTTACATAATGAATATCTAATCACAGCTACCGAATCTCAAGGAAGATTCGCTAATTCTATTGGAGTAGAGTTTGTAGAGAGTTACTCCGTCGAGTACTGGCGAGACACTCTTAATCGCTGGGTTAAATACAAGGACTTTAACGGCAGCCGAGTAAGTTTTTATTTAAGTTTATATAAACGACAAGGTTCGATATATTTTAGTACTAATTATTAACTTTATTTAAATCTCTCAATTTTGTAGTGAATATTATTTTTGATTTACACGATAAAATAATTTCTGTTTTGATAAATGATACATGAAAAGTATTAGAATCATTCAAACGTTTGCTTAGCTCTTTCAAAGAGGCCAATTATCTGGATCAAAGAGGGAAAGAGAGAAAAGGAAAAATTTTCACATAAAATGATGTCATTATAAGGGTTTTATGCCTTATACAGGTGCTTCTTAGTCAATTGTGAAGTGTTGAATAATGATGTGAATGAATAACTGATTAGAGACAAATTCATGGAAAAATATATCAATTTATATCGCAACAGCTATAAATAGCATAAATTCTTTGAACTTTCTCTAACAAGACAGCTTATGTTACGTACTAATTTATATTATTATCGTAGAATAAATTAAATTCCTACATTTTTTTAGTTTTTTTTTACTGTCAATACTTATTTTATTCTTATATTAATACACATAATTTTTGCAGCTAATACCAGGGAATGTCAATACTTATACAGCTCGTAAGACTACTTTGGAAGCTCCATTTGTAGCATCGAAGGTCAGATTTTATCCGTATGCCGCTCATCCCCGGACCGCCTGCATGAGAGTGGAACTCTACGGCTGCCGCTGGAAACGTAGGTACAACAAGCGTAAGATAATAATATGCTGGCGATGTCCCGGGACTTCTTAGACTGCGAAGAATGCTTTGCGACAGAAATTACTTCAAATGCTATGCTATTTTATTTTATAACTTTAAGCTGAGCGATTTATTCCGCCATGTGGCGGTGTACCTATTCATAAATCAAATATTTTCACAGAGGCTGTCATTGCATACTCTGCACCTCAAGGAGGGGATATGCAGGCGATGACTGGTGGAGCTCGTTTTGAAGATCTTTCGTATGATGGTACTATGCGTAAAGGAAAAATGCTCGACGGGCTCGGCCAAATAACCGACTCTTTTCTTGGTCCTAATGATTTTGAATTGCCCGACCCCTTAGATACCCGAGGTAAGCTGAAGGTAACTTCTGAATAACATCATCACGTGTTCTGATTATTATCTCTTTTCTACAAAATTACGTCTTGTATTTTAGGAACACGGTGGGTTGGGTGGAACAAATCGATGCTATTAGAGGACGAAATCGATTTAACCTTCAATTTTAGTGACACTCGCCTATTTCATCATGTTGACATACATACTAATAATATGTTCACAAAAGATGTGCAGGTACACTACTTTACAATACTAATTGATTTTACTTTAAAAAATCAATAATTCAGACATTACCACTTAATGCATACCTTTTTCTTAACAGCTCTTTAAAGAAGCAGAAGTATATTTTTCCTTGGAAGGAGAACGATGGCAAGAAGACTTTCTTTCTTATGAGCCAAAACAGGACAAAGTGTCAGAACATGCTCGTACCATTCACATCGATTTGGAAAACCGCACCGCGAAACATATAAAGCTCAAGTTTACATTTCAACATGAATGGATATTGATAAGCGAAGTGACTTTTAAATCAGGTATGTATTAAATCACTTATTAATAAGCAATAATAATAAGCGTAAAACCAATATTAAAAAAAGAACCCCAAATATAAAGATTTTGCAAATAAATAATTTGTATTGCGAAAATTTATAATGTATATATGTACCACCTGAAACGAGCTATGTTCTAACCCTAAAAAGCGAATGAACGTTATATAAGAAATATGAATTAAAAAGGTGGGTATACTTCGACATGGATTAGGGTCACGTTTTATACGAATAATTGAGGCGTAAACCACTGGTAACGATAGTGTTGAATATAGAAGAAACGTAAGGTATACATAAATAGCATTTATACTCATGGACTACTTAACTTTTATAAAGAACGCCGTACACACTTTATTTAGCACTGCTCTATCATAATATCAGTTATATACATACGTCATATATTTGTTACCTACAAATCGTACAAGTTTTATCTAATTTTTTATGTTATGCAAGAATTTATCGTCATTAATATATTGAAATTAATAATATTTCTTACTTATTTTGATTTTTGTAATATTTTAATCCATAATATTGACTAGAAATTAGAATAGTATCAAGTGACTCTTGGCAGGCAGTATAAGAGAAACTGGCTCTATGCCATTCCCACCTCTGTTTAGGCTTAGTCCCAGTTATATTAGTTTGACACACTAACGAGTTTAGCTTACTTAGCAACTAAGCTACGTATGGCTTTCTCGTAATTTATATCAGTTAACGTACCTACTCGTGTTTGACCTTTTAATTAATATATTACTTAGTTATTTTTTTTATGCCATACAAACATGTTTCATTTAATTACAATATAAAAAAGGGTCCACTAAATATATCGTACAAATATATGTCAGCTGAACATAATAAAATACGTTAAAGTTTTCAATTTTTTCTTCTTTCTTTAACGTAAACTGTAACCAAATCAATGATGCCTGTAACCACAATTTTCATTAACAACACACTACTATGTAATCAGTTTTCATTGAGAGCTTTACGAGTCCTAAGTAATGAGACGAGCTGTAAAAAGTTTCATGGGATATGGAATACCATAATCCACGTAATCTGCCGTCTACCCACCGGCTGTCTGCACAAAACCCACCCGCACCCAACTTAGCTCCATCTCCTTTGTGAAACAACAATTAGCTCTGCGCTCGACACCTATTCATTTCGCCGCATTGTCCTAACTTAAGACAGGACTGTTTTCCTTCATTCAATAGGCTGAATTATAAGACTTACCAGCAATCTTTAAACGGTCTAAGCTAGCTTTAAATCTTTAAACTCTACAAAGCATAAGAATCAAAAAGTAGGGAAGCCTTTATTATTTAAACACTGACAAGTTATTTCGATCTTTGAGATATTTTTGTTTAAACTATGATAACAGCAACTAAGAGACTTTTAAATAATATTTGAAATCGGAACTACATGGTGAAAAAATTTTGTTTTAAATTTAAATACATATTGTACGAGTATACAGCAAACTATAATAATTTTAAATTCTAATTATTGAATAGTTTCCTAGAAATATGTAATGATGAAAACAATTCTACAGTGCCAACAGTCGTCAACTCGTCCGCTGAGTTTTTGGAGGAGTATTATCGTACTGACACTCCACCTTATTCGCGGAAGAAAAGGAATTCTTCACTTCGGGTATCTGTCGGACTGGCCTGTGGCGCGCTGGTGGGGGGAGGAGCATGCATCGCTGCGACTGCTGTTATACTAACTAAGCGAACCAGAAGGCGCATTCCCAACGTGCTTAAGAAACCATTCTGCCCCTCGCTTAGGAACTCAAATGCGAGAAACAATCGAAGAGCGCCACGCCTAGCGCTAGCTTTGGCGAATTGTCCTCCGATTCACATGTTGCGGTGTGTATATTGTTGTATGAATTTACATTATATAAATTATTCTTATATGTAATACATCCACAGAAACATAAGTTCCTCATTTAATTCATTTAAATTTTACTACTATTTATTTTTTCTTTCTTCATTCTTTCTTCACTTTCATTATATCAATGTGGTTTTTTGCACAGACCTGCTGTGGTTGATGAAGATTATCGTGAACCGTACAATATTTGGAGAGAGACTCTAGGTCGTCGCGATAAACGAGATATACATGATCAAAATGAATATAATGGTAAGTTCCACTTATGTTTCTAGTCACTCAAGTAAGTATATTAATAAAATACCTATATTTATGTATGATATTTTTTCTTTCATCGTAAATTAAAAAAAAATAAGCTTGATTTTAATTTTATTATTAAAGAAAACTAATTGTTAGTCGGTATAACAGTTCTTTTATAGCTAAATACAAAATAGTTATACAAAATCCGAAGAACAATTCAATGAAAACCTAACCAAAGTTTATTATCATCACACAAATATTGATATTTTTCTTGGAGAAGGCAATAATTTTTAAATAAACGTTTGCAAACTGATTCGAAATGAGTACCTAGGTAAGGGATTGATTAAATGTTATTTGGTATAGCAGATTTAGTCTAAGAAGAAAAACCTTTTATCCGTCAACAAAAATATAATATTGTTCTCGTTAATCCTATTCATATTCTCATCTTTTTATTGTACCGCGCAAAAAAGGGAATAAAAGCTCTATCTTTAAATATAATAGATGACAATGAAACTTGCTTATACTCTGGGTATTATAAAAATCCCATTGAACTCCCTCTTACCATTAGAGATGTGCGATTAAAGATTTCTATTATTATATATCGTTGGAAAACATTATAATAAAAAAAATCCATGTACAATTATCTTATTATTTTTTACAATATAACTTGTACCACAGAAAAGATAACCTATTCCGTGATTTGTACTATACGTAATGAAATATACACAGGTACAACAATGTTAAAAAATATTGTTGACCAACCTTAGGATTACTTTGTGGTCATGGTGGATCTTAGAATACCTTACGAAAATATCATTAAAAGTAGTCATAAGCATATGTCATATGAAATATTAAAATAAAAAATATATCCCATAAAAATATAATATTCTTACAAAAATATATAGAATGCTTATGTTATTTCCGACTCGGTTGACCACCCCAGTGTATTTCCCTTCGTATTTACCTAAAAAACCCACGTGCACGGTAATCAAATATCTAGTGGGCATTACATATATGAAACAAACACAACGGATCAAAGGAACTTGAATAATGTTTCACCAACAAAATCCCAGAACAATTTAAAAACATACTCGTAATTATTTTACATAGAAAATTATTTGTTTAAACACAGAAACATATTTGAAGCTAAAAAGCTTAAAGCATAAGCTTTAAGCGTAGGCAAATCTTCCCTGGTTTCTCCCCAAACAAACGTTGGATTAATATTATGTATTTTTCAGTATGCTTATTCTAATTAAATTAAACAAAAGTTTGTTTTCTAAAAGCCATATTTACTTATTTAAATATGAATTCAATAACTATAAATTGATAACTATGAAAAATATGAATAGATAACAACATGATTTTTTATTTCTAACGGTATAATTATTTGCTTACAAAATATAGCGCGCATAAACAAAGATAATGTACAATACGTACCTGACCCTAACTGTGAATGAGGCTACTTTTACAAATGAACGAACTACTGTAGGCTATGTACATAAGGATGTTTTTTTTATTACAGAGGGTGCGCCCCCATTTATATCCAATGCAACATGGAAAGAACGGCTGTAATTCTATCGTACACTAATTATTATTTTAACGTTCCTTTGCTTTTATTTTAAAGTTTTAATGTTTATTAGGTTTAGAATTATTTAAAATTGATTTAAAATAATTATGAAAATCAAATTCATGTAGGTATTTGTACTTATATGACTAAAAAATATATATTAATTTACGATGCTATTAAAGAAATAATTGTTATAAATAATAAGTATAATAAATGACGTAGGATTACGAAAAAATAAAGAAATGCGTAAAATCTACATACTCAACTATTGCACATGCCAAGGATTAAAAAGCGAAGGATAAAAATTTCAACAGTTTTTTCGATTACTAATGCAAGTACAAATTTTCAATTAAAATACCTTCGTTTTTCGATCCGCGCATCGTCTTTGTACTAAGTACTCCTTGCCAGTTCTAGTTAGCTCGCCCACTCTCCACGCGACTCTTCACTGCACTCGTTAGGCTTTCAAGTGCTCTTGACACTGGTTTGTTACATTCCCTTGCAACTGAACTTTAATTTCGTGATTTGTATCTTTTTTAGAGCTCCTTTGCCGGAAGGTAGGGTCAGACTATATGCCTATTACTAAGCCTATTTCTACTAAAGCATTGGTCCTTTTAAAAAAGCTCGCACTAGGTTCAATAAGACACATAATTATTATTATTTGATTTCTATAACAAGAATATAACAACAATAAAACAAGAAAGGTATAAAAATATGTGAAAAACAGTATTCGTATATCATTTTCATTATTGCGCTCAATAAGAAACTATATACCGTACTGGATTAAATAAAAAAAAACAATTTAATGCATATATAATTTAGTCATCTATATACCTACTTGTTTTAATTTTAATTCAATACAAATCAAACATCTTTTTCTTGGTAAATATAATTAATTATAACATCCTCTAATTCTACTACTAATACGTCAAATAACCGTATTAGTCTATTTACTTACTAAAATCTTTTCGAATTGGCATTTTTATTTTCTCGTATCATCATAGCAGCACCTGTCTCGTTTTGTTACATGAATGCAACAAAATCTTGGTTATATTGGATACGGTAGAAAGATATTACAGGTTGCGCTCGTTACTGGCCCGGACGTCCGCTCTGAAAGACATCCATTGTTCAGACTCTTTATTGAAAAATGATGTGCCTTTAGCTAAGAGTAATAATAGGGCGCCGTATTAGTATCGTTTAACACCACTATACGATAGTAAATTACTTTTTGCAGCCCTACAATCTTACCCTAATTCTTTATCAGAGCTTTAACTCCTTTATTAACTATTGAATAGAAGTATAATGCAGGAGTAGAATAGAAAACACGTAGTCTGTAACTGTATCTCTCAGGTAGCTAATATGAAATTTGGAATAATTATTTAATTTTAATTTGTATTAAGATAAATGTGAAATTCAACTCTGTGTTAGTGCCAACTAACAAATTCTTCTAAAAAGTAGACTTTTAGAAAATAAGCTAACTTATTTTCGCATCATATTTTAAATACATCTACTATAAAAAATATTTTTCAAAGGTTATATAATATATGCTATGCCACATTTCATATCCTTAAAAATTTTTATCACAAATTTTCTTTTCAACAGAAATTTGCGAGGACCCGGAGTTTCCGAGGCCCTACATGATGAAACGGCCTGACCCTCATGAGAGCTTCTACGCCGCAACGGACATTATACATCATGTAAGTTTTGAATTAAATTTATAAACTTTTACGTTGTTTGTTACAGTTTTATTGTACAACGTTTTAGTATGTAAATATAATTTTATTCGTATTATTTTATCATAGGTATAAAATGTCGATAAAATTAAGTTCTTTGTAAAACTTAATTATTATATATTTCAAAAATATTGTCCTTTACAATAATAACTTCATCGAATCAACAGGATGCCTTCCTTGCCGTACAATTTATTATGAAAAACATCAGTTATACAAATAGCAATCAGCAATCGATTTGTACATATCATAACACTTTTCGTCAAGACTTGCCCAGTTTTTTTTTAAAGTCATATTAATATTTTTAATCCTTTACTGTACATTATAATACCCATCTAAATTAATTATTAACTTTAATTATTTATAAGCATAGGAGTATAAATGTAATCTAATTATTATGCTACCTAAGTCTCAAAAAATTAACAACATTGGCACTAAGGAGCGTGATGGATATAGGATACACCCAACGTATTTATAATGGACTAGTATTTCCCGCGGCTTCGCACGCGTTCTAAAGATCGGAAACCAAATTATTTCTGAGTCACGCGGTGTGGTACCTCGCAGAATTAACGCCCTTCCCGTTCTTGCGACATTTTTCATTGATGCTCCGCTCCTATTCTTCGCAACGTAATTAAATATAACCTAAAGCCTTCCTCGATAAAAGGACTATCCAACACAAAAATATTTTTTCAAATCGGACCTATAGTTTCTGAGATTAGCGCATTTAACCAAACAAACGAACAACAACTTTTGAAACAAACTTTTCAGCCTTATAATATAAGTATAGATATATGAATTTACAACATGAGTAGGGGAGACCGGGGCCACAATTAACAAAAAATGTACTTTTAGTTGTAGCTTAAAAATTATTCAACATTAAGACTTGATTTTTGGAATACTTGATGCTTTAATTATTCAGGTTTTACGTAATTATCTCAAAACAAACATAATAGAATCGATGCCGTAAATAGAACGCTTTTTCTTAAAAATGGCAGTTGTTAATTGTTACCTCACGTTTGGGGTTAGAATTAACAGGTGTGGGGCAGGTATTAACTGAAGGGGTAAAAATTAACATATGAAATTGAAATTAATACAGCCTTGCATAGAACACGTTTTCTTATAAACTGATGATAACAAAATCATAAATTATTTTTTAACAAAAATGAAAACCGACTTCAAAACGTTACAAATCGAAACTTTTTGAAGTCGGTTTTCATTTTTGTTAAAAAATAATAACGAGTTTTGATTATATTTACGAATTGATACATTAATTAAATTGTATTAAGATTATTTTGATTTGGCTGATCAAAATATCCGTTCGAAACTTCATTGCAAAGGCAGGATAAAACTGTCCTTCTCGACTGGCGCCGACTCCAACAATAACTACTTAAGTACTTAATTAATTTTTTTTTTCTTTTTAGTTTCGATTTGTAACGTTTTGAAGTCGGTTTTTATTTTTGTTAAAAAATAATTTATTTTTAATTTTTTGTAGAAATTAGATATTATTTTTAAATATAATATTGGAAGGTTAACTAAACTACTGCTCCAATAAGTCAGCGAAGCTTTGAAATGAACGACAATAGTCAATCGAGATTTGTCCACGTCTATTATTCCACGTAACTCGTAGACGTTAATAAGATTTACCTTCTATTATCAATCCACCTAATATCCTGAAGGAATACGACTATCAGTTCATATATTAAAAGAATTTTCTTTCAACTCCTAACCGTTGAGGAGATATACCTTACATCATCACAAATTCTTGAACAACTTTAGAAAATATATGAAAACGGTAATCAATGCCGATAAAATTTAAATTTTTTATATTCGAGGGTTGCCCTCGATTTCTCTTACTTTGCTACCCGGTTTTTTCTTTTTCACAAAATTATAAATCATAACAGAGGTCAAATTCTTTAGTTACATCCCTGTAATTTCTTTTCTTCTCAATGTTCTCTAGCGCAGCTAGCTCGTAGAGCTCTAATGATGTGGTACCACGTGTAGTTTTCAGTTTATAAGTTCTCATGATGTCATAAAAAAAGTACTAAATAATAATTCACAAACATTCAGTTACCCTGTTTATACTAGCCCCTATATCTGGGGTAGGTATTAACGTGTTAAAACAAGCCCCTCCAATGTGTTAATTATAGCCCCAAAGGTACATTTTTATTATTAAATAACGTAATAAAATATTGGTCAATAGTTATGTCACAAATGAAACGTAGAATTGTTCAGTATGAAATATGCTACTAGGAAGATAAAAAATGTAAATACAACACTTTATCATTCTTGTACAAATCAAAAAATCGTAAACTATAAAATGATCGTTACCTGCTTCAAAATATCGACCTGCATACAACATACGCAAATGATGCGTGGAGCGCAACTGACTAATACCATGCCATACGGCTCGATCTAATTGACAAACTAAGACACGCACTGGAGGTGTAGTAGGTATAGTTTTAGAGAATTTTGCTTGTTAATACTTACCTCTGTTAATTGTGGCCCCGGTCTCCCCTAAGTCGTCGACCAGGAATTTTTGAAACGATATTAAACTGCTTGGAAGCGTTAACGAGACATATATTACATTATATTATGATGAGTAAAAATTAAACGCTCAGGTAAGTACCATACATAATTATAAAAGTTTGTTGCTTAGCAAGAAATTTTTTAATATTAACTGTGATTAGATAACTTTCACTTCCACAAAATACAATTTTTATCCGACCATAACTTATTAATTGTAGTTGTTTAACATTTAATAAAAATCTAAGTGAGAATAGCACGTAAAGTATTGTATTCAAATATAGTGAGGTAGTGCTTTGATTTCCCGCAGGAGACGCGCACGTGCCCACTGCGCTCCAAACATGCCAATTGATCGTTAATTTATAATGAGCGCCATTGTTCGCCGCATTACACGTAATTGGATTTTTTATCACGAATTTTATTAGCATATTCTATTACTGCGTACTATCTACCTACTTTGGTAATTAAAATTCGAGCACTATGACAATAGCAAGTGTTTCAAATTTTTCCATATAATGACGATTTTTCATTTAAAAATGTAATTATTTTGGACATATACGAGTACATATCACATGGGCTCATCTCTTATCATCATTTTCGTTAAACGAGACGTCTAGTTGGGCTTTCTTATTATTGTTGATTATTATCAACCAGGCTTTTTTTACGTGCTTACTTTAATTGGAAGAATCTTAATGATATCATATAGGACCTAAATATTTTTAATGTAATTTAAAAAAATGTGCTTAATCTTGTAATAATAACTATTATGTTAATTTCTACAATGAAATTATGCTAGTTTCCCCTCTCTCTTTCTCTCTCTCTCTCTCTCTTAATTGTTATAGTTAATCCGCTAAACTACGAGAGAAACCGTTTCGAGCTTCCATTTCCAAATCGCGATCATCAAATGCGGAATCCTAATTGAATTTCCTGAAAAAATATTTTCGACAATACAGAACGCATCGAACTAGCTAAACAGTTTAGGAAAACCGCAACACTGTCCCACATTAGTACTACGAAGTGCGTTGCGTAGCATTTGAGATAAACGCGCTGGGAAATTGATAAAAAATAATGAATTTTCGGTAAAGTATTAAGTATATATATATACGAAATTTATATTTAAACAATTTTTCTTAAAGCATATGAAAAGTACAGTGAGTTTTACGTTAAAACATAAATATTTAAAAGGTTTTAGAGTACAAACATATTGTTTGGTCAAGTACATCCGACCCTCTTGAAAGCTCATGTTTGAAACTTACATTGTCAAAGGCTAAAAAACAATGTCACTTTAACTTGAGGCATGAGTATTCAATTAAAATCAATATTTATGGACATTTACATAATAATTATTCGTTTGCTTATTATCGTTATTTTTCATCACTCTCCGTACCGGGAGTGGGTAATTGGTTCATAGAACTATACATGGAAATTATAGTATACTACAATTATTATATTCGATTGCCATCTTGTGGATCTGTGGATCGAAAACAATAATATAAAAATCGCGATTAAAAATCAGGGGTTGATTTCAGGGTGAAATTTTAGAATTAAATGTATTTCGCAATGTTGAATCATGAAAGAATAAAAACAAATAATTTTGTAAAAAAAATAAAATAAATATTTGGGGTGGACCACCCTTAACATTTAGGGGTATGAAAAATAGATGTTGGCCGATTCTCAGACCTACCCGATAAGCATACAAAATTTTATTAAAATTGGTTCAACCGTTTCGGAGGAGTTTGTAAGCTTTTGAAAAACTTTAAAATAAATTGTTCTAATCTATAAACTTAACCAGTATTGAAGTTATGTGAAAAATATCATCATGTCCGAACAACATTCTTTTTTTAATTTAGGGATATAATATGCTTGCCGGAATTAAAATTAAAGTTATGACGATGAAAAATAATCAGCATATAATACCAGTCCAATGCTCGATTTGAATATGATAGATACGAGTATTGTCAGATAAAAATATAGAAAAAAGCTATTATGCGTAAGTCTAGAACAGTCTGGTGCATCCCCTATTTACGTATACGTACAGTGTGCACGTCAGTCGCTTACTAATTAGGTACCTAGACCCTGTCAAATAATTAAGTTTATCGTCGAATCGAGGACGCTGTAATTCAAGTATATCCAATAGCCCTAATACTTGTATGGATTCTGATTAAATTCAATTATGAGTTTCAATAAAAATATAGCTCTGATAATGTTACATTTTTAGTTATAACGATATAATTTTAATTTCATACTAAAGTTATGAACGCAAAAAATGAACAGTGTGAGCAAATGTACGCAATAATTTAATTTAAAGTTAAATTGTAAAAAGATGCATATTTTTTTAAATGAATTAAATATTTATAACTATTAAAGGAACCAACCAAGAGCGAGTAAGAAATAGATAAAATAAATGTAGCTTAACTTTTAATTCGACATTGTAATTAAAATCACCACATATTGTGTAGCATCCAAACCGAGCTCAAAGAGCTGCAGGATTCAAAGCTAGTGGGTTTACCATTTGAATGTCGAACATAGTTTTTCTTAGACATGAAATTTATTTAGTGTAATTTACTTTTTCTGTCTAAGCGGGTCACTGTCATGAATTCGAAAGTTATATTATATTTATGTGCAAATGTTTTCCTTGAAAGGCTTATCGGATTGACATTTTTATTATTTTTTTCTAATAAGAGAAACATCTTAACAAATATTTACAATTTAACACCTTTCCATTTATAACTGCTACATACATATTGTAACTGACTGGAGTACAAAAATCAGTTTTTAACAAATTAATGCCCCCAGCGGAACTCAAACCCGCGACCGCTAGCGCAGTAAGTAGGGTAACTATACACTACTAATTGAGCCAAAAGTGTCGTCAAAATGTAAAATAATTATTACTTAAGCCATGTTAAACGTAATTTACATAGTAAAAAATTTACCATATTAATTTTAATTATTTGCTACTATTTAAAATGCGATACTAAAATACCAATGTATGTTCAAGTTATATAAGGTTGTACAAAAAACTAGCATTTCCCGCGGCTTCGCTCGCGTTCTAAAAACCGGAAACCCATTTTTTTTTTGAGTCGCGCGGTATGGTATCTCGCTGAACTAACGCCCGCTCTTCCCGTTTTCGCAACATTTTGCATTGATGCTCCACTCCTATTGGTCGTAGCGTGATGTGATATAGCCTATAGCCTTCCTCGATAAGCGGACTATCCAACACAAAAAGAATTTTTCAATTCGGGCCAGTAGTATCTGAGTTTCAACCAACCAAACAAAGAAACAAACAAACAAACAAACTCTTCAGGTTTATAATATTCTTACTCATTTATTTAGGTAAAGGTTTGCTAGCTATTCAGCTAATATAGCTAAAGTATATGATCAGAATCATTTACTTTAACGATGGCACGTCCCACTTTAATGGAGTGTTTATTTATATTAAATAGAATTTACATAATCGAATAACAAATATACCTATAAATATTTTTGAAGTATAATAAATTACCTTTTACGTTCTTAATTCTTATAACATAATTTTTTAAAAATATTTTTAATTTTTTGTTTAACAGCATACACGTATACACTACACCTTTGGGATTTAACTTATGTATACTATTTACCTACGCACAGATGGTTATTTTTAAGGGGCGATTCAGTACACCACTAGCACTACACGAGCAGTTGAAATGATAATATAAGTTATTTGTAATTATGTTTTATGTACAAATATCATTAGTAAATAGTATTTGTAGTTCGTGAGAGTATATATTATGTATATATTATGTATATATAATAAACGATGCGTAGAGAATGTGCTGCATAACATAACGATAATGTTTAGCACTCCATCCTCTCTGCCTTCCCCGCAAGGAATAGGGCGTGAAGATATGTGTCTTACTTGCTTTGATATAGTTGTACTGACTAAATCTAGCCAGCAATAGTAGCGATACTAGTAGATGAATAAATATGTTGAGACATTATTACACACAGCGCCATCTAGTTCCGTGGTAAGCTACGAGGCTTGTGTTACGGATACCAGATAGTTGATATACTACATAATATATAAGTTTATACATATATGATATAAATACATCTGTCAGAGAGAATCGTAATCCTTGCAGTTACACACTTTGTCCTTGGTTAAATATCGACTACAGACTACTTTAAGCTATTTGGTGAAAAGTGTTGGTATAAATATTTTTAATATTGCATACTTATTCAATGAAACACTAGTATTAATAGTATTTAAAAAAATACTAATTTAATTCCTTCTTTAAATAAACACACATTAAACATTTATTAAAAGTGTATTTCTGTAAATTATAAAGCTATATTTAAAATTAAATATCACTTTAGTCATTTTCAAGTGATAATAATTTATGAAATCAATAATCACTGTCTTTATAATAATAACAATCTATTAAATCTAATGACTTACTTTGTAGCGCTCGCAATCACGCCGTCAAAGACAATGGGCGGGAGAGCGAGGCATAATTTCTCGTTATTAAGGTTGTCGTAATTCATTATTAAATTAATTTGTTATATGATATGACTTTAATTATTATATACAAAATCCGAAGCGAATATTTTGTCATTAAGACTGACTAGCACTGGCTTTGCCAAAGTTTAGAATACCATACGTATGTAGTACAGCATATGTACAAGTACATACACAATTAATAAAGTTATTATTGTACCTGGCGTATTCAAACTAGTACATCTCATTATGATGCCACTTACTTACCTTGCACGTGTCTAATGTCAGAAACCTTAGCGGAATCACATAGGCTAAAGTGATGTCGAAATCAAGTGAACAGTATTATTATAATTAACAAATATAATTACGAACGGACAGACACACATATAGATATATATATATATTATAATTTTGGTGCCTACCGTTTGTCATAACAAGTTTAAGTTAAATATGTTGGGACATTATTACAACAGCACCATCTAGTTCCGTGGTAAGCTTGGTAACCTACGAAGCTTGTGTTACGGATACCAGATAGTTGATATACTACACATATATAAACTTTAAATGCATACATATTTTAAACATAAACACCAATGACTGGAGTACAAAAATTCGTGCTAAACAAATGTATGCCACCAGTGGGACTCGAATCTGCGACCGCTGACGCAGAAAGTAGAGTCTCTACCAATTAAGCCAAACATGGCGTCTAAAGTGTGTTAGCCAAACATGTCGTACATATAATAGTAATATTTTCTAGAATAGTACTTAGTCTAAATAATAGAAAAATTTTCTATAAAAATTGTTCTTTTATACAATTGCTTTGCAATAGTTGTAGAAATTTTATTTGACATCTATTGAAGTGTAATCGAGTTTGAAATGGACCTAAGGAAGCTTGTGGATGGCAGCCCTAGACGCGATGAAGTCACAATTCCGCGCTAGTTACTCTCGCCTCAATAGAATTGGAAAGGAAATGCCCTGGTTGTGTAACTTAATTGTACAATCTATATATAATATGCTTTGCTCTCATCAATAGAAAAAAAATACCGCGTAATTCTTCCTTAACTTGTATTTTTCAATATTATCTAATTTATTGAATTAATTGCAATCAATTTAAAAACAATTGTTCACAAAATTTAACACATATAAATAGAATAATATAAATGATTAAACTGAAACAAAATTTTATAACGTACTACACTGCCATAACTTGGCACATAAGAATGGACTTATCATATGTATAGTGACATTGTATTATAATAATAAAAAAGCAGGCAGGACTATAACAGATGAACGTGATAGGAATAATTAGAGATAGACTTTGTCGTACCTAACGTATTTAACATGAAAACGTTGCATTTTATCTTTCTCACGCGGTATATAACTAGTTTGAAAAGAAAAGCCTCAGTCCACAGAAAATCTAGAAAAAAATAACGGAGCATAATTTCTTCATTTATTTTAAAAGAAATTGAATATTTTCTATTTAGTATTGAAAAAGCCCGAGGCGATCACGTTATACTTAACAAATATAGCAGGTGTATTTTCTTTAAGACTTTAAAGTATAGATGTTATTTAAGGTTTATTTAACAAAAGCATTAGAAGGATTTACGATCTATGAGTTTAATGCTTTTGGTTCACAATAGTCACTTTTAACGATTGATAAAAACACGCATTATGAAAGTTTGGGCTTAATTCAGTCTTTAAGCACTATTTTCGCCTTCTAGTTACTTTACTCGGTTTGGCTTTTCTCCATTTTTCTTCCTTTTTTATATTTCTTATTAATTTCCTTTAACTCCCGTTTAACTTAACACGCTTTGTCTAGAATCTATATTTTATATTAATCAATTCCTTCCTTTAAAAATTGTCTAGTATAGCACAGTGGCTACTATTTTACCTAAAAAAACATACGCTTTGTTTGTGTATCTTCTTGGATTGTTGATGTTCTTCACAAGGGACGCACCCGAGTGATGCGAAGCGAGATTGATCCGCTAGTAGGTAGTTTATAATCGAGCAATTTAACTAAGCAAGTCTTATAAGAGCAATGTGTATACATGAGTTAGGTCCACCTTAAAGTTTCTAATTACTTACAACCTACAGGGATGTACACTAAACTTGATTAATAACAATATACAATATTGACTCATTATGAATTATCGTAATCTTATTAAGTAAATGTTTAATAATCGTTATCGATATTTTAAATGACTTAACATTTTTATTTAGATAATATATTCGTTTTTAGTATGTAAGACAAATCTCAACATTTAATGTGATAACATACGATGCATTTACATACTGCATATGCAGATAAATGTATACATATTACGCTTTTATTAATATTCAGTCTTTGAAATTCAAAGTATCGCTTACCACTTACACAAACAGTGCTGCATGTTTTCAGACATAATAAAAACATGAAAAAGCTGTACACGCGATATAGCATCTAAAACGAGATTTATGACGTAACAAAAAATCTGGTTTGACAGGAAATACAGTAGCGGAACTGTGAACATTTTTCAATTTAAGCGAAGCCAGAGATATGATAATCGAAACATATTACTTTACGAGTATTTCTCCGCCTTCCTATACACAGAGCGAATGAAGTATCTGTCATATTATGTTAGTAAATAAATATATATTTTAAGTTTAATTTTAATTTAAACTTTAGAATTATCGTCACGTTGCTTTTAATTTTTAAATTAATGCTTTTAAATTTGATTTAAAATAACTATGAACGTTTTTTTAACGATTTTTATTATTGTACGGTCATACCGTAGTATAAGTTATTGATCATATAGTTCCATGGTAAGCTACGAGGCTTGCGTTATGTATACGAGATAATTAATACACTCTGGTTATATAACTTTAATATACATACATATTATAAAAATGAACACCCATGACTGGCGTATAAACATTAGTGCTTATCACACAAATGAATGCTCTCTGCGGGACTCGAACCCGAACATTAAATTGGTCACACAAACAGCCAAACGTGTCTTAAATTAAAAAGTAGACATAGAACTTAGTATATTACGATGATCGTTATAATATTTGAAATATTTTTTAGAAAAAACTATAAGAATAGAAGCTGACATATGCTGACTCGTATGTTATTATACTAAATACTAACGCGCGTGGTAAATATTAAACTAGTCTGACGATACACGGACTGTAGACATTATAAAATGTTTATTAAGCTGTAAAATGAGAACTCCGAAGAGCTTTGACCTTTCCTTTCATTAAAATTTAATGAAGTTTGTGCTTAAAACTTTTAATTTACCTACTTTTATATTGTTAGTTATTATTTAAAGTATGTTAAGATTATTGTAATCGATACAACTTGCCAGCGAATTCTGTAACCGTTTTATAACTAAAGTTATAGTAGCAGAAATATTAATAATGCACTGCTATCAAAAGTTTTTGCCCTATCGATTTAGCAGGTACATATTATTATGTGACCTAAATAGGATTTGAAAAAGGTCATACTATACAATATGTACTATAGCAATTCTCTTTATTACTTGAGTTTACTCGTGAAAAAATGTGAGGTCACACTCAATACAGAAAAAATCCAGGTACGGTGGCATATCAAATAAAAGTTGGCAACACGCCCGTTTTAAAAATGTGTGTGCCGCATTTTTCCTTTCTTTTTGCATTAGTTTAAAAATACCATACAGAATATATGAAAATTTGCATACCCATTGCAAATTTTCATATATAACAATAGAAGAAATATGAGTTCTTAATATCTAATATCGTCTCGAGATCAACATGCACTTTCATAATTTGTAAACACCTACACTAGTTTCGTATAAGTTTGAAAATTTAATGGTGAAAAGTACCCAAATAATAATATTGAATTATTTTATCAAAAATGGTTATTTGAACTGGAATTAGAACGAAGTGGACAATTAAATAGGCAGTAACAAACATTCTTATTAGACAGTACCTAATGAGACTAAATATCAAACTAAAAATCGTAAAAAAGTAAGACCTTTAAAATATAAAGGTTATTGGAATACGTTAATTAACAAGAAATTTAACTAAAATTCAGCCCTGGGCTTGAACAGAGTCTCGCAATCAAAGATTTCTCCTAAAGAAACACAGTTGAAGCAGATCTGCCTATAATTAGATTCCCATAATTATTAAAGTAAACACATATATTTTTTTAAAATATTTTATCTAAACTTTTCTAACATCTACACTCTAAATAGGACACTTCATAAATATTCTAACAGCACTATCACACGTTTTTACTGAGACTAGTAATATATGTTAAATTCAGGCATTTTACGAGGTAACTATTTTAAAAAAGTGGTCCATTCACTTCGGTGGGAGTGATAAATTTATTCGAATGACTTTCAACTTACAAAAACGAGGAATGGCGACGGTAAAGGAGTTCGTAGCTCTATGACTTCGGGCACCAGGTGTCGAGCCCACCCTCCATTTCTCATAGTGAATCCACGATGCGGCTCGTATTTTATAATGACACTGGGAGTTTGCACAAACGACGTATGCTCGCTGCCCACTCAAGGATTATCTTTAGGGCTGTGCCTTTGTTAAACCTTGTCGCTGTCTCCACTTTGTGAATATTTACATTTTTCTTAGAATTTGGCTCTATGTTATTTAAATCTATGAACATTTTTATAAAAGGTTTTATTTTGATACATCTTGTTATTTTTAGTTTATGCTCTTGACCAATTATTTGTTTTTATAAATTTTAAATACGGTTATAATATAATACCTAAGCCTATAAGGCTTTGAAGATATAGAGTGTGAGTTTGATATATTATGTCATAATGCAAAAAGAGACCTATAGATTGTTACATAACCGCAAGCGTTACTCCATTAATGCCGTAGGGTATTTAAGACAAAGTTCGTTCAAGCGAGTACAATCACCTAAAGGTTTATGCTAGAAATAACCCCAAATATCCAGGGTTACCGACGAAATCGATACGTAGGGTACATAGGTTAAAATAATATACTTTGTCAAATCTCCTGAAAAATGGAATTTGTAAAACGTGTATGGATAATTTAGATAGGTTTATACGGCTATATTTCCACTCATACATTTTAAGTCATGTAAGCTCTTAATGAACAAAATAAAATAATATTATTTTAATCACGGTAGAGGTCTACATTTGTGATTTTGTTTGATGCTGTGATTCAATAAATCATGTTACAGATTTTTAGAGCTCCAATAAATCTCGTTTATAAATAAAATAAATTTTAAAACACGCTTGTAAATGCCTAAAAGTAAACAAGAAATTAAAATCACTTGATTAGAATCAAATGTTTTAGATCACATCATCTCTTGATAAATAAGTTATCTAAATAACTTTTTAAATAGTCAAGGCTTACCTCAAGCCCCGTATAAATTAAAAATAATTACTGATATTATTATAAATCATAGAACTGATACTTTAAAATAACTATAATGAGAAAACTATTGTTTCTACTTAGTGTAAGCTCAGACAGAACTCTAAAAATACTACATATTATATACATTTATTTTCCGTTACGTTAAGGCCAACTTCAAATGTTTAAGTATGTAGGAGTACGTGCATAATTCATACGGAAATTTAGATACACGAAACCGCAACGCTGTCAGACGGGAAAGTGCCCAACCAAAAGGCTGGCGTATTGCCGCTTTAACGGCTAATATTCTTATACCTATATTATTATACAACCATTTTGAAATTTAATCCCTTTACTTTGTTGTTGTTATTAGTGCAGTAGCAGATTACTATCATAAACTAATTAACGTAAATAGCTATACATATAATAAATATCTATGTCTTTCTGTGACCGCAATACAAGAAATCACTCGACGAATTTTGATGAAATTTAGTGAAGTGATAGCTGGCTATCTGGAATAACATATAAAATATTTTTTCTGCAGGAAAATATCTGATTTCTGCGATATAAAAGACACAAATATGTCATAAAAAGAAAACATATTCATAATATTATATATTATGCATAGTTTTCGTATTTTAAAGTAAAAAGGTACTTATACATACCTTTTAAATCATTTCGAAAATATGTAATTTAACCATATAGATATTATGCCGACACATTTATGTGGAATTTTTCTTTGTTGTTTTGCGTAAATAGAATAATGAAAATTGTTTTGCAATTATTAAAAATATATCGTGTAATATATGCAAAAAGCCTACGAGTATAAAATATACTTGAATTAAGTGCCTCCTTCTTTTTTAAATCATTTTATTAAATAAAGCCTTTTGAGCGCCCACATGGCTATGTTACTGACAATACTAGTAATTTAAAATCGTTCAGCCCCAAGTTACTGGGCTCCGAGCACCTCGTCAAAAGAAGTACCTACTGTTCGTCAAACGTCATGTGTGTTTCGAAAACTAATAAGTAACCTTTGTTTCATGCTGTTTTTTACTAATATTTTTTCCTGCATTAGCAGATAATCTGTTGAAAAGTCAAACTAATTAGAAATGTATGAGTTGTGAGATTAAATTCTAACACTTAGTTTTCAGTTTTACCATTAGTCTACCATACACTTTACAGTATAATGATCACAAATTACCAAAATTTGCCTTTGATTTGAACGTAACTAGCCTAGAGAGCCTCTAGTGAATACGCCGGCGATGACAAAAGGTTTAGTTGGATTACCACCCACAGCCTGCATGGCTGATATAACCAAATGAGAGAGCAATCAGCTTCATATTGTTTCCGAGAATAATACGGGGCACCTGACATGATACTAAATCCAATATGACGGACACCGCCCACAAATTTTATTACATTTGACGTACAGCATCACGCTGATATCTCCTTTAGCATTGAATTCAAATTTTGTAACATTAAATAATCTACAACAAGCCATTGCTGGCTTACCCTGGCTTTGCTCGGGTTCTTCGCCAGTTAATGACTCTATTACAAAATAAACAGTTGAACTCTTCGATTTTCCAGCTGATTTTTGGGTTTTGATTTTTATACCTAAACTGTTGACTCACCCTCGTTTCGCTCGGGTTCATCCCTAGTTTTAGCGCGAGCGAAGCCGTGGGTCCCGCTAGTTATAAACTAAAACCTTCCTTGAGACCCACTCTAAAACTGACTAACTAAAACAGCATGAAAATCGGTGAAGAAGCTTTTGAGTTTATCGCGAACAGACAGACAGACGCGGCGGAGGACTTTGTTTTATAATATGTAGTGACTTCTCCTGACACACCTCGAGGCTCGAACAAAACAAAAAAGAATTATGTAAATCAGTCCAGTCGTTTTTGACGTTTAGCGAGACTAACGAACAGCAATTGATTTTATATACTAAATCCATATAGATAAAACATCCATAATTATGAAATAGTTCAATTATATGGTAGCTATTTATGGTACCTACATACAGATAAAAAATGTAAAATTTGGCCTTTCTTATATTATTATTAAATACAGTGGTAGCCCAGGGGCAGGAGCACGCGTTCGATTGGATAACCGAGTGATGCGGGTTCGAATCCGGGTCTCACATCTCTGATATTTTCATGTGCGAATCATTTATATCATGATTGCCACTTGTTTTACGGTGAAGGAAAACATCGTGAGGAAACCTGCATGTTTGAGAAAACCTAGCAAGTTTTTGAAAAGACATGTGAATTCCGCCAACACGCACTAGGCTAGCGCGGTAGACCTATGGCCTGATCCTCCTCGCACTCAGGGAGGCCCGTGCCCAGCAGTGGGACATTAAAAAGGTCTGATGAAGATGATGATGATATTATTATTATTAATAATACAGATTGAGAGGTTCCAAAGAAACCTAATGCCTAAATGTTGTTATTTTTTATCAAAATAAGTTTTTGATATGTATGACCTCATTGGAAATAAAAGAATAAATAAATGTTACTCGTTAAAAAATCCGCGTTTCAGTAAATGTAACCTATATCTAATATTTCACTATTATAAATAATAATAATAAATGTATGCAATGCAAGCAAAGTCAACATAATTTATCGTTTTCTTGTTATACAGCATAAAATTTCTAAATAGTAGTTAAACTATGTTTAAAATGCAGAACATACTGTGGATAGAATTAGAATTTATATGGACCACTCTATCTTCATAAATCATAACACTTCAGCAATGTAAACAGTATTTACCGCTATCCAGTCTTTAATTAAAGAAAAATATAACCTGACGACATGCTTATAGGCGAACTATGAAATTATAAATGGCTTTCGAAAACTTTTTAAAATATTTTATCAAGAAAATCTTCCCTCCCAAAGCTAGGCTTGAACTTTATTTAATTTTAAGTTAAGCTGGTACATGATAAATTAAGAATTTTATATAAAGGTAATAGCACAACCTATAATATAATCATTCAAACTGATTTTCAAATGTGTGAGTATGATATGATATGCTTTTAATTAGGGCATCATTTAGTCTAGTATTTGTCTTTTTTATTGTATATCACCTACTTTTGTATGGATGTATGCTCTGTTAGCAACCTATGTAATAAATAAATAAATAAATAAATAAATAAATAAATAAACAAATAAATAAATAAATAAATAAATAAATAAATAAATTACTGACTCGCGTATCGACCAATATTGTGTTATTACTAAATTACACCCAAATATCTTTACGATTTTGCAATGCATACTTTATTCTAATTACAAAAATAAGTTTGTTTTATTATATTTTTTTGCGATATTATTCAAATACAAACTAATTTAGTTTTAGTGATAAACATAAAATATCAGTATCTTAAAATATATTTAACGTATATTCTGTTAATTAATTTGCGCTTAAAGTTGTTTTTATGTTTGCAAAATTAGAAGAAGATAGTAAACAATGTATACGACTTCAGAATAATGTAATTCGACCAATATGGGCTTTATAATTACAAACTAACGAGCTAATATCTAGAATTACGTTATTTTCAAAGACCTAATGTTACGTTTGTAAATATGAAACTTACAGTAGCCCTCGTGCCATTTCTTGCGAGGACTAATAAATTTGCTCAGTTTTAATTACATTTAAGTAAACAAACTAGATTCAAAAATTCTCTCTAAAGAGTATGTCTGCTACTTTTCGTCATGAAGTTAGTTATTCATGATTGCAAAGCAAACTTTAAATGTTAAATACACCTAGAACTATGTTTTATTTCTTACTAGGGACTCATCCTCGCTCCGTTCGGGTTCGTCCCTAGTTACCCTATAACAATTAGCATAGATGTCTCAGAAATAAGAAATTTCCCGCAATGAAAAGTATCCTATACTGAGTCAACCCCAGATATCATCATATCAAATTTTATCAAATCTGAAATCCACTTTTATCCTGTTAAGGATTTAATTTAGAAAAAATCTTATAGATGCATCTCATGCTTATTGTTTTAATTTTTAGTGTAAATTCCACGTTTTTACCGTCTCATTTCCATTCAATTAGTACAAAACTGTTTTTACCATATACATTGATATTAAAATCGTTAAGGAAAATGTAACATATTTTATGAAAGCAATGTACAACTTTTCCCGACCTTGAACGTATTAGAACAGGCAAATAAGGCCGCGGTAACAGAATGCGGCCAGTATAGCGTAACTAAGGTAATTAGTGTACCACTACAGAGCTTGTTTAAGGTTTTTCTCGGCAATCTTAATTAATGCATTTTGCTGAAGAACACCTGGGGCTCGGTGGGGCTTAATTTTTAATTACGCTGTAGTGGAGTGCGCGGTGCATGTGTGGTCTTCGCTCGACTTGGCGGTCAACATTAAATATGTATAGCCCAGTTGCTGTTAAACATTATAATTTATAAATATATACTACAATGTTATAATGATAAATTAGAATTTTATAAAGGATAACATGAACAAAACTGATGAAATACCCCATTTAGTTATAGAAATAGAATATTTCAAAGGAAACATTGCCAATATAAACCTTTAGAAAGCTTTAATACATCAACTTGGTAAAGCCACCGCACTGTAGCATATCGTAGTAATAGCTCGTGTAGCCATCTCTTTCACACCGCTTATAAAATATTCAGGAGGGTGGAGGCGGAAATATTATTATAAACTATTTTATGGAAACTCTTCTCGCTGTTTCTCAGGGGAAGCACTTACGTGAATTACCAAAAACCTTATGTTTCACGTTTTAGCTTTGAGTGCATATTTACTTACGTACATTATTATAAAGAAATGATGCTACTGTAAAACATTAAGTCATATAACAAGACTTGACTATTAATGTAAGAGACTTATGTTTCCACTTAGTCTTTTCGTGATTTATTTAGTTTTGGTAATTTGGCGGTAATACATGATTACAATATAAATGTATATTTGTCCTTAGACGCATCAAATATATTTTATTCTCTGACTTTAGCCCCATTCAAGACGTTCAACCAGGCCCGCGAAAAACAAGAGATAGAAAGAAAGATGAAGGGAAACCTTTCATTAGAAGCGATTTTACAGTTCTCGTGGCATAAGCTCAGCTTTGCATTAGTGTGAGTGCAGTGTACGGATAGGCACGACCGAAGGCGTAGCGCGTTGCATGTTGGTTTAAACCTGTTTTAACTGGTTTTTGATGCGCGGCTATTAGCTTTTAGCTATCACTAACACCATGGAGTAAACACAAATGCAAAGCTGAGCTTACGCCTCGAGAACTGTATTTATTTAGTAAACCTTCGAGGAGTCTGATTGTAATGTAGGATTTTAATAGAAAATACAGAAACAAAGAGTAATTCAGTATAACCTTATGATATAAGGTAAAGCATTAGTACTTGCTGTTGGCTATATCTAATTAACAAAGGCGATATTCTCTTTTTTGAGTAATGGCAACGAAATTTAACATCCAAAATACATAATTTTGCATGTAAATTCTTTAATAAAATGGGTCATGTCAAAATGTGTAGGTATACCTACTTAAAATGATTATAAAGATAAATTTAAATATATTTTTTATCCAAATAATCATGTAGGTTGTAGGTATTCTTACAAACAAATATACACTTGAAATAATATAGACTCCAAATTATTATTACAGGTACATCTTCCTTCGGTTTTTCTTGATAATTTTGGTAATATTCAACAAATATTGAGGATCTATATCAAGTGAAACCCACTCAATAAATAAGTTACCTTGTTATTTACCTTTAAAGCCCTTCCTTAAACAAACTCCGAATCAACCCATAATTTTAGTTGAACAATCTTTAAGGTAACCACAATCCTGATTTTAACTGAAACAGACTCAAACATAACTGTTTCTGCCTGTGGCTTTAGCCGCGTTTATAAGTCGATTTAGTCCGCCATTACCACTACTACTAACCATGTGGATTGGTTGGTTGGGATGTACATTGTATAACCCTTTATGTGGATACATCGTATACATGAAACTATTCGAACCATTGTTTCAGTTACACTTAACAAGAATATATTATGGAAGGTACCACAGCATTACAAGACATCATTTTTTATGTACCACATTAAATTATATTCTATATGTAATGCATTTAGGTTAGTCATCGATTGCGGCACTAAAAAATAAATATAGTATCAAAAGGTCTGGAATCAATATACAAACATTTTCAAACTTAGGAAATAAACAAAATAAATGTAATAAACATATACATAACAAATCTTGGGTTCTCTAAAGTTGAAGTAATATTTTTATCAGGTGCATATTTTAACATTATTCCAAGAATCCAATGCCGCAATATTGTACAGTGCATGCGTAACTCGTAGATGGTACTAGAATATTGCTAACGTGTCGTTGCATTAGAAAACGCTAATTGTGTTTCGATGAAGTTTATCATCAAGGATTCATCGTCTGGTAATTCCAGTTAATTAGAATGATAAATATGAGGCTGTCTCGACTTGGTTCAATACAGTTCCTCTTATAAGTCTTTATCAAACTCGGACAAAAGTAAGGCCTATTTAATTTGTAAATTTGCTTTTAATTAAAATATTTTAATATGTCTAAGTATGAGAAGTCTAACAATAGATTAAACTTAGTATTCGGATCTATCGAGGCACTTCTTTCGCACGGTAAGTACTCTTTATATAACTAAATACATAAATTATAATGAAATATAGCATCTTTTTGTGGGTTCTCCGTTAAATGTAACATACGGTACCGCGTAGCCACAGCAGTACCTACCGTAAGTACACCCGAGTGGCGCGTGAATATGTCACATGTCCCGAAACACCCCATCTCCCCCTCCCAGCGAGCAGGGATGCGACAACATTAAATTAAATAATGAATCAGTATAAAATGACTGTTTATTTGAACTGAAGTTGGTATTGCATAGTTCAGTTCAGATGACTGAGTAAATTAACATTTGTGTGCATTTTAAGTTGGTGCAAAATAGCGAATATAATTCCATCTTTACGAACGAAAAACAACATCAAACGTAATATTATAAAATTCTTAATAGAATATTTTGCTTTCGCTTAGATGAAACCCCAAAATTAATAAGCTCCAAGCTCGACATTGTATGGATTCACCGTTCGTTGCTAAGGCGTAGGTAGGCATCTATAAAGGGGAAAGGCCAGGGCTTGTAATATTAATGGTATTGCCCAAGGTATGCTCGGATTGTACTCATTAGGGATATTATGCGGTTGTTTGCAAAATGATAAATGGGTAGAATGGCATTAGTTGAGCGACTTACCTAACGTACCACCGTGTTTTGTTAATCTTTTAGTATAGCTTTTAAAGCTTAATAGGCGGTTCCTTGTTCGACAAGGATCTGTTTGCTCAGAATAGATTGTTGAAATTAGAGCATAAAAATTGCTAAAAAGAAATTATATTATGTAAAGCTAAGTTATGGTTACTTATTTTCAAAATACATGTTAATTTTATAAATATATAATATATAATAATTTTTCTTCGCTCATGATTGTTTTCTTCTTCTTCGAACCCCACCTGGGTTGAGATAGATAGTTAATACCATATAAAGTTGGTAAAGGTAACAATATCAGATAGAGTTACTTTAACGTTTATAAGATTAAAACGGTTTCAAATTCAGAAGAATTTTCCATACAATCACAAAATATCGAAGCTTGCACACAGAAACTTTTTAGATATATACCTTTATCACTTGGACAAACACTTTATGATCAGATTAGCGAATATTAAAGAAACGTTATAGTCTTTTCAAAGATAAAACGAATTTTTATACTACTTTGAACCTTAAAACTAAAGAGTTAGTTTTTATTCGTTCTTATGTTTAATATGCTTTAATATTTAACTTTCTAGTCAATGACATTGACAAGGAGGAAGGAAAACTCTGTCAATGAGAAACATATGTTGGGTCTTGTAATACTGAAGAGTTTTATTATCTCGGTAACTTGAAATCTCACATTGGAGTTTTATCTGTTTATTTATCCAAGCGAACATGATTTGTTAAACTTATACATAATTTTATAATTTAATACACATAATTTTAAAGATCGTTTAGGCTTCAATTACCAGTTCATTATGACTTTAACATCTATATCAGAATGCTAATGGTGAAATGCAAGAGTTGCTAGAAATTATTATATGCGATACACTTTAATTGGTAGGAAAAACTTCTTTAACTTTTACGGAACTTATATTTATGCGTAACTTATTTTCATAATATTTGGCGTAATTATCGCAAGATATCAAATATTTACGCCAATTATTTATTTATTAATTATTTATAAATAAATGTTTATAAGGTTATAAAGTGGATATTTGCAAGTCAATTACAACAATATGCGGAGTGTGTTTAAAATTTGGTAAAAAGACAAAAATTATAGTCTTCAATAGCTCATAGTTCTTCCCCCTTATTTTTTATAATTGAGTCACTTAAGTTAATACTTATTTGGCTTCATACACTATAAGTATAAATTAAAATTAACCTGAATAGCAAATATGGAACGAGAGTATAGAATTTAATGGCGGAACTACTCGACGCCACAACTTTTTAGGTACTTTATAAATATGCCAAACGGTAAAATAAATTCCATAAATATGGCACATAGCGAGTCACGTATAGCTTTTTAAGCTTAACATTAATTGACTAATGGATTGTAATGGAGCGCAAAAGCCTCGCCGCATCAAATAACCAGGTATACCGCTTCTATAAAAACCATTTAATAGAGTTTAAAATGTTAATGAAACAGAATTAAGGGCACATAATAATTATTTACTTTAAAGTATATTATAATTTCAAAACAAAATATTATATAAGAGATAATGATAAAGAATTTTGTCGCTATCCTCGAATATAATAGTATTCATTGATACAATATCTTTGCAGCGTATTTGTCTTGTTTATTTTCCTTTTATTTGCACACTACTTATTATATGTAATTTTATTAAAAGAAAGCAAAATTTAAAAAAGTCTGACGATGTCTACTCGACTTTTGCATAAGTATCGTTTTGCGCATTAGCGTAAAAATATGAAACTCACATTTATGATTCACACAATATTAACCTCAATTATAAAAACCTGTAAAATGCATTAAATTAAAAACTATATAATATTAGAGGCTGTAGACTATAAACTAGTTATGAATAAAATTATTTTTTAGGACTTTGATTCGAGGCTTTTCAAATGCTTTACAAATTACAAATCGCAGTAGAGAAAATACGAGTAGCTTCATTAAAAATAATAAACAACCACATAAATCTTGAAAAGTGTCACTACGAAGAAAAAAAAGAATCTAAATGAAATTATAAATATAAAAATTTCAATATACCTAGGTAAACTTCCAGTTTTAGTTGTTTAGAAATGTTTATGTTAAATATTAAGTTTGTTGGAACTATAAAGTACCTAAAAACTAGTCATTTTTATTCCCGTTATTAATTAGTGTGTAAGTTGCGTTGTTATGCTTTATCGAGCCAATACAATACTGTTAATTAAAGTTACTAATGAATCGTATATTTTCATAAAAATTGGAACAAAACTGAACTACTTAATATTAAAAAGCACCATGAAAAGAAAATGATTAGCATTATTTAGAAGTACTGGCATTTGACTGGTATAATATTGCATAATGGCTGGCATTATAAATATGTATGTTGGGATATTATTACACTCAGCGCCATCTAGTGCAATTACACTAGCGCTGTGGTAAGCTACGAGGCTTGAATAACGGATACCAGATAGTTAATATACCTACTACACATATATAATTTTTAAATATATACATATTATAAATATAAACTCTTATGACTGGAGTACAAACATTTTTGCTTAACAAATAAATGCCCCCAGCAGGACTCGAACCCGCGACCGCTGGCGCAGAAAGTAGGGTCACTACAAACTAATCCAAACGTGTTGTCCGTGGTATTATAAATAAAATTACGCCAGATACATTAAACAAGAAAAATAACGAATAATAGTTATGCAGCCTTTTTCATTACAACTTTATCACCACGTAGGTATATTGAAAACTTTCTATAGTTCTTCAGGCTTGCATGTTTCTTTGTGATGTCATTCCATGTTATTCCCCGTAAGATAAATGACAATGTTGGAAATGATTTGCCGTTGAAAATATCATACGTGCGAGACCTGGGACTTGAACACGCTTCACTCGGTATGTGAAGCAAGTGCGCTACAACAATAAACTATCTAAGCTATACTCTAAACTATAATAACTATAACCTTTTAACAAGCGACGCCATTTTATAAAAAATCCTTATGTCCAAAATTCTGATTCTTTGAATATCTGTTGTGACTTATAATAACAAAAATAATCTCAAAATTAGTTAAAATAAGAACTTTTCTAAGTATAAACATATAATAGATATCTTGTTATAATTTTTCTATACTAGCCTTTCCCGCGGCTTCGCACGCGTTCTAAAGGCTGGAAACCAAATACCTTCTGTTTTTGCAACATTTTTCATTGATGCTCCGCTTCGATTGGTGATTCGGAGGTGATTGGTGATGTAATATAGCCTATAGCCTATCCAACACAAAAAGAATTTTCAATTCGGACCAGTAGTTCTTGAGATTAGCGCGTTCAACCAAACAAACATACTCTTCAGCTTTATAATATTAGTATAGATATTAAAGATCCAGACCAGTAAATTATTATTTTTTTCCACAGACGTATCCTGACGAACGGTCTTTACGAAGAGAGCGTCCTACCCCAGGTCTATTCACCTCCATCAAACTACCAGAAGCCGAGCCCCCAAACGGCGTGGCGCCCCTGCTGGATTTCCCGCGGGGGCGCATGCGACCGGTTACTTTCCTAGGCGAGGGACCACATGGCACTGTAAGTACACCTATCTTACAATAAAAAATATACTTTATTTTATATAATTTTTTTTAGCTTTCTATGGTTTGCTTTAACGTAAAGAAAACTTGAGTATACCGCGGAATAACTAAGTTAAACTATCAATCTATCGCATTTCTACTGGGCATTAGAAATTAAGCTTCAAAGTAAATACCTTCACTCTTTTAATTTAGAATTAAAAAAACTTCGCTAAAAAATAATAAAATTATATTAATATAAATAAAATACTTTAAAGAATGGTCTCATATTTAAAATTTTTAAGCGTAATCGTTGTTCTATTTAAAGAATTCAAATATCACAATCAAAAATACAATCTGATTCACCTTGTATTAATTGTAAAATTACACCAACTATGAAATAAAACCTAACTAGTAGATATCACTATGTATTGAAGTTAAAAATACACGTATAAAATATATCGTAACAAGGAAATTTAAAATTATGCAACTAATAGGCACTACGCAAAAAATAAGTAAGGCTAGATTAATTTTAGACTCTTGCATTGTGAATGTTAAAGTCATATGAGATTAGCTCTATGCAGTCTTATGCTTTTGCATAATTACACTGATTACACAGCAACTACTCGTAACAAGTCATCGTGCCAAGTTTCGGAATAAAAGAAGGTCAACCTATAAAAATGTAGATGTATTCATATGCGAAAACCTTTTTTATTCTATTCGTATATTATAGTACATAAAACATGAAAAATACAATTAAAGTATAGTAAAGACTGCTTTTATACTGTACTTTAAAAAGAGTGATTTTTTTGATTTGTCCTTCTCTTCTGCTGCAACGGAGCGATTGACCGATGTGATGTTTTTATTGGCCGGCGAAAGGCATATTCCGCACTTTTTATCATACCTAGTACATATGTGGTTGGGAGAAATATATATAAAAATCCTAAATTTGACCTAAGCGAAGTGAGCATAGTAAAATGATAAAGTATTGTCTTTGAAGAACTCTTACAATTACAGTTTTTATAACGATTTCATACGGGCTGTTATTACTAAATTCTTAATGGCTTGCAATCTCGAAGAAGCAGCTGTCAAGCAGTAGCTAACATTATAAGTACCTGTCAATCCCTTTTCTGACAAATTGTTAGCTTTCGGTTGAAGTTCGAATCGTCAGTGAGTTTTGAATTTCTTGTTCTCGCACACTTGTTTTTCAGGAAATTATGATTTTTACAATGTGTTGCTTATTATATGTCAACTTCTAGCTAATAAAATACTGGTCTAAGCCAATCTATTTCAATTTAAGCACTTTTCATGTACCTATTAGTTTGGATAATTGAGGCATCACTTTTAATTTAAAGAAATTAAGTGTATCGTGAAACTTAATGGTAATTCCTTCTTTATTATTAATGAAAAATAAATAATCAGCGGATGGTCCCACCCTTAGGTACGAGAATGTGCGAGAATAATACTTTTATGCGCGTATATAATATAGGTTTTAAATTCTTTTGTTAAATATTCGAAGGTTTAAAAACACAAATAATTAAAAACGCAAAGTACTTTAGTATTTCCTACTGTCGACCGAATACACAAAGACGACTCAAGTCAGCAAGCAAGCAGGAGGTAAGTAACATTTCTGAAATCTTTTAATCAATATTTTTGTTTAGTTTATTTTTGTAAATCAAAACCACAATCTTTATGTATTTAAGTATGTTGATTTTTACGTTAAAATAAATTAACTTATAAAGGATTTTTAAAATAGGTAAGGACCATAATATATGAATAATCACATTTAAACCGTAAAATGACAATACCGGCAGTAATGGTAAAGTAATCCGTGACTTGATCGTTATTTTGAGGATACGAATATTGCGAAAACAAGTTTAATATAATATGAATATAATATATAAACTATGAAGTGAGCACTAGATATATAATCGTGTAAGTAAGCTTTAGTTCATTAAAACTAACTTAAAATTCTTCATATATTCTACTGTGAGGCTGTTTTATGTTGTGCGAATTGGGACTCTACATCTACAACCCCACTATCAGCGCGTGATTATCGCCATATTAATAAAGCTGCTTAGACGACTCTTATTCAATAAAAACATGTACCGCATCTGCGCAAGTATATCGCTAGGTACATCAACGGGTAGTTTCTTGATGTGCCTACCGTCAACTTCGACGACTACTACGCAGATATACTCGTACCTACAGTAGATTTCGATGAGAAAAAAAGAAACAATACTTTTTACGATCAAAGATCATTTTGTTCACGATGGCAGAATGGCAAAATCCAAACAGACCTATCACGAGTCACGACCGCTGAAGATAATTTTCATTATCCAGCAATGATAACGTCATAGTTACGTCAGTTATAAGAAATTAATAAATATACTATTATTATATACTTATGTGCGTTTAAATGATGATTGATTTGATTTTTTAGTTAGAAAGTTGTCAATTCTGTTGCATTTGTAATTTCGTAGAGACCTGTACTTCTTTACTCATGTTATTCGTGGGCATAATATTATATCGTAAAATTAATTTCGTTTACCACGATAATAGCAGAGGAGAAATGTCGACTGTAAATATATTTATACCTAATACATAGTATAATATATTTTTTAATTAAAACTGCATAGAATATTTTATTGAAATCAAAAACTGTTTGCAACTGAGCCTGTTTGTAACACAAAGTAAATTCTGCTAATCATTATGCTCGTTTTTTATATTTCACTAGACAGCCTTAAAAATATTTCAAAAATATCATGTTCTAAAAAGTAAGTTAAGTAGTAATATTTAACTAGTTTTTGTGTTGATATGCCACTCCCAGTATGGAACCACTCGTAGTTCTATTAGAATATGTTATATTTTCCTGAAGTCCTACATAATAATAATATTACATTATTTTGTAGCAAAAATCACCTCTTCTAATTTTATAAATGAAAAGAATTTTATGCACTTCTTTAATAATAAAGTAAATTATGTTATTAAAAATAATTAAAAAAAGAAAGTGAGGTCTCTGTTGCGAGGTTTCGAGGGCTCTTCTTGGGCCTCATTAGCATTTTCTACGTTTAAGTTAGAGCTAGCGGGGTCGGAATCTTTTAAATCGTTTTCAATTTTTTTCTCATCAGGTTGTTGCAGCTTTTTTATACTATTCACTTTAGATAACAAATAATTATTTGTATTTATTTCATCAGCTGTCCGATCTTTTTTTTCTTTGATATCATTTTCGTCAGTAACTTTACCTGTGATAAAATCATAATATTTTTAACCTTTAAATTCTGTATTAAGGTTGTATTATGAATAATAAATATGAAATAATATTATGAATAATAAATGTAGTATCTTTATATACTTATAATGTATAAATAATGCAATATCATTACATTTTAAGCCAATATTACATCATATTAGAGACATATGTTTTGCAGTTTTTTTAAGATAATAATATCAGATAGTAAAAATCAAAAAATTAAATTTACTAAAAATCCATTCATACCATCTTCTACCCGCTCGAAAACATTTTCCATTGACACTTTTCCTGTTATTTTCTTAAACAAATTTTCCATTTTCTTTTATATTTTAATTTTTATTGATTTCCTTTATATAGACCGATAATTTAGTGTTCTCAAACGTCATTGTCTGTCAACGTTCTATCCATATAATATTACTTTTCTCTATGGTTCTATCGGTTTTATTTTACTTCCTTAACTCAAAAATATGTTATATGGGTGAAGGTCTTAATACAAACAAAATCTAATATCTATGCTGTAGTTAAACAAGCAAGTTTATAATTACGAAACACGCAAGACACTCCAGGAAGCTCAACTGTGGCTTATGAATTCCTTGTGTATGTCCGTTTATAATAAAAATATAACAATAACACGTGCCTTTGTTTTTATTCGCCCGTCGGCGATAGTAAGGGAAGTCGTTAGGCCGTCTATACGAAAATAGGAAGCTGTTATAACGCCAGCTGAGCTACGTTCTTGTACAACATTTATCTAATATTCCATTGTATTGTATTATAATAGTCAAAATTGATGAGTAATTAGAACTTCTGGCTTTTCTAAATTAAATCAAAAAATTAGAACACCTAAAGCCGTATTCCTCTTTACAAGCGACTACTATAAAATACAAAACTTTCTATGAGCCTTTACTTTTAGTTTTACTTACTTGCCTACCTGCTTACCGAGACAACACAATAGGTAACGTATGCTGGAAAAGATTTTTAACTAATGCAGCATTTAGTAAGTTATATAATAATTTAATACCGAATTTATATCACAGGATTAAATCTGTCATATTTCATGATATGACCTCAATTCGTTTGTTACAATTAACGAATTTAACACTCAATTATTAATTTTGAGTGTTTATTGAAAACAATATTATTAATTTAATACTCGCGCCCAATTCACGTCACGAACAACGCATGATTGTAGCTGTTTGCGAAGACCGCGGGTAGAATGGAATTGAGCAATCCCATTTTCATAACTTAAATATTTATATATATTTTACGTTATATTAAATTATCTATAAGTAATAGAAATTAGGGGAAGCATGCCCATAGAGGGCAATATAACGTTAAGTATAGATTTCTCAGACATGATATTATTTATCGCTATTTAAAATTTAAAATTTCTAAATAAATTCGATTTTTGTTGACCCAGATAATCAAGACCCAAATTTCATCGAAATCAGTCTAGTGACTAAAGTCTAAAAACACTTAATTCGGCCTCTATATGGATAATAGTGACTCTTTTAGCAAGATTTTTCGACACTATTTACATATTCGAATCAGTCCTACATATATATTTTTTATATTATAGGTATATAATACTAGTATCTGTACTACTTAGTAGAATAAAATTTACAAATATTTTCTGATTAATAAAATTTTGCCAATATTAAATTGTCTCAATTTAGCGATTAACGGATTATAGCAGCTTATTTTAAGTTTATGACTCAATAATGACATCCGTGCTTAAGTATGTGTATTGGTTAGTGTAAGGGTAAAACGGGACCCTATTACTAGGACTTTGTCGTGCGTCCGTCTGTCCGACTTTCACCAGGCCGTGAACATCCTCATGAACTATCGGTAGTAAGTTGAGTTGAAATTTTCACAGATATATTTCTGTTGTCGCTATAACAAAAAATACTAAAGGCTCCCAAGTCCCACATAACAGACATGATTTTTTGCCGTTTTTATGGATAATGCTAAGGAACCTTTCGTGCGCGAGTCCGACTTGAACTTATTATTTACAGTAATGTTACTTTTTTAAATCAACTTCAAGCCTATTGTTGTAGTTTTAAGGATTTAAATAGATTTAGAACGGTCTGCGAAACCATTTTTATAATTATACAAATCGTGTCTTTATAAATGGCTTTTTTGTATAATCTAATATCTACTTATAAACTAATTTTTAATCAAAATCGTAAACAAACTGTTCTCAAATGCATCTCAATTATAGTAGCTACGTAAAGTTGATTTATTAACAAAATTAAACTAATTTTTAATCAAAATCGTAAACAAACTGTTCTCAAATGCATCTCAATTATAGTAGCTACGTAAAGTTGATTTATTTACAAAATTGTTGTTACAAAATATAAAAATTTTCAAAGTTTACTTTGTTTAACTTCGATCCATCAATTATGACTCTGTAAGCTTCATAGACACGCTACTTAAATACGGTTCTTTAAATTATAAAACTAGCATTATATTACATTTTTAAAATCTAAAATACGCCATTATCCGAATATTGTGAATATCTTGTCGATTTAAAACCTTTACTGAAATATGTTTTTTAATTTGGGGAGCTTTTACCGTATTGACGACGGGATAACCATCAGATGTTTGACAGTTACGAAATACATGAACATTTTGTATGGGAAAATGTTTTTCCTTTAATTTATCTTTTCTGCAGTTTTCGTATGATTTTATATACGAAATTCGCTTTACGCTATTTGGGACGAAGACAAATACAACAACTCAAAACCTATGAAAATCGCTCCAGTCGTTCTCAAGTTAATAAGTGTTAAAACAAACCCGACTTTGTTTTACATATTAAGATAACGAATATAAAAATATTTATCCTACCACCCAATAATATTTTATGCGCTGATAAATTATGAGAAGGGTAGATCTATCGCTCTTACTTATACTCTTTGATAATTAAGACCAATAATACAAATCACCCTCTCTAATATGTAGTCCATTTCAACACTATTAATGATCCAGTAATGGCCTATAAATCGACAAGTCTTTTGAATTAATTGCCCAATATAACTTAACTTCTGAAACAATACTAAGTCGCATTCGAAGTCGTAGTGCAAACCAACTCACTGCTGGGCAATTTTACCTTTGAATTTTAGCTTGAATTTTAGGGTGAGTAAATAAAAACAATCTATAATCTCATGCTATGTTAAAATCTATTATTAAACTCAGTTTTATTCCTTCTTTGGAAACTTCATTCTATTTTGGAAACTACAAACATTCTGACTTAGGAAATTAAAAATATATTAATCGCAATTGTTATTAAAGTAAGCATACATTCTAATCCGACAAATTTCTGTTAGTAAAACAAAACAGTTACAAGTATCGAAAATCGACACCTTCGTCGAATGTGCTATCTGACGATCCCCGGACAATCTTAATATAATATAGTATATTGAAAAAGTAATAGAAATGCAATGAGGTTCACCGTTGTACTTAACTATAATATAGTCTTATCTATAAATATAGTCTTATCTATAAGCAATAATTTTAATAAACAGTTTTTAGAATATTACCTATATATATTAGCCTCTTTTTTAATTAGCTTAATGATACTCTTTCTGGGCAAAATACACTCATTCACAAGAGACGTAAAAAAGAGACGACCAAGTATGTTGAAGTAAACACATTATTAGATATACCTATACGTATTACGAGTATGTATGTATGTACTTCTTACACCTCTCAACTCTGACACCGTAATAATATTCCCTCTGCAAATTTGCTGCATTTACCAATTAGGATTATAACTAATCTTCTTAAATACAATTAGCAAAAGGGGAAGCATCGAAACTTTAAATTATATTTTCTATACATGTGAGAGACACTTAATAGGTGTGGTAGTAAATTTATTAATTGATTCAACAATTCTCCTTAACGTAAATTGTATTATTATTTACGTTTGACACGATAAGGATAATAACTACCTAGCACTAGGGCTTTTTTCAGTGCGTACTGCAGCGTATCCCGTTTTTTATACACGTTATCAAACTTTCAGGTATATCATCATATGTATATCCATTTATTAAAAGATATAAATTATTATCATTGTTAAAATTATGAATTTAAAAATTAAGAATATAGAAAAATCTTATAAAATAATAATTACAATTTTCTGATGTTGCGAGGCAACTATTTTTATTTTTCTCGTTACTTTGAGATTCTATTTTATAATTCAGGTACTTATTTTTCAAAACTAAAGTCACTATTTTTGAATACGCTGATATCAGTTACTTAAAATTAAAGAGAAGCAATTAACTAAACTGCTCAAGTTTCAAAATTTCCATATCGCTAATGCCCGAGTTTCTTTCGAAGAAAGCGAAGATTTCGACTTCTTAAAAATTAAAAATCTAACTATAGCCACGTCTTAGGGATTAAGGGATAGTAGGGGGTTTCTCCCCCTAAATATTTTGTAAATATGGAGAAGTAAAGGGCCTATGGAATGGACTTTTGGTGGGCTAAAAACCTGGGTTTATTGAATAGGACTAGCGGACGACTGCCTTCTCAACAGTCTTGACGTTAATCCTTAGCAATGACTCTCTTTCTACTAGATGGGCCCTCACAAGAGAGGAGGTCGGCTAAGGGAGAAAAGAGGTGTGCACTGGTTAAGTTACATATTATACCGTTCCGTTTCTTTCGGGAATCAAGGTAAGTAGTAACTGGGTTTCTCTATTACAATGTATTAAGTAACAACTTGAACTATGAATTTATCGATTTGTGCACATGGTTGCCTCTGAGAGCATGTAAAGTTGTCAATCCTACGCCTTATCTTAAAACTTATTAAAGCAATAGAGAGTGCTTGCGTGTACGTATTATCCATATTTACGTTTTTTATAGTAAAAGAATTATTTATATTAATTCTCTCTCTGTCGTCTTTGATTTGACCGCCGTTGCATATTCAGACAAGGGTAATCGAGCAAGTCCCACAACTTTGTAATTTATTTAAAACAGTGATTGCATGTTATCAATCTTTTTCTCATTTTGTGTATGACAGGCGAATAATACAATCTTTCGATTAATGTAACTATTTATCTATTAGATTTAAAATTTTACATATTATATTTAGATAATATTACAAAATAATATAGCTAGATATATTAGATCAGTATACTTTTAAAAGAAAGAAAAAGTATTATATCATTAATTATTATGTATATTATATGGTAATAATGTTAAATTAAAACATTTAGCATCAGCAATTATTGCTAGATAACTGTGAAGTTAGAAGCTGGAAATTAATTAAACTCGGAAACGCTGCTTCAAAGTTCTTACAAATTTCGAGCCACCTCGTATTTATGTGTCCAATAGATATTAGCCATCCTCTATGATGGCCGGGTTTAAAACAATACTTGCCAAGTGGAATTCCGTCCAAACTTTACTAAACTAAATTAAATTTTACTAGATTAAATTCCGGAGAGGTAATAATTGCGAAGGCGAGTTAGTTTACGCCCATGGCTTGTCGCGAGGGGAATTTTGCACATCGCCCTTGCGGCGGAGGAGGGTACGAAGAGCACGGGGCTACAAAAATGCTCATAAAAATTGATTACTGGCCGTAGCAAGAAAATGCAATCTGCTCACACTCACCGGGCGCCCGCCGGTCGCCTGCCCCCGCGCTTTAATAGCTACGGTCGCTTATCTTATACTTTTATCATAATATTATTTACGACATATCTAATATTTGTTCATTATTATTATTAGGAAATTAATTAAAGAAGGCAATGTTTATTAGACACACTCTCTCGAAATTAGTTTACTGTTGACCAACAGGAACTTGGCCAGCGTGGCTTACCTACTATGGCTTACTAATCAATTTTTTTTTCACAATAATAATATAAAATATGCGAAATGTATGGTTAATATTATATGTATGGTTAATACTAATATTATAAACCAGAAGAGTTTGTTTGTTTGTCTGTTTGCTTGGTTGAACGCGCAAATCTCAGGAACTACTGGTCCGAATTGAATTTTTTTTTGTTTTGGATAGTCCGTTTATCGAGGAAGGCTATATTTCATCACGCTACGACCAATAGGAGCGGAGCATCAATGAAAAATGTTGCAAAATCGGGAAGAGCGGGCATTAGTTCTGCGAGATACCATACCGCGCGACTCAGAAGGAATTTGATTCCTGGTCCTTAAAACGCGTGCGATGCCGCGGGAAATGCTTGTATTATATATATGCGTAAAAGTAGGTTGATTGATTGATTAGGTTACAGTGGTTCTTTATGAATATTTAAACTTTTTATAAACTAATTTCATAAACATCAATTTGAATAATTTAATCATACACGAAAATAATTTTGTCATACCTCTGCGTATGTGAACCGCATCACATGTCATTTTAACTAATTAGTTCAATAACGATAATTAGCATCAACATTTAGTCATTATTTACCAATAACCAGATAATAACTATATTTTGTGAACAACGGTATACCTGGGGAAGTTAAAATAAAATTTTCAAAGTTATTTTTCTCTCGATAACATTTAACATTTTCCTACATAATGCACTCAGTCACTATAGCAAAAGCAATACCGATTATATGAAGACTACTTGTCTTTGGTTTGCTTATTTTTGCATTGAGCACACGTAAGTAAATATATTTATAATATGTAGTCGTATACTACTTTACTTTAACATTTAAACTACTATAGTTTTTTATCTTTTATTTTAACCTTGTCTTATAACAAAAAAATATTTAATCGTATTTAAAAGAATAAATTTTTATCTTAGAAGTGTCCGCCCCAGGTACATATTACAAGTACGCACTCACCCTAAAGTTTTAAGCAAGCCTTTAAAACAGTCATCGAATCACACGCAAACCCTCTTAACGCCACGATGTGAGTGGAATCATAACTACCCTATCCTTTTATCTTGGCCGCACCCTATGCCCGTGTATTAAGTTACTCAGTGATATAAAATGCTGCCTAGAGAAAGCCTTTTTATCATTGAAATATATTTTGATGACTTAATTTGCATAAGAATTCAACTTTAATTTCATAAAATTTCAATATTTGTATTTTATGATAGGGCGAGCCCGTGCGCAACCCTACCGAAAGCTATGCACCTTAATTTAAAGCGAGCTTTTTCTCAAGATTTGCAAATCCGTTAGACGCAAAGCCATTTTCCACGCTCGGTAAACTTAGAAACTGGGCCAAAGTAGGCTTTTGTGAAATATACAGGAAATTCTCTACCTCCCCTCACTATTTACGTGCTTAAGAACTATTTCCTTGAGAACTTCCCTTCGTGCCACGGAATAAAAATTTAAATTTTAAATCCTTTCTTTTTAATTTTAAACGGTTGATTTAAGCGATGACTTAAGATGAAACATTTTCATATAAGTTATGCGAATCATTTTTATTCCAGTTTAAAAGTAATAATGTATATTAAAAAAAACAAATAAATACTTAAATCTATTGTCAAATCTAAATTCGCGACATTACTTAAGAATATGATAACGCAACAAATTTTACAGGAATGGTGCCACCACGTAGTAGCGTTTAGGTACTTTTCCGTGGTAGTGACATTCCTGTAAAATAAATTGTGCCTGTAAAAATTATACATAAAATAACATTCAAATACACTATCTTAAGACGTGAATACTCACAAACTCACACAAGCACACATTTCAACTACTATTACTCGATTAACATTAGAGGTTCACCCTGGATCACCTCGTGTTTATCTCAAGCAACCTGTCAAAACCGCGAAGTTGAAGCATTCGTCAATTTCAAATTCAATTTTTTTTTTATTTTCCTTACCGCTACAAAATTCTACGATGCATTAGAAAACATCAAAAAAAATATGAATAAATCATTCTCAAGTTAGTAGCTAGCGCGACAAAAGAAACCTGGCTTTCATTTTATTACCTTCATATTGTTTCTAAATAAGTTTCACTATGTTTTTCTTATAGTAAGTATACACCTTTAATTACTGTATTTAATCGTTGTAAATGTTTATTATATTAGTTTACTTATAATTTAGGGTTTCTTGACACACAGTAATTAATGCCTATAGGAAACAGGGATTACAAGAAACAGAATATAATGACTTTTTGAATACAGAAAATTACTATGCTATTAAATTAGTAAAAGTTATTATGAAAATAATAAAAGTGAACATGTTAAAACAGCTCCAGATCTGCGAGACGGATGGCATCGAAGAACTGAGCGACGAGGAATCCCCCAATGGCGATCGCCGCCGTCTTGTTGTCGTCAAGACTTTATGGCGCGGCTGCCATAGCGATATCAAGTAAGGAAGAAACCTATAATTAAGTAAAACAATCTATCTATTACGCGGCAATCTTTTAGACCAACTTTTATTGAAAGTGCTTTAGTGGCCTTCTAACTGCCTGCTAACTGTCTTGGGTAACACATATTATACTTTTGTCTTACTCTAGGTCGATATTTATCAGCCAATATTCAGTCAATAAATATTAAACAGCCGAATCATAGATATCTCTGAACTAAATTTTATCCAAATCCTTCTCGTCGTTTTAATGTAAAAGGGTAATGGATGTTATTAATATTTTTACGCACTTTGAAAGTACTCCGATTGATTAAACTACTTTATTACTGTTTTAGAGCGGCGTTTGCCCGCGAAGCAACATGGGGGGCTGGGCTGAAGCATCCACAACTCGCACGAGTGCTTGGATTGAGCCTGCTAGAACCTCCGTGCGCGGCACTCGACCGCGGAGACGCTGTGCCTCTCCCGACGATTCTGAAGACGGAGCGGAGATTGAGGTTGGTCTTTACATTTTTTTTTCTTACGAATTCATTAAATAATTACTATTAATAGAATTATTATATAATATTAATATTCAGTAATTACGATAGCCTTAAACTTTTAAATTTTGTTCCAGTTATTCGAGTTTGATTCACATCGGCTGCCAAATAGCGAACGGCATGAAGTATCTGGAATCGTTCGAGTTAGTACATCGGGATCTCGCCGCCCGGTAATAAAATTATATTAACATTTTTATATTATAAATTATACAATTGAAGGTTTATGTTTTTGGAAACTAACTTTAATATTATTAATCCTCAGAAATGTAACAGTCAGCGAAGATCTCCACATTAAGGTAGCCGACTATGCAATGTTCTGTGAGGAATTCGTCAGTGACTACCACATAATGGCTGACGGATCTCGTATACCGTTGCGTTGGATGGCTTGGGAAAGTTTACTAATGGTAATAAAATCGCTTACATTAAATTTAAGAAATATAATACAAAATTAAAAAAAATAAGTATACTCACAAATTCGATTATTTCTAGGGCGTGTATTCTCCGGCTAGTGATGTTTGGTCGTTCGGTGTGACAGTCTGGGAAGTGCTTACTTATTGCGTGGCTAAACCATTTGAAGAAATGAGCGACGATCAGGTAATTTTAAATGTATATTACTTAAAATTAAATAATAGATAACATAAAATTTTCAAATTTAATATTATCAGTATTTAAATAAATTATTTTTCTGGTATCAAATTAATAAATTATTTCGTTGAATATACGAGAGCCATTAATTATCCGCGATCAATATTTATATAAATCATTTTATAACCCGACAAGCCTTTCCCGCGGCTTTGCTCAAGTTCTAAAGGCTGGAATCAACATTTTTTTCAACGTCCCTCACCCTCGCCACCGCCGCCTTAGGGCTCATTTTCATTAGTCGTTAACTCAGTAGTTACACCGCAAGCGGGGAATCCCCAAATACGGGCTATCGACTAAATGATATCTTGTATTTTGTTCATAATTAAATACTTGTGATGAATAACTTATTTATTTAGGTAAGGATTAATATCATGTGTATAAAAACACCATCGAAAATAATGCATTGTCTTAAAACATATTTGAATCTCAAAAAAAAGATTATAGCAAGTCAACCTTAAAAGATAGACATATGCTCTTGCGAACTTTTTTTAGTACTTTTGAAGGGGAATATTTCCGTCATACTCGATTTTTGCATAACTTTAAACGTTTATGCAGCGCGCGCTACGGAATCACTCAAAAGGAATATCTTTCCCCCTTTTTTGCAACATTTTTTGTTGATGCTCCGTTAATATTGATCGTAGCGTTATATATTATAGCCTATAATCTTCCTCGATAAACGGACTATCCAACACAAAAGGAATTTTTCAATTCGGACCAGTAGCTCCTGAGATTTACGCGTTAAAAGCTGCAACTGCAGCGTCTCTCGCGTTCTAAAAGCTGGAAACTAAATACCTCGCATAGCCTTGCACGCGGTGATCGGTATTTTGTTATTGAGTTATGTTAAAACTATGATATCTCGTAAGATATTCATTAAAATCAAATAATGCCATTTTCTTCAAAATAAATATTTGTGATGAGTAACTTATTTATTTAAGTAAAGATTAATACCATATTTATAAAATACCTTCGCTAATAATGCATTATCTTAAAATAAATTTTATAACCATAAAAAACTAAAATAAATTTAACTACCATAAAAAACATCGCTGACTTTTTTTTAGAACTTTTAAAGAGGGACAATTCTGTCATGCCTGATTTTTGCATAACTTTAACAGTTTACGCAGCGTACGCAACGAAAGCTCTTGAAAGAAATCTTTTTCTTCCGTTGTTGCAACATATTTATTTCATTGATGCTCCGCTATTCGTATTAGTCGTAGCGTGATGTAATATAGCCTACAGCCTTTCTCGATAAACGGACTATCCAACTCAAAAATAATTTTTCAATTCGGACCAGTACTTTCTGAGATTAGCGCGTACAACCAAACAAACAAAACAAACCGACAAACAAACAAACAAACAAACAAACAAACAAACTCTCCAGCTTTATAGTATTAGTGTAGATTAGATCGCTATTGTTTTCACTTATTCTTTATATTTTCGAGATTTGGGTAAAATTTTGCACATGTATTTAGGTGGTCGCTAATGCGAGCGAATGGCGTCGCGGTGGCCGTGGCGCCTGCGTTCCCGCTGCGCCACCTCCGCGCTGCCGACGGGAACTTTACGACCTAATGCACGAATGCTGGCGTCGAGAACCCATGCAGCGACCACGCTTTCATGATCTTCACAGGTTTCTCGAACGCATGACTCACGGCTATAAGCCGCCCCAACATTAAACACGGATCATACTTTTAAGTCCACAGAATAGTGCTTATTTAGCACTGTGGCAACTATTGTGACACTCACGGCTTTACATCTTAAGAAATAAAACACCCGATTACGACTAAACTACAAAGTTTCGTACGAGCTTTTAAGGTTTCTAACCATAAGACATTAGATTTAGAGTTATATTACATAGGTCACTTGAAAGCTTTTCAGCCCGAGGTTTGATGGATTTAGGAAACTTGTAACAGACTGCGCGATAATATGATAAGGAATTCGGGCAGTATTAATACAGTATTAATAAGGCACTTTAATGTTAGATTTAATAAGCATGATATGTATATGTATCTGGCGAAATGCCGCTTCTCTATATTCTGTTTACTTGCTGAGAATCGTTTTATTTTCTATTCATAATCGTACGTCTTCTTATAAAAACGATGTGAGCAAGTAAACAGACCGCTGACACCCTCCCCTCTCTTAGACCCCTCCCCCCTTTCAGATGTATCTCTATTCTAACGATCTCATTAAATATCGATACAGCCAGTACTTTTGCGGCTTATCGATATTTGTAAGCATGTCGTGGATCTCAGAAAGATTGTTCAAATTCAAAAATATTGGACGCATAAAATATACAATTCGCATATTCATTAGATAGAAAAACTTAAATTAAGTGACGAGATTGATGATAGGCAAACCACTTCATGTGATGGTGTCGATGCAACTGACATCATTGTGCTGAGTACTAAAAGTGCAAAGTAGTCATTTTGTTAGAGGCATCGAAATCGTGTCTTAAGCCACGCTATCCCCAGCGCCCTTCGCCTAGCGCTCCCACGATCTTCCACCACCACCGCCATTATGGCAACCCTTTCACTAGGAACACTACTGTAATGCACGATAAAATATTCACCTTAAAATGAGCCTACGAAATGTGGGTGGTTTTACTTTACCGTTCATTCCACTAGTGAACTATCTAGTCGGTGCATTGGATATGTATAGGATTTATGCAAGTAAGTCAATTTTATTGAAAGTCGACATTTTTGCACTGAAGCCTATATATGACCGGTTCACACTCTATAGTATCTATATCCAAATCTAACTCCTATTTTTTTATCCTGTTTTAAAATGTTAAGGTTGTATACTTCGAGAGGCTAAGATTCCTCTAGGGCGATTTATGCCCCCTGTGCTTCTTGTTTTCTTCGACCAGAGATATTTTGCAATCACACAATATTTGTATTTTTAAAAGGCTACTAACATTGCCTATATACATATAGTTACGGATATTGTGTGGTTAATCCAAAATAAAATATGGCCAAACTCATTAAATCTAGTTTGGTCTTATAATACATGTGTCATATATTTAAGAATGGATAAATGTTGTCAGTTATAATAGTCAGCGTTTCCCCTAACCTTTAACCCCGATTCAGTGAAAACCGACACCGATTGCATATCACTCACAAGGTCGTTATGTTGCAGCAGCACTAACTGACCTACTTTAAAACCTTTTTTAACATCAACATGGTCTTGTATCATGGTCGTTAATAAATGTAATCGCGTGTTAATAACGCATTTAATGAATGCATAAATCTTGATCTTCTGAATCGGGGTGGCCACTGTCTTAATTATTAATAAATTTATTTAATACTGTTATATATTATATTCGATGTTTCCTTTAGCTAGCGATTGACTGGAGGTGTATAGACGAAATTATTATCTAGAGAAATCAGTATGAATTGAGATTAATGGTAATTAAATATCTTTGTCACAACACTGCCACGAGGTGTACACCGTGGCTATCTGCTTGTTCCGGTGAGTACCAAAGCTTATTTATACACTGAATTTTATTATAAACACAAAAAAATATATTCTTTATCAGATGCTAGGCCTCACAAGTCACTCAAATAAAAAAATAGAAAAGTTACAAATTTTAACAACTTCCTGTGTATAAATAAATTCTCTATGTAATTGCGACCATAAATATAACTTCCGGTGATATGCTATAGCTATGCTGACTAACCTGAATATCATTATGTCTCCAAACTGAACTCCATTACTCAGGATATACATTTTAAATGCTTCGCGTTTCATATGCATTAGAATTAAAATTAGATTAGATATTTCGGTTTTTTAAATAATATTATGTTCCTTTTTGACGAGAATACTACGCGTATTCTCATTTAAAGCAATACTTTGTGTAGATTGTACATACGATTTTTCTATAATTTGGCTTGTAACAATTAATGCAGTAATATAACCCTTCACATATTGCAATCTTTCGAGTTTTCAATATAATTTAATTATTTATTGTTTATCCCTTGTATGTTTTGTTCGCATTCAATATTTTACTTTCTTAAAATGGTTGACCGTTTATGAATTGTATTATGCACTAGGCCTACAGATGTTTGTTCAACTTTAGAATTAATGATTTAAAAATTATATTTCTCTTTAAATTTCAGTTTAAGTACCTTTTATTTAATAACTTTTTCAAAATATAATAGAGGAACTGCAGTATATTTGAAATACTTTTTTGTTTTTTTGGGAATTAGTAGAAAAAGAATTGGATATGCATAATAAAACCCTTAAAGTATGAAAAATGAGACATAGTTAAGCATACACGACTCAAGCCACATCATGGTGAAAAATGATTTTTTATGCCAAACAGGGCCTAACAGTAGGTTCTGTCACTCAGCAAAAAATATCCGTGAAACTTTAAAGACAAGATTGACTTGATTCTCTTTTCAAACCTTTGTAATAACCCAGACTACTAGAAGTTAGAACAAGATCCCAAGGCTATTGGACCTTACTTATTTTCTCAGTTCTCCAAATGTGTGGGATAAAGTAGTCAAAGGTCCGTGCGGACCGATTTGAATAACGCTTTTTTTATAATTGGGGGTATTTTAGAATTGTCTTATGTATAGAATAAAACAGAGAAACCAATACCGAAATCTTTTTAAAATTCGATCTTAATTACACATGGCAACAGGAATGTCTAAATGGTGAACTGTTTTTACCTCACAGAAGTACCCTCATTGAAGTATCTCATTGACCATGAATTTAAAAAATCCTATAGCAAAAAACATATTTTACCTATTTATTACCTGCACTATTTGAAATTTTAAATATGCTGCATTTCCTTTTTTGAATATGTGATTATTATAATTTTTGTAATTATTACTTACGGAGGTTGCATAATGTGGAGGATCGTGGAGAGGTGTGTCAGAAGTAAAATCAATAGTTATATTAATGAAGAAACAAAGCGGTTTTTATTACTTAACTTATCTATTTTGATAACTAAATAATATATATAAATTAAAACAAAAAAGTACATATCATTCACGTAATTTGTACTTTTATAGTCACGATCCCTACATCATGGGTGTCAATGTTAACAATCAATTAAAAATGCTAAAACATATTATTGGCACTGGTAGAGGACTTAATCATCACTTCTGTTTCCTCCAAAAATTGATGATTGTGATTTGTATTTGCCTTTGTTTAATAACATTTATAAAAAATCATAAGATTCTTTCAATACAATATAAAAAAAAATAGTCCGGTATAATTTTTCACCCTTCCTCTCCCCATTGCAATTGACACACCTCCCCCAACAATAGTGAAATTTGTAAATAAGGTTGCGGTTGAGAAGGAAACTCCTGCAATTCAAAATTTTATATTACTGTGTTCTCTGTTATAACCGCATAGTAATTATTTTGAAAAAGCAATAATAGAGTATAAGGTATCAGGTTATTGACTCGGGCGCAAAATAACACTTTTATAGAAATGGCAAAGTTCGCATTAACAATAAGTGTTTTGGGGTTAATTTCGTATTATATTTATTCTCGATGGGTGCTATTACAACAACAGAATATATAATGTATGTCGCGCCTAAGCGAATAATATGAAGGTGCGACATTCTAATTCAATATTAAAAATAATTATTATATGTTAAAAGCTTTTAGGTATATAATATATTTAATTACTTTTTGAAATTTATTGCAATAATTCGTTAACTTACCATTGCCATTTCTGTTTTAGTTCGAAATATAAAACGAAAAAGTGATTCCAATTTCTTGAAAATTAATGATTCATTTTTCATAACAAAATAAAGCAATAAGTATAAAAACCTCAAATAATTCATGCTCAAATAAAACATACATACATACAATACATTTCTTAAACCAATTCGATTATTTTTAATAGCTGTTGACGAGCTTTCTTATAAATAGAAAACATTTAGAAACGTATTTTTCATATACTTAGATCGGTAATGTTCAATAGACGATTTCGATCGAAACTTAAAATTTAGGCAAACACTACTTTCAATAAACCTACTAATACTAGACCATTCCTCCAATATGAAACTGCTCTAGGCCAATAACCTGATACATAAAAGTAGTTTTTAGAATAATTGTAAGTAGTAATTCTGGCTATTGGTAGCGTCGTAGCTTGATTCAACACTAAAATTTAGTAAGCACTAAAATAATCTAAATATTTACCTATCACTAAAACTAAAATATAAAATAAAAACGCTTTCATTAGAATTCTTTGATAAATTACTCAATGACTTATTTAGTCACTCACTTTTTAGACACATTTTCTCATAATTATATCTTTAGATAAAATGTTTAACTGGCTTGGTCTTACAATAGTTATCATGGGGTATCATTCGTTTTAATATTGCAAAGCATTCAGATGATCAACAGTATAATGCGATTAGAAGTAGTGTTAGAATGCTATTTGACCAGTTGATTTCGTTAAGACAGTTTCCGTGGATGTTTGCTTTAAAGTCTCTTAAGTCTTTGAGACACCTGGGTGTTAATAACCTTGTTCTTATAATAAGAATCACAAGACAGTAACGCATTAGTTACAGAATGAAGTATAAAAATTGGCCCCATGAAATTATCTTTTCATCATCGAAAGCCACGAACATGCTTCGATACTACTTTTAAGCCATGATTAAATCGCTAGACAGAAATGTGATCGAATCAAGGAGAAAGTTTAGAGCGATATATTAAGATTTGTAGAGCCCAGATGTGGGTTTTTGTGTGAATGTAAAAGTATGAATGCGAGTACGTGTACATCGACAATCGCTAAGTAAAAGTATAATCTTCAACTCATTCTTACCGGTTATTTCAGTCATATTTTCGAAAATGTATTAAATACGTAATGGGCATATTAAAGATTTGTAAATCATTTATTGACTTATAGTTAAAGACAATTTCCCCTACTTTATGATACAACAATCTTCAGCAAACGACATGCAAGATAGAAGTCACTTTAATAGTTTGAAAGACTAAACTTAAAACGTGAAACTTTTTATAAACAGTCGAAAGAAAAAGAGTTACGAAAAAATCCAAATTGGTGTCATAAATACCGTCAGGAATTACCTACCACAGGAGATCGTGTTTCTAATCCTCACGCATCAGAGTCTAGGGTATCCAAAACCTTTTACATACTTAATAGCGCTTACGAACTTGATACGAATTTAGGCGTAAATAATAAATATCTATTTCATGCTCAATTGGCTAGCTACAGATCTTTTTATCTAGAAAGAATAGCTAGTGGGTTTTTTTTTATATATTTTTAAAATTACTTCAAAAATTATTAAGAATCCATACTTTTGACTTAAAACGTTGTATATTTGACACCGCTATTCCTTAATATTTGTTACGAGCTGACCCTGTTCCGCCAGAATACAAATAACTGATTATTACTGATTGTTGATTTCTGACAAAATTTATAATTATCAAATTTTCAACCATACTTAACCATATAGATAGAATTACGTTAGGCTGTCATTTGCGTTTTGTTATTTCATGTTTTATAGTGACTTGTATTTTCTTTAACGTTTTATGTTACGTCACACGGGAACGCGGTCCAACGGGATAAAAAGTATTCTATGTCCGTCTCCTGGTTGAGCCGTTCTTGAGTTATGAATAGTGTAACTAACACGACTTTCTTTTATATATATTAAGATTATTTCGTGATTGTCACTGTGCACATATGTGTGTGCACGTGGCCAAATAACATAGGCATGTATATTTGAAGAATAGAGAGTTTCTGCATTTGAGTGCGCGTTTCGTTTGAGTGAGAGTGTGTTTATATTAGAGTTAAACTAGAGAATATATTGCTACAATAAATGAAAATATACTTAAGATGGTACTGTAGTTCTTGCCAAACTTTTTGACCGCTCTTAATTTGACACAAGGATTATTTGTTTTATTTAGTTTTTTTAAACATTATTATAATACTCATTAATAAAGTAATTTTGGAAATTAAATTCATTAAATCATTTAGTTAATTTGAAATCCTCTTCTAGCATCAGAATAAAATTAAAACTCAAGTATTCATAGTGTTTCTTTCAGTTCATCTACCGTGTGGTAGAACTATCTTCAAAATCTACTTAAACGGTACGGAAAGATCACTGAAACTTCACTTCATAAAATCTAGATTGCCTTATAATAACCATATTGGCTTAAATTTATATTTCAATAGAAACGTAGAAGTGAAAAGAGTGAATAAATAGGAAGTATTAATCAACTTTGATTCCTGATTAATCTTTTCGTTTCATGTTACATATAAAAAAGAAAAGGTATGTTTTTAATAAATATATAAAAGGATACTAATGTGAACTGAGCTTTATAATTAATCACACCCAAAATAAACAAACTGTACTATATTTTCATATGTGTTAGTAACCTTTATTCCATGGGTCCAAAATTAAAAAGATTAAAAATAATCTACTTAACGCTCATAATTAATAAAACGTAAGTAGAATAATACAACTTGAATCAAATTTTAATTTTTATTAAATAATTAAATAAAACACATCCGAATAAAACATTTCTTATTTTTCATTTGTTATGAATTTCACTAAGCTTCAATTCTGTCTAAGCTGTAAATCAATAACTACAGACTTTCAACATGATCAAAATAACTCAAATCACTTGCTTAGTCTCAATGAATATAAAATTTCAACAAAAAAATATACCTTTATATTTATTTATTGTAGCACTATAATATTTTTTTGTAGATTATAATATTTTTGTATCCGGAAGTAATTTAATATTTCAATCGTAACATAAGAACAATAATTGATAAAATAAATTTAAATAATATTGAAAAATGTTCTTATATTACAATTTCAATAATAAATTACTTTCTATTTCAAATAAGAAAAAAATTAAAATGCAAAAAAAAACGAAAAAATACAAAAAGTAAAAAAAAATCTAAAAATGCAAAAATGAAAAAAAAAACAGAAATATTTTTTTAAAAAAAAGAAAAAATTGAAAAATTGAAAAATGAAATTAAAAAACGTAAAAAAAACGTAACTTATAAAAATATTGAAGTGAAGAAATGGACTCTGGGTCCTAATAATTTTCATTAAGTAAGTCGATTTATCATATCATAAACTGAATGCAATGGATCCAATACTGTTACATTGTAATACTGCAATGTTGTGGTCCATGTCGTATTCAAAGAACTGTCAACGAGACAAGATAGAAACATAAATAGCCGGTTTAAATTATTTTATTACTATAATGCCGACTCAGCTAGAGAACAACCAAATACATACTTACACTTTTATCAAATATACGTATCGTAAATAAAATCAGCTACTAACAATTGAAATCTGTCATTTAGCATTAATATAAAAAAAACAGAAATAAGTGTCGCTCGTAGATGCCGTCTACTAGACGGTTCTTTTTTTTATCTCGTTGGCAGTAACATCATATCTTCAGAGAGAATAAATATTTCTTTGATGAATACACCTCATTCTCATTTAAAACATTAGACTAGTGATGTATTGAATGTTCGATTTTTCACGTTTGCGAATTCGAATACTTATTACAACTCATTCATTGCTTGTGGTACTATTTACTATTTACAAGTAAAGCGCACGCCGAAAATTACATATTTTTTCATCGAGACCATTACTATAAGTGTCAGAAAAGTTAGAGGAATGTTTATTATTATTGAATTTGTCAAATTTAACTGATACCGTTTAAAAAGTGGAATAGCGATATAAAAACATGATTATAACACATTTGCATTCTTCAATTCAGTACATACTCGTATAAGTAAATTACTTCTAGTTTGTCAAACATTTTTGCACCGTTGCTTGCACATACGAATGCCATTAATAAGGAAATGGAAATATTTGCAAACGCGAATATTCGTTACATCACTAATATATGCATTATATAGTAGGTACATATATTAATCATTCACATTATTCATCGTATCACCTATTTACGCGTTAATAATCGCCGCTATGTATATCCTGATATGTCGTTGTTAATACACCTCCTTGTCGACGCTGGCTGCCCCACTACCTATAAACCCCCCATTTACCCTTATATCCAAAGAAAACATGTAAGCTAAGGAACCTTAGAATAAGTACGTCCTGCAAGAATGTATTTCATTTCATAGAGTTAAATAATTAATTAATTACCTTATTGTATTTAATGTATTCGAACGCAAGTTACGTGGGTTGTGTACAACGAATGTTATCAAATTCTTATAAAAGCTTATAATATTAATTAATTATTCGGTTACCAGCCGTTTAGATGTAACTGGATTCGGATGTAATAAGTATTCGCTATACTTCATCCGCTAGTCGATCTCTTAAGGCATATCTAATATCACGTCCTTAAAAGTTGTTAAAAAATCTTTAACAACTTTCCAGTGTTTGAACTTGCTTATATAATTTTGGCGATATATTCGCTCTATTATAAGTATATTTCGCTTTTCTGAATACGTGCGCATACATATATGTATGTACGTGCTATGACGAACTTTAGTTAAATATTAAACAAAAATGTGAAACGCGTTGATATTGTAAACCGCATAGTTGTTTTTCAATGTATCTTCTTATCAAGATGCTTATAATCATAATTTAGAGACCAAATTCAAAATTATCACGAGTCATATATTCTCTTAACCTAATATCATATCAAGACTCAAAATGTAATTTATAAATCAAAAAATATACCTAAAATTCAAAATTATTCAATACTTATACAAATCTAAAATTTTGGCGTGTAACTGTAGAGGAGTCATTTGTAGAGAAGACATATTAGAAATTTTGAATAAGACAAAATAACTCATCGATTTATTTTGCTATTCGATTGTTCAGTAACACGTTACGACTCCTTTGCAGTGTTGGGACCAATTCGCAGACGAACATTTTATGTCGCTCTTTTTATTCAGTTTTCCGTTAATTGCTAAAAATTTTAATCGTAGACGATTATCGTATTATAGTGTATCAGAAAATGAAACAATATTGAGACATATTAAAGTCGAAAGTTGGTACTGTTCAGTGTTCATCGCCCATCCAAAGCAGATAATGTCTTCATGGTTCGTATTAATGAAACTAGACATCTTAGCGGTTTTCATTATTAGCTTATACCCAAATTGATGTTAAGTATTTTCTATAACATCGGTTTAAAGAACTCTTTGATGTTCTATCATAACATTGATTTATTCTTAAATAAATAAGCTGTCACTATTTATTCATTTCTTGAAATTTATATAAATTTAATTCAATTTAAGTACTTTGTTTAAAATAAAGATACTTAAAATATTTACTAAAATATTGAAATTCCTTATTTCGTTACCTGCCTCACTATTTCAACATATTATATTATTAGAATTAAGTTTCGTAAGTTTATGTCTAGGTGTATAATTGTAAAGGAGGCGGGTAATACAAATTTCAACCAATTTAGAGAATAAGTATCAATTTTAATATATGATACATTTAACATACCTATATCGTAACTTCAATACATATCGAATTATTTTTCAAAACAATTTAATCTTTATACAAAAACTCAAAAAATACTTATCAATTTGTAAAGGTGTTTTACTACTATCAAATATACTACGATTTCCTGAGTGAAATAATAATTTTAAAAGTAGTAAAGCACCTATATTATTTTTAAGTCCATTCTTTAATACTTACCAAAGTACATAATATGTTGGTACATTAAAAAAACCATACAGAATTTTTTTCATATTATTAAATAATATATCTAACTTACTTTCCCTTCTCAATGGACTTCATGAATGTAAATTTCATTTGAGATTTTGTAACTCCACTCTATAAATGAAATCAATTCTGTAGGTACATAAAGGATAATCAAAGACTTTCAGGCAAAACGCCTCCTTTTTATGTAATTTTAAATGTTAAAATAAATGTTGATTAACATATCAAAATGTTGTTTTATTTAATCCCGAATAAACGAACATGAAAATACACGTAGTTAAGTACGAATAGATACTAGCTACTAGCGAAACATCTTCGTTTCGTTGTTCATTTCAGGACCTTAGAATAATAAATCTAAGACGGCCGCAAAACAATCAATCGCAATTGTCAATTGCCAATTGCCATTGATCATCTACAAGTATAATTATTCGCGTCGTGTAAAAAGAACGCTGGCTGTCAAGTTGCGCAGAGACGATTCATCGACCAATTTGGTTGTAAGACGCGGGGCGCGGGACGTCGAGGCACGCGCCGCATGCTTTCCGGCTTGCTATTGGTTCATCAGTTCAAAATACCATCGCGCACACAAAAGTTATTAATTACGAAATGGTTTTATATAAAAAATACAGAAAAATATATTGACGTCTATATTGTTTTATAAAGAAAGAGTCTGATAATAATGCTGTTAATAATAAAAAAAATATATTAAACTAATTAATTTAATTTATTATAAGTAGATTAAGACTATTTTTTTGAGAAAGATCAAACATATTTTATAAATGAATTGAATTAATGACATTCTATCTAATATATTTTTCAATGAACCTACCATTACAATATACGTCGCGAGCAAAAGGCTAGGTCAAAAATAAAAGAATAGGCTTAATAATTTCGTGTGCAAATGAACCCAAACACAAACGACATAACCACCATCTTCTTCCAGCGTTCTTTTTATGTGACGCGAACTGTACTATTAAAGCGATTGTCAATTGCAGCTACTTGTTAAACGTGAATGAAAGGAATTGATGGATATTTTGCTATTCGATTGATCGTTTACTAAGTCATTGACAATCGTTTCCGTTCTATTTTTGAATTTCGCGCGTCTAAACCCTTGCGAACATAAACTGCCAATAACTGCCGTCGATTGTACCCCGAAAGTAAATTGTCCACTCAAATTCACAAAAAAGAGACGATTGTACACAAATCTAATATAACATAGCGGAGTATGATTAATCTATTCTAATATTATAAAGCTGAAGAGTTTGTTTGTTTGTATGTTTGTTTGGTTGAATGCGCTAATCTCAGGAAGTAATAGTCCGAATTGAAAAAAAATTTTTTGTTGGAAAGTGCGTTTATCGAGGTAGGCTATAGGCTAAATTACATCACGATACGACCTATACGAGCGGAGCATGAATGAAAAATGTTGCGAAAACGGGAGAAAAATATTTATTTTGAGAGCTTCCGTTGCATGCGCTGCGTAAACGGTTAAAGTTATTCAAAAATCATGTATGACAGAATTGTTCCCCCTTAAAAGTTCTAAAAAAAGTCAGCAATAGCATATATCTCTCTTTTAAGACTGACTCGCTATAACCTTTTAAATGGTTATTAAATATAAAATAAAATTTTAAGATAATAGGTACATTATTTGCGAAGGTGTTTTATAAACATGGTATTAATCCTTATCCAACCAAAAAAGTATTCATCACAAGTATTTAATTTTGAAAACAATGCTCTTGGCATTATTTATTTTTAATGAATATCTTACGAAATATCATAGATTTAACATAACCTACGCAACAAAATAATGATCACCACGTGCAAGACGGACGGGTGAAAGATTTGGTTTCCAGCCTTTAGAACGCGAGCGAGGCGCAGGAAAGGCTAGTAATAAATAAATTTTATTCAAAAGTAAATTGTCTTAATAATTTATTAGTTATAGACTTCTAATATAAACACATATTCAGATATAGTAAACTTAGTTTATTTGTATTAAATGTTTTAATGGCTTAAAAAGTTGGTTAAAATTTCGTATGGATAGACAACCCAATCCCGTCATTGCAAGTTTATACTGGGGTCTCTCTGTAATCGAAGCGACGGTATTGTTCTTGTGATTTGCGTAAGTGAGACATTAGACAGACGTATGTTTACATTTAATATTTAGTGTTTCAAAGCTACGTCGTTGCGTTTAAATAGTGTTTATACATTTTATTGAGGTTTTTCTTCTCTATACATTTTAACTCAATGACATTTTACCATTGATGGAGGTGGATTTGCATTCTATTGTTTACGACATTTGCTGCTGCTTTCAAGTACTACATATTAGTAATTACTAATTAGTATAATAAACAGTTGAAAAAAATGATATTTTGGACTGAAGCGATTTTGCTTTTATACCCCTTAATTAAAGCTGGGACACTCAAAATAAAACACAATTTTCTTTTAAATTTTTATTGATAATTATCTGAACTAACAACAATAAGTATAACTTCTATATTAAATATTGACAACCAGCTGCGAGTAGATTGACGGGAGATTGCAAATAGCATGCATTCATCATATTTCATATTATTTATCAATTCATTGACATAAAAAAATATTTTTATATGGCAATTCTCTTTACCAAAAGTTGAAAAATACATTTTATACAGCATAATATATGTGCATTTTGTAAAACAAGTGAAGTTTGTTTGTTTTTGTTTAGAAAGATACATAATATTAATATCTAATACAATAAAGTTTGTACGAAGTTCTACACATTAGTATAAACACCGATATAATAATATATATTAGACTATTTTACTACAGAATACATTCAACACATAGTAGTAGTATAAGTAGTATACTCAGATCGAAAACTAACATTTGATATTAGAAATAAAAGTCTTGCTGCAGAACAAATGTAGGATAGTCAGTATCAGTACGAAAGATCTTAAATTTTATGTTATAATGGCATAATATGTTTAAAATATATATAATAGTCACAATTTTGTACAACCTTTATATTCAAATGGACAAGTTAAAATGAGGTTCCTAGTAGTTCCTAGGTATAATTAAAAAAATATATGTTATAATTACTTGACTAAATTTTACTAATAAATTGATATTCGCCATTGAATTTTCAAGTTAAAAAATGTTAAGCAAAATAATCTCTTACTAGATACCGTTATTTATTTCACTTTCGTTGTTTTATTTAAGACGCCCAATTGTATGAAAGTAGTCCGCTATTTTAGTATCTACAGCATCTCTACCAAATGTTTAAAATGATGTAGTATATATTCTTTAAATTGAGTAAGGATTTATAAAAGGACGAACATTTCAATTGACCGTTGATTTGAACCAATTTATTCCAATAAAAATGTTATTTCAAAATACTAGACCTTAGAATTATTATGATTTCTTTTTCGAAAAGCGTACTTGTTACGAATAGAAAAGTCAAATAATTACAAATCGATACAACAGTGAGCACATCATTGGAATGTAAGTAAATCACAAAAAAATCTTAAAAACTACTACCTATATAATTTAGTTTTGAAATAAAAAAAACATAAAATGATATAAAATCAAACCAAAAAGAATTAAAAATGGAAAAGAAAAAGAGAGCTCGTTATTCTTAGTGACAAGTTGCGCGGGCTTAGACCCTTAACTTTAAATGTACTTGAGACACGTTTTAATATGACGTTCTAATGAGAGAAATCATGACGTAGATACATTTGTCTATACAATATGGCACTTGTCTTGCACTAGACCACAGAACAACTAGACGGTATACGGCATAGTAGCTCCACGCGAATGATAGCAAGTAGATGATAAGTTTCATGCTCTACATACGATAAGCAAGTAAACTATATTTTAATGTTTTTTGAAGAAGCACGAAGCTTTGGCAACAAAATAAAATTTATGTAGTTTCTGTAATGTCACGCAGATATAATTAGGCTATCCTTACAAAAAATATAAATAGTTTTTATTAGCAAGATAGTCTAAAAGTAATTAAAAAATAATAACGACAATAGCAAAGAGGACGGTTTTTAACGAGATAGTAAATTATATTATGAGCGTATTATAACAAAACTTATGACAGCAAAATATATTTGAAAATTTTATTTTTATATCATTGAGACTTTAGAAAATATGAGATTAGAAATACGCAATTGGAAATTTAATTATTTAAAATTCTAGGTAAAGTATAAAGAAAATGAAATTTCACGATCCGTTTAATTTCATATATTGCATTCCCATTTGACACTGTTATTCTTGTGGGAAAACATACATTGAATAATAAATATATACCAAAAAGTACATAATATACCTACATTATATCAAAATAAAAAAAATATATAGGTATAATAATACAAGAGCTAGAAAAAATACTAAAAACTTTCTTAAAAAATTAGAAAATCATAAAAAATCTGAAACGAAATACAAGTTTTTATTGTCATATATTTATTATAGTTTGCACGTAACGGTAAAAGGTATTTTTCCCTAATAACTAATGTGGTAAGAAGCATGGGCTTGGTTACCTTGGCTTGTCGTGGCTGTGTAAGCTACGAAAGAGTAACTTAAACTAAAGAAAGTATGTTTAAAGAAACAGCAGATAAATCTTAACGAAGGACGGAGGATATTATAACTGATTATAGGGCATTTCTATTTCATAATCAACAATCATCTGGTGCATTTTCATTCGGTGCGAATAACCATGCGCCTGCATACATACAATATAACTTTGTATTTTACTAGCGCAGTCACCACCATGAACAAACATGAGCACTAAGTCCCTATGAAAAGAGGCGTATTTGTTTTTGGCCTATAATTAAACATAGAATTATTTTTTCATAACCATGTCTCGATTTCAGTGCATTTATAGGCAAAAACATAAAAAAAATAATTATAAACAAATTGAGTAAAACAGGTACATACCTTTCAATAAGAGATTTTGAATTAATACTGACGAAATTAAATTTTTACACATTCAAAAAACATTTTCAATCAATAGTTTATAAAATAAAAAAATGTTTAGTAGATTTTTTTAGAATACATAATTAACATTTTTTATAGTTATTGTCTGTCACAGGGGACTGTATCAAATTAGGGTTAAAGAAAACCAAATTATACATTTTAATAATATCCAAGACAACACAATGATTGATCTTTTACTATAACGTACACTATATAACAAAACTAAATAAGAACAAAATAAACTATTCAATGCGACTATTTAATGCGCTTAAAAACTATATATATACAGCATTCAAATAAAGAGTGAAGAGTTAATCTTGCGCAGTTGTACTGACGGCTGAACGGATTTTCTTAATAGCTTTATCGATAGTCACATTTCAAAAAATACAAATTAAATTAAAATTGGTTCAACGGTTAAATTCGGTTTGGAGATACGAAGCTAGAGATTAAAATAATAAAATGAAATATAGTGCTAATTGGGTCCCATTCTTCATAAATAAAGTAAATTTTATGTTAAATAGTTTTTTTTATAATATAGTAAATTTATAATAGACTTATTTGTTAGTAAGTTTGAAATACATAAGAAATGTTATAGTTTTTTTTTGTTTCTAAAATTTTGAGACAGTGGTATTGGATAGCCGAGTGATGCGGGTGTCACGCCTCAGATATTTTCATTTGCGAATCATATCTAACATGATTACCGCTTGCTTTACGGTGAAGTAAAACATCGTGAGGAAAACTGCATGCCTGAGAGAACATAGAAAATTTTTGAAAAACATGTGATGTCCGCCAACTCGCACTTGGTCGCACTCGAATATGGTCTGCTCCTCTCGTATTGAAGGAGAAGGGAGGTCAGTGCCAAGGAGTGCAGTGGGACATTAAAAAGGGCTGAATTCTAACATTAGTGAAACGACAAAAACCAAATTTACAGTTCTCGAGGCATAAGGTCAGCTTTGCATTTGTGTGAGTGATAGCTAAAAGCCAATAGCCGCGCATCAAAAACCAGTTAAAACGGGTTTAAACCAATCTCGCAACGTCTATCCGTATGCGAACACACAAATGCGAAGCTGAGCATATTTTTTAAAATTTTTTTTATGGTAATAAGGGGGCAAACGGGCAGGAGGCTCACCTGATGGAAAGTGATCACCTCCGCCCATGGACATCTGCAAGGCTTGCAGATGCGTTGCCGGCCTTTCATGACAGGGAGGGAGGGAGGAGGGAGGGAAGGTGGAGGAAAGAGGGAGGCGGGAACGAAGACGGGGGATGAAGGGAAGAGGGAGGGAGGGAGAGAGGAGGGAAGGAGAGTGGGCCTCCCGGACTCTCACTCACCGGACGAAACGCGACAGCATAGCTGCCACTTCACGCAGGTCTTCTGTGAGAGAGTGGTACTATACGGGGCGTGCCGGCCCATTCGGCTGCTACCCGAAGGTAGCAAGCATGGCACTACCACTTATGCCTCGAGAACTGTACTTTAACGCGCGTAAAGGTTACACACAGACCCATTCTTTTATATGTGGTTTATATAAATCAAAAGTAGTTTTCTATAGTAATGTGTGGATGACACAGACAGGCAAAAATTCTAAAATTATACATTCGGTCCCTGTATTCGTAATAATGCCTATTTCAATAAGATTCTACAAAATATATTTAATGTAAAGATTTAACTAAGTTAAAATTTTATTATAATATGTAAAGATATGAAATTATTTGATAAAAACAGTATTATCACTCGTTCAATTATGGTACAATGGCATTATGTTTACTTTTTAAGATATTTAAAAACTGCATTTGCTCTAGGCGTCTTTTCTTTACTTTATTATTATTTCATATTTTATATTATACTATAATATTTTTTTATTCTTAATAATAAAATAACGTTAAAAAATCTAACAAAATATTTAAAATTAATAATAATTAATAGTTTATGGCTGAGAAAAATATTACTAATACAAACTTGTAAGCAAGTGATCAAAGGAATACTTATCCATATTTACTATAATAAACATTATGATATTTAAAACTATTTTAGAATATCAATTTCAGTCATTCGCACAAATAGTGAAGCGACAAATGTGTCTTATAGTAACACATCTTTAGTAGCTTACTTTTGTAACTTATTTTCTTCAAAATTATTTAGTATAATGTATAAAAAATAGTAAAAAAATACGATTACAGAAGACATCTGGAAGTATGAAAACACAAGTATTCAAGTTAGTTGATGACAAAGAACAAATATCAAAAACTAGTGGAACCCGCGGCTTCGCTCGCGCTAAATCTAGGGACTAACCCGAGCGAAGTGGGGGTGAGTCGCTTGTTTAAGATAAACATTTCCATCATACATTACATATGTGTAACTCTAGCGGTTTTGGCAGCGCACGCCGGAATAGCTCGCAGGTGGTAGATTTTTTACTACTTACTTGACACTTATCGTCACATTTGTGACAATTCACACAATATCTTTATAAAATGTAGCCTATGTGTTATTCTGATGTATAAGCTATATTATTGTAAAGTTTCATTAAAATCCATTTAGTAGTTTTTACGTGAAAGAGTAACAAACATCCATACATCCATACTTACAAACTTTCGCGTTTATAATATTAGTATGGATAAATACTGAAGGCAATTAAAATAAATAATTAGACAGTATACATAACACCTCTACACCTAACATCTAACAAATAGTACTTTAAATGCGAATACGCATTAAACACTTACATTTTAATATTTATAAGTAGACATTTCATTTATGTTCGGACAAAATCCCACTCTTTTGTTGGTTGGTGTTCACATATTACCAGTAGGACAGGTTCCCCTCGGCTAGCGCTATCAACTCCGAGGCACATGCCTGCTGCTGAATTGTAAATGGGACTTCCAGCCTGATAAAATATTAGGTTTAAAATCAAAAATATGTATGTATTAAAAAAAAAAAAAATATATATAAATGCTTTAATCTACAAAACATTGAAATTAATAAACAACAATGTGGTTTGAATCAACACAAAAATATTAGTACTTCACTCTGATAAATAAATAAATGTCAACAAATAAAGATAGCTAACGGATTTATTGTATAAAGAAAAAAATTAAAAAAAAATGAGTATTTTTAAGGGAAATAGTAATTAATCAATAAACTTATTATTTATACTATTCATATTTGCATCCCAATAAATGTTGATTCACGTTTAATAAAGTTTAAACTGTTAATTAAAGCATTAACAAAATATTCATTTATTGCTAACAAGATTATAAATGACGAATGGCCTCTTATTTAAATTACGTTACGAATGTCGCTACGCAAGGAAAAAAGTTTCTAAATAGTAAGTCAAAAATATACATATTAAAACCATACAAAAAAGTTTAAAACTACAATTTTTCTTGTAAATCCAATCAATCCATGATTATGTAATGGAAATTTTAATGAAATACAATATAACTCACCATGCCTTTGTGTTTCCACTCTTGCGTACCTCCTTGTTCGTGACATTTGCCAATAACAGGTGACACGTTGTTAATGGCGTCCAAACACAATAATCGCCCCAGTACTAGCTCGTGCTTGTCAGTCTCAAACCACATCTGTAATTAGAATGGCTGACATTAACTAATGATAGTTTAGTACTACACTAAGCAAATAAGCAAGTCTTGTCGAAAGTCTGAAATTGCTTAATTTATGATATGTAAATGAATTTGCAAAATCAAACAAATTTGGTCCCCCGATGCTATAAAAAATATACTATTTAAAATAAGATACATTGTATTTAACTTGACATTCTCGTAATATACAGTGTGTATTTGCTTGGCCTATTCTTCACACTTTGTTGGTGAACTTTATGAAAAAAGGTGTACTAAAAATCGCTAGTATTTGTTTTCAGGATTGACAGTGAAAGATGAATATTAATTAAAGTTATTCATGACGGTTCAATTTTATTGGAAATTATACAAGATTTTGACATAAATATTATAGTGGAAAGAAGGATTTTTAAAATGCTTTAAAAGAAAAACCACTACTGTAAGAACTAAAATTTGGGACTAAAAATCATATATTTTAAATCATAGAGTTTAAATCGATAATCACTCTTATATTATAGAGCTTCATTTTAGTTATACGATACAAAATTTTTCATAATGTATGTACCTGATTCAACGTCCTGATGCAATTAGCCAAAACTAGCCCACCGCCTTTTGTTTTAATATTTTTAGCACTCTGTATACAATAAGGTGTGTTCTTCAGACGAATTTGGAAAGAATCTGTATAGTTGCGTTTTCTGTAACAAATAAGTTTAGTTTAAATGTGAATTTATATTAGTTAATGTTCGAAAATCAGCGCCAGTATATGAAATTGGAGCTTTATATGACAAAAACAAAATGAAAAAATATGAAATAATATGAAATAATATAAATAAATAATAATAAATATTAATCAATTAGTTTGTAGAGAGATTGATATAATAAATCTTCATAATTCGGTAACTTCTATTAAAATCGCATCAGAGTAACAGCACAAGTAATTTATAATTACTAGCTAGTTCTAGTATAAGAATAATAATTAATTCGTTTGAACAAATTAATCATTATACAAAAGTCTAGGTTAAACTACTAGCAGCGTACAACTAGTGCACTGTGCCAAGCCAGAGCCTAGACTGCCCTAGCCACGGTTGCTCCGGTCCTTTTATACCGGTCAGAATTATTCGAGTAGTGGGGTAAGCGAATGACGTACTAGCGCACCGTCACTTCGCTAGATTGACAGCTTGTCAATCTGACATCCAACTGAAACGCCGTCACGGCCAGACTGACATTCGACCGTCCTCGGGCGATTTATCTGAAACAAGCTGAGTTAACCGCGCAATCCGTTCGCTCATCCTGACTTAATGATTATTATCAGCTTAACACTAAGATCGTTTTGATGACATGGACTAACCGGCTAATTGAACCGCTTCAGTCAACCTCATCAGGTATGACTAGGACTTCACTTCAGTTAGACTATTCTACCCAAAATTTGACTATGACACCATACTTCACATTTTGAAACATCTAGACAAGTCAATCCCAACCAAGATGTGGCCCGGACGACACCTTTCGTCTTTATCACAGGGAGACAAGCCAATCCTTGGCCGGATATGACCCGGACGACACATTTCGTCTCACTTACAACTAGCGATCATTCAGGACAAGTCAGCCCTCCGAAAGGACCTGACTCGGACGACAATTTTCGTCGAATGATGCTAAATACATCACAGTGACAAGCTGACCCACTGCATGGGTGTGGCTCGGACGACAAATTTCGTCTATCCTCTGGGACAAAGACGTGTGCCCACCACCTAATCACTATGGAATAGTTAGGACGACACTCTTCGCCCAGGATCAACCATTTAGCAACAATTTCAAACCATTCAAATCATTCATCACATACGTCTCGTATTAAATACCTAGCAGTAAGTACAGGAAGTAAGCAGTATAGGCGAGTCACTAGTATTGAATTGCCTTGTTCCGAATTTCAACTTCGTGAATGACGTCCCATGTTTCGGGGTCTGATCAAATCAAATCAAATCAAAATATTTTATTCAGCATAAAAATTGTTACAATTTCTTACTGAACGTCATGAGTCTACCACCAGTTCGGAAAGAAGAAACCTCTGACCTGAGAAGAACTGGCGAAAGAAACTCAGCGGGACTAATGTTTTTTTTATCTTAATCTCATTCTTTTTTTTTTAAAATTAAATTGCATATTTACAATAATTCTATATGTTGAAATAGCCTGGCGGCGATCACATCATTCCCAAGGCGTACTGTCTTCTAAAAAATCGTTAATCGTATAATAACCCTTAGTACACAAACGTTCCTTCACAATTTTTTTAAATTTGGCAATAGAAGCTTTTTGAACGTTTTCTGGGATCCTGTTGTATAGGCGTATACATTGTCCATAAAAAGAATTACTAACTCGGCGTAAGCGAGTTACAGGCATTACAAGTTTATGTTTGCTCCTAGTATTAATGCTATGCATGTCGCAATTCTTGGGAAATTCGTGTATATTTTTATGAACATACATAACATTTTCGTACACGTATTGAGAAGCAACAGTCAATATTTTAATTTCTTTAAACTTTTCTCTTAATGATATTCTAGGGCCTAAACTATAAATAGCACGAATAGCTCTTTTCTGCAGGACAAAAATAGTATTAACAGTAGAAGCATTTCCCCATAATAAGATTCCATAGGACATAACACTATGAAAATAACTAAAATATACTATACGAGCTGTATCTACGTCTGTAATAAGTCTAATTTTTTTTACCGCGAACGCTGCAGAGCTGAGCCTTTTTGCTAGCCCCTCAATATGGAGATTCCACTGCAATTTCGAATCTATGATAATGCCTAGGAATTTAGTTGATGTTATTGGTTTTAACATTTCCCCTCCCAACACTACACCATTATCAACAAGTTTAACATTAGGTGTTGTAAATTTAATTAATTTAGTTTTTTGGTTATTTAATAATAAATTATTCGAATCAAACCAATAGACAACCTTTGAGAGAGCATCGCTTACATCGTCGTACATTAGTAAATTACGTTTCACCTTAAAAATAAGTGAAGTGTCATCTGCAAACAATACTATCTCATGTTTGTCCTGTACAAAGAATGGCAAATCATTTATGTAAATTAGGAAGAGAAATGGACCTAGAATAGAGCCTTGTGGAACACCCATATCTAACGGAGCCCCAGGAGATCTCTTACCATTTACATCAACCCTCTGAATTCTATTACTCAAATAGGAATTCAGGAGGCTGAGTGCCTTATTTCTAATTCCATAGTGATGTAGTTTCCTGATCAATGTCTCATGATGCACACAATCGAAGGCCTTGGATAAGTCACAGAATATCCCAAGAGCATCCTGTGACCTCTCCCAAGCCTCAAAAATATTTTTAACTAACTCAACACTAGCATCTGCTGTGGAGCGACCTTTCGTAAAACCAAACTGTTTCTTATGAAGTAGATTGTGTGCATTAAAATGCAATAACATTTGCCCGAGTATAATTTTTTCAAAAATTTTACTAAATGTTGGGAGTACCGAAATAGGTCTAAAATTATTAGGGTCTAGGGTACTACCTGATTTAAAAATAGGGATAACTTTACTGTGTTTCATTAGATCAGGGAACACACCATGTTTTATACAGCCATTAAATATAGTAGCTAGGTAAGGTGCAACAACATCTATTACCGAGCTAATAACTTTTACAGATATACCCCATAGATCAGCTGTTTTCTTGACGTCCAGGCTTCTGAAAGCTACCATTATATCTTTGGGGTTTACTTGTTTAAATTTAAATATAACATTACATTCTTTGACGTTTTTCTTTAACAAAAGTTCGGCAATGTCGGGAGACGAATTTAGTGATTGCGTTGTTGAAAGTGGAATGTCAGTGAAAAATTTTTCAAACTCAGATGCAACTTCTCGGTCTGAGGTAATAAAATTATCATTAATATTTAACTTAAAATCGAAGCTGCGATCTGCGACTTTTCCACTTTCACAGGCAATTATGTTCCATGTCATTTTGATTTTATCATTAGCATTTTTTATTTTATCTTTAATATATAATGATTTTGCCATGGAACATACTCTTCTAAACAATTTTGAGTAGGCACTTACAAAAGAAGCAAACGATACATTATGATTATAGGCTCTTTCACTGTACAATTCGTATAGCCTTTGCCTGCTCTTGTATATGCCAGGAGTTGCCCATTCACCGAATGTCAAGAGACCCCCTGAATTGACTGTTTTAGGAGCAAATATTGTTGAAAACTCAGTTTTTACTAATTTAAATAAGGAGTTATATAAGAAGTTGGGGTCATTAGTGTAGGATAAATAGGGAAGTTTTGCCACAATATTACCTCTGAACTTCTCCATACGTGTAGTACTTATAGGTATAAAAGACTTTTTTAAATTATTTTTGTTGGCATTTAAAGAAAAAGAAAAAGAAGCAAACTGGCCACAATGGTCTGAGCTTAACTTATTAATAATAGCTTTAGAATTTGGTTTACAGTTTGTAAATATGTTATCTATACATGTAGCACTGGTAGCAGTGATCCTAGTTGGTTCAGTAAATAAGTTATGTAGGTTATATGATAGAAGCATAGATTTAAATCTGAGACTTGTATTACAATTATCTAATAAATTAATATTAAAATCCCCACATATAATAATACCCTTTTTAGAAATATTTAATTTTAACAAAACTTCTTCCAATACTTTCTCAAAGTACTCATATAACCCACTAGGAGGTCTGTATACGCATACAACAATGAAGTGCTCAAGCTCTACGCAGGCTAGTTCAATAGTTTGCTCAACAGAGAGGCTCACAATGTCTTTACGTTCTTTATACTTAAAAAGTTTATTTATAATTATTAAAGAGCCACCGCGTATAGCTTTTTCTCTGTTGAACATACTAGCTACCTGGTGACCGCTGAAGTTAAATATGGACTGGGAAATGCAAAGCCAGTGTTCTGTTAAACATAAAATATGAATATTTTCGCCATTCATAAATAACTCCAGTTCAAGATCCTTGCCTAACATGCCCTGTATATTTTGGTGCACCAGGTTTACACTATTTAATTTTTTACAAATGTGGGCATTTTTCACTAAATTATTATGACATTTATATGATTTGGTGTCATTACTTTTTAATATGCTAGAGGTATCCTCTGTTGTCTTAATAATTAATTTAAATTCTTATTTGGAACGGATTCCACATCACAAGATGTCATAATACAATTTTGCTCAATAGGAGCAGATGTCAAAGCAACCAGATTATTTGCTATGTCAGTTTGTATATAATAAGATAGCACAGATGCTATCTGTCGTTTAAAATAATATGGTAGGCTCAGCCTACTATATGTCAACATATAATTATTATTTTTCCATAAATTATTTATGTCAATAACATCAATTTTGTTAATTTTTTTAATATTTAAATTTAAGTACTTACAAGTACTTAATGTGTGCATTAAATTATTTATGTCATATCTTAACCTATTTTCCTGTGGCAATTTAGCTAAATAAGGTAGTGTAAACAATAAAATTTTATTTATATTTAATTGTTCCAATTTATTTAAAATATTTTCCATTGAATGTTTGTTTACAGTACCCCTTCTCCCAATTAATAAAATAATAGTTGTGTTAGGACAGTGAGTCTCACTCAAAATGCTATTAACTATATTATTATAAGTGGCTCCGGGCATGCAATGATTGATTACTCTCTGTCCCACACAAAAATCATTCAATAATACACCCATACCTTTTCCTAGCTCATCACTGTAAATTTTTAAATATTTTGTTTCCTTAGGAATAGGTATGGACTGTACAGGTTTTTGTACATTATAATATTTGAGGTCAGTGAGAGTCACCGCAGGCTGAGAAAGGGATTCACTAGTTAAGCTAGTATCTATCTGCCCTGTTGGACCTGAGGCTGAAAGATGGCATTCACAATTATGATTTTTAATAAATGAATCAAAACGTTCAAGATTATTATTACTAAGTTTTACCAGGTCGTCCATGGCAGATATGTGTTCAGCAATTTCTTTCTGAGCAGTATTGTATTTAGAAGTTAATGTTTCCAAACTTTGTTTTAAATTTACAATCTCAGACTGCAGCGAGCTAACATCAGTCTCATAGTCATTTTTTAAAATATTAATTTCTTGACAGTATGATATCATTTTTGTTTTGAGTGCTATTTTCTCTCTACAAATGTTGTTATACTTTTTATATATATTTTTTGTTTTTATGAGTTGGTGATACTTTTTTATTTGTTTATTAATTTTAATATATTTTTTTAATTTATTTTTACTCGGCATAGATATGGTAGTGCTCGAGTCATCACTGGTCAAATCTATCACACTAATATTATTTTTCAAGTTTGAGACAGAGGATACTAAGTTTGGTGCATTCTCAACCAATTCATTGTATAGACATTGGGTTTGTGAGGCTGTTAGATTATAGTTAACATTTTTAAGATTATCAATTTGTTTATTTGCCTCATGCAGTTGGTGTTTCAAATCACTGTTGAGTTTGAGGGCTTCCTCATACTCATCTCTGCACTGGTCAAACCCACTGACTATTTTGAGAAGATTTTCATTTTCATACATTATATTAGTGTATTCAGTATGCATTTTTGACATTTCATTTTTCAAATCAGTATTTTTTTTGAAAATCTTCTCTAATTCCTTCTCATTGTCATCCCTTTCCTTAAGCAATTGTTCACACTGAATCCTGTATGTCTTTAGCTCCTGGAGCGTCAGCTGGAGTTGCTCCTCCGCCTGGCGCGCCTTGGATCCACGGGTCATCATGTTTATTTATTAAAAAAATTGAATAAATATAATATTGACAATTTCTAACGTGTGTACAGGAGGTGTGAACAATGTAATATAACTATATTAATTTACTTAATAATTTATGATAATAGGAAGGAAAGAAATTACAACGACAAAGATTCAATTTAAAACTTGAGTTCGTTACCTGTACGATGACAGCCGACGAACACAACTTAATTTTATGGATAATCCTTTTAGGAACGTATATCACAATAACTTTGATACTTTAAAATAAAGTAGCACTTATTTAAACTAAGCTTAACTAGCTATAATATATACAAAATTTATTAAAAATAAATTAATTAATTGGGAGAATTATATTATGACATGTAAGCTACAGTGTTGCCACCAATCATCGTCTGAATGTGCACTCATAGTGTCTGATCTTGCTGTCATAGTACGCGAGTCTGCGGAAGCAGTATCGGAGCATACGGTCGAGGTGTCTAGACGGTCTAATGACTCGTTCTCATTATTAAGGCCCAATGTAATTTCCGTAATCCGACGCCGTCTCGGCCTTATCCTCATTCAAAAGCCACGAACCTCAAGCAATCCGTCATGTCTCTGGGGCACCGCGCGCAAATTCTTGTGGGAGTATTTGAAAATTCGATTGAAACCACCTGCCATGCTTTTAAGCTCGTAACGATCATTATTTAAAACTTCTGTAATCACGAAAGGACCCCTAAATCTCCTATCCAATTTAGTTCCATTGCACTCGACGTTTTCAATGACCACATAATCATCTTTAGAAAACGGCTTTACTTTTGCGCGACCGCGGTCAAATCCAACGGTTTGAGATCCAGCAGCTTTCTGAACATTCAACGAGGCAGCCTCCCTAGCCGAGTCCAAGAAAAGATCCAAGCGAACTACATTATTTCTATCGGTACTGTTTATTTTGGACATACCCAAAGAATCCGAACGAATCCCGAACACAAGCTCTGACGGTGAACACCCAGCAACGGTGGACCTGGCACTCTCCAGGGTAAGTTGAATGCCACCCAGCTCATCACGCCATGCTTTGTTAGGGTCATTCTCCACTATAGTTAAAATGCTCTTGAGAGTACGCAGCACTCGCTCGACCCGACCATTGGCTCAACTGGAACCCGCCGCGAACAAAGTACTCCTTCTGGTCGCTTTTCCTGCTCAGCCTTCCCGTAAAGTCGATATGAACCGTGCGCCAAGGCACAGAAATCCTTGGAATCGGGTGAAGCCGAACAACTTGAGCTCCAGATGGACCCTTGGATGCCTTACAGATGATGCACGAGTCCAGATGCAGCAGTTCAGTGCGAATATGATTTATAAGTCTCAAGATAAGAGATCGTGGAACTACCGGTAGCCAAGAAATCGCCTAATTCCGAACAACCTGTCGGTAGAGGATGCCACCAACTGATGAACATGAATGAACTGAAAATGAACTGATTCTCCAACATCATAAGTTCGAGCTACGGTCTCTGGAAAACCATTGTTATAGTACTTTGCGATAAGGTCTTGGATTTCGGTGTCTCGTGTCTGTTCAACCGATAGCCAGCCGTGCTGGAGTTCAATAAAATGAACAGGCTTCATTTGTGCCTTTCCAGGCTCTGTGGTATCGACAGCATCTGGACTCTGCAAGGGGTTTTGAGACAGAAAGTCAGCGTGCTCCATCCCACTGCCTTCGCGACACACGACATCGTAATCGAAAGCCTGCAAATACGCCCACCATCGAGAAACGCAAGGAGCCAAGTCCCTCCTAGACTTCGATGCCTTTAATGAATTGCGGTCCGTAACAACCACAAAACTCCCGCCATACAGATAATGCTGGAAGTGCTCTACCGCACCTACAAAGTTCGGCCCCACATCTGTCGGCCGGCGGCCATGTATTTTATTACGTGGGGAAGGCTGTTCCTCTTTGGTAAGAGGATCTCTCCATAACCTCTGGAGCTAGCGTCTGTATGCAGCTCTACAGGGAGGTTTGGGTCAAATATGGTCAGTACTGATATCACAAATCCAGTCACTACATCCTCAGGCATCGCAATCCTCGGAATTCGTTCAATCACGCTCCGTAGTGCAGATTTGGAAGCGGTTTCCCCAGCACCGATTTGGTGTTGCAAGATGTCGTCGAAGTAATCCTGCAGCAACCTGGGCCCTGTAAATTTCGCCATAAGAGATTGCTTGACCACGCTCCAGGTCATTTCGGTTAGATAATGATCCGCGAGCAATGCAGGATGCATCTCGTTCTTTCAAGGCACTGGCAAGGGCCACGAGCAAGTCCACTCCATCTAGATTTCTCTCAAGAACGACAGCCTCGGTTACATTGCACCAAGCCCCAACGTCAGGCTCCGCGTCATGCATCCACACCGCTGAGCAGCCCTTCGGTGTCCGTTTTCGTCCGTTGGTCTCCAGCCTGGGCCCCATCATATATCCCTCCGAGCTTGCATCAGTATGCAGGCCGATTGGGGCCAAAATCATGACGTCATAAACGCATACAACAACATATTCACGAACTAGATTCTCAGCGCGCCCACGATAACCCCTCTGAAATACTGTGATAGCGTTTCGTAATTCAAAGGGCATAGTAAGGTATTCATAGTGACCATCTTAAAGGCACTCGGCCCCTATCATCATTATCTCTTTTATCCATATTCTACAATAATTATTACAATGTGGGTAGGCGTGAGTTGGCGGACGAAGAGAATAAAACGATACTTCACAAATCACACACAATATAATCACTCTCAAAATTTTATATCTTATGTCATGTATAACTATAGAACTCTTCTATATCACACAATGGACCGGACAACTGAGCAAAGGCGTCCCTTCGACTAGCCAACATTCGCAATGCTGACATAGACCGGACAACCCCTCAGCGTCCCTTCGACCATATAACACAACTGAACTCCACATACACGACCAGTGATCCCATCCGAAACATCGACCTGCATAAGCCAGTTTCCTTCACGGATCACTGTCTCCAGTATAATGCCACAAACACACCACAGTCTGCCTTAGAACATCGACCCACATGAGCCAGTTCTAACACCCAGACACTTCTCAAACCGTTTCAATTTGTCACGTATGAAGTCATAATATTAAAAGTTAAATTAACTTTAGAAAACCTACATGTGAATACCGATCAAACAGATTCACTACCAAAAAGTAATGAAACGGGCTCACCAGATAATGTAGTTAGCGTGCTCATCGATGACTTGAGCTCGCAGACGTTGACCTCTTTAACTGTCGGCGCACTGCTCCCTCCTTTTCTTTCTGGGCATGTTGACGCGAGGTGTCCCGACTTGTCCACATACAAAGCACGTAATCACTCGCGTCTTATCAGGTATTCGAGATGACTGGATCGGTGCCTTCTGTGCAAAACTTCTATGTCCGCGTCCACACAGTCAGGGTCAAACTGAATCAACTGTGTCGGAGGATTACTCGTAGATTGCGTTTGAGTAGCCGCTAATAATCTAGTTAGTAACATTTCCATATTTTGTAGATGATTGGGCATCTGCGGTGACGTCGACGCTTCGTTACATTGCGTATTCTCTTCAGTTCTTTGTCCTGCGAATCCCACTTCTGATGTAGAGAGATTGATATAATAAATCTTCATAATTCGGTAACTTCTATTAAAATCGCATCAGAGTAACAGCACAAGTAATTTATAATTACTAGCTAGTTCTAGTATAAGAATAATAATTAATTCGTTTGAACAAATTAATCATTATACAAAAGTCTAGGTTAAACTACTAGCAGCGTACAACTAGTGCACTGTGCCAAGCCAGAGCCTAGACTGCCCTAGCCACGGTTGCTCCGGTCCTTTTATACCGGTCAGAATTATTCGAGTAGTGGGGTAAGCGAATGACGTACTAGCGCACCGTCACTTCGCTAGATTGACAGCTTGTCAATCTGACATCCAACTGAAACGCCGTCAAGTTTATGTTCGGCGAAACGAAGGCAGCAACAATAAAACCTCATTATAAAAGATTTTTAAAGCTTATATTGTACAATATTTAACCTCCAATTTCAGATGATATGATGTAAAAAAATTTAATTAATTATTTAAATGAACTTTCTTTTTGGTATCATCGCTTTATTTAGATTTTTGATTCCGGACGTTTTTTATTTTACAGCCAACACAGTCCCGGGAGAGACTGATTTTTGATTTCCTTAGCAGAAGCTGTCACAAACTTGATTTGTGTTTTTTTTTCAGAGAATCGGATTCAAACTGAACTAAACTCGGTCTTTATAAAAGTACAAAATAAACCTTACCTCGAATGCCACGGTTGAAACTTATTTTTTTCTGGGTCGTTTAATGCGGCTATCTTCTTCTTGGCGACACTGTCCTCTCCCATTTCAAGTTCAGGATATATGTTGTTTAAATACCAATTAAATGATCTACATTTGAGATTCTTGCGTAATTCTTCACGTTCCGATACATCTCCTATAGATACGTGGGCCGCTGACGGATTTACTTCTATAACTTTTTTCTGAAATAAAAAAAGTAGACTTAAATTGAAGTAAGGATATTTTATGGTAAAAATAGTTACTTAAGTGGCACATAAAAAATATTTAAATGTGCTATATTTTTATATAATGTTTATATTGAAAAATCTATTAGTATTCAAATTTATAATTTATAATGCTATATAAGAGCTAACTATGGTCTGAACATTAGCCCGCATTCAATTTTAAGTAATCACAATTCGATTCTTAAGTTTATAATAAAATATAGCAACAAAGAACATGCTGCTATTTTTTTAACGTTTGGGTCATTCTTAGATACCTGATTATTATCAGGTTAGCTAAATTACCTAAGTTTTATTCCCGATCTTAGTCTATCTATACACTCATTTACATCAAAATTCATTTAACCATTTAATGTAAAGTATCGACAAATAATAATAATAATAATACTCGTACTACTTACCACATAATCGTCCATCCACACACGAGCCATTCGCATTGAGTTCTGTAGCATGAAATCTTCGTTTTCTCCAAACCCATAAGGCCTACGTTTACGGAACACGTGACCAACTCTACTGCACGGTATCAGCTCGAGAATGCCACCGCACATCCAAATCTATAAAGGACAATTTAAAAAATCTACTTTATATGGGAACGTGTATGAAGTGAAACTTCATGGGTTTTTGAAGTGAAACTTCTTTAGAATCGTTGTGATTTCAAACTCGATGAAACGAAAAAATAAGTCCATAGTACCAGGCTCTCAGAGACGGGGAAGAGTTAGCCTTAGTCAGATCTCGCCCACCGCGAGTCAGTGACATTTCTAACTCTGTCTAACTCGTGTGTGTGACATTCGCGCCATCTCCCTCTCTCGACGAGCTTAGACGGGGTTATTTAGTATAAATATAAACGATTTAAAAATTAGTTTGCCAAAGAAGTTTTACTTCTGACATGTGTGCTTTGTACACACGCACTTTTAATTTTTTTATTTAAAATCTGTACTTTAGTCTTATCTGTACTTAATATTAGATTTTAATATTCTTCAATTAATTGAAAGTCGATTGACTCCAAAATCGGGGTAGGTTTCCGCCGAGATAAGATGCGCCATTTTCTAAATCTAATGTGGCGGACTCCCAATGCAATGATGGTAGACTGATTTTATTCAGCCCATTTATGGATTGAATCAAATGAAAGGGGTTGAAACAACAAAAACTAGCAATTTAAAATAAATAGTAAATATCATTTTTAAGATAAGCTATTAATAATATATTGTTTTTGTCGGCTCTAAGAGCCCATTTCGCGGTAATAATATATGCGTAACTAATTTTCGCGGCCACACCGATAAAATAATTTAGATATAATGACTGTGCACGTTAAAAAGAAGAAAAGTATGTCCTACATTTTTACGATAGCACGGTTTAATTCCATATAAATTCTTATTGATGTTAACGGATTCGCATACGTAGAGACTCGAAATCTTAAATGAAATATATATAATAATATATATAATGCAATAAAATATATAATAATAATAAAATAAATATTTAAATGCAATTTATTTGGCAATGACGTTTACTTTACGCTGAAAAAACACTAACTGGTACGAGACATTCTTAGAAATCGAAATAACTAGCACTAAATTAAATACATTTAACGTTAACTTTTTTAATAAATATTATCGATATACTAAAACACGAAACTGACAAGTTCCCTCTCAAATAAGTCTCGATACTAAATTCGTAACCCTATCCCCTCTCATGGGAAAGAATAATCATACTATTAGTAGACTCACACTTCAGTAAGTCGCAGTGCGCAGTTATTGAATTTAGAATCGTTTCTATACAATCAACGTATTAGTTTCACTTTATGAGACCTCTTTACCAATAGGTCTCTGGTTACTGATGACGACGTCAGTTATTTTGTAGTGAAAATAAATTAAAATTTAAAACTGAAAAGAAATGCTAAACATTTTTTAAATATCTTCTACATCTATGTATTTAGCCCCTACACTATTACACATAATAAAATTTTATGTATTGAATCTGGACATTCAATATTTTTTTTTATTTTTTTTTGAAGTGAATACTTAAAAAACTAAATACTTCTTTAGAATCGTTGTGATTTCAAACTCGATGAAACGAAAAAATAAGTCCATAGTACCAGGCACTCAGAGACGCGGAAGAGTTAGCCTTTTTTAGATCTCGCCCACCGCGAGTCAGTGACATTTCTAACTCAGTCTAACTCGTGGGTGTGACCTTCGTGCCATCTCCCTCTCTCAACGAGCATAGACGGGGTTATTTAGAATAAATATAAACGAAGTTTTACTTCTGCGCACTTTTATTTTTTTTAAATATCTTCTACATCTATGTATGTATCTATTCAGTCCTTACACTATACACATAATAAAATTTTATGTATTGAATCTGGACGTTCAATATTTTTTTTAATTATTTTTTTTTGAAATAGTCATTATTACTGATAGAATTGCAGAGGCCGAAGCTATACATTTTGATTTTTTGTTTGTCTGTCTGTGACCGCATCACGAAATGACAACGACATTATAAAGGATACATTTTACTACGGGAAAATATATCATATCTAAGAAATAAAGGGCTGGACCGATTTGGATGAAATTTTGTGTATTTATTTCAATGGGTTTCTTGAAGGATCGAAATCACAATCGGACCCGGTAGGTGGCGCTACTGTCGGTCAAACGTTTGTTACGTACAATATTTTGTAGAATAAGTTAGTCAAGGTATTAGGTAAGGAGAGATGTGCTTTAGCGATTCTGCAACATGCCATGAGAGATCAAAAAGTTCCGCTAAAGGTTTTCCAAGATTATTTAAAAAAAAGTTAAAACCACTATCCTGTATAGGGTTTTTGGTTAATCTATAATTAATATACCTATAGGTATGTATGTATGTATGTATGTATGTATGTATGTATGTATGTATGTATGTATGTATGTATGTATGTATGTATGTATGTATGTATCAATGTATGTATGTACGAGTATTTGTATTAAATGTGATGATACAATTACTTAAAATGATACCTCTTAACATTATTACAAGAATACTTACACGGAATGATAATTCTAAATTTTCTCCTCCCCAAACATTCATACCGGGATCGTATTTGCCGATGTAATTGAAATACTCTCGGTATATAGCAAACAGTCCACCCGCCATTGTTGGAGATCTAATTGGTTTGACAAAGTCTTCATCGTCTAAAAAGAACATTTTATTATATTTTGTAAGCTTTTGTTTCATGTGATTTTTATAATTATGATATAAGTAAATATTGCTAATTTTAATAAAAAAAATGATAGATATGCAATATTTAGTATAAAACAGACAATAGTCGCTTCCCGCGTTTGTACGCTTGCATCTTTATAACTACGCAACGGATTTTAATGCAGTTTTCATCAATACATAGAGGGATCAAGAGGAAGGTTTATATGTAAGTATAAAACATGCATATTATAGTTTAAAAAAAAAGTGCGTGTGTACAAAGTACACATGTCAGAAGTAAAACTTGAATTTAAATTAAGGCTAACTCTTCTCCGTCTCTGAGCGCCTGGTACTATGGACTTATTTTTTGGTTTCATCAAGTTTGGAATCACAACGATTCTAAAGAAGTCTCACTTCAAAAAGCCGATAAATATTACATTTTAGTGACATCAATACAATCGTTAAAACGTTTATAATAAGAACTAACATGAGCAAAGCAGGGGTGAGGCGCTAGTTAAGAATCACTACATAGTAGTTTTTGTAGTTTAAAACTACGCAACGGATGTTTAGTTTTTTTTTTAATTCTTCATCTCTTAATGATTCAAAAGGCACTACGCTCGCATTAAATCAAGGACGAACCCGAGCAAAGCAAGGGTGAGTAGCTAGTAAATAATAATTTACATTCATTACATTATATATTACACCTTCTTATACCTCTACGAGTCTCATACTTATTTATTTTTTACCGTTAAGTACCTCGTAAATATACTAATTAATTATTATTATTTATGTATACTTATAACTGTACTCGACAGTAAGATAAGCCTAACTATTCAATTTTAAGATATAATTTGTCAAGAATTATTGTAACGAAAATAAACTGTGCAATAAAATGAACGTTATAACTTATAAGTAGTATAATATTACTATTATTTCAATACTAAAAATTACCATAAACATTTATTTTATTGCACCGACACTAAACGTTGAAAGGCACTCTTGTAATGTTTTGTCACGTAAAATATAAAAATTATGACTTTTGTAATAATAATTTTACAATATATAAAATATAATTATACAATTATAATTTTACAATAAAATTAATAAGTATAACATAAAGCTTAATCTGTATCTCTTTCGTGCAGATACTGTATGGTCCATCACTACTTATCATAATGCTATTGTCTATTCCGTAGATTGAATCTTTTTAATAAGCTATATTTACAGCCGAAAGTCAAAGACAAGGGTGGAATATAAAAAGATTGCTAGCAGCTTGTGTTCTTTGCCATTTTAAAACTGACTAACTTACTTTTCAAAGTTCCTTTAGGCAAGTTAATCCATTTAAAATGTAGGCCCCAATTGAAACCACCTCTGACCAAAGGACTTGATGTATACTCAAACGTATCTGCATTTATAACATCTATTATAGGAGTGACTGCACGGGGAGAATACTTCACTGTAACACCATCAACCCCTTCTGATAAGCGAGTTAACAGGGGAGGCAGCCAGTCCACGTTGACTTCGATATGTGAATCTAGAAATACTAGCACCTGAAAAAATAATATTATAAGTAAATAACATAGTTCAACATTCATATATAAATGTGTCATATTCAGAAAGTTATACTTAATATCTAAACTAGATCAATTTTAAGTATTTGAAGTAAACTTATTTTTTTAAATAATAACAAAAACTTTAACATTTACTTAATGAAGAATTGCTTTGTTGATATTTTAGTTACAATGATTTACAGATATAAGATTTTGCATTTAGCTCTCTCGGTTATTGCCTGTCCATCCTTCTTATGTAAACATGTATTTTAGACTGTAAACCATATGTACCTAATCAAAAAGTTCATCACAAAGTATAAAACCAATAAAAAGTAAATAGTAAAGATGTAACAATAGCTAATAACTTAGTAACAATTTACAAAAAGCTACCAGTAAGAAACTAAGACCAGCTTTTATTGGGCAGATCTTATAATAAAATCTTTATATAGAATCAAAGGGGAACTCACATCTCCAACACTGTTATCAGCTCCATAAAGTCTTGCACGAATAAGTCCTTCTCGCTTGCTTGTCTTCAGCAGACGTATATTCAAACCCTTATATTTTGCATTTGAATCAGTTGTCTTTTTTATAAGCTCTACATTATTGTTGAAGTCATCATTTATGTAGTCAACTACATTTTCTCCTTCAATGTTATTAGTTTCTAACATTTCATCTTCCGTTTTTATATTACTGTTCAGTTCGTTAACTGCTTCCTTTACGTTCTCATGTAAGCCTTTTATATCACTGTAATCATCCACTAATATAATTTCCTTCAAATGGATTTTCTTGGTACGTTCTAATATGGAGTTAACTGATCTCATCAGTGTTTCAAAATGCTCATTATAGAAACAAATTATGATGGATGCTTTTGGTAGTTTTTCAGGAAATTTTTGTACGCGGCATCTGCAAAATTGTGTTAGAACATAGATTTAATTTGAACATTTGGATCAATTAGTAATGTCCCAGTGCAAGGGAGCATAAATTTATGTTATTACCACAAATTTTCACACATTCGGGTCTCGCACCTCTGATATTTTCATGTAAAGGTCATAATTACCCTTGTCTTACAATGAAGGAAACCTTCGTGAGGAAACCTGACTGTCTGAGAGAACCTAGCAAGTTTTTCAATTGACATTTGTAAGTCCAACGTGGTAGACTATGGAGTGATGCCTCTTGTCTTGTAGGGAGACCCACTGATCCCAGTAGTGTGATGTTAAAAATAGCTGAATATATATATTTTAAGTTATATATTATGTATAGTGTATCAACTATCTTTGGTGGTATCCATAGCACAAGCCTTAGCTTAGCATGAAACTAGATACTACATACTACTACTAGGTGCGTTGTGTGTTAATTTCTCAAGCTTTTCTCTAAAAATATTGTCATTCATTAAAAGATTTCTTATGCTCATTCTCAAATGCACATATCTGACCAAAAACATGAAACATTCTTGATATTATATGTTTGCCGAACTCAATAATGATTTTTATAAAATACATTGCAGTTTTATAACCATAAAGACCAACATATGGATGAAATGAGCATATGAAATACATGTAGTACAAACATGTTTTATAATTTATGATTTGATTGGAAGAAAAAGTAGACTACAAAGTTTACAACAGATAATACTAACAATTTATTCCTGGTGTCAGGCACTCCTCTGTGATTTCCAATTCTTTGAGACACAAGTGTATTAAAAGCATGTAAATTATAACCCTCGTCACGAATTCTAACATCATCAGCATTATGTATCAGTCCAAATTGATTCTCTAAAAGAAAATAATGTTCAAAGATCTAATTGTTCCAAATTTGTTTTTAATATTTTAATAAAATATAAGTAAGTTTACAAAACCCATATCATTATTTTAATTTATATATTTTTAATAAATCAATATTTGATCACTTCTTTTACAATTATTAACCTTTTTAATTTTTATGACTAACTTATAGAGTAGATAATTAATAGAGAATAACTCTACTTATAGATAAAATGAAGTTTGTGTTATATATGAGTTATGGTTATTTGTATTATGCCTCTCCCCAAAATATTTTAATACATAATAGGTATATTATTATTATAATGTTGTTTAGTATTATCTTTCTCTTTGTACTTGCTAATCTTTAGAATAGTTTGTTTTACTATTAAGCAGTTTTAGCAAGGCTGTCAAGGTGGTATTGATATATAGCATAAGAAAGAGAGAAGGTTAAATTATGTGGATAGCAGGCAAAAAAGGCTACACTACCTTTAATAAACCTTCAATGGCTAGTAGAATATAATTTATAGTGAGAGTGGCATAAGTTATTTTTAGGTGAAATCTAACTTAATATATTCTTAGTATTGTAAATGTAAATATTAAGTTGTAATCTAAATGAAATAAATTATGGTAATGTTTTACCTAAGCTTTTATCTGGATGTGCCACACCCTTTATTTCTAGTTGCTTGGCAAATTTTTCTCTCAAATTTAACTTTTTCTGATAAGCTGTTTTTTCATGTTGATACTTCCACATTCTACCCATATACTTATCAATGTTTTGTTTAGGGGCATCATATAACAAATCTTTCCCTTTCAAGTCTGCAATTGATTTATCATTGTTTTTTATACGATCCTTCTCTTCTCTATTAATTAGCTTATAATGAACTCTGTTTTCTGTATGAGTAATGATACTTTCACCTAAAGAGAGTGTACAAAGATATGCATGGATCAGAGCTAAATCAAAAAAATTAAGCTAGTTTTAAAAATTACTATAATTCAGTAGATTCTTGATTCAAATGAAAATCTATTTTGAATAAATCTTAATTTCAAATGTGTGTTATGTATGCACGTTACAATACAAAAAAAATCTATTTTAAGTTTTGCTAGTAAAATTCCTAAACTGAAATAACATATGTAAGAAAGAGGTAAGAATTTCGTTAGTATTTGTTACATTATTAAAACTTGTAATACTTGTTTTTTCTTTATATTATAATTTATAATGTTGTTACTGGATATTTCAATTTTTAGTACAGGAAAGTTGTAATTATAATATTTTAAGAAGTACTTTTTGATAAAAGAGTGAGTTATGAATAGAAAGTAAGGGCGATCAATAAACTAGTGAAGCTAAGAGCAAAAGGAAGCTAATATTGGATAGAGACTTACCATTCATACTTAGCAGCCAATATAAGTACAGAGATATACTCCATGTTGCCGAAGCAAACAATATTCCCCATAGGAAAGAATTATTTAACCTGCCCATTTTTCTATTTAAAAAATAAATGAAATAAAAGTATTTATCAATTATCAGATTACACATTAAGTATTTTTAATGATTTATATTAATTTACATTTTTATCACTTAATGCAGGGATTGTGATACTGCTTATAAATTCAAATTAAATTTATCGATCACTTTCCATACAAACAACACACTTTTTAGTTGTTGGTTGTTACTTGTTGGCAAAACGTTCTGCGGGCTGCGGCAAAGATAAAACTTGAAACTTGAAAGACAATTGACATTTGACAAATCAATTATATTCTTAGCACAGATTAAAAAAAATAACTTGTAAAATGACACTGACGTTAGCCATTTAAAAACCAGAGATAAACAATAAAATTCTCACAGCTAAATGTAAGCTTTTTTTATTATCTTTACAATGGGCATGTTCGCGGCCCTCTTCTAAGTGAAGATTTTCTTCACTTTGATAGAAGAGCATGCGCACGACGTCCGTTTAATATGCGCGGAAATGAGACATGCGCATTAGTTTCTTGTACATACACAATTAGTTTTTTGAATGTGATTTTTCTAACTAAAAAGTGATAATAATATTTACTAGTATAAAAAGTATTTCAACTGTTGTAAAAATATTTTAAATATTAATAATTAATAATATTATTAAAAATGAGTAACTGTGAGCCACAAGAAATTGAGAATGTGGAAACATTCAAGCAAGCAGAGAAAAAATTTTGTCAATAAGATTCGAAAATTTAATGTCTTTTATTAACCATAAAATTTAACAAAATGTTGACAATTATTTTCTGCATACATACCTATTGTTGCTGTAATTTGAAGACTCTTCTTTAAACTAAAAAGTGAATTTTATTGTTGACTTCAATTAGTTTTTATTAAATTATTTTTTATTAAATTATTTTTTATTATATTTATATGAGAGGTAATAAACAAATTTTTTTTATTACATTTATTAATTATTATTATTTATTTATTTTTATACCGCTGGTCACATAAAAAACTAATGCGCATGTCTCATTTCCGCGCATATTAAACGGACGTCGTGCGCGTGCTCTTCTATCAAAGTGAAGAAAATCTTCACTTAGAAGAGGGCCGCGAACATGCCCATTATGAACAATATTATATTTACAAATATATATTTATTTTCACAAGTAATTGTTATATTTTTATGACGTAAATAGGTATAAAATAATGCACATTTCAAAAAATGTTCATTAAATTGAATACGGCATAATTATATTTTTTATATTATTATTATATTTTTTATATTATTATTATATTTTTACTATTATATTGAATTCCAATTAATTTTAGTATAAGTGCGGAATATATAATATTTCAATTTTTAGCTTATAACATATAAGCTTAAGATTTCATTCACAACGTAGATATTTTTAACAAATAAAATATTTTACAAAAATTCATATTTGTAAAGCGTAATTTCGTTCCAGACGTTTGCGGTTTGCCAATAGTCGTGTCTTCAAATATGTATTCATTATTTACATTGAATATGATATTTTTATGATAATGCCTCCTTTCAGTACGAAGGGAATTAGGCACAATCACGCTGGTCAAGTGCGGGTTGGCGGACTTCACATGTCTTTCGAAAACTTGCTAGATTCTCTCGGATGCGAAGTTTTTCTCACGATGTTTTCCTTCACAAGACAAGCGGTAATTATATTAAAAATAATTCGCACATGAAAATACCAGAGGTGACACGGATTTGAAACCGGGTAACTCGGTTATCGAAGCGTACGTGCTACCACTGGGCTACCACTATCTATTATCTAATGCTTACCCAGTTTCAAATACCTAACATGCGTATGGATGCATCCCTCGTATAGTTTGTCCCAAACTACTTTTGATTTGTGCATAAAAAAGACCCTCGTTCGGACTTCGGAACGGGCACAAGTTGCACACAACGCAAGCTATGCCATGTTTCCAAATTTTTGAATTTGTTTGTGATGACTTGTTGAGGTTTAACAAGCGGGTTGAAGAATGTAAACCAGTATATTAAATACCTAGTCATTAAAAACTTCATCTTATAATTATGAGAAGAAGAAAAAAAGTATATATTTTCATGTCTATATTTAGTATATTTTTTACTATTTTTAGAGAATAGAGAATAATGAACAAGTAGGTACTTGGAATTTATCCTACAATAACAAGAGTGTCAGTAAGGAACTTATAAGGTGGGACTTCTAAGTTCAAAGGAGCTGGTCCTTTTCGTGTTCTTCCAACATTATCATAATGACTTCCATGACAAGGACAATAGAATCCACCTGTCCAGTCTCCTGAGTTTGGTATTGGCACACAACCTAAATGCGTACAAATACCAATGACTATTAACCACTCTGGCTTTATTGTACGTTCATCTGGGCTTTGTGGATCCCTTAAACCTGATAAAGGCGTGTTCTCTTCTGCAGATATCTCTGCAGCGGTTCTGTGCTTTATAAAAAGAGGCTTACCGCGCCACTTGTAAGAGTTACACATACCAGGGCCTATATTTTTGATGTCTATTTCGATGGTGGCTAGTGCCAGAACGTCAGCTGGAGCACTCATGCTTGATAAAAAATGGATGAATTCCGTTTTTAAGCCGTACATTCCACAAAGAAGTCCAAAGAAACCTACCACGTATGTATACCCATATTTATCATCCCCAGAGTGCCAGGTAGTTTTGTTGACGTCCTTAAACTTTTCTTTTCTATATGCATCAAAGTTTGGAAATTTCATATCCCGGTGGAGTTTTGGATAATCTTTTTTAAAACGAATTTGAGTCCATACTGTAAAACTGGATGTAACTGGTATTTGATATCTGTTCCCACATACTAAAGAAAAATTATATGATACCAAGTCTTTCTTTTTATTATATTTTGTCTTCCGAAAATAGATAGGTGTGGACTTATAATCTTGGAGAAATGGATAAGAAATTCTTAGGATTTTTCGCCCACAGTCGATTGGTACACCGGTAGTGAGGAAAATCATTTTTTATATTAAAGTCTATTATTAGTCAAATCGGTGACATTTACTTACATACATTAACGATGCATATTGATTGATTATGATTTCAAATCAATTTGCGCAGATGCGAAATTTTACCAATGAGGTTATCAAAAGTGTCTAATCTATTTTTATTTTGCTTTCCATTAATTGTTACATTGCTTATTGCCCGGGTTCACAGTAACAATTTTTCCCATTTATTACTATCAACCTAATTATATGTAAGTAGCTTAATTTAGGGCCATATATTCATTAATCGCGCACCATCAAGAAATCGACAAAAATACCTACATTAATCTTAATAGAGTTGTAATAATGTAAGGAAATTAGGCAAAAGATATGTACCTATTTAATATGAAAATTATAATTTTCATCAAGGAAATCTGAAAAGTACCTACTCGTAATATTGCTTAAGCTTGCTGCTCTACACAAAAATTTTGTTAGCATTCTATCGATTGAAAACCCATCGTCTAATCCTACGTTTGTAAACGGTTCACAATGTGTATTATTATGACAAACTAAATATAAAAGATTAAAAAGCAGCAATAATAATAAAAGCACAAAAAATCTCTTTAAAACACGACATACAACATTACCTACTTTCAATACCCACAATTTTGTTTAGCATTTAACATAAGTAGCAGGTTTTTTTTCTATTTTAGCGTAAGTAATATAGGTAAATGAAAAAATAATGATTTATTTATGTAAGAATTTTATTATGAAATTTAATAATACTAGTATACCATTTGAATACATAATTACCTATAGGACATTAAAAAAGTAGGTCCTATTATGGGATAATTAATAATCATTAAGACTATTAATAGCTTTACTTTTTTAATAGAGTTCATTCGTTATCTTGAAATAAAATTAGCCGTCTCTACTGTTCATTTAAAGACCTACATGCGTGAGGATTAAGAGTAGAATATAAATAAATTAGCTTTGCACATTCCTAGTCAAGTTATATTAATATATACAACTGACAAAACAGTATTGTTGCAATACTGGCGGAGGGAACCCATATGCGACCCTTACACATACCCGTTGGTGCCAAGGCTTAGTGACGTAAGGTGAAAGTGGAGGTCTTAGCGCAACGCTGGTAACGTCTTAGTCGACGATCGCAAGCCTCGGAGAACAAGTGAGTATCTTATTACTTTATTTTTGCACATGCGATTTGTTATTTACTAAATTTATCACAAGCTTTCTCTGATGTGTTTGATATTTAAAAGGATACAAAAAGAAAGATTTGTTTTAGTAATAACTCATGTTTAGTTACATTAATCTTACAGATTTTACTTGAGCTATCGTAATATTTTAATTTAAATGCAGTTTATGAGACTGATTGTGTAATAATTGACTCAAATTTAGGTAATCTGCAAATAGGCGCAATTTATAAAAGTGAATATTTTATGTCTCTTTTTTATCCCCATTCCTAAAATTCTTTGAAGAATTACTCTTTGAAGACTTTCTGCCATCCGGTGTAAATTAATTTGAGAATTAGTAGTTGGTAAGACTACTGGTAAAAACAAAATAATATCACAAATCTCAAAAAAATGGACCAACGATATTTAGAACAAAATATATCGTTGGCCCATTTTTTATTTTATTTATGTATTTTGCTTGAGAAAGTACCAACTATAGCTATGATAACAGACTGATTTCCTCATTTAAAATTACTATGTAATTTGGGCATGAATCATCTTTAGCAAAATAATCATTATAATATAAATGATAATATGATGTTAAAAAAATAACGATCAGCAAGGTAGGCCTAATAACACAAGCGAGTATTTTTATCATATTATGATTATTATATTGTACTATAGGCAAATAATATAAATCATAGTATCATTAAATAATTATTTGCAACTACTAAAAAGTAAAGCCATATTTCAAGAAAAACAGTTCCAGTAATAGCACTAAAAATCATAACTGAAGTTGATATTTTTTTAATTACACAAGCAGATTTTAAGAAAAAACACGAAACGGGAGCAGCAATAGCTCCTGATATTAGAATCATGCACATTCCCAATAAAACCCATATTCCTGCTGCTAAAGCACCTCGAGATCTTGAAGTGGCGCCCAAAAACAAAAGTACATTTGCAACCAACAGCAGTAGGGACGTCAATCCTATTGACAAAAGTGTTACTTTCTTCACAGAATCATCCATTTTCGCGTCTGGACTTTCTAGAAAGTACGCTGTTATGGCTTTTTCGATTAAGCCGTATAGAATAATTCCCGACAACCCAATGCCTCCAGAAGCCAACCCGAATAATGATATTAAATATGTCGCATATTTCGGCGGAAAAGTTCCAAAACATTTAATAACTTCTGGCGCAGATTCCATTGCGGTTGTTTAAACTACCTAATAATAATAGGACTTTTAAAGGTTTTTAAAACAAATCATTTTACAGCTGTCACTAAAACATATATACCAAAAAATAAGAATAAAGACATTATAATATCTAGATATGTGACGGAAATAACACCAGTAAGACAAACTTTTTAGAAAGGTATAAAATGAACCTACTAATATTTTTTCTCCAATATTAATGTTATTGTTTCAGAATGATGACTTCACTGTACTTCCTTCTGTGCATATCGACTGCTATGTCAATCCCTGTTGATGATCCAATTCGAATTGATTTGCCTGTGTACGATCAACCTCGATCCTCCTCAAATGTTGCCATAAGTCAACCTTTTGAACCAGAAAATCATCCAGGATCTAAAACTGTCAGCTCAGCCACTGGAAACCTTATTCCAAATAAGAATCATGATGTTAACAACATCCTCAGCGATAAATTAAACCCAAATTATCCAGCAGTGAGTTAAATATGTTACTATCTCTAGGATGTTTCTGGGGTTCCGTACCTTAAGAGGAAAACAGAACAATCAAAATATAACAGATGTGTTATCTCTTAGACCTCCAAGAATAAATCAAACTTCTATTAGGCATTAAATTACGACCGCAAGAAGAAATTTAAGCATCATCGCAATTTTCATGAGCTTACTGATTTATAAAAGTATATTTAAGTAACGTAGGGATATTTTGGAGAAGTATATTTGGTATTTTCAACACGTAAAGATGGAAATTAGATACCTCTATAAAAGAAACTTCGTGTGTGCTTTATAAACGCATACTTACGCACTAACGTAATGAGTTGTGTTTTACAGAAGGTCGGCGGCGGACTCTTTTCGAAGCCTGTGACAAAAATTGAAAGCGCCATTTTAGAAACAGAAGGATATGGAAGTAAGATTCTTTCGGTAAAGGAAAATGCACAAAACGTTGTAGCTGGTATCTTTCAGGTTATTGAACTTTGCTAGAAAAAAATCTGAAAAGATTTCTATAAATTTTAATTATTCATAATTACTCAGTTGACCAACAATTATTTTCCTTTTAGCCGAAGCCAATAGTGGATACGATTAGAGAAGACGAAAAATATGGAAACAATGGGGATAAATTTTATAGTACCGGTCGTGCCATTATTGGAGGTGCTGAAGGTTTATCAAACTTTTTTAATACTATTTTGGAGGTGAGCACTCATTATAATACAGATCTCTCCATTTCACTCTCTCCCTATCTCTCTCTTAAAATTAATTAGAGTAAGAAAATATAAAGTATTATGCTTTTTTTCTATATAAAATAAATGTTTAATAATAATACCTACAAATTCCTTACAATTAGATAAACTTAATATATTGTTTTAAAGTTTAATAAGCAAAAACATTTATTCCTTGCTTTCAGGTCCCAAGCTCCATAATAAAATCTATAACAAGGGCAGCTACGGAAAAATTGAATAATTTTGGTGGCAAACTAATAGGGTTATAACTTTTATTTTAAACAGATATATGAATCGTTAAAATTGTGTCATTAAAAATTAATTGTTAAGTTAACTAGTAAATTTTAAATGTGTACCTAATTAGTAACTGTAGTCTATTCACGATGATTATAGTCCTTATATACTAAATAGAGATGTTGCGTACCTACATTCATTCTAATAAGATTCGCACGACCGTGTTTCACAATATCTTATTTTGGTAACTTCGCAAGACTTATTTGACGTATGTAAAGTGAATCTCTTGAGAGAATACTACGTCCTAGTTCAAAGAACTTTTGTTAGAAGTAGTTGAGATCGGTCGGACATATTACTATTTCAATAAATGTCGGTGCTTTTGAGTTTCGATTGTACTTTAAACAGAAAACTTGATAGTCACAAACTGAATACAAAACTAGATCGTAAGCATTATTGGGACCTACGAGTGCGGTATATAAAATACATATAATATGTATGTATATTTTGGTAAAACACAAAAGATGGTCATGTATTTGACCTGTATGTATGTATACATATATTTATGTGGAAATTATATCATATGTATATGGAACTATAATTAAAATCGGTCGGACATATTACTGTTTCAATAAAAGTCGATGCATATGAGTTTCGATCGTAACAAAGTATTCGTATTTCGTACACTCTAGTACAAGAGTGATAGAGAGCAATATAATATTAAGTACATACTAATAATGAGTAAGTGTAAATATATGTATTATGAATTTTCACCCGATTGCGATCTATATGTATGTTTTATTGTAACATACCAATAATGAAAGCCTTAACCAATTTTAATTCCTACGCATTTCGATCAGCAATTCCATCAAAAATCGTTCAGAATCCACTCATAATTTTATTATATGTATCAGTACTTATAGAGATAAGTAACTAATGGAGGCGCTAGCCACAGTTTGTGTGTACAGTGGAGTGATAAATAAATTCTTACACAGGCAATATATAAAGGCAAATACTAATTAATATTAAATAAATATTTTTTTAAATACTATTTTTAAGGATATTTACGCTTTAAAATAAACATTAATTGAAATAATCCTATATAGGAATTATTTTAATAATATAACGCAAATATTTTTTGAGACATTTATTTAAATTTATTTCACAATCAAACATATTATAATACTACTAAAACATAGGGTCTATTCTAATTATATATATATATATCCCTACTTGATAAATGTTAACGACTTTTCCTCTACGAAAATATAATTAGGTACTTATTTTAATTTAATTAAAAAGAACAAAGGCAAGGATTATTATAAATAATGCATATTTCTATGTAATAATACCGCTTTTAAACAATACAACTTTTTATAAGTAGATACTTGATTTATATATAAACAGGTTTATTAAATGAAAACAGTACTAGTATTGGTATATTTTGTAAGTTAATCCTTAAAATTAAAAGTAAAACCTTAAAATTTATAATACTACACATTTAAGTTTTGATTAAATTACTTAATATATGGTTGAGAAAAATTATTTAAAATAGTATTTTATATTAGAAACCTCGCCATCACACCAACATTGGTACTGTTCACCATTTAATTAACTTGTGAATACTGAAAAGAACCATATCTACAATAATACAGTAATATAAAACATTATAAAGAATCAGTGTTGAACCAGCATTCGCCTCACAACGTCATAGAATAAAAATGTTGTTTTAAAACAAATTCTATATAAATCGGGTATTCTGTTAAGGGGCCATTCATTTATTACGTAAGACTATTTTGGCAAGTTTTTGACCAACCCCCCCCCCCCCCCTATTATAAGAATAAATAAGAATAGGCCGATCCCCTTCCCCCTGTTTAATATTTATTACGTAAGAGTCTAAAAGAGAAAATGAATACACGTCTGGTTTATTTTAATGTTTATTTTTCAAAGTAACAATTTTTTGAAATGTTTATTTGCAATTTTAAAGGTACAGTAGATACTAGGTACCATTCGCTCGGTTTCCCGCGCTTTTTCAAAGTATAATTTTAACTTTGCGCATTTTTTTGATCTTACGTAAGAACTATCGAGACTCCCTCCCACCCCCTTGTAAGAAAACATAAGACATGGTCGACCCCCCTCCCTCCCTAAATTGTCTTACGTAATAAATGAATGGCCCCTAACACATAAAACGCTATCAAATCCATATAAAACGAAATGATGTCAAGATGCCTTAGAAATATAATGTGATACTTACAAAAATGCATAGATATCAGTATGGTGTGTTTAAAATTTGTCTTTATATACATTACATGCAAACTCACTCAATATAATACTCATATATATATTATAAAGTATATATGATATTGTATTTTTGTAATTAAAGCTGTTTTTACATTGCTCCAGGAAAAAAATATTAGGATTTACCAAATGTGTGCTAATATCAATTCCAAAGTATTTTTGTCTAGAAATTTCATTTGAAGACATGTAAGCCGGTTTACTTTATACAATAGGAAATACCGAGGCTCATCGAAACTAATTAATATTATATTAAAGTAATAATAGTAGAGGAGCTCATGGTGGTAAATGAGGATTTACTAGTACGAAGGGAGAATTAGATGTAAAAAATAAAATGGTTATATGATATTCACTGGTTAATAGAAGTCTGATAGCTTTCAAAAATTAAAAAAATTGTAACATGAAAATGCTCTGCATGACGTCATGGTAACGGAGAGTAGTTTGAAAATGGTGGAAGAAAATAAGAGAAAGAGAGCACTATAACTGTATCTCCTGTAAATTTTATACTAATGTTCGAAATCCGTAGAAAATCCTAGTATCCTCTATTTTGGGCTCCCCCACTATCATGTGTACATCTATAATACTTAAAACATTAATAGAACTTTTAATTACACATATATTTTCTTTAAATATTTGTTTATATCCTAGTGTGCTACTTACTATTTTAATACCATATCAAATTAAATCACACGATGTGTGTTTATATAATATAATTTATATCAGCCGCTAATGTACAGAAACGAATTTTAAATAATAATTATTAAATATTAATTAAAATAAAGTGAAGATCTCCTGTTTACCAAAAGTCCATATGTCACATGCAATTTTAAAACCGTAACACATATTTCAATTGTATATTTAAATAGGAATTGAAATATAGCTATTATAATTCTATTCAATAACGAGTGAAGAACTTAATGCATTAAATATACTTAAGCAATACATTTGGAGTGGATATTAATTTTAAAAATATATATTTACATATTTACACTACTCTGTGTGTTAATAAAACATGTTAAAATATTTAAATTTATCCCAATAAAAATAATTATAATTTCATTTAATATTGTCATGATAAAAAGTATTTATGGAGAATGTATGGGGATTAAAAACTTGCGTTTACGCAAACCATATAAAAATGTATAAAAAAACAAATAACAATATTTAAAAAAAGTAGTAACCATTATTGTGTATATAACATAGATGGCATATACTATCTATGTTATATACACATATGACATCTATGTTATATACAGTACACAACAAAATATATAATAAATAATATGAATAATTTGTTTAGTAATCATTAAAATATAAGTTCGTATATTTTCAGTCCATATTCCAAAATTATTTATTTATTATTATTTTATTTAAAATACAATAATAGCTTTCATTTATCAATTGTTATTATTATTAAAAATAGAGATATAAAAATATTTGAAACCGTTGAATTTCAATGCTTTTTGATTATGTTAGTACGCTAAAAGTTTCGATTGTATGAAGGGAAATTGTTAATGTCATACTTATTACTGAACCACGTGTACTGATTGAAAATAGGTTCGAAAATTTTAGTAGCATTTTGTTATGGTAGTGCATACATATTTATTAATGCCAATCATATAAGTTTTTTTTCAATACTACGTACTAACATACAAACATTTTTTAAACAACGATTTAAGTCAATAGTTATTAATAAATGTACGCGTACGAGTATACATATGTACACGCACAATATTTTAATAGCAATATAAATATATAATACGACATTTCTGCCAAAGCCACATTATATTGAATAAAAGAGATTTTTTTAATTATAATTGCATTGCATATGCTGCGTCAAAATGTCAACGATCTACATAATATATATTATACGTCATTCAAGTTAAACACCAATAATTAAATATTAATTCAAACGCCGTCGCGATCGCGATCGCAAGGCTTAATAAATACGTATATGATAAATATGTCGTTACAAGCTACATCCAACACAAATATATGTAATTATGAAATAACCAATACACCAACACCATCATAAATAATATATATTATATAGATATATATCAATAAAATTATAATCAATGAGACAAACGACAGCGTCGTAGACCGTATAGCGATTACTCATCATCGACATGGTCTAGTACGGAGAAGTCGATGTTCTTGTCAGATCTTAACCGTCATGGGCGATTGATGCATATCTTCCGAACTTTCTCGACGTATTGTTTGTTGTGGGACATAACGATCTCTTGAGTTTTGGGTGGCAATTCGTTGAGAGCGGGAGCAGTTCCCTCATCGATGTCAGTGCGTCTGTAGAACAGTACGTAGGCGGTGCTGGAGCGGCCGAGTACGTTCAGATGATTTTCATCAGAGAATGTGACTTCAGCGTCGTTATATTTGTGCCATTGGTCATTGTCCTTGGCTAGAGTGTAGTAATGGCCAGAGTCGAGGGTGGTACCCGCGTGGATGACTGCTGCGAATAGGCTGTACACGGCGTGCACTGGGTGAGTGCGGACCGTGGGCAGGGTCACCGTGTGGTTGTGGTACACTGAGTGCATCAGCTTTGTTTGCACTTGCAGCTTGGAATCGAACCTGTTACATAGATACAGGATTCGTATTACGATGTTTTAATAATAAATATTCATTAAAAATTTATGCTAATTCCTAATAATGATATTTGTAACATTCTTTATTTCATACCGTTTTAGTTACAGTATACGTTCATACGAAACTTATTTAATCATAGACGCATATTACAGAAATACTAACTGAAAAATAAAATATATTTAACAGATGAATAAAAAAGTAAAAAAAAACCCTTGACAACCTGTACGCATAAAATAAGTTATTTCGCAAACTGAACTCTTAACACTTACTTGAAATTCTTTAGTACAAGTATGAGATACTTGGGAGGAGTTTCAATGAGGACGCTTCTCTCGGCGTCTTGCAAGCAACCGCAATCACGGCATTCATACTTGTTATCTCCCGAGAGACTCTCTTTAGAGCAGTAATATTCCAAAAGGCTTTGCACGCTGTGTTGCCAACCCTCCGGTTTCTCTGGGAACGCAAGCTGTAGGTCTCGGAACACGTCGCGAGATAGGGACCAAGCGTGACAGACGGTGCATTCTACGCGTGTAAGTAACACGCCACCGAACATGTTATCGATGAAGGAATCACGTCGTAAATAGGAAGCCTCACTGATACGATGACGTTTCTTGGGTGGCACCTTTAGGTCCTTTTCTGGGGACATCCGCTTATGACCCGCGGTTAATCCTGAGCTTGAACCTGAAATATATATATAGGGTTATAAACCAAAGTAGAGTTTAGCCTAATTTAGCTGGTAGTCAATAGGTCAATGAGGCAGTGGTATCTCAGTGGTAACGCGCTCATTGAAATACCGAGTGATGCGGGTTCAAATGCGAGTATCGGACCTCTGATATTTTCATGTGTGGCGAATCATTTTAACTTACCTTACGGTGAAGGAAATCATCGTGAGGAAACCTGCATGTCTGAAAGACCCTAGGAAGTTATCGAAAGAAAAGTGAATTATGCCAACCGCACTTGGCCAGTGCCGTGGAGCCCTGGTATTGAAAGGCACGTGCAGCGTGCAGATCATTGCCAAATACATGAAGTAATCAAAAGAAAAAGCCAAAATACATTAAGTAATCAAAAGTACTTACATTAGATGTAGTACTTATATTTATATTTTTATTATGCTTACACTTTAGTAAATATTATAAAAATGATTTTCATAAAAATCTAATATTAAATATATTAGATTTTTTGAGATTTTTATGAAAATCTAAAGATTTTTTACTTTACTCTTATATTAGACAATTTGTAAAGAGGTTTAATTTTAGAAAATATAAAGTATATACCTGCAGCGCTGCTTCCAGGCCTGGGTGAAAGAGCACGACTGTGACTTGACTCTGAATGATCATCACTAAAAAGAAAAAACAAAAAAACACTATTATAAAATCTTTAAATTTTTCATCATCAGCCATGACGGTACAATCTAGGTCGTACATAAAAATATATCACGTTTAATATAAGCAAGTTATCTAGGAGACATTTTTAATATTTAAGAAATATTTCATACCTGACACGCGAAGAGTAATGTTGTTGCACATGTGGATGCATCATGCGCAGGCGACTAGCACCGTTCAGTACCGCTGGCCTCGAGTAGTCGAAGTTACGGTCCGAGCAATGTTCATACGACTGGAGAAGTTCGAATAAATATCTGCAAGCGGATTGATATGCTTAGTTGTATTTTAACTCATATAGCTACTTATCTAGCTTGACAGATTACAATAACAATAAATAAAATAAGTATTTGTGTGCTCGTCAGAATTTAAAATTATATTTCTTTTAATTAGTTTATATTTTATTCGTATTTCTCTCAGCAAACCCTTTTATTTGATATCCATATCATGCAAAAATCGCATACATCACCATCTTTAAGTCTACCATATTGAATTAACAATGACGTCACTTTCATTTCATGCCCAAATCATAGCTTCATAATGGTAAAAACCTTCAAAATGATAAATCACCATTTTGTAACTTACGCCATATTGGATTTAAAATGGAGCCATTTAGTTATTATCATGCAATCACGAGAACGAACCGTGTGTGCCAAATTTCAGCTCAATCGGAGACTGTCAAATTTGACTTTCAAATTTAAAATTTAACTTTCAACAATACGAAGCTTAAACAAAAACGTCTAGTATTCAAATTATTGAGTTTTTAATAAAATACAATGTATGTAACAAGGCCATATATACGTATGTGAATAAAAATAGTCTATCGATAAAAAGTAGAAAAAAATGGAATACAGTTTACTTTTATAACAGCCTTACAACCTGAAATCAAGATAGGTACGAATATCAAATATACGCCTACACTTTTCGATAAAGAAAATATGTTGGAAAAATATATACTGAGTAATTAATTTGCCTCAGAGACGACAATGGGTGTTAGTATCATTGGCTAATTGTGTGCATGGCGACCTAGACAAGCTTAGTCCACAATCATGACAGATACTGGATAAAGCTCTTTTGTTACGCGTAATAACTTTATAGGTAGCACATAGAAGAAATGGCGTCATCGCGTTTGTTGTTTAATACTAATGAAAAAAGACGTGGTTTACTTTCAATGCCTCTCTACATACTTATTACTAAAATACTGCGTTTTGTCGAACAGCATTTTATATTTTTTTAGATTGTTATTTATTTCGTTCTAAAGGTAATATGATATATGAAACTTAAACGCTTAACAGCTACGAACTATTACCGATTATTATCGTCGTCAATCGTTCATTCGATATTTTGATTGTCTTAAAACCTCTTGCTTTTCTCATCGACCTTTGTAATTTAAAACACGTGATTCGTGATTCCCTAAATCAGCTTCCCCTACCGCCACTCGCGCATGTGCTTTGATGCAATTATGCATTATTGATCTATAGTTTTGTTTTAAGTATTTCTTTATTATTTTTCTCGATTAAACGTATACTACAGAGCTACAAGAAAATGTGTCTTGAATTTATTTTTAAGAAATACTTTGAAAAAAAAAGGTGTCACAAATATTCTCTAATCTGAGATCGTTAAAGGTAAAATGATCGGGGTGTAAACAAAGCACTTTGCCCTTTTTAACGTAGACATGACTTTCGAAAATTTGGTAGGTTCGCAGACATGCAGGCTTCTTTACGATGTTAGAAAACATAGAATGATACACAAATATGATACACAAATAAAATTTCGCTGTAGTACCAAAATCTATTACACGTACTTTGTACCTAACCGCAATTTACGTCTCATGCCCATCGCTTTATATACAGTCATCGATCGATTATGGTTAATATGTTACATGCAATATTGAAGATTTTTTTTCTTGATGAGATGAGAACATTATGTACATGTTTTACAATAGCTACATCATGCTAGTTACAACGTTTTATAAAAGCCTGTAATATACCCTATAACACTGGCGCTGTTAAGGCAAATTAAACAATATATCAATCATCAAAATTGGTCAAGTCGTTTAGTAATTATGAGAGGTTTCGCTGCAGTCGGGTCGTCATAACTATTGGAATATGTGTTGACAACTCTTCAGATACTTTAAGAATATCATTCATAAAAGCGAAAAAATTATAATCACGTTTATATATATACACGTTTCATTTAGGAGTGTCTGAAGAAATAGAAGAAGACTTCCCTTTGATATAGGATTTATCATTTGTTCGTGGAAGAATAAAATCTAGAAATATATTCAGGAAAATGCACTATACAGATCATATTGGTTGTAACAGTGTAAGGGCTAACCAGCTCCAGTTCTCGATAGTATATGTAATTAAATATTACACGTTATGTGAGTTGTTTCCTCTTTAGTTGGCATCTTTAAATATTATTAGTTTTCGAACGACTTGGAGAGTGATCGCTTCAAGCGCTTCGCTGCTTAGTAGCTTGATAAGGGCATAGCAACATATTCTCCGGTCAATAGTCCGCGTATATTTCCAGTGTGGTCTGAATTGATTTTCTTTATTTGATAATTAACTTTGTAACTGCGCTAAAATATTAGGCTACTACACAGAAATACGATAAAATATTGTATATGTTTATAGTAAGTCGTTTAAAAAGTAATGACTTTAATATTTATTAATTTTGTAACTACACCTACGTCCGCACAGACACGCGGCTTGCTTAGCGCCTAGAGCCTAATGAGTCACTTACCTAGTACAGTTCGCGTCATGTAAAAAGAACGCTGAGAGAAAGTGGTGGGGGGTGTGTTTGCGCATCGGTACATTCGCATACGAAATTCCTAAGCCTATTTTTTTATTTTTTAACTAGCCTTTCGTTTACGATGTATATTGATTATTGGTACGTACATTAAAAAATATATTAGATAGAATGTCATTAAATAGAATTTTATTAATTAATAAAATATGTTTGATTCAGTGTAGAATGTTTAATCTACTTACAAAAAATTAAATTATTTCGTTTAATATATTTTTTTAAATTATTAACTGCATTATTATCAGACTCTCTCTTTATAAAACAATATGCGTCAAAAATATTTTTTCACTATTTTTAATATAAAATCATTTCGTAATTAATAACTTTTGTGTGCGCGATGGTATTTTAAACTGACAAACCAATAGCGAGCCGAAAAGCATTCGACGTGTGCACCACCGCCCCGCGCCCCGCGTCTTACCACCAAATTGGCCGATAAATCGCCTCTGCGCAACTTGACAGCCAGCGTTCTTTTTACATGACGCGAATTATAGCTTACTAAAACGAACGTTTTAAAATGATCGCGACCAACCGGTTGCACTGCGCGCTTAGCGCTTAGCTAGTTTCTAAGCGTGTATCTAAGTAAACAAACATGTTTGTTTTTGACACTAGGCGCGAGGCATTTTATTCAAGAAATAATGGATGAAACATAAATTGCATCAATTTTTAAGAGTTAACCTTTGTGGAATCCGGCAAATGAACTACATAAAAATTCAATTATTAACATATATATCTGAATGGAAGATTTCATTTACCATAGATGCCTAATCAGATACTTTCGAAGCCAACTTCATCTATATTATGCAAACGTTATAAGTTGGCAAATGACGTATTATATATTTTATCCTATATATAGATCTCTCAATAGCTATTTTTGAGCTTAATTTATTCACAATTTTTTGTTCAAGTAGGACTTATTCATGTGAATACGTTACCAGGACCGATCGGTCACAATAGGCGAGAAATGAACGAAGTTATACTTTATATGCGCAACAAAGAAATACCGGAAGTGTTCCATAAATATACGCAATTTGACAATTATGTTTATTTCATACGTCATCGATGGTATGGGCCCGATATTTTTAGACAATTATACAAGACTAACTTTCGTGCTTTGGCTTCTGTGAAAATCTAGAACGCCCTATTGTTATTAAATACAAAACTTCGTATTGTGCTGTTTATTGCTAAAAAATCTTATTTGCAACAAGAACTGGACGCAATAGCAGTTATGATAGACATAAGAATATCATAACTGCTGCTGCGTCCATATACAGATATACTATATCAAAAGCCAATCCTAGATGAAGAATCAGGTCTTATCCTAATTCAACTTTGAAGATACAATACCCGTACAAACAGATCAACTAACAATCTTTACAATTAACATATAATCTTGAACATTAAAAGTTAGAAATAAACAACGAAAAGTCAATAACTTACAAGTCACCCACGATGCGCCACATCAACCGTTTCAATCATCAACCTACGCAAAATTTAGCCCTTTCAAAATGAATATTTCATTAAAGATTTCCTTTAAGTGAACTGTTAAAAGCCGTTTATGAATGTTCAGCTATCTTATTCTGTTCATATAAAAGCGTCATAAAACAACAAGTACATTTGTTACAGTTAATTTTGTCTCATAAGCTAAATAGGTTTTTATAGAAACGTGGTATTACTAATTACATAGAGTTTATTAGTAGAGTTTAAGAACACTCTTTAAAATAATAAAATTTCGCTTCGAGCGCTTTTCGCGCTCTTTAAAGTATCTATACGATAACTACTTATTATTACCTTCAAAATAACAATATTAGGACATTATATTATTATGATTTAATACACAGGAAACTATTTTTAAAGCGCTTACTTGAAAAGCCAAGTAAAGTAAACTCAAGGGAGAGCTGATTTCGTATATCTAAAATTTTCTTATGACCAGCTGCAGCGTGGTGAACTATGGAATTTTCCTCCTCATATCTGTGCAACTTAGATGCCAAACCGCTATCTATTAGGATTTTATAGAACTAGCCGATAAATACACCCTAAAGTCGTCTAATAAACATTTAATTTGCAATAACAAATATTGAGATATATCAATAATTGAGATAAAAACTCCAAAATTTGATAAAAATTGTTCAAAGAAATAAATAATAATAGAAAAAAAAATTTGATGAAAAAAGTTCAGTAGTTACGGAGTTTATCGCGAACATACAAGTTCGAATTATACGATTCGAATTTCGAATCGAATATTATTATTTGATTCGATTCAAACGTTATTCGCACACCCTAAGTTATCAATAGAACACGCACACTTTACATGGGAAAATTCTTAACTGCCAATCGTAACGATTGTTTAAGGGACTCCAAATTATCATGGCATTTAGAACAAACCATACTCTCTAAAACTGACAATAAATTATAATCCACCGGATTAAGATCGGGACTAGATGACGGCTTCAGGTCTGATGAAGTTCGGTTGGTATGAATCGAATGTTGGTAAGATTGGGTGGCTCGAACTTTATGACCTGGCGCCGAGTCTTGCTGAAAGGACCGTTCTTGGTTATTGAACATGGTGTTGTTAAGGGGCTTAACGACCTTCTCAAGAATGGTATCATGACGCACTTGTGCCGATGATTTGATACCTTTTTAGGATAAGATTACTTCGAATACTTTTCCCTAATGCTTTGATCGCCTTTTTCGTACGAAAACTACGTGGACGGCCAGCCAGATCTTTTTCTGTCATAAACAGAGAAGGTTTCATTGTACCACTCAATAGCTCGGTACACAAACATTTGACTAAGCGTACGAAGAGTTTTAAAATAAAACTGTTTAATAGTACTTTATCACTTAAATTATCGAAGATATATCGACTACTCCTCAACACTAGTCACTCTACTAATAAAATAAGTGCGTACTTATTATCAGGGCGACGGCACCAGCGCTACGACAATAATTATTCAAATTATGATTTTGGTTGACCTTGACCCGCACGTAAAGTTATACTGGTGATGTTTCAGGATAAATATTTCCCTTGTACTTAATTTCTATAACATATTTTAAAACCTTATTGGTTTTATTTAGTTATTATAAATGAAAAGAACAATAGTAATATAATAGTTATTAAAAAAATGAACACTAGTCTACGTAAATTACGAGTTAAGCGAAATAGGCAAAAAACTATTTATGTATCGTGCACTGAAAATTATAAATTATTTTCTATAATTAGTTAAAAATACGTTTTTAGTACTGTCAAAAATAAAGAAGTAACAATAAACTTAAAAAGGAAAGTAATGTATATTATAAAGTTTTTATGAGAAAGCTGCATTTCGCAATATTACGGCGATGGCGGCTAAAGGGTTAAGAAGATCATGGCAAGATTAAAAGGCGGATAACGAGTGGGTTGTGCCCTAGAAGCTAAATAGATCATATTGTTATACACCATAACTTAAAATATCATTATCATTCTAAGTAGAATATGAGCATGTTTACCTATTACAATTCAGCTTTGTTCAAAGTCAGCTTTTTTCAAACACTTATAACTCGAGAAAAAGAAACGATAGATGTCGATGAAATTTTCAGGAAATCTTCATATTGGCCTAGCGAGTGATCGTGTGAAGTTTAGTAGTGATTGAAAATATTGTTACGTACTTGATGTTTATGATTGGAAATTAATAGTCTCTAGCACTAAAGATGTTTTATTGCTTAAATACACTTTACAAGATACTCTTATATACCAATATAGGGTGTCCAATAGGAGCGGGTCAATTTTGAAATCAAATAAAACAAGTTGTGTGTGAGCTATAAATGAAATTATTGAATTATTTGCTAGGTCTATAAATGCCATTTGCTATAGAATATACGATCGTCAAAATGACCACCGCGGCTTTTAACTATGGATCCCACGAGTAGGGATTGCAATCCGGAAAACCGGATCCGGTAATCCGGCGGATCCGGCATCATTTCACGGTCACCGGATCCGGTACTTATATACCGGATCCGGCGACCGGATCCGGTGTTGCTAATTTTTGGCAAAATAATAGAGCTTTTGCATGAGTTGGTACTTTAAATGCGTAGTGCGTGGTGTTCATGCGTGTGAGTTGATGTCTGACATAAATATAAGACTTGTTTGTTAGCATTATCGAATACTTTAATAATTATAATGGTGAGACCATCAGTAAAGTAAGGTAATTAATTATATTAGATTTTATAAAGTTACTTTATAAATAAATAAATAAATCTGTGAAAGTGACAGCTATAGGAACACTGAGCTACTCGTTACAACGTTTAAATTTTACCTAGTTGCCTACTCTAGCCACCGCTACATTTTATTTGTTTGCTCGTTGCCTAATCTTAACATTGGGTTAAAAAATGCTCAATCCTGAATGACTGATGGATCAACGCTCAGCCTAAACTGCTAATCGTAGAGACCTGAAACTTTTAGGGTGTGACCTTGTAGTTTATGACGTAGTTATCGGATTAGAAAGGAATTTCCGAAATTTTATATAAGGGAGTGAAAAACGGGAGCAATGTCTGTATGGTGTGATTCCAATTTACTTAAAATTTTGCATAAAGATACTTTAACAGAATTGATGGCAAACGTGTTTCGTATTTTATTGAAACCCATTGCCTTACGGGGTTAAAAAGGGGTAAACAGTAATTTGGGGGTAACTTACATCAAAGATGAAATCAATACTCCTTAGTGCTTTTGATTTAAGTAACAGTTTATTTTTGCGCATGTTTGAAAACGAAATACTTTTCTCATCAAAGTCAACAAAAAGTTTGTAATAGTAGGCTTAGGTCTATCTACTACTACAACTACGCCAAGAAAACCGAATAATTGGTTTAAAGAGTAGTCCTCATAACAAAAGGGATGAAATGGTAAATGGGGAATCAATTCTTGGTATATTATAAGTAAAAGCGTATAGCCAAACATATTTTTTGTACTTTTAGTTAGCGAAGCCGCGAGTTCCGCTAGTTTTTTATAAACTACTTACCTATATTAAGTACAATGATACTTGAATAACTTACTAACAGTTCATTTTGAACCAAAAAGGCGAAAATTATATCGGTCTGGCCGGATTGATGGAACTTCAGCCGGATCCGGCCGGATTGAAAATGACGCCGGATTGCAATCCCTACCCACGAGTCCAATTTTCGATGACCCAAACATCGTTTTCGAAAAAGTAAGGACCAATGAAGTCGCCGGTCCAAAATCCAGACCCAACAGTATTTTTTATGGATGCATTGTCATCTGGTGAACCTTGAGTATTGCCCTATATATGGCAATTTTGCTTTTAACAAAGCCATTTATCAAAAAAGGCGCCTCATAACTAAAGATGATTTTTGGCAAAAATGATGATGTTCGTAAAAACGAATTTAGGTCCAGTTAGCGGAAAAACGGGGTTGTGTATGGTTATTAACTTGTAGCTTCTAGGTTAGTTGGATGTTGTACGGCTGCAAGCCCAACTTGAAACGAAATCCGCCAAGTTGAAGTCTGCTAAAGGTCGAGTTCTTGTGGACGGCCAGGAATAGACTACCTCGGGTTCTCTTGGACATTTTACCAGGTAGCTGCGATTTTCTTGGGCGATCTAGCGTTCTAATAATAAACAGGTATTGACTGTTTGATTAACTAGTAGTCGCTTCAAATTTGTGCACTAAAATTTGCAGGGTCAACTTTGAATATACACCGCGTCTGTCGTAATATGCGCGTAATGTGCGTAGCGACCAATAATTTTTTAAATATTTTTAATTATTATTTGCACACGTTGCTTCATTGTGTAACTTGACATGATGATTTGGCAGCAATAACGAAATAATAAAAAAAATTTAGAGATGTCGCCAAAATATTATGACCGCTACATCCTGTCAAAATCGACCCAATCTTTTTGGAAAACCCTATAGATATGGACTCAAGATTCACTAACACGCACAGTTTGTACAGAGCACTAGTCTATTTTAGTTCCGTGCAGTGCATTTTACTTTTTGATAGTCCTTCACTAAAACTTCAATCAACTCTTCTTGACTTTTTCACTATATCGTATATCTTCTCAGTCTCCACTAAACATCGAATATCAACTGATCTCTAGACAAACTGCCGGTGGTTCATAAGTGTAAATATGGAACATACTAGTATCGAAAATTCATAACGTTTCTAGTAACTTCGAATCCTTTCTTCGAAAATCTTTCGACTCCCTCTTCATCTCTACCTCTCTCCCTTCCTCTCTCTCTCCCTATCTCTCTCTCTCTCCCTATCTCTCCCTCTCTCTATCTCTCTCTCTCTCTCTCTGACATTAAATTTCACAACAGTAAAGCATGGTACAAGTGTTATCATGAAGGATTCACACTCTATTACACGACACTACCCCCTCCACCTCTAAGACATGCTCATCTCTAGCATCGTTGTAGCCGTTATACTTGGCGAATCGGTCCACATGTACGATTTTATGCCGAGCTTCTAGATGTCGTTGGATTTGGAAATCGACATCGAAATTCTAAAGCATGGTACAAACGTGCTATTATGATGAATTCACACTCTATTACGCGACTATATTAACGCGGTCGAAGCCGCCGGTACCGCTAGTTTTAAATAAAAAAGAGTATATAAACCGCAAGTAAACATAAACCAAATTAAATAATTTCAAATCTCTTTTTTATTTAAACGAAAGTTTCTATTTGAAAGCCATTTTCTTGTTTATCTTATTAGCAGCCCGTTCAGCTCTAAAGTTTAAGCCAATATCCTTTGTTAAGGATCTACAAGTACCGAGTACTAGTTTAACTTTCATTCGAGCAATCCTGTTTTGCGCTTTGCATATTATATTGGCAGGTCATATTAGTTTGTGTGAGTTGCCTATTTGTTAAATATAGCTAGATTTTATAACTCAGGTTCTTACACCGTGCGTTAAGTGAAGTTTACTTTGATCAGATTTTAACGAGATTTTAGACGAATTATGCATCATTATATGATAATATAATATACCTATATCATTCGTATAAAATTCAGAAAGAAATTTCTATCCTAAATGAAACAACAACTTTACTTATAATTTACTTACGTAAGTATGGCTCATCTCTACGTAGATTTTTTCTATTTTCATTTCAAAGAAAAATTTGACGCTTTATCAAGATTTCAACTGCAAGTTAAACCCTATTCATATGTATAGGTATAATTCGCGTCATGTAAAAAGAACGCTGGCGGTCAAGTTGCGCAGAGATGATTTATCGGCCATTTTGGTGGTAAGAGAGGGGCGCGGGGCGGCGGCGCATGCGTCTCATGCTTTCCGGCTCGCTATTGGTTCGTCACTTCAAAATACCATCGCGCACACATAATCGTGCACACATGAAAATCGGTCAAGCCATTTCGGAGAAGTTAACACGATAACAAACACTGTGACACGAGATCTTTATATATTTGAATATATACAATATTATAATATACTGAATTTAATATATAACGATACAATATGAATCAACATTTTATAAGTATCATTGAGATAGAATCCTGTATTGATTTTATACTAGACACGTTTGTAGCGCTTCGACTTCTTCGTATCGAGTAAGCTCTTAATAATCTTTCAACTGCGACCTTTATACTCTCAAATATCTAACAAGAATTCTCCTTAGAATTTTCCTATATTATATTACGTAAGAAATATTTTCAGTGTTATTACTATATGTACCTATATGTATCCTCTGTACGTGTTTAACTATACACCATGCAATAATTACTTTTTTGATTTTTCTAATACTAAATTAGAGAATATACTCGTAAATATCATTTTTTAAAAAGAACAGAATCATGCTTCATTAAAAGTAAAAAGGAACTACAAGGAGCTTCTGATCTGATGATGACAGTAAACGAGTACACCAACTATATCATTTAATAGGAACAGTCGGTATTCTATCTATATATATATAATGAAAATGGTGTTCGTTTGAGGCTCAATCACGCCTAAACCACTGATCGTATCGACATGAAACTACCACCATTCGATGCGAAATTTATCCTAGATGGTTTATGTCTATTTATTTTTCGAATTCTAACGTTCCTTCATTTTTTTATTGCTGTTTTACTTTTATGAACATTTATCCCGCTAATAAAAACAAAAGACAAGCGTTTTCTCTTGATTCTTTTGTTTTCATGGATTTCAACGGAGTTTACTAAACGGATAATGTTCTTTTACATTCAGCGAAGAATCTACTTACAAACTTCCACGCATTCACCCACCAACTCCCACGCACTCCTGCACACCCACTCTCATTTTTTGATAAAAATAAAATGCCGTATCTATGATCGAGTATCACTTGAGAACGGCTGGACCGATTGGGTTAATTTTTTTTTTGTTGTCTTCAGAATTGTCAGGAGAATGTTTATATGTAAGAAAATTTTAAAAAAGTCTGCTAAAACGTTAAAAATTTCGATGATAATCGAAGTATTCCAATTTCTATAGTTACTCATCACGAAATCTCGGGAACTATAGGACTTAGAAATGTGAAACTTGGTAGGAATATTACTTTCGTTATGTAGAGGTCAACTAAAAACGGATTTTAAGAAATTCATCTCCCAAAGGGGATTGCGGGGGCGTTAACAATGAACAATTCCCGTTTTTAAACTATAGCGCCCATAAATTCCAAATTTGGTAGGAATCTTCTGTAAGAGATGTAGAAATAGTCTATGAACGAATTTTACGGTAGCTCACCCCACAGGGGGTTGCTGGGGTGGTTTAACAATGAAAATTTTCATTTTTTAAACCGTAGCTCCTACAGACTCCAAATTTAGCTAGAGTCGTCTATATGTGATGCAGAAATGATTTAAGAGCGGATTTTACAACAACCCACCGCCGAAAAAGATTGCGGTAGTGGGTGTTAAAATGTGAAATTTCTATTTCCAAACTGTAACCTCTATAGACTTTAAATTTGGTAGTAATCTTTTATTTGTCATGCAGAAATCATCTCAAATAGGATTTTACGAAATTCTATTTCCAATAGGGATTGCGGGGGTGGGTGTGAGAATGTTAAATTTATGTTTCCAAACTGTAACTTCTACAGACTCCAAATGATTATTTTTTTACTGTTTAAATAGAAAAGGTTAAAGTCAATTGTTTTTTTTTTATTATTTAATTAATTTCATTTGTTTTTATATAACCTAATTAATTTTATGATAAAACGTCAGTTCATAAGCGGTTGAGAAGTGAAATAAAAATGTCAGACAGAGAAAGTATTGAAACTTTATGTTTGTGTGCTGACTATGTGTTTGGTTCTAAAAACTGGTCTCATGAGATAAAAGCTCAAACTTTAGGTAAGTAATGATTTGTAAAATATATTGATATAATATAATTAAATTGTAAATTACAAATTTTTATTAATAATTCGACATTAACTATCAAAAGAATCAAGAAAGTCTTATATTGGATGTTTCACAACAGTCCGAATTTGAACTTTAAGTGACAGACGATTCCATGAAGGGATTGGTTGCTTTGAAGAATACGATAATATAAGTGAATTTTCCTTCGCAGAGATTAGAGAGGTGAATGTGCATAAAAAATAAAATAATAATAATAATAATAACAACTTTCCTCAGATAGCGATGAAACATTTCATCAAGCCACCCAGAACTGATTCAGCACTTGGTTCACGCCCGTGCTGGATTAGATTACCAGGCATAGCCTGAGATATCAAACTTGATAAAAATAAACATAATAATAATAATTTATTATATCAATAAATTTTATTTTAAGTGAATTTGACTCTTCTTTGAAAAATATTTTAAATTTCAGAAAAAAAATAAAAATTAACAAAAAAAGCAAAAAAAACATAAATAAAAAAAATAAAATTAACAAAAAAAGCAAAAAAAATATAAATAAAAAAAATAAAAATTAACAAAAAATTCAAAAAAAAAATATGAATAAAAAAAAATAAAAATGATGAATAAAATTTAATTTATTTCCTTTGAAAATTCGCCCAGCGAAGCGGGCGGGGACGGCTAGTTCTAAATATAATAATACGTATTGATTTCCAACAATCGTGGAACGCCCGAATTTTGTTTATTTAAAAATGTTATTTATATCATATGGCATTCATTACTTATTTATTTATTTTTCCTTTTACCATAACAAATATTATAACAAATATTTATCCTAACAGCTTCAATAGCCTCCTTGAAAAGCAACACAACGGTATTATTCCTCTTCTTCATAAAAATAAAGCACCAATTATAATATTATAATGTTTGTTAGATTTTCTCAGAATAAATAATCAACATCTATAAAGAAAGCGAATATTTCATTTAGTCTGGAGATTAATTTCACAGAATTCGGTGATAGCGTTATACTTTTTACCTGAAAAGCTATAATTGTACTTTGTACTTGACGGGCATCCCTTGAAAGATTTTTTTTAAGCTTTGCGTATTTGGTAATTGTGTAAGAGGTACCTACCAGGGAAAATTTAACCTTTCTTAATATAATTTATAAGAAACTTATCTACGCCTACATAATTATAATAAAAACATTTATGCCAAATATACGGAATATAATATTATATTTCACATCTATCAATATAGCATTACGCTTTGAAGAAAGTTAAAGAAAATGTTCATTTCTATAGTCATAAAAATATAATATACACTAATATAGTTACTCACCCCATAAACTCGGAACTGTCGTGTTGGTTGTCCCTGGTGAAGAAGGGTGGTTTGACAACGCTGAAAAACTCATCCGGATTCAGTTTCGTGGTGATCGAGTGCATCATCTTAGCGAAAAGAACGCTCATCTTCGCCCAGTACGGAGCTGCCGTCATTCTCAGCATTACGTGATTGCTGAACCTAAACGTAAGATAAACTTAATGTGTAATTACATAATTCCATTGAACAATTATAGATGGTTATTTTATCCTCAAAATTAATGTACACTCAACCTATGATATACCTATTTAATGGCAAAAATCTACACAATAATAGTTATAGTATTGGATACATAATTGATTTAACTATAAAAGGGAGTTGGCGCCTTATTTGAAGTTGGGCAAACGATGTTTTAGCTTTAACTTATACAAAAGATATTAAAAAGCTTAACAAAAGAGCTTTACAAAATACATGTTCAATAAAATTAAGTTTCATTCAAAAGAATCTTAGGCTCTTCCCAATATGTTAGCTAAGCTGGATTGTACTCTGCAGAAAACGTACGCATTATATCCTTGCTAATATTATATAGCAATTGCAATTGATACATTTTTCATAAGCTGGTGATATTTTAAAATTTTCAATATTCAGTTTTTATTAAATTTTAGAATTATAGTATTTTTAATTTTGATAGTAATTCATCGATTCCACATTTGATGATTCGCAATTAAAATTAAGTAGATTTCAACTTTCGCTTCAGCAAAATCAATATGTAATAATTCAAATATAGTAAGTTCGCAATAGTTAAAAAGATCTATAAAATTCTTTATAACTAGCCCAATGAAATTATTAAGGTAAAGTCATTTTATCATTTCACATTGATTTCAAATGGGTAACCAAGTGTAATTAATGTGTTCCACGCAAATAAACTATAACCTGTCCTTGACACATGGCAAAACCTTCAAAGTGGAAATTGTTGAATAAATTATGCAATTTAATTATTGGTGTTTCTGTTGAGTAAACATAATTTTGAAGGAAAATAATACCAATACTTTTAGGAAAGGCATATTTTCATCGCTGCATTTTCTTATATATTTATAAAATATATCGTACTAAAAATACTTAACGGAAGAAGCAAACTGAAGTTAAAATAATAATAAGCATTATTAAAAATTAGCTTATATGGCATGACACATACATATAACAATAAAAATTCGCATAGTTTATATTCGAAAAAAAAAAGGTAAAATCGCAGGACATTAAAGCAAATAAAAAAAAACTTTCGCAAGCGAACCTTCTGCAAATGCTTCAAAGCGTAATTTTCTCTTCATATAATATAATATTTTCCTATTAAAGAGTATCGAAAGAGGATTATATAACGAAGCAAAGTGGTCCAAATATAGCTCGTAAGCCTCTTCATGAAATGAAATTCGCAATAAAATAATATAGATCTTAACTGTAGTGAAAGATTTTTGGAGAATGTTGTGTTTTTAAACTATTGGTTGATATTTTATCATACTGATATTAGTTCGAGCCTTACTTTAGATGGTTGAAAGTGGTCTACACTCTACACGATGATGTGACTATGAGCTAACATTATACATACAAATGTGTAAAAAAGGATAATTCAGTTTCATATACTGATTTTCATTCTGTTAATACAAGTAGTTAGCCTTGATATTTAATACACAAAAGATAAATACTGAATACATGCATAACTATAGTAATATATTAAGTAAGAGTGCTCACAATTTTCTCATATGTATTACTTTGACGACAGAAATAGTTTAATATATTCTGACGGCAACTGACTCATATGACAAGTTCTATAGAACTTAAGCTTTGAAAATGACTATGTTTATATAAACTTTATGCAGGCGAAACTCAAATGCTACAGCTCGTAGCGTAGTCCGTAGCGAGGGCATATTACCGCTTTACGTTAAAAACTCTACAGCCATGCTTTTATGAGATTTAGACTCAATTTATCGGGCCGCCGCTTATATTGAGTTATTGGATGGCGTCGTCGCTCTAAGTTAATTATATTTAAAAACAAATAAATTATTATATTAAATAGTGCTTTGCATTTTATGAAAAATAAAGGTACAAAAAATTATAATTTGTTATTTGTCAGTGTTCAATCTCTATTCTTGATTGATATTCATATTGAATGGAAAAGAGATCATACTTTTCCATTCAATAATGGATTTTCTATTGTAAAATATGAAGAGTAACAGCTTAGCTGTTGATGGTATTCATTGCGAAGAAAAGCCCTGCCAATTAATATTGAAGCCGTTCATTCTAATAGGAGCGTAGCAACTTTATCTTACATAAATACAAAAAATATTACAGGACCTAATTAATATTTATTTAAAATACAGACATTCAAAAAACGCACAAGAGACATATTACGATGAATATGATGTATAAAATACTTACTGTCTCGCAACAAGTAGGGCTTGCATGACGCTGTTCATATAGCATGTATTGCCTAGGTTGAGCAAGCCAACTTTGCGCATAGGGCTGTTGGTGGTCGCCGGTACGAGGGATACATTGCGGGCTCGCCATGGAGGCAGCTGAAGGAAATTCGATGCCCGGGACGCCATATGTCGCTCCAAACACAGAAACTGTTTGTAAAAGAATGGTTACCTCTTAATATGTTCCATGGCAAATATAATGATAATTTCCCTATTTTCAATCATTTTTAAAGATATCTAGATTATTGTTATCATTACGTAAGATTTCGACAAATTTGATAAAATATCGAACGTTTCACTCGTACAATTATGTATTAGCAATTGTACATTTTTGTCATAAAATTGGCGTAAAAGAGTAACCGAAAGTAAAGAACTGAAAAGTGCCGAGAGACGTTTAAAGGCAATTCTTTATAATACTAGCATTTCCCGCGACTTCGCACGCGTTCTAAAGACCGGAAACCAAATTGTTTTTGAGTTGCGCAGCATGATACTTCGCAAAAGTAACGCCAACCCTTTCCGTTTTTGCCAACCAACCAAACAAACAAACAAACTCTTCAACTTTATAATATTAGTATAGATTTCAAAATTGTATAATACAGAAATTAATTATATATAAAACTTGAAAGGCATTTTAATATTGAAGCTCAAATTTTAGAAATTCAAATCAAACATTCATATTTATGTTTCTCATATAAAATTATGTTCAGGGGTAAGACTTTACTTTATATAATAAGTATATACGATATACTCATATCAGACAATTCAGAGGTTAAATTGTCTGTGACTCTTATATACCTACTTATATACAACGACAAATAAGCAATAATAACGGAATATATACAAGAAATAAGAATAATCTGGTAAAACCTAGCTTTCGCCTTGATAAAGTTAATAGATCGTTTATGGGGCAAGGTATACGCATGTTAAATAAAATTCCAAAGTCCATATTGAGCTTGCCCTTCAAAGAATTCAAATCTCAAATGAATTAAAAATACAATTTATTGCACAAGGCTTGTTGCTAACTTTTGATATTTAGACGATTCAAAAGAGCTTGTAAAAATCTATTAGTCTCCTATGTGAATAAAGAATATTTCAATTTGATTTGATAAATAAACTAATAATACTTTGATTGAAAATCAATTAAGCTTAAATCAAAATTATAAAACGTAAAAATAAACAACATGCACTAATAAATCAACTGAAATCGGAAAATGATCATAAATTTGCAATAGTTACCTTTAAAAACCAATTCACCCACTTAATAATAAATATAAATAAACTAGTGTTATTAAACTGTAAAAGCCTATTTTACTTAGAAGGAATTTAAAAAAATAAAACTGCAGGAGTGCGAGATCTGCACATGACAGTCCTCCTCCACAGGAGAGTCAAAGTGTATTGCGTCAAAAACCAAATAGACCTAACTCTTCCGTCGCGCGGCCGGCAACAGACTAAACTGAAAACAACCTTTCACGAGCATTTTATACTACTGTAAGGAATAATAATGGCGCCATTATGGAGGGGGTTGCCTTTTTATAATTTAATAATTTAGATATTGCTCCTTTGAAGCTTTATTATGTACGAGTATGTATAATGTATATAGTCAACTGGATATTTAATACCCACGAACACATTTCAAAGTAGGAACTAGGAAGAAAAATTCCAAGTAGGAACTATGCAAGAAGGTTTCTATAATATTAATTAATGGAGTAACGTTTTTTGTTCGCTCTAACTGCCAAAACTACAAAACGGATAAACAAAGAACTTATTTCATAGAATGCAGTGTGTTTCTGTAAAGGTTTTTGTATATTATGTAAAATTTAAGGACTTGATTTCCTGTCTTCGGAACACGGGCGGAGTCGCTCGAAATGCTAGGTGTACATATAATACCTGTAAATAAAAGGCACTTACCACGTCAGCATATTTATCTCGAAAGTTATCTTGCGATTCGCCCTTCATAGTTTCCATAATACCATCAACCATAACGCTCAAAATGTCAACCAAATCCTGCAGTAATTGTCGACTCCATTGACCACTGTCAGCAGCAAGATTCACGAGGACATCTCCCACATAAGCTGAGATCTATTGGAAAAATGTTATGACTTACAATAGGGTATTTAAAGATTCTCTAATACGAAATATACAAATTGGATATTTTGTTGATAACGTATCTATATTATTTTATGTTAGTAAAAATTATTATCATGAACGTCACTTGTAACCTACTACATAGAACGCTCCTATTCAAATCTGTTAGTCAATTTTAACCTACTTTTGTCTTTTTGATTTAATTTAACTTTGTAAATACGTAGAATTCGGATGGAAATACATTCATATCATCTAGCTGAAATGATGGCGGAGCCAAGAAGTGAATCTCTTCAGTGTCTGCTCATAAAACCTTCCAATTCACGCTCAGTTAATTAGTTTCGACTAGTCTTGCTCTTTAAGAACGGTTTAGTGTTTTTGTCATCTTTTATTTTATTTTCACATCGCACTGTAATACTATTAGTATTTTATTATATTTTTAAGATACTTGATTTAGTGACTTATTGCTTCGCTTGGGTTCATGCCATACTAGGTACGTGAATATAGCATAGCTACTGTTTAATAAGATCTTTTTATGGATAATAATACTCTAATTTATTGTATTATTTACGCGACAGATAAAGCAATGGGGGACTTTGATTCATTATATGAAGTGCTAAAAATAAAATGGTTATTGCAAGTGTACTTTACATATTTTTGCGAACATTTATGTAGGCCTTTTTAAGACCTACAACTTTCTAGTACATTTATTTGATGCATCCCTTAAAGATAGGTCAAGCTATTGTGATTTCTCGGGAGGTAAGAATATTCTGTGGTAAAAGCATTTTAAATTTTGACCCAAGGCCCATTTTCGTGAACCGGTTTTTCTGTCTCGGCCGGCAACACTCAAAATAATGGATTAATCAATAAAATGCATGTTCAATAACTCGGCTCGGCAAACAGAAAGTTTTACAAAAAACTTAGCAGGAATTTTTTTTTTTCTCTTTATTTTTTATAGAGGGTTTTTTCACAAAGTGAATATGTCACCCTCATCATTGCTTACAAGTAACTAAACTACTTACTTCTAAGCTTAATTGCTAACTTAACTAATTTATAAATCATCTTGGCTTTAATAGACAAAGGATAGGCTAAAATACTGTTACAATATCCTATATTGCTTCCACGTTGAAGCAATATTGATGACCTTTGACCTGTAACCCTACTACACTCTTCTAAAATATGAAGAACGTCTTCCACTGTACCACACACGGCACAATTGGGAGAACTTACTTTGCCCATCATGTAACTAAAACTATTCAAAGGGATATGACCAGACCGAATGCGAAATGCGATGATAACATCTTGTCTACTCATTTTTTCTAATTCAAACCATAGTGAACCCATAAGTTTAGGCTGGATAGTTTTATACCAAATTCCCTTAGTGAGAGAACGTTCATCAAAATATACTCACCATAAATTTAGGCAATTTCTCCTTAGGTCCCCTATATAGTCAGTAAACCAAGGTACATATTGGTAATGACTACCGCCTGTAATTGCTTCCTTAGCCAAACGGTCAACTTTATCATTCCCAGTCAGCCCAACATGTGACGGAATCCATTGTAAGATTACAGTTTTATTTGAACTATTCAATTCATTCAAATGTTTTAGAATTGCATAGGCAATAGGATGTCCTCTAAAATTTGATGTACATTTTAAAAGATATAAAAGGGCACTTTTAGAGTCAGTGTAGACCACATTAGCAGGAAATTAAAGATGCAAAATTTTATTCTCTACATTAATGGTTTCAGTAACTTTTGCTCTGAAGTGCATAGGCCAAAAACTTTGTTTTAAGATTGCACATTCTCTGCAAGAAACCCTAAACCTTATAAAAAAAATATTGGATTGAAAATTTAGTGCGAGGTTGACCAAAAAAATAGCTATATAGGTCTATCTCTATATGTATTTAAAAAAAATCTTCCCGAGTAGGTACTATTTATTTACGAGTGGCGCATTTCTTCTTGCTAGTCATACTTGTCAAAGCTTTAAATAAGGTACAAGATAAAAATACAAGCTAAGTAGATTTAATCTCTATGTTTAACGTACAAAGACATTTACATAACATAAACGCCGAACTTGCGCAGGTCGACCAAAGTCTGCAATCTCCTTTCAGCCTTTTCGCTTTAAATACAATATTTTAAGAAACATATTTTGAAATAAGTTAGACTTAAGATATACCTAAGACAGATAGAAAGAAATACATAAAGAAAATATATGACATTTCTAATCCTCCATTAAACTGATAGAAAGAAATACATAAAGAAAATATATGACATTTCTAATCCTCCATTAAATTCTATTAGATTATACAGCCGTCATTCATGAATTTTGCTTGGTTCACAAACAAAACAGAAAACTGTTGTTCCTTGTATAGAGATTATTAACATAAAATTATATAATCTTAGTTTGACCACATGTTTTAATCATAAGCAAAATGTTTACGAAGGTTTGCTTCACGTATTAATACAGAAATGACGTCTGCGCTCTCGATCGAACATCCGAGAAACCAAATTTGCATAAAATTTGTTATATTGAGACTTTTGTCGTTTTGGGATGTCTGTTAGTGATAACGTAACCCTTGAATACCATTGTGTTAAATTATATGTTGTGCGCAATACAACGATGATGCACGCATATAAAAAACTGTTTCTACAGATTTATCTATTAGATTACAGGGAGACTTCAGGAACTTTATAATTCTACGTTAGCAGGTAGGTAGTTTATAAATAGTAGACGTCCGCTAAGAACGGATTTCGCGACAGGGTCGATAAGGTGGTCTAAGGGCTCTACCCCTAGCATGTTTGTATGAGTCCTTCATCTTTTGTGCTACAAGCTTTAAATTTGTCAGGGAGTTAGTTAATTGTTAGTAGAAATCCGCTAAGAACGGTTTTTCGAATCAAAAAGATGCAAGGGGAATTGCAAGTTTGTATCAAATTCCTTCATTTTTTGTGCTACAAACTTTAAATTTCACAGGAAGGTAGTTAATAGTTAGTGGATGTCCGTTAAGAACGTATTTTGCGACAAGGCCGGGTTAAGGAGGTCTAAAGGCTGTCACATGTTTGTATGAAATGCCTTCATCTTTTATGCTATAAACTCTAATTTTGTACGGAGTTAGTTATTAATTAGTATATTCATTTTAAAATTATTATAGAAATCCGACACTCCATCAAAAGATATTAAGAACTTAAAATATTAATCTAAGCCAAATACTAATAGAAAAATAAGTCGCAGCACAGCGGGCAACGGGGCGAGGGAGCCAAGTGTGGGAGAGTGGCGTGCACATATAAGAAATTATTTTATTTGTACATTTATGATGGGCTCTGAAATAGAATATCTATAAATCTACCCAGCGAGTGATCGAGTTAGTACCGATTAAAAAAATAAATGCGGGCGAATCCGCGGGTACTGCTAGTACTAATTATTATAAATGCCAAATTTTGTGACTATGTATCCAGGATGTGTTTGAGACTGACACAGAAACAAACGACCAAGGCTAGAAGCTAGGCTTCCCTGGTTACTGACAAGACCGGCAAAGGTACGTCCGCTTATATGTCGCGTCCAGTTGCTAATTAGTTCATGAATTTTACGTAATCACACATCGTCAAAGATATTTTTTTATTTGCATAGGATTGTCAACTACTAGTAAAGCCAACATGTTTTCGACCAACAATTTTCAGACCTGAATCTACCCAGAATCTACGATTGCTAATTGTTTCTCGATAGGCGCTTTGGGTAGTATTCAGAATGAGTGGGAGAAGCACATCTATATCCTACAACCCAGTGTTCTAGATGTCTTTTTAATAGAAAACCTTATTAGTTAAGTAAGGAAATCAAATGTATTGAGGTTTGGTTCGCTTTATGCCAGGGAACTTTTAAGGCTTTTTCGGCAGTAGTAACGGTATCTTTGCAACACAAACTGAACCATTTTAATGATTCTACAAGATCTATCATCTATGTGGTATGAAATGGGTCACGCTAATTAAGTAATTGGCCAAACCTATTACATATATAAAAACTGTGGAGACGTTAAATAGAGATAATGTTAATAATTGTAATCATGGCGAAGATGACTTTGCAGTTACAGCAGACGAAACTTGATTACTATTTTAGTATGAGGAAACATTTACACTATTTTATGCAAATATATTTATTATGTAGTAGTTCTTTACTTTTGCCTGTTGTAGTTGTTGAAAAATGTATTTATTTTGATAATTAGCGTCCTAAAAAGGTGGATATCATTAATAAACAAAAATATAATATACATCGTATACAGTAAGGCTCGGTGATTTTTTTTATTTTCCTTTCCTAAATTTATTACTTGATGAAATCAACGCCTCCGCCAAATCATAACGATGATCTAAGAAAATACTCATACGTGATCTCTTCATAATGCGAAATTACATTTCTTTTAAATACTTTGGAATATCGTCTGGGAGAACGTAGGTGTATCTTTGTCTGTATTAACTTACTACTAAGATTTTTTTAATGTAAGAAGTTCGTTATTAAAATAAAATCGTCCTAAGAAAGGGTATATAAGGCATTAACTTGTGAGACGCACACAAATACGGATGTATTAAATATTTTAAATGGATGTTTGTCACTCAATTACGCTTTAAAGGCTGAACGGATCGAGATACAATTTGGTACTGAGATACACTCTAATCTAAAATTGCATATCCCCTATATAATAAAGTGGGGGGAAACGCGAACACCTAAGAGCAAACTTAAATAAAGCAGCCTAATTTAGATGTTTCTTTTATTGCTTTAGGATTAAGTTTAGTTATCCATCTAACCAATTGACTAATCAACACTTATATATTTAAATAAAATGTAACATTTAGTAACAGAAACAAAACTGTACTGTCCGACTTTACCCGATTTGAGTCGGGTTAACCAAGTGGGATAATATCGAAAAAACATAAAATATCTTAATTACGATAGAGATACCATTTATAACCCGCCGATGTTGACCTGTATATTTCTCATGTGTCCAATTTTCACATACGTAGTAAATATAATCCAATCTATTGATATGATGTGATTCATATATTTATCTTTACAAAATATACAATAATCTTCATAATTTTCTTTCTTTCCTAAACCTTTGCCGCTCTTCTTTGATATACAATCACAAAAGTCTATATTGTTGAAATTTCTATATTTCTATTCTATATTTTTAATGATTCTTTTAGTCTGTTTGAGTTAACCTATCATTACGTTACAGTCAGTTGCATCTTTTACTCGTTTTCTATTTTTTTTTCTTCCAGTTGATATTTTTCTCTTTCTAATATTGTGTTTAGATGTTTTGGGAAGAATTATAAGCAATCCTAGGATCGCTTGATATGCAGCATGTGTAAACGATAACGTAAGGTTTGGCAATATCATCACTCGTATGTCCGAGTGTCGTTTGCTTTCTGATCGGTCTGACTGTTTTGCGCTGGTAATATTATTCTGGGAAACGTATAGTTCAGGGGATATTATAGGAATTTCTACCAGTTCTTTTTTTATCATGTGGTCCTTTATTATGTGGTCTTCAAGTGGTCGAAAATTGTAGTTTTAGGCACTGAATAAGTTTCAACTCCTATGCTAATGCTTATTTTTATCAACATCGTCAAGAGTGTACTATTTGTACTTTGTTTCAGTCATTCTAATATAATTACGAGGCATTTGAAACTATAATAGAAAATGAACGGAAACCAACGAAAACATGTAATAATGGGATAATGCCGAACGTTAGAGATTACCCGACATAGACTGTTTGCAATTGCCCCGCGGTATTGAAGCAATTAATATGGCAATAAGTATTTTAGGTTACATTCATTTCCGCAGTAGCGTGTTTGTTTTTTAACTCATAATTATATGACAAAAAAAATATACAAAACAATAAAAAGTTCGTACCTAGAATTCCTACTGTGTAAGTTCGTGTCTGCTATTTTGTTGACTGGCACTACATGCGTAAATGCGGCGTGATGTTTAAGATGGCAGGGTACAAAATAATGCTATCTTTTTATAACATATTAGAACCGTGGCTTCGGAATTACCATGCGTTCGTTTTTCACCCACTTTCGCCTAGGTTACTTTATATCCCAGAAAAATGAACGGTTTACATTTATGATTACGTGATAAAGAGATCTATGCGTGAAATGAATAGGGGAGGGTGGATATTTTGTGTTAAACTAAATGGACACTAAAGGCATTTTTTTAAAGAGCATCTATATTCTAGACGTTTTCGAGCGGCCTCTAACTAAAAAATGTTAAGCGACCTTTAAATATTAAAATATCGACTAAAAATTTTTAGGATCCCAATCATTATAATGGTAGAAAATAGTGAAATAAAATTCCGACCTTAAAGAGAGTTTCAGAGATTAGCCGGAACAAACTGACAAACTGACAGACAGACAGACAAAAATCTTAAAAATAGATTTTTAGATGTAAGTACATCCTTTCATACTTCTACTTTCATATGCATTTAGCGAAAAGCTGTTAATTTGAAATTGGAACACAGACACTTCAATTGTATTTATATGTTACATACACTTTACAATAGGAAATTCTTTTATTCTCACAGGAAAGGAGTGGTCCTCATAAAAGAGCAGTGGAACTTTAAATGGAAAATCAAAAGTTGGTACATTAAAATTAAATAGAATAAGTCAAACATATTTTTTGTAACTATTTTTAGCGCGAGCGAAGCCAGTATCTATATAATAAAGTTTTGGCTTAGTCGAATCTGTATATTAAATATTAAGTCTTATTTAAAGGTGAAGAGAGATTTAAAACACATATTTAAATACATTATTTAAATAACTATATAAATTACAAAAAACTTACCCTGTCAAAAGCTTCAGTCGACTCCCGCAAAGAGGCTAGTATGTGGAAAATAGCATCTGCTGCTTTCTGTTGAAGGGGAGCCGGGTTCGCCATAGACGAGAACAGTTTGGCTATGTTGTCCACACTGATCTCAATAAGGACGTCAAAGCGCTCGTTCTCCTAATACAATATATAATACTATTATAATTTCTCATTTATTAACACTATTTCGATAATAATTTATTTGTTTTATTTAATAATAAATTATTATCAACAAATACTTAATTTATCACACATAATTACACGTCTTATAAATTTTCTACTGACTTAAATACGTACATTAAATGATTGTTGTGTTAAATCTTATGGAAATAGTTATTATTACCTATCAGTAATATATACAAAGGCTGAATAAATAGTTTTTAGAAATTTTATCTGGTTGTCTGACATTTAGTGGCCCAGGTTATTCGACTTCTTATACAGCAGCTTACTACTTTGCAGCCCTATATGAGTTTTTCAACTAGTGCGTAAATAAAATTACTTTTTAAATTTAATTCGAGCCCCTTAAACTAAATCATGTTTTTTTGTTTTCAATTAAAATTTGTTGTTTGTATTCAACTTGATCCTCGACTCTTCTTTGTAATATGATTACAAAGAAATCTTTTTTTTTAAGTAAAATTTCATTAAGATAACTTTATTTACTTAGTATAGCTATAGGTACTATACTTTTTATATTTATAAAATTGATTATGACATCACTAAATATCCAATAACATGAAAATATCCACTGAGTTATTATCATTATAGTAATGATTTCAAGTCATCAGCAAAAAAACCTTATCGGTAGGTTTTTGTAGAAAAACGTGCTCTTCTTTTTGATACGCGCCAGTAAGAAGAAAACTTAAAGTGCACGCAATTGAAGTGTAATAACAATATAAAACTACTTCATAAATCGTTTCAAATATTATTTATTTTAAAATAAAAATTATACATCAAAATTCAATATCATCATACTTCAGTCCTTTTTAACGTCCCACTGCTGGGCACGGGCCACCTTCAGCCCTCAGTACGGGATAGACAGTATAATCATATCACTTCAAAATCAATCCAATATCTCTCACGTGATGCGTTCACAGGCATACAGACATACAGACAAAAATTATAAAAATTTTATATTCGGCTTTGTATGGATAAAATAAACCTACTACTTCAATACGATTTTCTAAGAAATGTTTATTGTATGTAGGAATATAGATTTAAATTTACGGCATTTTTTTTAACAAATTTATGAAAATAATTATTAATTATCTAGAGGTAGACAGCGAAAACACGATTTTTGATGTTTAATACTTTTAACTAATTAAAGCATTAACACTGACTTGCCTACCTCTGCAGTACAAGTTAAACGTAAATGATATAACACAATTCTAACCCTATAATTTTTGACATACTGTACTAATGCCGTACATATATAAAAATTCAATATTTTCTTCGACATACACTCTGATATTAATTTTACTGAAATATATTTATCAAAAATTCTACTAAGTAGAAAAATATCTGTCTCTAGTTCTATTTTATTACTCTGGTATTTAGTTCTTTTTAACACCCCACCGTGGCGAAGCACTAGCCACTCTTCAATGGAAAAGGGGATAGATAAGGCCATAGTTTCATTCTTATAATTAATTAAATAAAAGTCTTATTAATGTAAAAATGCTTAAGTTTTTATTTTATTTCAAAAAATATATATAATAACGAGTTAAACAAATGCCACAAACCTCCAGAGCCTTAATATAAGCTAACAGCCAGTTTCCCAGTGCAGATGTTCCGTGCCACTCAGGCAACCAACGATACAAGCAAGACAGGGCTGCCCGTAGCCCAGTTCCAGCCGGACCGTTCTCCCGCTGCTGGACTAACCAACGAGCGGCTGACAAAGCCGATTCTTCGTCAGTTTCGTCAATAATTATTAAAACGGTAGCCGTAGCCGGGCACGCGTCCGATTCTATCAAAAATAAGTTTTAAAAAATAATAGAATAAAAAATAATCAATAGTAATAATAACATCACATTATAACGTTTTACTTACGTGGGTCAGAGATGTAATTATAGAATTTGTCAAGAATAGCTGTGAAAATTTCATGGCGTACGTCACCATGAACTGTCGTCACTACTCGAAGCAAGAATTGCTCTACTGGTTGGAGCAGTTGACCCAGTTCTTCAACAGTGCCCGCTGTGTGTGCTACAATAATTTTAATGATTATATTTACTTCCAAAAAACATAAGAGCAACAAGTGCAGAGCAAACTATACTGACTTTATAAAATAGTTTAATATTACTGAGAGTCTTTATCAAATTTTATTTTTTAGCACCTATTTTCTGAACATATGTTAATATTGTGATTCTTGTATAAAATGTATAATCGCAGTAGTTGCAGCTATAATGTAAACTAAACTATTTAAACTTCAGTGTTTTTATCTTTTAGGTATATGACAGTCATACAGTCATACAGTATATATTTAAAAATGAATCAGGATACGATGCTTACATAGACATTTAACAATATCTTGACAATGTTTGACGAGCTCTTGAGGAGGTGGTAGATAATTAGGCTGCTCGTTCATCATTTGAAAGAATTGCGACAGCGCCGTTAGATCAAGTTGATTTCGGTTGTCAGCAACCAGTTCGTGTTTTTTAACAGCCATTTTTTCTCTGTCGAAAAATCATATAGGTTAGCTCATGTAAAGTTTATACTATGCACTTTGTCACTGAGGCTTATACTAAAACATATTAAACCTATAAAGCATACGTGTACAACTAAATCCAGAATAAATCTTAGCTACTATAAAATATAATTAAAAGAAAACTAAGCTTGCATAGTGACCCTATTTAGAAATTATATGTATGATTTACTGGAATGAAAAAAAAATACTTATTTCTCGCATGTAATATAGTATGTGCTAAAATGCAAATATATATATATATAATATATTCATATGGGTGTTTCTCTGTAAACTGGGCAACTCGTTCTAAGAAAAAAGGCAATTTTTTTGCTCATAATATAAAATAATATATTTAGGGAACAAGTATCTGTCTATTTATTATAATATGTGGCAGATGAACCACAAATATTCCCATTACTTTAGAAAATATTAAGCATTTTCCGAAAAAATTAAACAGGGGACTGTTGCTAGAACCAGGGGACTGTGGTACTTAAATAAAAATACAATTTTTGTACCAAAATTAAAGGTTTTTTTATTATTATAAACTTTAGAGCTGGAATTAAGTAACTGAACTAATAAAAGATAACTTATTATGAAATTTATCTTCTGTTGTTTGAATTTTTCGTACAACTCTACTAGGATGAGTCACGCATGTATCGCTTTTGTTTTCGTTCTAATTTTCTGTTTATAAATTCTTTCTTTCCCGCTCCTAGTCTACTATTAGAATCATCTTCATAGAAATTTACAACTGCTCTTACACATTCATTGAAATTTTGTTTCTTCTTTAGTTGTCGATAGTATAGTGACCCGTTTTTTCCTTTCTTATTCTTTAGTAGCTTATCAATCACACCGGTGTTTTTCATTCGCCATAACTTATATTTATCAACTATCTTTCCAGTAACAATTTTTGTTAAAAGCCTTTTTTTCGATTATGATTTTTGTTTTAGTACTTCACCAAAAAGTGCTGTTTTAACTAGATCTTTTCTTAATTCTGGCGTATCAGCCATTATTTGTAACTTTGTATTTGGTGTATCTTTATGCTTTGGATTTATACTCATTTTTAGTCGGAATAAACGTTATTTGTATTTCAATACTTTCTTCTGCAGTTCTTTAATTTCTTCATCTTTTTTTTCTTTATTTTATATCTATGCATCTTTTCTCTATTCTTAATTTTTTAATTTATTTTAGCAACTTCAGGTGTTGGCATTTGACATGAAGTAGATACATCAGAATGTGGAGTATTTTCTTTACTTTTTTCTTATTGCAATACTTGGTGCAATGCACTTTCACTTCTTCTTGGCATCCCGATGTTCTCATGGAGTCATATTATCAACAAGCTTTTTAGTTCACTTTTCTGTTTGCTTAAGGTACTTAAGGCGTTCTTTTTCTCGAAGTTCTTCCCTTTTTTGAGGGTAGTTTTTAATTTTCTCATATCTCTTTCGATCTGCTTCTCTTTCTTGTTATTTTTTCTTCTTGTGGCTGTTTCATCATTAGTGGCTTTTTCTTCTTTAGTGGCTTTTGTTACTATTCTCAAAAGTAATCTAAAACAATAACAAATATAATTCAGACAGTCCACTGTCCTGTAGATAGACATGTGAATGTTGCCAGGGAACTGTTTAATTTGATTTCATTGATGAGTAGCACAAAAAATAATTGATCCATTCTATTTTGCTACACATAGGAAATCTATTGTTACAATTTAAACATTTCAAGGAATCATTAAAATACATAAATAGAATTAAAATAGTTCTTACCGTAATATTTACAGGACTGTTGGCTGTCAGATTACTAACGTGGCTTCCACGAAAGTACACTTACACACTACTAAATAAGTTGGCATCCGAGCCGTTATGGCGGTAACCACGTAAACTTCAGAATTTTTGCGTTTCGTTACACTCATAAAAGGCGTTGTTTAACCTTTCGGCTACGTGACCGTAATTTAAAACATAGACAGGGGGACTGTTAACTAAACGCGAAGACAAACTTTAATTACCTTTTTTTTAAATAATTGTAAAATAATAATTATGTAAAATAAATAAGTCTCATTAACAATCAAACAATTTTGGTTTAATAATGTAACAAATCGATAAATTCCAATAGATACTGTCTCGATTTATTTAGTCTGAAGTAACTATACTGCTTTAGTGACATGCCAGGGGACTGGTATTTAAGGAATATAAAAATGTATTTAATATAATAAAGTTCATTTTAATGGATTGTTAACATTGGCCAGCGGTAGATTAAGGTATTAATTTTTGAAATTATATACAAAATATTTACGATCTTTTATTCTTTTAGCCTGGGACAATGAGTTGCCCAGTTTACAGTGAAACGCCCATACCTACATCGAAAATATTAAATAACATTTAATAACAGTTCCCGGCAACCTACTTATTCTTACTTTTTAAAGCCTTATGTAAATGCTAATACATAATAGGCAGATTATTATATTTGTAACTTTTTGAAAGAATCCATTATTTGTTTTAAAACTAATTAGGTACTCTGATAAACAGATTATGTCTATTAGTTCTATTGCGAAAAATAGGATTTATGAAACTTAATATAATCATTTTATTTTTAGGCCGCTTTCAAATAATTCTTGTAACATAATAATCAGATTAATTTGAAAATTTTATCTGGATTATTTAAATATTTTATTCGGATTCTTAATAATAATTAATGCTGAATTATATTCAAAGGTACTAGTCTAGTCATTTGTCTCACGGTGAAGGAAAACATCGTGAGGAAACCTGTATGTGTGGGTAAACCTAGCAAATCTTCGAAAGATATGTGAAGTCCGCCAACCCGCACTAAGCCAGCGTGGTGGATTATGGCCTGATCCCCATCGCAGTGGGTCGTTAAAAAGGGCTGAAGACAATAGTTTTATTAGGAGTATTATTAAATGAAAGTCATGAGTCAACACGATAAAAAGATATGAGCAAATTCAATGGAACTGAAGATAGCAGCCGGCTAGCGGCCGGCCGCCTGACGATTTACGCGAAGAGCCGCAACGGTACCGCGCGTCGTAAACACCTTTTGTTATACAATAAACTCGTTATAAATGCTATTAATTATTACTTATTGATAATTTTAAATAGATATAGTAGTAATGTACAGTTTTTCCTTAAAATATTAACCAATTTTTAATTTTAATAATTTTCGTCCGTTCTTAGCATAAAGGGTAATTTCATTATAAAAACTATATAAAGCAAACTGGAAGCTTCTTGGTTTTTTTATATATATTATTATGTATGTATACTAACTAAAAAATATTTTTTTACAAAAAAAGTATGATTTGATTCTGTCTAATTTTAACGTTATTTAGTTAGTAATATAAGCATAATAATATATAAAAAATTTAAGACCTCCCAGTTTGCTTTCTATCATTTTTATAATGAAATTACCCTTTACGCTAAGAACGGACACGAGCATTAAACCTTAGCTGACATGATGAAGCAATTCAGAGTCTGCATTCTGTGGTATAAAATCAGGAATACATAAGCAACTACATTTATTTTGAAACATCACAAAACCTCTTGAAACAACATCATTATCACCCTAGGTTTATTAGCAAAATTGTAATTGAAATTAAAAACATCAGAATGATGAAAATTATAATTGAAATAAATAAAAACAAACACCATTATAGTGAGATTATGTTATAAATTTAAGAAAATCTAAAGAATGCTGCATGTATTTAGATCTTATTATGTAGATCATAATAAATACTCCAAATGAAATACATAAATCATATTTTAGACTACAAAATTATTAACATAGAAACAATTAAAAGAATCATTACCTTGAGAATTTTCACTTTGTTCAAGTTAAGCCATTTTTAATAGTTAAACTATTGCATCATAAAATATGTCTTAATTCATTTATTATGTAACAAAATTATATTGTAAACTTTAAGAGATACATCATTACTATATGGTTTGAAGGTGTAGGTATTAAAAAGCCCTACAGAAAAGTCTAAAACATCATATTATATCTGTCTCTTAAGTTACACTGATTTATCAAAACTATGTATTAGAATATTATTGGTCTTAACAAGGCCTACATATAAGTTCCCAATAGTAATATGTCTATCTCCTAAGCTACACTTGCAATAACTATTTTCATCTATACATATTAAAAACAATATCTTGGATAATCTATATGAGAGTTTACACCAAAAATAATGAACCAATTTTAACTAATCTTTGTGAAGTGATAGATTATTACTGGGGTCAATATTCATACTACCTAAAAGGTGTACAGGTAGGTACTACAGTAAAATATTTTATTCTCACAGGAAAACACAATACCTGGTTCTATATAATATAGTAATCCACAAAAAAGAAGGTAAACCTTTAAAAAATATTTTTTGTCCTTTTAGCCGCTGCAGGTCCCACCAGTTTCTAATAAGTAGTTAAGTAGCCAACTAGATTCTTACGGAATAAATGCAAATGTCTATACAAATATTGTACATATCCTAAAAATAAAATTCTTAATGCCAGCCCAGAATTAGCAAGTTGGAAGTGTTATAGTTTAAAGCATGCAAAGTTATAGGCCTCTCATCTATTATTATTGATAGTTGCAAATTATCACAACAGATTTTGCAAGAAAAGTTTACTAATTTTACTATTATTTGCACTTGTACTATAATTTTTGTTTGAGACAGGATAAAGTGTATGAGAGATTGTAATAGATTGCTAGCTGCTAGTAGCTTGAGCTTAATGTGTAGGTCGGTCATAATAAAATCTCTAAATGAAATAAATTATAATTTTGGACTACAAAATATTTAAACATAGCATTATTAGATGGAATCATTACCTATAAAAAAAGCAAATCAAGTACCAAATTATGAAATTATAAAGTTTTTCATGGTTATTAATCAATTATAATACATAATTAATAAAGCTTAAAGCTGAAGCATACCAAAATAATCACTAACTAGAATAAATAGCAATAATGACAGTGAAAATACATTCTATGTATAAATAATAAATAATTCAAATAGCAACAGCACAATGAAAATTTAATTCTGTTATATGAAATTAAAAATGATTATTCTACGAAAACTATACTAACAAAAATCAATACTATAATAATAATTATATTTGACATCTTACTTAAGCCTCAGCATTTTGAACTTTTGGTAGTTTTTTTAGTTTTCTAACATATTTTTGGTGTTATCTACATTAGAATTAATAAGAATTGCCTAGTTTACCAATAGAGTTAAATTGTCAAATATTTTTAGCTTTAGCAAAACTAAACAAGCTGTTTTCGCGATCGCCTACAGGTAGCGACTGCGCCGGGATTTCTTATCATGCGCATTTTCATCTAGGTCGTAACTATTTATAACTATATAGGTATACATACTTCCCGAATCGATTCTACAATGTACCATAGATAGTAATATAATGTGAACAAAACTGCAAAAACATAAATAGCATTATTAAATACTTACATCTGTAACACGATTCAGCGATGGAAAAAACAATTACGCACTTTTCACCACACATTTAAAAATGTATTCATTGTATATTTTGCCATTATATGACATATTTTAACTTTTAGAAGATCACTGTCCACACTTGAAATTGTATCAATAGACTTAAATAATCATGTCGATCAGTCATATGAGAGGTACCTATTACCTACATTATAATTCAACAACAAAGGTCCAACCACTTAGGGACTTCTCTGCATTATGTATACTGCATATACAACTAACTACAGTACGTATGTATTTAATGATACTTCAAAGACTATGAATTAAAGATGAACAAGGTACACTAGGCCCAAAAAACCGAACACTGTAGATCACTGAACACCGATGATCATCAAAATAAGAGAGTTTCAACTAAATATATTGGAATATTTTACAAGACTCGAATGCTCTCATCGAAACAAGTTATAAGTGTCACAACTTCACTAACTTCATATATGTTGTTTTGTCTTTGACTTCTAGTTATTTTTTTTTTCGTAATGACTTACATTTCTCCTGATTTTTTATCGATATAAAATATATCTCTGAACAATTATTTTATAAATGATTGTTTTAGTTAAATCGATAATTAAAATATTTCAAGTTATACACTATAACATTCTTTTAGATTTTATTCTAGTATTATACTAAAATGTTAAGTTGTAATTCAATGTTTTATTATTTAAGAAAAACATACAATAAATCAAAAATTTTATCATTTTATTTCTACTTTTCCGAATATGCCATCTTAAACATTTATCTTTACAACTGTAATAAAAAGAAATTATATTTTCCCCTTCCTCTCATTATAAATATATTACTTATTTTATTATTAGTCACTGTTTTTTTTTTTGATTTTTTTTTTCAAAATATTTTGTTGAGTTTTTTGAGTTGATAAATAGCGTAGATAGGAAAAGTATGCTGCTATGGGACGAAAGAATTGTGAAAAAACGAGGTAGGCATATGAAAGTAGACAAAGAAAGAAGAAGGATAACATTACGATGTCCTATCTCTCTCGGTGTATCAAAATTATTGTTTAGCCTTGACGAATTGGGCTTAAAAATTACTGTTAACGTTTTATATTGTGTTAATTTTCTGCGTGACTTTTGATATTTTTAATCGACTTCAAAAAAGGAGGAGGTTATATGTTCCAGTGTATATATATATATATATTTTTATGTATGTTCAACGTTTTCTCCGCCGTCTGTAGGCCGATTTCAAAAATTTTTCATCATCTGATGATGGGATCCCAGGCAAATCGGGGGCAACTCTCAAATTTTATAGGCACCATTTATGTTTTTGATATATTTTCTAAAGATGTTCAAACATTTGTGTCTGAAAATCATCATTTCATGTGGATCAGCTGATGATGGAAGGTACAATTCCTCAACGGTTCTTTTTATGTTTGTTCATTAATTTCTGCGTCAAATGTATATAATATAATTACAATTTTTTTTGTTCGGTAGGGTATACTTCTAAGATATTCACATTATCACCAAGTCAGGATCTGATGATGGGATCCTAGGGAAATCGAGGGGACCGATAGTTGAATTCTTTTAGGATATTAGGTTGATCTGATAATAGAAGGTAAATCTTATTAACGTCTAGGAACTTTACGTGGAAAAATAGACGTGGGCAAATCTCGATTGACTATTGCCATTCACTCCAAAACTTCGCTGACTTATTGGAGCAGTAGTTTAGTTAGCCTACCAATATTATATTTAAACAATCCACTAAAAAAGGTAATTTCCACTAAAAAATTAAAAATAAATTATTTTTTAACAAAAATGAAAACCGACTTCAAAACGTTACAAATCGAAACTAAATAGAATAAAAATAATAATTCGGAGTCGGTGCCAGACAAACCAAATAATCTTAATACAATTTAATTTAATGTATCAATTTGTAAACATAATCAAAATATGCGTTCGAAGTTCATTGCAAAGGCAGGATAAAACTGTCCTTCTTGGCTTTTAGTTTCGATTTGTAACGTTTTGAAGTCGGTTTTCATTTTTGATAAAAAATAATGTGATATACTGTGCTAATAAACATAATAACTCCTAGAAATGTGAAAATATGGTACACTATACTTTCATTATTTTCTAATTATGCACCGTCATTAAAGTTTTTTTATTCATATTATGAATTATTACACTGGACTATGACTACGATTATCATAGTACAATTCTATGGAAAATAAATTGTTAGATTTCCTTTTCTATCAATTTATTATTTATTGTTAATCTAATATCTGTTCGTATATATAAAAAAATTATAAATGAATTGTAAAAGTCACTCAAACATTCTCACTCATCACGAAATATCGAAAATTGGTAAAAAAAATCACCAATATTGACATATAAATTTAGATTTTGCTATAGGGCCAGATGAGTAGGTCTAAGGACTCTCTAAAGTTTGTATGAAAGCCCAAAGATTCAAATTTGGCAGGAAACGCGTGGTGAGTCACTAGTATATTTACGTATTATCTGTCTTGCTCAGGTATACGCTTGTCTATTTTTTAATCCCACGGTCTAGAAAAAGGTCTAGCATCAAGAGTAGTAGACTACGTCCCCTTATCGTGACAATAGTTTCGATCTACCGCCGTAGCGTAACGATAGACTAGGGTGCTTTGCAAATATATATATTATTCTGTTTCTTTTTATGCAAGCATTTTCACGTCACATTACTCGAATTTATATCGTTTTACATAAATACCATTTCATTGTCACTTAAACACTGTACGACAGTGCGCACTTCTCAGCTTCAGTCGACAGCAACGCTATACAGCGGCGTTGACGCGAAGCTTGGAAACATGTGACACAAATCGTACAAATCTCTTACTACTGAAATTGAGTTTGTTGCTAGACCTGTTTACTCGACCGTGGTTTTGTATCTGAGATTAAAAAACAGACTATATATCTATATCTGCTACGTCTCGGTCTACGTAAATATCTTAAAAGCATAGACAATGATATTCATATCGTTATAATCACAGAACACAAAAATACTCCTAATAAACATAGGCAATTAGGTAACTGCCATATTGCTAGCTAGAGCTGCTAGACTGTAGACAGTAGACAGCGGGAAGTAGCGACCTGGGATAAAAAGTAAAAACAGAGACAGACAATGAGGAATGAGGATTGAGTTCGAGGGATAAAAATGACAGCCAAAGAGAAAATCACAGAATGAATCTAATCAAATAAATTTAAACGTAAAATTCATGTTAGTAATGCAGTGATGCGAAGTCTGATATTTCTATTTAAGACTAATATTATGAATTAAATAAAAAATAAAAAAAAGTTTTATAATGGATGCTTCAGCATCCAAAGGGGACGCTGAAATCAATAACTTGCTTGGTCTCTATTTGAAACTTGATAATTTGTCTTATCCTTCACATATAAATCAAAATAAATCTGTGATTAAATACACTCGTATACCAGATTTTGATGAGCACTCTAGAGGTAAGACAACATTTATTTTTTTCATAATTCAATTTTTGTGCCTGAATTTATAAAATACCCATATCTATACATATAATAAAGTGAAATAATTTGTTGAATCGTTACATTAAATATTTTTTAGAAAATGTTTTCCAAATAGTCTTTGTTATAAATACACTTTTAAATGTTTTTTTGTATCTCACACCGATTGAACAAATTTAAGTATACGCAAGTAGTTACAATGTACATAATATATCATTATAGATTACTATTTTACTATTAACATTTAGTTTCACTATGAGTTATTTTATGAATGTTGTCTTAGTACTAAATTATGACAATTTCAAGTTCTTTTTAAATTTATTACTCATACACTCAATTAAAAGTAAAAAATGTCATATGAAAGAAGAAATTAAAGTTATATACTTATAAATTCTGTTTCTTAAACTTGATTATATACAATTAAAGTATATTCAAATGTACTAATTAATTATTGATTCCACAATATAAATTCAATAATTACATGTAGCAAATTTCTTGAGCTCTACACAACTCAGTTCTTACATTGCATGGTAGTGATAGTTGAAAAAAATCTGTCATTGATGTTAATAACAAATGCACAACAATTTACCTTCAATGTATGACTATTAAGATTAACAATTAAGTTAACAATTAGAAGTGAAAAGCTGTTAATTTGAGATATTAAGCAGACACTTCAATTTTATTTATATATCTGCTATGCTATCTACAAAGCTGGATAATGCTAGGTCAGCAACATAGACTAACTTCTACAAAAAAATTAATTTTTTTTTCTTCATAGTTCTGGAGAAAATCCACAGTACATATATTTCATAAAGAAGATAATCCATATTTTTACTATTATCAAAACTTGCCTTAGCTTAGATGAATATTTATTCCTTTATCTGTATTTTTAGTGTCATGGCCTCAAAAATCATATTCATTGGAACCAAGGCTCCGTCGGATTGTCATGATTGAAGAACCAAGACTTGAAACAAATAGATCTCTAAAATCGCAAGTTGCACTTCCTTCCAGGAAAATGAGTTCAGATATTTGCAAAAGACAAGTTATTGCAATTGAGGAAGATACATATAGCCTTCATCCTAAATTCTGTAAGTATGCACAATATTGAAATAAATTTTAATGTCATTTAAATAAAGTTACATTAAGAAAATATACAAGATTTTTTTTGAAAAATTTTTCCAGCACAAAATGTTAAAAAACCTCACCACAAAAAGATAAATCGAGCTATAGAAACAGAGAGTAAAGAAGAAAAGCAATCTTCACAAAGAAAATTATCAAAATTAAATTATTCCTCTAGATGTAAGTATGTAGTTGTGTATGTGTTTATCTATTATTATCATCATTTAAAAAAAATGCATTTCATTTATTAAAATATTTCTTGTCTTTCTATATATATTTATAAATTAAAATAACACCTCATTCTTATACATTAATTGTGTAACTTACAGCTTATAAGAGGTCCTCAAGAACAACTGTTACATCCAACAATGATAAAAAGGAGGTGACTGTCTCCAAAATGGGACATAAATATAATACATGCACAAAAGGAGATACTGAAACTCGTAGTTATGATAAAAGTACTAGATCCAATGGTAAGTTTGATGAATTTGTATTAAGTATGTTCTTATTAAAATTCTTTCATTAAATAAATTAAACTAAATTAAAATTATTTATTGTACATATAAGTGTTAACATATTAAATATATGGTATTACTATTTTTATATAAAAGTTAAAAATAAACATAATAATTAATGAATACTCCTCATGTTTTTTTATTTAGAAATAGCACGGGGTGGACGAAACGCAAACGTACCATCAAAAATGAACATAAAAAAGAGATCACAGACAATAGAGAAAGAAGTTGAAAAAGAAAATTCCTCTATTAAAAGCAAAGTAAAGGATAATTTTCGAAAAACCTCACATAAACGAACTGTTTCAGAAAAAACAAAATCGATTAAATCTACAGTAAAATATAACCATAATAAGGTTATAGATTTTGATGGTGTCAAAGGATTACATCAACCAGTTTCTGTTATACATGTGCCTCTTGATGTTAAACCAGAAAAGCATGACAAGGCAACAGCAATGTCACCAGATATTTTAAATATCAATGATGACCATCTCTCTTTTGTAGATTCTAGTGTTCAAGTGATAAATAATACTAACTTGAAGGATGTGATGATAGAAACTGAATTATGGCCAAGAAAAGTTGACCAAGTTACTGAAATAGATGAAACTTGTTTGTATGATAAGAGTTTTGATAATGTTTTGAAAAATTCATTCGATAGTCTTGATATACCAAATGTAAGCTTAATGAATAAACGAAGTGATTTGCGCAAAGAAGAAGTAGTCGACGTAGTCAATACCGATAATATTATCTTTGAAACTTCGCCTATCAATAACTGTAAGAGAAATGAAGAAAAAGTTATAGAATCTCATTACCATAAAAACGCATCTTACATTATAAGCAGAGCTACGGTAACCTATACGACTAGACAAAAAATTGATTTTCATGTCGTTGGAAATAATGAAGTATTGAAATCTCACTTATCTTCCGAACCATGTAACTATCCTTTGAAAGTAGTATCAGTGTTTAAGCAAGAAATGAATAAGCAAGAGAATAAAGACCGTAAAAAGCATTACGTTAAAAAAGACGATGACAAACATAGAATAGTGAATCGCACGAAAGATCTGACCCCAATTAATTGTTCATATGTCTTTGACAACCATACATTAGTCAAACCGTCTGATATAATTAGCACAATAAAAGTTAATAGTAGCTTATTACATCGCAACTATATATGTGAACAGTTCCAAAGGGAGCTCAATTTTATAGATTCCTTTTTTGAATCTTTACAATATTTAGAAAATTGCTCGTTGAATGAGAACAGTATAACAGAAAAGAAAGTGGAAAATTTTATTAACAGTGGTCGTGATTTAAGTAATATAGAATTTGGATCGTTTTTATCTAAGGTTGAAAATGAAGTTAATATTGACGATACCGACACAATGGCTTCGAAGAATCTTTGTTTGGTAAGTATTACTCTTTTAAACTGTAAACAATTTTGAAATGACTGCCTTTTGTTTTGTCAACTAATGTCTAATGATAATTGTCTTTCTTTAAATAGCGTATTAATTTAGTATAGTGATTGCCAAATATTAATTAAAAAAACATTAGCTAATGCTTTTATTTAAGTATACTTAACCATAAATATAATTAATATAATTTCAGCTCAACTTGCTCATTAGAGATGAACAAAAAAGAGCCAAGCGCATCTTGATCGTCCTGAAAATGCGAGAAGATGCTTTAAAGGATTTCACAAAATCTCAAATATTATGGCTCGAAAATAAAAAGAAACAAGATAATATAGATATATCAACTTTAAAGAAGAAACAACGTGGAGCTCTTCTTAAATTGCAGCAAGAATGTGGTGAAATGCAACGTATGCGTAAAGCCTTGTTGGCCGTGTTGGAAAAACGTAAATTGGCACTTATGAAAACAAAGAAAAATATAGAACTGAAGTTAAGGAGTAGCTTGGATTTAGATCAAATCATTATGGGTAAGAAAAAGTTACGGCGAAGCATTTCAGCCGATCGCGCAGTGGCTCCTGTTAAATGTTTCGAACTGTCCAGTAGTGGATGTGACGATAGCACTACCTCCCGACCAAAGTCTGCTCCCATTCTCTTACAAAATGTATCAAAAAGTATCACAAGTGCTGAAAAATGTGTGCAAACTGGTGACAGTATAACAGCAACAAGGCAAATAGATCAGTCGACTAACACGGCTGACGAAAATTTCGTTGTAGTTGATGGCGGCTATCTTAACATACTATTCCATAATTTATCTCTGCCTCAAATCTTCAGTGGTGGCAAACAGTACGAAGTTAATCAGGAGGCGTTGAAGAACATTGTGCAAACTAGTAACACGCATCACGTTACCAACAATGACATCATGATCGAGGAACTAATGGAACAAATAAAGGATCTGGATAGGTCGAGTACACCGTCGACCGCTCGAAGCCTAGTCGAAGAATTCGATCAAATCTACAAAGGGCTGGCAGAAGAAGAGAAATTGAAACATAATTCTGAACAAAATTGCAACAGTGTTATCGAAGAGATTAAAGATTGTGCCATTGAAATAAGTCATGTCGAAGAGGAGAGTGATAAGAGTAGAGAATGTGATATGATAGAGTATGTGGAAGATATATTGAGTGATGATCCTCGTGTGGATGTGTCGTGTACGTGTGAACTTCCGGTGGTATCTGTGGGGGCGTCGACCAGTAGAGGAGGTGGAGGAAGTAGGGAAGTGACAGGAAGTGTCTCCGGGCCACTTCCCGTTCCGGCCGGGGCGGCTGCGCCTGGGGACGACGCAGATGTCACGTCCTGGTTGAACCAATCATCCTCACCGCCATCCCAAGGTAAGTTGTAATTAATAATACCTCTATTCATTTAATTAATTTTTTATTCACAAATTTAGAATAACGGGTACTTTCTAAATATAAATTTGTATATGTTTAAGATAAAGTAACTGTTAACAAAGATTATTTTTATGCATACAGAAATTAAATAGTTGATTTGTTACTAATAGTGGGGTATTAACTTAAAATAAATATGCTATAATATACTATATTAAGAACTGAGACAACATGTCTTATATTTTACACAAACATGATTTGTAGATGATAGCGGTAGCAGTAGCGGTAGTGGTGGAAGCAGTCAGACACTTTGTTCAGCTGTCTCATCCCTCGCTACCCCTGTTCAGTTTGAAGCACAGGAACTACGTCGTCAACAGTTGGAAATAGAAAGAGAGGTAATGAGGATACTAATCTTTATTTAATAATAATAATAAAAATAAATACTTTTTGTGTATCCTTAGTTTATTTCTTTAAATATAGTAGTTAATGAATCAATATAAAATGTGAGATAATGTTAATTTGTGTACATTTATAATAGTTAAAAATTAAATTCAAATATTGATAGCTTAAAAATAGTTGAATTACGTAAATTTATTGGCTAACTCTGGTTTTTCTCAGGATACACACACCCCTGGATAATCTCTGCATTTTCTACTCATATAATAAAATTGTAACATAGTTGTAATTCAAAAAGAAAAATATTTCTTAGACTTTCAAAAAGATAAATATTTATTAAAGACATCTTATAAAAGTAATTACAACATATAGGATATATATTCATGTATATTGACTCTAGATAACTAGCTATCGTCATACCAATAATTATCAAAATCCTTCCAGTGGTTTTCTAGTGATGCGGTCATAGATAGACACAATAATTCTAGAATCTATGGATAGACTTCTGTATGGATATATCGATAATAATGACTATTTCAATAAGAATTTTCTAAAAAATATTTAATCTATAGATTTGACTGAAAATTTTATTACGAGTGAAGTTAAAAGGGCCATCTAAAATATATACTACAAACTCATCATATCGTTGCTAATATTTCAATAATCAAAAAAAAGTTTTCTGCAAAATTACACAAAGATGCAGGGCATTATTTTGTTTCACATACATTTTTTTTAAACAATAATACACCTTAGGATGATTTATTCATTTAATAATAAATGTAACATTTATTTGAACTATATTTCTTTGGTTAGCAGCTCAGAGCTGCGAGGTACTTTCATTTATATTATTTAGTCATGTACATTATTTTTTCAGATAAAAGCACTAGAGCAGCAGCAGTGCCAGTTACTAGCGTTGCGCGAAATCCCGGACAAGCCACCTCCGCCATACACTCCACCAGCTGAACCTAAACCAAAAATACCTAGAAACTTCACGGTCGATAAAATTGCTGAGCACATAATTAAAGATGTCATCACCGAATCTAATTCTGATTTCTCATCAACCGATCCATTCGACATATTTGTTGGTGACTATTGTGAAGAAGCCATAGAAAAGCAAAAGTTGGAGAAAAACGAAAAATATTGGGACACATGTAATTTCTCGCCATCAAAGACACCTCTTAATACTGAGAAATTTATCCAAAAAACAGTGACCGATCTTAAAGATGTTTTAACTAGTGTCCAACCAACTGTTGTGTCAGGTATGGTTATTTATTTTTTATATAATAAATTATTATGTACATTTTACTTAATTCAGATAACCAATCGATATTATTATTAATAAAAACTATATTAGACAGAAATTATGTATCTCGTACTACAATAATAATTAAAATAAAAATGAATGAATATTTTAGTTATCCTAATGGGATGATGATCCACTGATCCATGATCACTTTGTGACCAAATTCCTTAAAAATAAAGATTAAAAAAAATGAATGAATATTGCTCTCTCTTTAAAAGTTTTTTAGTTTTGTACTAATTTCAATATTTCAGGAGTAGGCGCGAGACGCTCTGACCACATAGATGATATATTGTTCGCGGAATGGCGACGATGCGAGCCCGAGTGGACCTCCTTACACGCGGATGACGTCATCGTCAAGAACCAAGTCTTTGAAAGTATCTTCCAGAAGATTCTCACGGAAACCATCGATGAATACAAAAAAACTGTAGTCGCTCCAGAAAAATGTACTGATGAGTAAATTATATATACATATTGTATTATCTACGCGTTGCTGTGCTTATTTGTAGCAAATTTAATGTTAAATGTTCACTGGTCATTAGGTAAATGTTGAAACGGCACGTCAAGTACTAAATTATTTATTTAGCAATAGTATTAGAAATGAAAAAAAATATCACATAGCTTTTACATTTTATACTGACTAAATGATTTATAAATATTAACTTAATACAATATAAAATATAAATTTAAAACTTGAGACAAGTAAAGCTTAAAATCTATGTTTTAATACGATCGACGATATTCGCCATCGAGATCATGCGGCGCGAGCACTCATCGAATAGCCATAGTAAACATAACACAGTATATATCATAAAAAAAGACTAAATTACAATCCAGTATATTTCAAAGGAAAGTGTGATGAATAAGAATTATACATTAGCAAGTACCGAATTACACACTAATTACACAATATAATCGCAAAGCGAAGGGTATTTAGTGAAAGCACTCAGCCAATGTCAACACATACATCATGCAGTGTATTCGAAGCCGCAAGACGTGGAACTATCATATAATTGTACAATAAATTATTTTAACATTCTTATTTCCAGTCACCAATATTTTCATTGATTACTGCACAAATATGTCACTGTATGCACTTCACTGGTATCAGTCACAAACACTGACATACTTAGTGTAAGCTTTTTTGCAAGAACATTAGTCAGGAAGAAGTCTTTATATACAAATTATTAATCGTCAGCTTTTAGAATCGATTCCAGGGGGTTCGGTCCTTTTCTTCTTGGATTCGATGGCACTTTTGTTGCTTCTGCTGAAAACGAAACACCATTATAGATATATGAATGACAATTAAAATATGTTCATGCCAAATTATATTACTAGTTAAAACAAAGTCACTGACAACATTAGAATTCATGTAACAAAATAACTAGTAAATATTGTATATATAGTGTTAATATTTCTTTATTAATATAATAGTTTGCTATATTGAGTATAGTAAAAGTATATACTCGTCTGTCCCTGCGAAGCTTGGTTCACTTCTAGACACGCCATCCACTCCGTAATACTGATTTTTGTGTCATGGTTGACGTCGCAGTACCGAGGCAACTTCCTCCCACATCTCCTCAAAGGCTCTACATTAGATATGAGCTGGTGAAAAGCCTTCCATTCACGACGTTCCAATGCTTTATTCTTGTCTTTATCCAACATCACGTAAGTCCAAGTCGCCGCCTGCTCTTCCTTCGACGCGCCCCATTTAACGACGTCGCTGTTTCAAACAAAACATTGTAAATTTACGCTCGTATTTTATAACTATGTGTAGATTAAATTGTTTATAGCAAAATATTCTAGTGTATTAGAATCTAATCTTAGTTCCGGTTGAGCTTTGTTGGAAGATAGTGCAATATTTACTTCACGCTTAATAGTGAAATATTTGTAACTATAATTTTAATAGTGTAGTTAATATTGTTGTGTAACATTAGCATTTTGTGTATGTGTTAGGATTCTATTACGGTTGTGTTTGTGTATGTTGTTGTTACGATGTCTCACCCGGGACCGGTGCCGTTGATAGATGTCGTCATTTTTGATATGAAGAAACTTATCAAGTCTCGTAGAAAGTTAGTCTTCATTGGTTCGGGACAACCTGGAAGGCGTATGTTTGGTATTAATTAATAAATATTATGCCGTCGGTGTAAGATCATTTACTAGTCTCTAATATGGACAAAAAATCCGTTTGCTCCCAATCTCCTTTTTTAGTATTAAACTATTTTATAATGGTCTAAATGCCGTGTGTTGAATGCTAACCCACTATTCAGTTGTCCAACTGTAAACACAACTGGTACACTAGTAACAAGTCTGATTTTGGGTTCAATTTCTTAGATTTACATTATTGCCTAGAATTGCGTATAGCAAATCGAAAAATTGTATTTGTTAGTATTTATTATTTTTAAAACATTTAGCTTATATTTCTCCACATTTTAACTTTATGCAAATGGGATAAAAATTGTTTCAATATTCCAAACACTATTTATTAATTAGGTATTCCTTAGTAAAACATGATGCTATTTTTTTAACCGTCACTCTTAAAATAGGAAGTTGTTTTTAAATAAAGGATTTACTAACGAAATTTATGATAATATTTGTATCTTCTATTTGAATGTGTTACGTCTCCAAAAAACAACTGTATTTGCTTTAATTTTGTACTTGTAACTTTGTAGATTTATGTTAGGAATTTATACAAGCATTGTTCCTTACGTGTAGTTTTATTTACCTTACATATATTTCGTAATATTAGACTACTAAATACAAAAATAAACAAAAAAAAATTATCGAAAAACTATCGTTTCGTTAAAAACTTTTTCGACAGTAAAAACGACTATACTCTATTCACGGAGTGAACCATGCAAAGCGCTTTCTCTGTCCCACAATTGCATACAAACTGATAAGGACAGAAAAATGTCTAGCTCCGCCCAATAACGTTTAAAACTGGTTTGAAATCATAGGGCTCGTTCATATTTCTAATGAATTAGTGACGAATTATTAATAAACACTACATAGTATAAAATCGCCTCGCTTTCTGCCTTCGTATGCTTAGATCTTTAAAGCAACGGAGGCCTTTTTTTTAATAGATAGAGTGATTTAAAAGGATTTTTATGTATAACTAGCGGAACCCGCGGCTTCGCTCGCGTTAAATCTAGGGACGAACCCGAGCGAAGCGAGGGTTATTCGCTAGTTTTTAATAAAATCAAAACAACATTAAAGTAGAATTAACTTTAATTTTAAATATTTATATAATCGTAATAGATCAGGTAACTACGCGAGAGATGTCTGAACGGTAAGGAGTGCAACGACGGACTAATTATGATATGTATTGTGAGCGCAGTCTAAGCGTGTTATCTGCAACCAATCACGCAAAATCTCAGTGCTTTGGTTCTTTCGGGGAATAGAGTATAAGTATATTCTCACCTCTCATTGGACTAGCATGTTGCGGGGCAGCATCACAATCCGGTTTCTTATCCTTCACGGAAGACCCCGGGATAGGTTTCCCCGTGTCCTGGTGCACGCACCAACAGTAGCCTGTGGAGCGGTAGCATTGTGCTCGCGCGTATCTACCGTCCCCCATACACTCTGGTACGTAAAGCACAGCGCCACCCGCTTTCTATGGGAATTATTTATTTGTCAATGTTTCTTTCTACGTATGTTTGCGTGTTTGTTTTGTTAAAACGTTTATCAGTTTCAGTTTTTATTAACCGACTTCCGCAAAGAGGAGGTTATCAATTCGGTCGGGTTTTTTTTATGTATGTACACCGATTGATCGATTTATGATCCGATTTACGTGATTTTTCTTTTGTTTGAAGGGCAATAGCTGTCATTTGGTCCCATAAAAATTTAAAATAGTTTAGCCCAGTAGTTTTTATTGTATGAAGATTTTTTATTATATAATATCTTGGGAAAATGCTTCACTTATTACTACTTGTATTACCTAGGCTATAAATTAAAATGAAGTTTTATACCATCAACTTTACATGATGGTCTTCTAGGCTGGGTTAGCTAAATAATGATCGAACTTTGGTTAATATGATTTGTTTTTAAATTATAATTCTTTAAATATAATTATTACTATTAACCACATTCATTTTACGGTTACAACAGAGCAATATCACATCGCCTAACTAATATCTTTCTTAGCGAGAATGTTAGTAGATAATAAATTCAAAATCTAATCTCTGGCTGAATGTATACGTGTATGTACTTATATAGATACATAAAAATATAAGTTGTGTATGAAATAATAATTTAAATATAAATGAATATTTTAATACAATTTACGAAAATAAATACACGTACATTTTTTAAATAGCAACAATAAATTATACGAACATTGGCAAAGTAAGTAAAGACGTTTAAAAATAATCGCAGCGCTTTAATATAAAAAATATCGCAAGTGCTTTAACAACCGCAATGCTGTAATGTAAATGACTTCCGTCACTGTTCCCATTTATTGATGTCTATAAACGGGAACAATAACAAATGTATGTACCAGAATATAACTAATGAGTTAATTTTTATAGCGGCTTAGCTAATAATATTCAGTTATGACTTATACAATGCATAAGCGTGCATTGTAATATTTTATTTAATATAACATATTTTGGTATTATATAAGCAATAGATTACTCGAAATAATAAAAATAAAAATAGCTCGATCTACCATAAAAAATGTTAAGCATTCGCGTGTGCACCACGTTTACCTGCTCGTCCAGCACAGCTTGGCGGTCAGTTAGACAGTCGTTTGCTTCGTCCTCCCTCGCGACCGACCCGTCCGGCGCGAACGAGTTCCTCATAATACCTGGCAACACTGGAAACAATATTCTTTTTTGAAGTGAAACTTCTTTAGAATCGATGTGATTTCAAACTCGATGAAACGAAAAAATATGTCCATAGTACCAGGCGCTCAGAGACGGGGAAGAGTTAGCCTTATTTTAAATTCAAGTTTTACTTCTGACATGTGTACTTTGTACACACGCACTTTTTATTTTTAAAAGTGCGTGTGTACAAAGTACACATGTCAGAAGTAAAACTTCTTTGGCAAACTAATTTTTAAATCTCGTTTATATTTAAACTAAATAACCCAGTCTAAGCTCGTTGAGAGAGGGAGATGGCGCGAAGGTCACACCCACGAGTTAGACAGAGTTAGAAATGTCACTGACTCGCGGTGGGCGAGATCTAACTAAGGCTTTTCCCCGTCTCTGAGTGTCTGGTACTATGGACTTATTTTTTCGTTTCATCGAGTTTGAAATCCCAACGATTCTAAAGAAGTTTCACTTCCTAAATATCATGCAAAATATTGAATAACCAAGAGTTTTTAGTATCCACCCGAGGTAAATAACACTTGATTTGTCTAATCCGAGTGTTCGACTGCTAATAATGGAATAGCAAATCAATCTTAAAATGTCGCAATGAATGTCTTAATAGTACTTTTAAAAATAATTATAATACTTTTTATGTTTCATGAAGTTATCAATGTAAAGAACACAATACATTTATTTAATAGGTAACAATAAAACTATATTACACGAAGTCTGATTAATAGCCTAATTAAAACATTATGTATGATTAAATAATGCACAGTCATAATTATAAGAAATGTATTTTTATTTTACTTTAAGGGCAGATTTATCATCAGAATGACTCACTACTCTAGTGAAATCCAATTGTGAGTAATATGTCTAAGAATTTTGATTATCGTCTCGGCAAGAGTCACTCAAGTCTCAAATCATCTTTTAAGTGGAGTGTTCATTTTAGGTCCATATTATAAGGTCAATAACAACTATTTGTGTTGACCGAGTTACTTTATCAAAGGCTAGCATAGTGTAGAGTCGAGCGCGGACTTGAATAATGTTTATTGTAATTGACAGAAATAATCAAATATAAGCTTCGTCTTTAAGATAAGGACCGCATAATTATTTCTTACGCTTTGCAAGAGTCCATATGGTTTTTGACTCTTAAAACAAGATATACCTAACAGGCTCAAATAAGTTTAATTAGCGTCAATTACCTGAACTGGGATCCGGCGTGAGCTCTTCTTCGTTGTAATCAGGTTCTGGCTCTGGACCGCTGTCGTCGTCTGCGTTTAACGACATGAAGAAACGGAGAGAGACTATATATTATTATTATGTTTGCGCACATATCAATTGTATTCAAGTGAAATATTGATTTGAATGTCTCTTTTAATTTAGAGGTTGCCTAAATTAAAATAAACACACTACATTAGATTATTTACAACTAACCCGGCCCATTTCGCTGGGCGTAAGTTAAAATAAATTAATTAGTTTTTATAATTTTGTAATGAAATAAAAGTAGCCTAAGATGCTCCTTAGAACATTCGCTATCTGCGAGTGAGAGTGCTACTCTAACTCTACTGCTACAAACAGACAGCCAGATAAAAATTTAAAAAAAAATGTTTCTTTATGTAAGTACCGTATATACTTTCATATGCATTTAGTGAAAAGCTGTTATTATGAAATTAAAAACAGACAGTTCAATTTTATTTATAGTAGTATAAAGTAATGATTAACTTTTTTGTATATAGTAATGATTTGTAAAAGTAACTTTTTTATACTTATTAGGATCATGTATAAAAATTATTAGTTATACATTTGTGTATCGATTTATTTTGATAATTTGGTTTTATGGGGAATTTTTCATTAATTGGTACAAGCAATTTACAATGAAGAAGAATAATAATTGCATAATCCATACAATTATTATTCTTAACAACAAACAAAAACATTTTTTAAATAAAAAAAATAGATAATTTAAAACCAGCAATGAAATGTTCCAAAAAAGCGATTTTGCATACGCAAATATAATATACATTAGAAATACTGTGTATAGTTAAGTGAGGGGTGTTTTTGTATGGAGGTACTTACAGTCCGGAGTAGGAGGCTCGGGGTTAGAGAGCAGGCAGGCGGCCCACTCCGCCCGCGCGATCTCGCCGTCCCCGTCCGCGTCGCACCCGCGCGTCCACGCTCGGGCACATCTCTTCGGCTTCACTACCTATAGGCGAAATAATAATATATTTTTCACAAGTAAATAACACAAAAAGAAGAAGAAGGACACAAAAAAAGGAAAAATTTACACTTAACTAAAAAAGATTGCATCTATACTAATGTTATAATGCTGAAGAGTTTGTTTGTTTGGTTGAACGCGCTAATCTCAGGAACTACTGGTCCGAATTGAAAAAATATTTTTGTGATGCATAGTCCGTTTATCGAGGAAGGCTATAGGCTATATTGCATCACGCTACAACCAATAGGAACAAAGCATCAATGAAAAATGAAGCCGCGGGAATTACCAGTAATATATAAAAACTAATTAAAACATAATTATAAAATTATAAAAAGTCATGTCCATGCTCGGAATTTGGCCACTTTGTCCGTTTTACAGCGACATTTGTTATTATTAAAATTAATAGGTGAAAACCTTTTTAAAGAGAATAATAATATTAAATTTATGTTTCACTTTATTTTCTTCGACATGGCATGTATTAAAATGGACGTAGTTTTTCCTTGCTCTGCTTTGTTTTGTCTTTCCGTTTTATCGGTTAGTATAGATTTCTCATCGATTTTTGCCGCATAAAGTGTCATATAAGTTGACCTGAATAACAAGTTGTCATCAAACCAAATGTAACGATAGAATATACATAGGGGAAGAAGGGGGAATAACGCTCACTGGGTAATGGCGCTCACCTCTGTAACTCTGTAAACATGATACGTAGCAACACACCACATCGCGTGAATTGTGAGGGGAGGGGGTATCTTACAGACAACGATACAAACATACAGTCAGCTCGCGTCATGTGACCGTAAAGTGCTTTTCTTTGTTTCCGCCCGAACTGATCTAACTTTTGGTTAGGAATTTTCTTGACGGTAAGTCCTAAATTTTAATGCTTATTTAACTATTATTTTTTTCTTCTGACAATAGAACTATTCTATTTTGTAATAATGCAATCAATTTTCAACAATTGTGTATGATTTTTTTTTAATTTCAATTCAATTACAAAACGAGCGTTTGGGGTAATACCGCTCATCTGAGCGCAATTACCCCTTAGTGACTTATTTTTTTTTGTTGTAGATATGCCAAGAAATCGTCAAAGGACCACCGCTAAAGCGGCTTGGACCGAAGAAATTCCTTCCTTCTAACCTTCAATCTGCTAAAACTCCTCAAAACCAAGGCCCAAATTTCGAATATGCGCAGTCTGATGGTACGGCCATAATTTCAGGACATACATCTCCTTTGGCAAGTCCATCAAATGAGGATTAATCCTCTGCGTCTGTTTTTGCACGTGCACAAGCACGCAACCAAAAGCTAGTTCAATAATGAAGAACTCCGGTATCCTTTGCTGCTATAGCGACGGCACCAACAATTGAACCATTTTATAAACCACGTCAAAGAAAGCTAATATTAACTGCGACTCCTATGAAAATTATTTTAGAGGATAGTAAAAAGAAAAAGTCGCGAAACTCAATAAGACCGGAAAAGATGATAAATTAAGACCAAAAAAAAAGTTCAACAAGAACAAACATATGAAACAAATATCTTACAAAAGAAAGTTCTTCAGAGAGTGATGATGAAGAGCATCTTGCGACGATGACAGTGATGACGATATAAATGTGGATGACGAAAGTTATAACAAATGTACTATTTGCAAAGAATTTGGAAAACATAACGAGTTATGGTATCATATGGTTATGGCTCATGCTATATGTTCAGGATGGGATTTGCCAGATGAATACATCTGTCATTTATGTGACCAAAAATTAAATATTACTATTTATAAGTTGTCTTACCTCCTTATAATAATAATAATTTTATATTATATTATAATAATGGTAGTTGATTTGACATCTATATATTTTGTTAAATGGAAAAACGCTTATCTTACGTACAAATGGCGATAATTGATGTTAATTTGTTAATGTAGACTTTACTTTCATTGTAGTAGGTTCATCTCATTAATATTTCTTTAATTAAAATGTATTTTACTTGTTATATTCCAAAAAACATGTTTGAGCGTCATTACCCCATACACTGAGCGGCATTACCCATAGTCAGGGGCAATGCCGCTCAAACATGTTTTTTTAATATTTTTTTATTACTACTAGTAGGTCAAAGATAAATGCTTTTGTTATTTACCTTAATTTTGATATATAATAAATAATTTAGAAAATACAGCATGTTTTCCTTAAGTGAACGCCATTCCCCCTTCTTCCCCTACAGGCCATAATCTTATAAGGAATAATCTTATATTTTGACATTTCAATATTAAAGAGTATTTGCCTTGCACTAAGCTTTTACGTGAGCGATTTTAATCAAATTTTGTATAGGAAGTGATGACTTATTACTCGGGTTATTGCAAAACATAGAAAACGTTCTTTACTTTAGCGGTGACTTAATCTTAAGAAATACATCAAAACAGTAGAAGGAAATTCTATGTCTTGAAAAGGCCTATAGAAAAGTCTACAATTTTAAATGTCTATCTCCTAAAGCTACACTCGCAGTATCGCATATTTATTTAAGTATGAATAAAATACTAGCGACTCACCCTAGCTTCGCTCGGGTTCATCCTTACGTTTAGTGTGAGCGAAGCCACGGGTTCCGCTACTTTATTAATGAGTACGCCACATAATATTTATAAATGGCAATTCGAAATATTCGGACTTCTGAATAAATTCAAAGTAATAGCTGTTATTTTTGAAGTCATTAATAGTATTATTATTTTTAAATATAAATAAATAATAATAATTACCTATCTGATTTATATCACAAACAGTTTGTTATTGCTGCAACTCGAGCAACTGCATTAAAATCAATAAATAATTACTCACGCTCAAGATCTCAAAGTAGGTATCCACTTTGTGTTAACACTGTTACGAGTAGTATGAAATTGTAACGCTTAACGCTTGCAGTTGCCATTACATAATAAATATTAAAACGTATTATTTTAAACGAAGTGATAAAATATGTTACGGAAACCTAGATTTCTAAGTATATACCTAAGTACACCGCGGCAAATAAAACTTAATATAAAGCAGCATAAAATGATTTCAGTTTAATTTATAACTATTACCTATTAAATAATCAAAAACTGTGTTATTAAGTACGTATTGTTAAGCGAACCATCCTCACTAAGCTTCAGCTCTCATCACATCCTATAAAAGCTACTTCGTTTTATCTCATAGTAACATCGTTTTAAATGTCGTAAGAGTGTATATCACTTTTTACCAGATCATCAGTTAAAATTGATGTAATTTCTGCAATTTCTTTTCGCGAGAATCTTTAAAAAGAAATTAGCTTCTTGTAGTTTTAATTAAAGATTTAAGTATCTATATTATATCAGTTACGTAGCTTTTTTATTAAATCGCAGACAGTACACAATTTATAATCTTCTTTATATAAAAATCAATCGCAGTTCGTTAGTCTTATCAAAAATGCAAAAACGGCTGGCACGACTTTAAAATGCTTTTGTTGTGTTAGGGGTGTTTTTTTTTGTTTTTGTTTTATTTATTTTCATTAAAAATAGGGAAAACCAAAGAAAATGGAAAATCAAAAACCTAGAACTGTTTATTTGAAATAAGGCTCACAAACCGTCAAAACAATACTAATAATTAAACCGTATAATTTGTGAAACATATTATATACTTAGGTACTACTGACTATGGTCTATGTATATTTTAACGTTATAGTGTTTGGGAATCATTATTTTAATAATAATTTTTATAAACAGTTAGTTACAACATGGTGAAAATAATGTCAAAGATTAATGAACTTAGGTAATGTCCATTTATAATTAGTATTTGCGATTCGTATGATAGCCCACAACATTATTTGAATAATAGGTACTATTTAAATAAACTGTATAACATATCTATCTTTCATCAGCCTAAATTTTTTGAATATTATTAAGGAATAAAAATAAATACCTTTTTTATTAGGCGCCTTAGTCCACGGTATTCCGACTTTTGAAGTGTGCCACTTCTATCTCTATCGAGTTCCCTAAATTTCCAGTCGGTAACTGTGCGGGGATCGGCCGCGGTCCCGCCTTGATCGGATCGCGCTCGGTCATATTCCCCGCTGAATATTTTTATTAGATTCCCGTTGAACTGAGCTCGATCAACTCTTGTGCAACCTGGCGACAGTACAGCCAACTATAGGTGTTTTACACATGTAAATGGTGTTTGGAATGGCAATAAAGTTTTTTTTTAATTGCATATTAGTGTTGATAGAAATTAAAACGTGCAGGGAAATTGGTCTCAATTAAGACGACTTTAAACAAAAGCCGAATATATATGTCTATGAAAGAATGAAAGATTTTGTAGAGTTATGTATACGTAATTTATTTGTTATTTAATTTGAATACAAAAATTTATATTTTCCATGAAACAATATAGGAAGGCGATTTCAATAATCGCGTCAGCGATGCTTGCATTACACAAGCATGATAAATAGAGAAACACGATGCACGCGTCGCGTGCTAATCGAGTGTAATTGTTATTTAACGAATGCACCATTAAAGCGATCTTTCTAAAACGCAAAGAAAGTACTTATATGTTAATTTTGGATATAAACACATAATAACTATTCCTACGTGTTGCTCAACGGGATCTTTTAATTTTAATATTAGCGTTATACATTAAAAAATTAAATCAGGCGACTGTGTGTTTGACCTGAGGCCAAACATTGTTGAAATGAACTACTCACTTCTTTTGTTGCGTTGACCTCGGGCCGATGATCTTCGTTTTGTTTGTGATTTACCTGCAACAAAAGATCTATAGCAATAAAGATACTATGTCATAGATAAGAAATAATTATCATGTATTTAATTAAATGGGAAATTAAAGAAAATTAGAGCAATGGATTACTTAGTTAAAAATATAATCATAATAGTAATTTTCTTATTGTAAAGTTTGTACGCTCGAATTTAAATATATCAATATATGTTATAACAAAAATAGAAGTGATTTCATATGTGACTTTAATTTTATAAAAATGGATTTAGTGGGTGGCCCTTTTCATTTTTAAATTATTCCTTCCTCATGGCGCAATTTTACAGACATGAAATCGTTTTGAGTTATGGCAACAGGATTTAGATCGTTGCTGCTGAGCAGATTTTAAAATTCCAGACATTCTCGACCTAAAATACATTTCCTGTTAAAATATTAGGCATGCAAATATGTCAAAAATATTCATGTTAAGAGGAGCCTTAGGATTTCGTGACTGACTGGAAGAAGAGGCGTGCATCTAGTAACATATGCCTCGCGTGTGGTAGTTACTTGATGCAAGTGTGCGGTGTCCTGCAAGGGGGAGCCGGGGGGCACCGTCTACACAACCGGTCCAAATGGCAGTGATGTACAACATTAGTCAATACGAAAACCGGTAACGACTGAGCTCCCTGCGAATGCCTATGCTGTCTCCATAAATTTTTAATTGAATGCTGAGCAAATGGCTTTATTTTGTCTCACCATAGTATTTCCGAATATCTACACAATTGGTAATGTATTAGGTTATAGAATAGTTATATTATGTGCATTGTACATTTCCATGAAGTAGATACGGTATAATTATGTTGATGCCTTTTAGCATTCGAAATTCGTTTTCCATTATGAATTTACAAGTATAATAATGTTTTGCCTTATCTGTATAATCTAACAGTCTATTCTCAAATAGAAAAAAAAAACGTCGAATAGAATGTGACTTTGGATCAGCCCAGACATCTCGGCGACGCGACCCTTCCTTACATTATCATAAAGTAGAGAATTTGTATAAATTACTACATCACCTTTCCTGAACTCTGATACAATGATTCTTAACTACACCAGCAATTAATATCATATATTATACAAATGTTAATGAAATGAAGAAATAATAATAATAAATTTATAATTAATTCATTTTTTATATAATTTTATATAATTCAATAGAATTGAATAAAAATTCTTACGTTTAAATATTAATTTTATTAGATTCCTAAATTAGTACTATCACACATTGTTGTCGCCACGCCGCGCTACATTAATAATTATTTATAATGTGGCAAAGGGCAGGTAGATACTTGACTAAATATAAAACATCAAAGGCGCGGCAAGCTGTCCCAACAAGCCTATAATACGTCGTCTGGAACTTTTTTCTTTCGTCTCATGGGAGAGACGCATTGCCTTCATAGGAGCAAAAAACAAGACTCCATTGTAATACGGCGTCGAGCTGTCTGACACGAACCTTCGTTTCTTAGAAAACTCACAGTTATTCAGTCCTCCTTATAATTAATTTAGTAACGTTTGAAATATGTAGGCATTTTTTACTATAGTATTATAGTAATACGAGTTCTTTCGCCCTGGCAGTTTATCACACCCTAATTGGGTCTGGTGTACATCAATTAGGAATGAACACAGTTAACGATCATACCCATATGCGTTTTGATTTATGTGGTTCGCTTGCCGGTTTTAAGCTTTAACCATGTTTATCTCGATCAAAGAGTTAAAAGAATAAATAAACAGAATGCGTACCTTTCATAGACTTGCTAAGCTAACGCTAATTGTATAGGAAACTCAGATAAAGCCAGACAAATAACTAGAAGACGTTTTTTGAATTCGTTAGTATGCAAGCGTAGGTACCTCCCTAGTCCCTATCGATCTTTAGTACAGCCGTTTGTTTTCATAAATCAAAAATCAGTCTGTTTTAATTATAACGAGCCTAACCTTGTGTTCAAACATCTTCCCGAAACTAAAAAAAGTCTCCAGTGTGATTCAGTCTCGTTTGATCGATTCCGACCTACCTATACCTAATATTTCTGTACCTTACCTGTTTACATGTATAGTTAAAATATGTGTAAATGATATCTTTTATTCAATATAATTTTCAAGAGAGCACAATTAAAAGATGAAAAATTGTAAACTACATAATATAAATGCTTGCTAATCAACTTATGACCAAGCGCCTGGCTCTTTTACTTCAATAAGCCGCCAATTGAACAGACCAAACAAACTGGTTAAAAAGGAAGTTAGAAACTACTAATAGTCATAATTAGGTTTTTAAAACAATTACTGACTACGTCTTCAAACGGATTGCCGGATCACTATAGTTGAAACAGTAATTAGGTAATCTATACATAGCCTATAATAATATTCTAATTTAGTCGAGTCAGTTCATGGAATATTTTTTGATAATCTAAAAGAGTCATTATTATTTTGTTAACAGAGGTCAATCCTATATTTTTGGAACTTTTATCTTTTGTTCTTATTTTGGTATGAACATAGCTGGTTATTTGATTGAGTCACAGTCACTAGTATCAACATAAAACTCAAATACAAACCGCCGACTTAAAATAAAACAGACAAATATTAACAATTTGTGTAAAAGTCACAAATGTTTCTTGAATCAAATATCGCAAATTATGATCGTATCGTAAATATCAGACCTTTACAAAATAACAATAGTGTAATAGGTATGCCGAAAATAAAATAATAAAAAATCAATTCGAAAATTCTCTGCTTCTTGGTTTATTCCAAAGGATTTACTTTATTTTTTCAGAGAGATAGTTTATGGGCTGGTATGTGACATAGACGACTTTTTATGGCGATGCAACAAGTAGGTAGGTACATACTCGTAGGTACTGTGGAATAATATAAAACATATTGAAGAACGCGCAATGAAGTTACGCCGGGGTGAAGCGATCGAGAGTAACAATTTTATCATTTAAATAATATATTTTTTTGTCTATTTCTAAATCCGAAATATTACAGATAGTAAAACAAAGACTTACTATAATACATTTTTGTAATTAAAAAACTATTAGGGCCAGTTTCACCAGTTTCTGATAAAGTCCCTGATAGCGTATCCGGAACTTATCTGACGGATGAACTACAAATTTCGGTTTCACAAGTCTTGAATAGTGGTATCTAGCAGTTAAAGTGGCCGGTAATTTATCAGCCGAATTAAGTGGCCGTTAAAGGTGGTATCTGGTAGATAACTAAAATGATTCGAATGGAGGGCGCGAATAAAAATATCTGTCATTTATTTTTGGTAATAAATAATATCATACTCGTTATAGTAGTCTGCAGCCACAAGATGGATTTGTTTGAATATACGTTAATAGAAAGTGATATAAAGACTAAAACCGACTGGTAAGTAGATAGTAAGTAATATTTTTCAATGATCTTCATTATTTACTTATTTAATAGACTTTTGATAATTTCAATAATGCAACGATTATATACGCTATTTTGCAACGGGAACGTTTTTGATTGTATGTGGTGATTTCGGTGGAGTAAGCAAAGCGTCAGCTTGCAGAAAGCAATCGCCAAATTGAGACCTTTGTATGTGAAATTCCCCACAAATGCAGAGGACATATCACTAGGTTTTTATGAAATTGCAAGATTTCCTAGGGTCGTTGGAGTCATCGATTGATCGATTTTATTTTCAATAATATTTTTTTTATTTTCTACAAGTGAAATTAATAGCTCAGTTTCAACTTTTTGTTCTAATCAAGCGTCTATTAAATATAACATACAACAAAAAAGTGCGAAAGTCGAAATAATTATGACATCCGTGGGTTCATTTTACGCTAATTACATTTGGAACGCAGACTTGTAATCATAATAACATTTACCATCGATTTAATTACTTTTCATCACATAATAACAAAATTATATTCAAGAACATTAAAAAGTAAAATGTCTTATTTTAAATTCATATTTTAAATCTTATTTTAAGTAAAGAAATAATTAAAATATTTTAGTTTTCAAACTAGATTTTAAATAGCGATCATATGCATCTGTGTAATGAAACGCAAAAAAGCGACGTTGCCGTTCTGTAAAATAGCAAGTGGCTTGTAATGTATCTGCTGGTTAGTTTATCAGGTAGTTTAATGGTGAAACAGAAAAAATATATCAGCAACCGTTATCTGTTAGTTAGTGTTAAGTGGCAGATTACTAACTGAAACTTTATCAGGAACTGGTGAAACTGGCCCTTAGTATTGTTTATCTATTAGAATTTAAAAGCATTATTGAGAACTCGAATAGCAAATCGCTTTGATAACAATATAGAAATGAGTTTGGACCTCTAGAAGATATAAGGCAATAGTAATAAATTCGTTAAGTTTTAAATATTTACTATACAAATCGTTTTTAGTCTAATAATTGACTAGTTGTTAACTTATCAACCAATCTATTTTCAAGAAAGCTAAATAATGGGAAAGTGTGTAAAAGTGCACTTTGTATTAGGTGCTGACCAGCAAGTAACGGAATATTGACAAGACCACAATAACTTCATCATTTTATCATTCAGATAATAGGATCACAACCTCGTAACACCGCTCCTACCGTGGTTTCTCGTCTCTTATCTTGTCGTGATGGGGGACTCAGTAGCGTCCAGCAAACCGGCTGGGCGTGAAGCCAATGCGGGTTGCTCCTGGTACTTCTCTAAGAGCTAAGTGGACTGTGGAGCAACCCCTTGCCTGTATATTCTGTTTCAGAAGACCTGTCGGACCGTCGGGAGTCGTGGTTGAATGGGCATGCGATCCTGCGACGCCTCAAGACGAGGGAAGTTTTATTGGGTTTTAGTCAGTAGTACCGACTTCATTTTAAGACCAACGACACATGGTATAATATATAATGTCTAATTTTATCATTTGAAGAAATTAGTGTTGAACTACCAAAGTTCAACTCTAATTTCATAAAATTTCTATTATTGTATTTTCTACATTTTGAATTCTTAACTTCGTAAATATATTGCATACTTTTCGGGTATAGTCACGAAAAAAAAGTATAAAGAGACTTGTAAAATATTTTTATTGATACAGATATTTTATGACTTAAAATATATTGGCTTCGCAATTTTGACAGCTTTGATAGTTTCATTGTGAAAATGAAATATGTAACTTTTTGTACACATAAAATATAGAATATTCATCAATAAATTAATGTCATAAACGTTATCTGCTACTGGTGTAACGGTAAATTATTATAAATTACTTGTCTTACATATTATGATATATCTTTTAACAAATTAATAAGTAATGTCTATCTAATAAATATAAGTGTATGCATATAGCGTTTAATATTAAACTAGCTACTTATCCTTGCTTCGCTCGGGTTCGATATATTTGGCTGATGCGCAGAATGAAACTCTAAGCGTGCTGCACTACCGTCTACATAAACTAGTTTGGCAAGAACTATACGCGTTAACGATTAGTAGGGTATTTATTACTGAGAGATGTAATATTAACCCACAGTCAAAAGTATTCTATATATTAGGTGGACCCGGATAGAAAGCCATCTTCATACCTAATTTCGTCAAAATCGTGATCATTGATTGATTTTCTCGTGATGCATTCCCAGACAGGCAGACAGACAAAAAACAACATTCTAAAAAATACTGCAATAAAACTATAGATCCGGCCTCTGTAATTAATAACTATTTCAAGAAAATTTTTACAAATTTATTTAATAAACAGATACGGCAATTAGAGTTATATTAAATTATGTATGTAGAGAAAAGTTGTGCTTTCAAAAACAAAGCGAAATATTAATTACTAGCGCTTCCTAACTACTTCGCTTTGCTCGGGTTCCGAGATTTAGCGCGAGCGAAGCCGCGGGTTCCACTAGTGTATTATACATTTAAAAAAATCTCTTTAATCACTCTATCTATTAAAAAAACCGCAATAAAATCCGTCACGCAGTTTTAAAGATATAAGCATACATAGGGACAGACAGACAGCGGGAAGCGACTTTGTTTTATTAGTATAATAATAATGGGAGTGATGTAGAAGACGACTTAGGTACTCAAAATAATTTAAAAATGACGGGACTTGTATTATTGATTAACTTCTTGAATTTCTTATTAAAACTTGTAGAATTGATTAACTTCGTCATTCAGATATTATATTTATGTTTAAATAACTACCTCATTAAATGAATATTACAGATATAGGTACACAATAAATTAAATATTTATCGACGCTTTGCACTATTTACTTATCGATTTGCTTCATATTCCTATTCACTGTCAAGCGATTTATTACGGATGCGCCCGATACCATCGGTCTCGTGACGAGAATGTGAAACAGTTTAATGCTATTCGAATATGTCTTGACTTGGTAGCAGCAACCGGCGATGATATACGACTATATCAATGAACTGTTTTCATTTCATTTATACAGACAAATAAAAATTAAGTGTTTGTAACATCACAATAACAGCTTTTTATTATATCATAATTTTGTAATTTTACAGGATACAAATTTATGTATTTTTACCATATTTGTCTATTACAGCCAGATATGTCTGTCCGTTTTTTCAGGCTAATCTCTGAAACGGCTGTATTCATTTTATATTACATAGATAACTTATGCTATAAGAATTAACTGAAGCTTAAGCTACTTTTATTGTAGTGTTTCTGCTCATTAATAAACATAAGTAGGAAGAACCCAAGCGTAGTGACAGTAGTTACAAGTAGACATGCGCAAAACAGTGCTTTATGAAGTAATGAAATATGGCATTACATTACGCACCGAGTAATATCACATCACTTCATTACTCGAAACATTACTTGCCATGCGTGATACGAAGAGGTAATATTACCCGCGTAGTGCGTACTGTCATAATAGTAGTACTGATCTATCTCATGTAATAATATGATGAATATCACACACGTTTTTATTGATTTTAATTTAAAACTAAAATGTTAACTTTTTGTGAGTAAGATTATTGTTATATTTTTATTACTTTTTATATTTAAATATTGTATTTAAAAATTTACCGTCGTAACCTAATTTACTTAAATTATTTTCATATAGCTATGTTTACAATAACGTATGCAGCAAAAACTAACAGCGTATACTAGTAGTACCCGCGGCTCCGTCCACATTCTAAGACCGGACGGCACGGCTTTGTTATATTTGAATACAATTAATTTTTAAATTTAAAATGTTAACTTTTTATTTGATATGATTAAGATTATTATTTATGTATAGAATTTTTTAAATATTGTATTTATAATTTTACTGTCGTAAGTTAACCAATATAAATTATTATTATTTTTTCGTCGAAAAAGAAACAAAAACTAATTTACAACATACTTTTATACTAGCAGTATCCGCGGTTCCGACCGCGTTCTAAGGACTGCGACTTCGGGTCCACTGTATTATATACATTATACATATATACTTGATAAAGTTCATTATAATATTAAAATATATAATGAATAATTAAAGTTTTTATTTTTAATTTTGAATTAATTATTATTTACTATGAATACGTGAATTAGTATTTTTTAAAAGCCTGAAAAAGTTTGTTTTTTATTATTCTTTATTTATAAAGCCATACACCTATATAAGGTTAAGTCAGCGACTGAAAAAGTTGGTCTTAAAGAATTTTATACCAATTTTTATACTCATTAAACATCCGATACGAATAATTTAAAGTGGAGTTTACAAATTGGATAAGGATTAATATCATGATACCAATATCACCACTATTCAACACGTATTTGAACTTAATAATTAAAAAAAAATTGTTATAATAAAGGCATGTGCCATCGCAGAATTTTTTGTGAGTAATCATAAGTAAGTATTGTAATATAAAATTTTAATATATAAAATAGTGCTTGATATTATGTATTTCGTCAACAGTTTTCGTTTTATATGCAGCATTTTGATACCTTGGGGATACATTTAAGGTAGGGATCCCTAAAATGGGATATTTTTGAAAATACAATATAGCCAATAATACACTTCTCACAATCACTCCTGAATAGTGTAGCTGTCTGTTAGTGAAAGAGTTTTCATGATCAGATCAGTTTTTCCGAAAATAACCCCCCTACAAACGAACAGACAGATACACAAAGTTCGAAACTTTAACTCATAATGTAAGTAAAGAATATTTTAGAATAGATTGCAATTTTGCATTTCAGTCCTAATCAAATGATTTCTATTCACTTGCGGCATGTTTGCGTACTTAGCGGCATACATTTCATGGCATAGTAAAATATATTGTAGAACTAGCAGCCGTGGAACCCGCAGCTTCGCTCGCGCTAAATCGCTAGTATATTATAGATATTAAATATTTTAGCAAAATACAATTAACACTTACTAAAATTAAATTATAAAAATATTAATAACGCCATCTATGAGAAATCATTACGCATCATTTGATAATTGAAAGTACGGAAATATGATTTAAGAGTTTAGAACACATTATTCAATTATTCTTTTTTAATAGTATTTTAGGAATTAAATATTCTTTTTTATGTAAATTGTGGGTATTCACTGTCTGTAATAAGTATATAAACCTTACAGTCCTTTGCCTTTCCCTATTAGGGATAAATTTTAATCATGGTTCATTATTGCTGTAAAGCATTCAAATTGCAGGAACCAAAAATCAAAATAAATCTGCAATATAATCCAAAAACCATTTATAAAATATTTATTAATATTTGATTAAGACTTGTACTTTTAGCGCAAGCTAAACTGCGGGACCCACTATTTTCAATAAATCAATATTTTTAATGTGTACTATTGTTTTTATTTAAAACTCCCAATTGTACAACTTTTTTACTATTATCTTATTTTTTCATCTGACAGCACTGCGCTCGCGTCATGCTCATGACTAAAGTAATGAAGGCTGTATGGACTATAGTCCTTTGCCTTTCCCTATTGGGGATAAATTTAAAAAACAACAACTAAAGTAATGACTTGAGTAATGTTTGAACTTTGAACTTTGAAGTGATGCGTAATGTTTCGTTCGGTCGAGTGTTGCTACAGTACAATTCTCTAAACACCACCTTGCCATGCGTGAGACATTACAGATCTATCTCGGAATATAACACGCGTTATCATTGTATTTTAATACAATTAATTTTATAATGTTGACTTTTATTTGATACGATTTAGATTTTTATTATATATTGCAATTTTGCATTTTGTCATACTCAAATAATTATTTTAAACTTGCGGCATTTGTACGTAAATAGCGATATACCTTTTATGACTTGGTTTTGTTCTTTAGGATCCCTATTCCCTTATATTGTAAAACTCTTTTTACAAACACCAGTTGCGAAATTTCTGAGCATCTTGCAAAATAATTAATAAGTAAAACAAAATTGTATTGTTTAGCTAAAGGTTGTAAATATGAATGACCCTTTGTGAAGACCAGGCGCAGCTTAGGACCTAGTAATGAAAACCTTATATCGTTGGCCTAACTTATAATATTGGCGTATTTAAAAATCATTTTTCTAGCAATTATAACTTTTTTTGCTTATAACTATTTGTATTTTTATTATAAATATATTTTGTGTTAATTATTGCTTTTTAAAATAAATACATTTCGAATTGCTTTGCTATTTCAAAATTCGTAAAACGGAGTGATGCCAAGTTAACCCGAACGATGGAATATCACGCTCGCGTCATGTTTGACGTAATAAGTAATGTTTGGTTCGGTCGAGTAATGAGTGATGATACAGTACTCGCTCGGGTAATATTACGCGTAATGCATTACTCGCATTACTTACACATGTCTAGTTACAAGTTTTGTAAAATTATGAATAGTATATAAATAATATTTCTCTAAATCTATCTGCCATCCTACGCAGGACGTCGTCCGACTCTTCTTGCAACAAGTCCTAATCGCTCATTTCCTTACACCCGCACCTTATTATTACGATCCTTACCATACACGAGCGTAAAATAAAATATTCGTATCCCGCCTCATGTAGTGTGTAAGAGTAGAGATGCATAATATTATGATAGACATTGTGTAGTGATAGCTTATTATTCGGTTCAACAATAAAGATACTTTTGACTTCAGAAAAACTATTTATTTCCACACGGGAAACAACGTTGGGTAATACTTTAAAACATATCTACATTAAAACATGATACTAAAAGAATTTAGATTAGGAGTCTTTAGATTATTATTAATCTTTATCAAACTAACTAAGTTAATTGTCACAAGTATAGATGTTACGGGTAATACTAGAAGATGTAATAAACCTAGGTTTATACGGGCTTACTTAGTATTGTATTACCCAAACGTTTTGGGTAAAGTTCGAATAATAAGTAAAATAAATTTTAATTCGGAATTTATCCATACTCACCTAGGTCTACCCAACTCTGGCTGGATAATGTTAGGTGTTGCGTCATTTTTGAGCACGCTATTGTCAAGAAAAGCGTTCAATTGTTTTTATTTATTAGTAACGTATAATTCGCGTCATGTAAAAAGAACGCTGGCTGTCAAGTTGCGCAGAGGCGCGGGACGGATGCTTACCGGCTCGCTATTGGTTTGTCAGTTCAAAATACCATCGCGCACACAAAAGTTATTAGTTACGAAATGATTTTATATCAAAAATAGAAAAATAATATTTTTGAATAATATTGTTTTATAAAGATAGAGTTTGATAACAATGCAATTAACAATAAAAAAAATATATAAAAACGAATTAATTTAATTTTTTGTAAGTGGATTAAAAATTCTGCAATGAATCAAACATATTTTATTAATTTATAAAATTCTGTTTAATGACATTCTATCTAATATATTTTTCAACGCATCTACGAATAACCACTATACGTCACGAGCGAAAGGTTAGTTCAAAAATAAATGAATAGGCTTAGTAATTTCGTGTGCGAATGTACCGATGCGCAAACACACCCCCCACCACTTTCTTCCAGCGTTCTTTTTACGTGACGCGAACTGTACAATATTTGGAAATAATTAATTCAGTTAAATATGCAAAACATCTACTAGCTAAATCGAAGACTACTTTACAATACCGGCGCTTGATTGGATTTGTGTTCGGTAAGTGGCGTCGAAAAACTGATTACTCCTCTATCTTCAAGTGAGACAACAATAATTTAAATATTACGTGAACAACGATGAGATGTTCGATATTGTGCATGAAACTCATTTGGCTGTTGGACATTGAGTGTGTTCTTTTCTTATGTTTTTAATAATAAAAGCTTTCTATGATCTTAGTTTTTAATTTCAGTAATAATTAATTTAACATTACCCAGTAAGCATTGGATAGGGATACACCTAGGTGAGTTAGTAAATGAGTGGGTAAATCCCGAATTAAAACTTATTTTCATTATTATTTGAACATTACCCAAGAACCCTGGGTAATACTAAACTAAGCCCGGGTAAACCTAAGGTTATTCCAACTTCCAACCTTACCCTTAACATAGACATGATTTTGGCTTTACTGTGTTATATGAACGTGGACTTGAAACATGGAGCTTAAGAGATATCATGATATAAGTAACGCGAGGCCGCAAAGTTGAAATTCTTTAGTCAGATGTAATCAAGTTGTTCAGTGGCCGACGTTGATGTGGGTGGGTATGAAATTTTAAGTCTCAAAATAGGCCCATACAAAAGTGCGCGATTGCATGAGTTCGTCTTCTAAGGTTTTCACAAAACGTACCTAGGGATTCGAGTGAGCGAAGCAAGGGTACCCGTTAGTATGTATAAAAATGCAACTGATACATTGTATAGGTACCTACTAAGCGTCGTGTCTACGAGTAATTCAAACGTTTAGATAAATAGAGCATTGCTTACGCTCCCAGACGCAACAAGATGAAGCATGCTTTAGAAATTAAAGGGTCAATCGTTTTTTTTCGCCTATTTATAAATCAACGACGACCGCAATGATGCAATGTGGCTACTGACAATACATGTAGCGCTGGTTGGTTATGTATGAATTTCAAGTTTGAAGTAAAAGACTTTATTGTTATTCTTATTCGTAATAACATAAATCTATATTTTTAAACATTGGATAGGTTTACAAGAATATATTTCTTAGATGCTTAGAATAATTTAAGCATAATCATAATACGTTTTTTGAGATGGACTTCATTAAGAACCGTTTTCAGACCGTTACTATCCTTTCATTTACATTTTAAACGCTCTAGTTTTTGCAGTGAACTTTATATATATATCGATAAAAATATAGATTGATTCTTTCTTTACGTCTCAAAAACCGACTCAAGCTTAAATAGTTATTCTATTTTTTTACATAAAAGGTCCACCGAATTTACATAAAATGATTCAGGGTCTCAATTTAATTTTATTTAAAGTAGAGTTAAAAAGAAACCGCTGTTTGAAACAAAAATAAACTCAGGTAAAAACTTGTGTGGGTCAATAAGTTTAGACCTGCGGCCACTAAAATTTGCACTCAATTCTATCAAAGAATTTTGATTAAGGATAATTCTTTTTGCTAACATAAGAATATGGGAAACATTAATGCGAATGTCTAATACAAAATAAATAAACAAAATGAAAGGGACAAGATTTACCTTTTAATATTGGGACTTCAGTTATATTCGTGTCATTTTTATTACTACTATAGGTATATTAGAATAACCTTGATTTTTGTTATTTAAACGAAGAACTGAGAAAAATAGCTTTTTACTGGACGTTGCTGGTATGAAAACTGAAGGAATTGTATAGGAACAAAAAAACTGACTGAACTTTAACGTAATATAATGAGTACCTACGAAACGTCCAATATAAGTATATATTAGACGTTTCGTACTCATCCTAGTAAGTAGATATAGATATTATCACTGTCGTCTCGATTTGATCATAACAGGAGTGCCTCATAAAGTCGGGATTACTGTCTTCCGCCTTCCAAATCGAATGACGTCCCTCATTGATTTAGATATTAACACTTCAAGAACACATCAAGGTTAAGTATAAGGCGAGACGGTATGAAATTAATTATGAATGGAAAGTTTTAACGGATCTATTATTTAACTTTTGTACAAGTAGGTAAACTTCTTCCAATCTTGTTATTGTATATTTAATAAGATTTGTGGCCTACGTCTCGATTAACAATAATATTATTGTGTACTGCAAAAATATATCTCGTTCTAAGATTTCTTTATTTATTATTATCAAACGGGTAAATTATTACCTTTTGGAACTTATCTAAATGTTTTCTACATTAGCTGGCATCAGTATACGCGTTAGTCAGACTATTTCTCGGTATAATCTAATATACATCAAATGCAATCTGTTTTGTATCAAATAATATAAACAAGGAATACTTTGGGTGAAAGATACTACGCAGAAATTTGGCACCTCTCGCCTATAATACCGTAATAATAAATTAAGATCAGCAAGAGCACAGAACATTGATTTGGTTAAAAAGGTAATTACTAAACTACTTTGTGCAATGGACAGTCCATTGCATTATATATATATTCATGAAACAAATATATACTTACTCGTATAGTAAACAAAAAACTACGTATTTCTAATTTATTAATTAGGAGCTGCCTAAAATAGAAAACGTACGATATTTTCCTACCTGCGAGTTCATCCACTCTTTAGTTTTAAAGTAATTGTATATGAATCACTTTACAAACCTTGAACATTTTAGAGATAGTAGCTATAGCAGAAAATTAAGGAAAATTCAGAAATAATGTTGAATCTGTATATTAGCAAATTTAGACTATTATTTTGGGTTTATCAGTAGACATATAACTTGATGAAAAACTAAAGCCTTGTAAATACCACTCGTTTTAATTTATTTGCGTGCATGATAGACTAAACAGATACGATTATTATATGATTCCATTTTATTTTAACCAATTTACAAGGCCAGCACGCAGTGGCTTATTACTTCCATACATGCATGTAGAACAGAAATTTTAGCATCGTACAGACATTACATTTAACTTTAGACAATTGGCTTGTGTATCGTTAATCAGGCACGCTCCCAAAAATAACTTAACAAAGTTTTTCAATTGAATTTATAAAGATTTCTGACAGTGAAAGCTAAGTAAACTCAGCTAACGTAAACGCAAAATCTTACAAACTTTACTGTTTGATATAAGTAAGTATACATATAAATTAGACTTACCAGTTCTCGTGCAGTCAGGTTTGCCGTTTCTCACTGAGGTGTCGGGCAGGGGCTTCCCGTCCGGCGTGACACACCAGCAGCCGGCGGCGGCCCCCGCGGCCGCGCACTGCACGGCGGCGTACGTGCCGTCTGCGCGGCACCGCGGCACGAACGTCGTGCGGCGCCCGCCCGCGCTCAGCGCGTACCGCAGCACCGTCAAACATGACGACTGACCCTCTAGTGATGTAAAATAAGTGTATATTTATATTATGAAAAAACATTATATACCTACTTTATATTGATATATATAAATAAGTAACAGTGTTGTAATTAATATTCGCATTCACACATCCGCGAATACGTGTATACAGAGTGTCACTGTTGACTGACTGTGACTGTTGACGATAACCTGGCACGCGGAGAAAGAAGTCAGTAAAAAAAGTAAGTTTTCAATTACATATTTGCAGGTTTTATTACTGTTGCGGCCTCGCAAGAAACTACACTAGTTTTTGCCAAATCTAATAAATCGGAAACAAATGTATTTTTAAAGAAAAAAAAGTAAATATCATCATTAAATTTACCATCATCTAACTTTGACTTCTCCTACTGAAAAAATAATAAACTAAGCCTAGCAGTCAATTTTAATGAAAAAATGGACCATTGTAAGGGATTCTAAAAAGCAATTGAAAACACTAGTCACAATGCCGAAAAACTCCACTCTGGGTAGTACATGTTTAGGTTTTCAATAAAATGGCTGTCACTCGAGAACTACTGCGTGTAGAGCGCTGATTTATTGTTTTTACTGGCCCATAAGCTGGCTCAGAAGAGGGCCTTTCTCCACGTACCGGGTTATCGTTACGTTCTGGGACCCCTGTATATAGAATTGATGGATATGGAATAATTATTCAACAGATTTTTTTATATCTCGTTATCACTTTTGAATAGATACCAGTTTAATTTGATAAGTGCAATAATACTAAACTGACTTCAAATCACCATAAATCTTTTCGAATGTACCTTATTTGATTAAAATCGGTCATTCAACCTGTATAGGTATATTGTTCGAGTTAAACATGGCCGACAAGAAATGTCAAATCTGTCTATTTCACATTCCTCGCGCTCCTTATTAACCGACTACGGCGAAGTCGAAAGGAAGGGTAATGATTTTTGCATTCTATGTATGTTTGTATGTTCCACCGTAGCAACTAAGCTACTGAACCAATTTTAATGAATGAGGTGTCAATAGATTCGTAACTATGACCCGGGTAACCTAGGCTATATAAATTTTATCCACATTTTATATACCGTATTAAGCCTTCTTACGATTCTTTTCTAACCTCGAAAAACACTGAGATAATTATCACATTACAAATTATACATGTATGTCATATTGTTTAAGTCAAAATACAATATATGTATAACATGCGGTGATACAGTTCGAACGATCCCGTCATTACAGTTTTTTGCAAACCAACTTAGAATTTTAGAACCCAATGGGGTACGGAAAAATCTATACATATAAATAAAATTGGAGTGTCTGTTCTTAATTTCAAATTGACAGCTTTTTACTAAATGCATATGAAAGTATTATATACGATACTAGCAACAAAAATCCAGTTATTAAAAGTTTTCTGTCTGTCTGTCTGTTTGTTCCAGATAATCTCTGAAACGGCTGGACCGATTTTGACGGGACTTTCACTCGCATGTAGCTAATGTTATAAGGCGTAACTTGATTACTTTTTAAGCGACTTCAAAAGAGGAGGAGGTGGAAAATTTATTTAATTTTAACTAGCGGAACCCGTGGCTTCGCTGGCGGTAAACCTAGGGACTAACCCGAGCGAAACGAGGGTGAGTGAGGGAGAGTTAAATAAAAAATAAAGTTAAAAATATCATATATAATACAATAGACATAGCATGTTTGTTTAATGAAGGTGTTCTTGGCACTCACAGTAAGCTCTGTAAGTTATCCTTAGATTATATGTATATAATCAAAGAAGTTATCATTACTCATCGCGATCACATTCGAGAATATTGGGGATTTTGTCGCATTCGGTAAAGAACTTATATGTAATACTTTTCTTATATAGATAATCTATATTTTTGTGCAATTTTTACTTACTAACGAATCAGATAGTCATTAATGCCTAAATTATTTAAATATGTTAAGCGTAAGATTTGTTAATGTAAAAATAAGCTTTCACATTTCACGACATACTCGTATTATAAAACAAAGTCCCATGCAGCCTCTGTCTGTCTGGTCGCGATAAATTTAAAACTATTGTATGGATTATCATGCGGTTTTCATCAATCGATGAAGTGATTCAAGAGAAAGGTTTAACAGAATTAATCCTCTTTAAAGGTCTTATTACTCTATCAACGCTTTGCGTATGTACCTAAGGATTAGTAGTAGGTATAATAAGTTATTATTATAATATAAATAGTCATCCCAATAGTAAAATATACGCGTGGACAGTGCCGACACAGTAAAGAGACAGGGCGTAAATCCTCTTGTCGCGCAGAAACGACCAGATCAGGACCAAAGAGTCATGTATGGTAGGCCAACATATTATATTACTATTGATCGCGTTATACGGTTGTCAGTGCGCCTTACCTTCACGAGTATTGTTGTGTATTGGCAAATACTACTATATACATATATATACATATTTTTTTCCTCATTATTTTTAAAAAAAGATAAACAAAAATTATACCAATTACCTATACTAAACAAAAATTCAGTTTTTGGGTAAAATATTTTTAATTCTTATTATTTATTATGTTCTCAAAGCCAGGTAGGTTATAACAAAACAGCTTCAAGAACTCAGTTATAACTTATACCTAGAAGCATCAAGCTCAATAAAAGCTATACGGCACAGCGTGTAGGTACTTTCTGTTATTTATTTGTAAAACTCATTTAAAAGTACTATCTGAAAAGATATTTCCTCAAAGAGCTTATATCTCCATTTTTTTCCATTTCATTTCAGTACGAAATGAAATTTTAAAAAATAACTCACCTATACAGGGACCTCTATGTGCTATCGTTACCGTTTCCCCAGCACATTGCGCTTTCATAAGGTGACATTTAGATGGATAGTTACGGCCATCTGTTCCACAGACCGGCCTGTTGGCGTTGCTTGTGTTTGCCTCACATGCAGAAACTCTATGGTGGCAAGCTTCGTTACTTTGTCTACTAGCCTGTAACATAGAAAGTGTTGTACAGCATACGAAAAATAAACTAAAACTTCATAGAACGGTCATTCATGCCACTAAAAAGCTGTAGTCATCGTTTTTAAAATGTTTTTACAACTACGGCGGCTGACAGGTATTGTTCGTTGTAGCTTACAGTTAGCAGGTAAACGCGTCTGATCAAAACAATACGCGTGAAAGTGCTCTGCTGCTCCAAATAAAACACTCAAAATAAATTAAAGGATAATAAGACAATGAATTTTATTAATTTTGGATGTCACGTTTCATAGTAACATTTACAGCTTAAGACCTTCTCAGTCGATATCTAAATACAAATAGTGTTAGTTTTATTTTTCCAAACTTCCGGGTTCGATTCCCGAGCTGAGTACAAGTTTTTTATAATGTATAATGCAGTTTTTCTTGTTACTAAAATCGATTACATGGTACCTAAGAACAGATCTTCGTATATCTTATAGTTTCACTCTTCCCCATACTGACCGATTCGAATGTTACACAATGTATATTATATGTATACATTTTTTGATAAATAAATAGAGATTGATATCGCGTTCAAGTCTACCGCTTGCAACGCTACTTTACAATTCCTAAAATAACAAAGCGTTAAATTTAAGACTTTAAATATTATTTTGTTCTTTTCCTATTTTATAGAAACAATTGCTTAATAGGCAGGTACTTTATAATCGCTATATTTGTTACCTAGCTTAGGCTATACAAACAGACACGAGAAGACGCAAACGGTGGGAGACTTTATATGCATCTATAGATATAGATATGGAGATATATTTAATCCGCCATTTATATTCAGTTCACAACAATAGATCCTGAACGTGTACGTTTCGCTAGCTGCCAATTCGCCAGGCTAATGCCAGGATATAATTTATTAGCTATTTTAAAAAGTTTGTGTATTTTCCATAAAACTTCACGAAAGCAATTTTATATTTATGCTTTCCGCAAATATTGTCATATATTTGTATACAATAATAAAAAACAATAAAAATATATATTGCAATTTGCAACTGATCCTTTCAAACCCTGAAAACGGTAACGCAGTTTATTAAATCATTAAATAAAGTATCTACATCAACAACAGGTATATTATATACCTTATTAATTATATCAATATAATCACCTTACTATTTTCTGTCATTGGTAGCTAAAACAGAGATTCTATAAAACATACCGACGCTAGTTATCATAAATGCGTTTGGTGATACAAAAGTATAGGTAATTGTATGGAGTTTATCATCAAAGTACCTATAAGAGATTCTCACTGATGCTGGTTGTTTATACATGTTAGTAGTATTTTTAAGATATCAGTCTCTACACTGCCTGTAGTTGAAAGGTGTAGGTGCGATACGATGTTAAACTTCTGCCAAGTAATAAGTCTGAATGTCTCTGTTGTTCATCAGGAATTCCGTATGCATTTGTTTATTCTAAGAGATTTCTCCATAGGCCGTTCAAAATTTATTCATAACTAGCTGACCCGTGCCCACTTCGTTGGGCATAATGTTAATAATCGTTTTTTAGTACAGAGAGTTTAAATAATTTAAATTATTTTATTAATATTAAAAATTAAATTATCTATACTAATATTAAAAAAACTACTTTTTGTCACTTAAATATAAAAGTTAGACAAATGCTGTCGTTGACTTTTTTGTAGGCATTTTTAAGTTCCACATCTTTTCTCTAGAACTCAAAAATATATCTTTCATAGTTAAGGCAGCATTCGTAAGAAACGCATTCATTCGACCGTTTTTTCTCCGATTCACTTTGCAAAACGGACTACCACGTAAAAGCCTTTTTATTTTTCGGTTTTTTATATAACCTATGACATTCAGCAATAATGTGGCTTTCTATTGGTGAAAGAATTTTTAAAATCGGTTCAGTAGATTCCGAGATTACCCCTTACAATTTAACAAATAAACAAACTTTACTTCTTTATAATATTAGTATAGATAATATATTCATGTTCTAACGTTACTATTTTACTACTAGGGTCTCACCTTTGCTTCGTTCGGGATCGTCCCTAGGCACTTCCTGTCAAATTTAAAGTTTGTAACACAAAAAATTAAGGACTTTCATACAAACTTGCGCCCGTTAGACCTCCTTAATTCAGTCCTGTCGCAAAATCCGTTCTCAGCAAACGTGTCCCAACTATAAAGTACCTCCCTGCCAAATTTCATCTTAATACATCAAGCGGTTTTCGATATTTCGTGAGTGAGTGACCTTTCGCTTTCATACATTTATTTAGATATCTTTGGAAACTAAAACTGAGTCATTGTAAATATCAGTATTTGCGGTATAAACTGTGCCATCGTTTATACATAATAATTATACATTCCGTCATCCTGGCGCCTAAGATATCGATGCTCATCTTATTTGCAGATTAGTATAAAATATTTATTTATTTAAAGAAAACTTACATTATAAAATTTGATAATACTTCTCTAGGAACTAGTTTTACATCAATACTGATCATACCTTTCAAGCCATATTAAAAAGAATAAAACTTCGTTTTCATTTGTTTGTTTGAATTTGATATTAATTGGGAAAATTCCTATGTGATGATTTTCGGATTTTAATAATGTCAATCGAATATTATAAGCAAAAGAAAATGTTTATAATTTTAAAAATTACCAATGTACTTAAAATGAATTTATAATATAATTAATTTTGTATTTTTTTTTAATTTGCCTGCTACGTTATTATTATCGATTTCATGAAAACGACTTAACATGAAACGGAAATTAAAATTGAAGAAGTCAAATACTTAAAGTTTTAAAAGTTGAGTATGATGCGATTGTCAATAGAGAATTTCTCACTCTAGTCTCTACTTCTGATTAAATGTTGAGTAGGTACCCGTTAATATAGGTGGTACTCGTTAATTACCCATTATTATATTAGAACATAATATGGTCACATTCGCATCTAAATATCGTTATCATGCAAAGATATTAATAGCATAGTAGGTATCTGATTTAAAAATAATTGAACCCCTTTAATTGCAGGTAGCGCGTATTCGCGCGTCTGTAAAGCTATTTTTCCTACATTTATTAATTGATTTGAATAATCTATACAAATATTATAAAGCCGAAGAGTTTGTTTGTTTGTTTGGTTGAACGCGCTAATCTCAGGAACTACTGGTCCGAATTGAAATATTATTTTTATGTTGAATAGTCAGTATATCGAAGAAGGCTATAAGCTATAATATAACATCACGCTTCGACCAATAGAAGCGGATCAGCAATGAAAAATGTTGCAAAAACGGGAAGGGCGTTAGTTCTGTGAGGTACCTACCATACCGCGCGACTCAGAAAGAATTTGGTTTCCGGTCTTTACAACGCGTGTGAAGCCGCGGGAAAAGCTAGTTAAATAATAAAATAGATAAGAACAGAATGTGATGTAAAAATGAAATCACTAAATGTTTATTTTTTTATAGTTACAAAAATTAAACAAAATAAAAAAAAATAAAGGTTTTCAGAATTGGAAATATAACAAACCACCTAAAAAAATTAATAATTTAGAATATTATAGTAAAACTTTCAGATATTATATTTTCTTCTTAATTTGAACTTTACAACTGAAAATAATTTTAAAACGAACTTGGAAACGAAGGGGTTATGAAATAAAGTTAAAACTTTAATTTTTGTATAAATGTTCCTAGAAACATTAATAATTAAACTCGTAAGACCAAATTTTTTAAATGTAGAGCAATTTGTCACATAAGTCAAATGCGAATAGAGCAAGCAGTTAAGTTTAAATAAGCGATAATAAAGGCAAAAGATAATAATAAATTAGTTGTATATGGCGTTACTATAAAAATGTTTTATGTTTAATAATTTTAAATATATTTTATAAGGCATACTAGTATGTAGAGTGCAATAATATTTTTAAAAACAAAAAATATTACCTTTCCTTCGAAACCAGCGCCGGTAACATAATAAATATTATTAAAAATAATAACATGAACCACTAAAAGATTGATAATCATAATGCTAATTTAAATATGTTTTTAAAATAGTATAAAGTTATAGATCTCTCATATATTGTTTATTTACAGCACTCATTCACTATACAAAATTAAACTTTCATTAGTAACAAGAACTAAAAAAATCTTTATCATTATCATTTTGACATGATAAATCCCAATAAAACTTTAAATTGCTTAACACCAAATGGTAAAATATAACACCGTAGCAAAAGCGTTAGGCAAAAGAGAGAGTTACGAACTGAGTAAAGTACAATAAGGATAAATCCCGGTGCCGGATCGCCTAACCACGAGCAAAAAGCGCACACGCACCCCACCCAACGTCTATTTGTACGTTTCGTTTATCAATATCGCTCTTGATATTCACAACTTTCATTTAACTTTACAAAGATATCTTTATATTAAAAAGTGAGTAGAGCGCGATAAAATTTATAATTAAATATTATTTCATAGGTTATTTTTAAGTATTATACATTGTCTATCTTTTATAATCTTAATATTTCTAAACGTAAATATAGGTAATGTTATTGTAACTGTGAATAACTGAACGTGTTTATTTTCATCGCTATTGTTAATGTCAAATTAACTACGATTTGTTAATTAATTTGTATCTTTTTAATTTGTTTTTTTTTCAAATAATTTATTATATTTTACTACAATATATCAAGATAAAATTATATTTACCGTATCTGTTTTTGAATTGCATCTTAAAAATAATATTCAATATTTATGTGGTAATAAATAAAAACTTATCATACCGGTGACTTTATTAAAGCATTACAAGCAAGCAATACATTGTCTTAATTGTAATAAAATTATTCAATATAATAATACTATTTAAAATGTTTGCAAATGTGTACAACAAAATTCTATTTTGCAATACATAATATTATGTGAATTGGGTATAACTTTTTATAGCATACATAAAAGTAGTTGCAAAATATTAAGAATATTTATTTTAATATTGAGTCTCTTGTCTTTTGAACATAATTTGTACTATGCAGGTGTTAAAACTTTTACTGACATCCATTACTATATGTTTTCTTGTATTATATATTGTCAAGAGTGCTAAAAGGACTAAAAAATATAAATTTCATACTCAAGGAAATCGGTATCAAGAGAAAATTTGCTTAAAATTAGACCAAACATTAAAAGGTATTTCTTAAAAATATTTGTAATATGAAAAATATTTCTATAAGCAATTATATTTTTTATAGCTCGTTATAAGTCATGTTTTCTTCGCCCTGATACTGGACCTTGTAGAGCTGATATTATTCAATGGTATTATGATGTCAGGCAGGCAAAATGTTATCGTTTCTTTTGGGGTGGTTGTCAGGGTAATGGAAACAGATTTGAAACCAAAGAAGACTGTGAAAACTATTGTGTATTGAATACAACACATCCTCAAAGTTAGTATCTCATCATAAATATTGAATGTTTATATACATAGTTCTATTATGCTGAAACCATAAAAACTATACATATTATATACTTGTACAGTAATAATTAAGTATACATTTGATGTATATATAGTTAAGTTTACTTGTAATTTCCTTTAGTTTGTGTTGAACTAGTATAATATTATGAATATAATATTTTTAGAAAGAATACCCTACTTTTGCTCTTTGACATTTGATTATGGAAGCTGTTTTGGTTACTTTAATCGCTGGACTTGGGACCCTTTATCTAAGTAAGTTTTTCAATAAAAAGAATTTAGCTTTATGACTTCTAACAAATTTAAAATAATAAATTTAGTAGTACCAATTTATATCATTTGCATTAGTCTTTATTGTCATAAAATAATAGCAACTAGCATGTCTGGTTACTCTTGGCTTTTTATAAAATATAAAAGGTTAATAAAGGATAAAAAAATAATGTTAAATAAGAAAATATTTACAGGACTTGCAGACGCCGTCTGTATTCGGGGTGTGGGGGGAACCAAAACAATTTTCATAGCCGAGATGAATGTTTGTCAACTTGCCTAAACCCACCAAACAATACTCTTGAAAGGAGTCATTTGCACACTACATGTATTACCATTGGCCTACCCAACATTCAATAAAAACAGAAGCATAATTTGACAAGCTTTGTGTTTTACTCATTCTTTAGGCTCAGGTTAGGGAGAAGAAAGATGTTAGAAACTGCTCGCGTCCGTAGAATTTACCACTTTTTTCTAGGACCCTGTCCTCTTACTGTACTTTGAAGGGTGCACAAAAAGGAATAGCAACGCCGAACAACAGGCGGCCGTATCCTCCAACCTTCGTCGTGTCATTGTTGATTGTAGGAAAAAGAGCGTTACTCGGTCTCTCCCACCTATCGAGTGGTATCCTTGCCGTACGTTTCGCGAAATGTGATCCTGAGGACCGGGCTACCTTAAGGAATCCTTTTAGCCTTATTTGTGCATAGAGCTCTACCGAAATGGACCCTTCATTTCTCTTCTACTCGTCAGACTATTACGGAAATGGATCTAAATAAATAACAAATAAATATTATCAAAACCTTCAAACCGTTAACGAATTATGCTACCACCTTATGCCGCTGATGACCAATGAGAGAAATTAAGGAGGTGCGGATGAAATCGTTCAAATATGAGCTTAACGCAATACAAACACCGAAACGGTGACTAGAGATCTTTCGAACCCTCCTGGTAACCTTACTGTTACTTCCATCGATGCAGCACAACCCAAACTTTAAAGTAGTACTTAATTACAGCTTAATCATTCTTAAGAACACAGGTAATCGAAGCTTCATAGGAAATTTGTCTTCTCAGGCTAAAAACTTTGAAATACAACGCATAGGTATTAACTAAATATGACTTCTAATCGCGTTTATGAAACGTAAGTTTAGTAGCGCAGAATACGTGTCAGGTTTGATAAATATAGTATTTATAATAACAGTTCTATAATATACTATCGAAGAAAGCAAAAGAGACGAGAAGCAGAAATAACTGCTTCTTGTTTATTTTGTTGCAAACGATTTCAACATGATGAAGTATGTGATAGATGCTTTTAATATCTGTAAGGAAAGTATTAAATATAATTAGTATATGTATATACATAATATTAGTCAATATATTTTATAAGTGCATGTAATGTTGAAATTAAGATTCTTCATAATATAATCAAGTCAACTACTGCGACCAGTAATTCTCACCGAAAGCATAGTTCGCACTCCAACATTAATCATATTCATAGCTTTAACTGGCAATAATCTCTGAGATTTCATTAAAATTATATAGACCTTCTTTCTATTGCCCACATCCATACATTCCCAAGGAATATTATATACTGCAGTGATTAAATTGTTACTCTGAAAAAAAAAACGATCTGTAAGATAGCGATTACTGGACTATCGCATAAAACCGCAGTAGCTACCAATGAAGTATTGAATAAATTCCCAAAATTGACACTTTCGCTTCAATCTTAATGACTTTTTGTCTTACCACTGATGTAAGCAGCTCAAATGCAACTGATATTTGTACATTTTGTTGAAAGAAGACGAATGTTAATGACAAATAAATCGCTGCATCATTCTTATCCTAGAACAAAACGCAAGCAATCTACCTTGGGAAATTAAATAAAAAGTAGGTACCGAAATTAAACTGTCGATATTTTAAGTTAATCAGAATAAATAAAATTGAAAAAATTGTCTGTTTTTATATTTAAATTACCAGCTTTTCACAAAATGCATGACTTGCACATTTATTTGCGGTACTTATAGCAAAAAAACCTTTTTTTTATTTAATTTACGCCCGGCGAAGCGGGTTGGGTTTTCTTTGCTTCACGCTGTCTGTCTGTCATTTTGTATGCTTAGATCTTTAAAACTACACAACGGATTTGATGCGGTTTTTTAATACATAAGAGTGATTGAAGAGGAAGGTTTACTTATATGTATAACTAGCGAAACCTAGCGGAACTCGCTAGTAGAGAAATAAACTAAAAGATTAACATGATGATATTTTTTCATTTTATTTATTCTCTGACAGACTATTTTGGAAAATATGTTCGATGTTATGTAAATTTTCGTATATACCTATATGCATTCGGTGAATTATGTAGTTACTAAAATTCATTATTAAGCAACATTTTTGGAGTAGGTATACCTATATGGTAAAACACACCACATTGAACGTATAAGTTTTTATTGGCACATTATTGTGATGGCAGCGCGTAGTTCCATCTTGTTAGCAAATAAAATCGATGCAAACTAGATATTACATGACACCATAAAAAAGAAAATCATGGGCAATCCAGTTATTCTAGATAAAAATTACCTATAACTTTTTAATTTTAATAGTATGGAAATTCATAAATACTATAGATTGCTTTTAAAATATATTCTTACCATCTGAGAGCACTCAAAGAGTAGCACACAGCCGCTCACGAAATGAAATAAATAACAAAGCAGCAGCATTGGACCAAAAACTTTTAAAAATCGGGCTGAAAACCTAGAATATGAACATTTTCAACTAAACCATATTTGTAATTTAAACCATGTTTGAAATTTTACCAACAAAAGTTGGTAATTTAGTTATAGACAGGGTACTGTCAACCTAAATATTAAATTTGTTCTACAATGTCAGTACTTACTGTGTAATTTTATTATGGTGTACAATTATTTTGTGCAGATCATTCGATACATATTTTAATTCTTCTTCAGAGAAAAAATCATTCTGGATATTTGTATCAACTGTTTTAATCGGTCTTCGAAATGTTTCCATATCATTAATAAGTATACGCATATGTCCCCAAATGTGCCCAACTATAAGTGATACTAATAAATCAAAATAACAGTAGCAAAACCCACCAGCTAGTGACAAATAATAATTAAAGAAAAGCATAAGAAAATACCAATAAATATTGTGAATGTAATCGAAGGGGAGGTCATAGTACATAGAAACTTCGAATGATGAGTTTCCATACTTGTAATTGCTGAACGCACCAGATGTTATATTATTATAGAGAGGTGTAGCATTGAAAAAAAATGACGAGGTAAGTAAAATAATATTGACGTATTTGGTGAAGTAAGTGAAAATCTTGTGGAGTCGTAAATGGATCTGAAATAAGTATAAAAATACTGCTATAAGACAAAAAGCCTTGTACTCATTTTCATTATCAAGAAAATTGTAATAAACTATTGGGATCCTAAATTTATTTTTTGTTATTAGTACATACTAAATTTTACTCCAGTGAAAAATTCTCGATACTCTAATAAACAAAATTGTAACCGACAAGGTGAATTCCTACATAAAATATTTTTTCAAATATCTTATTAGAATTATCATTATATCTACTTCATTTATTAAAATCTTTCGTCTGTCTGTCAACTCGAAAAATCTACTGAACCGATTTTGAAGAAATTTATTGTGATGATAGTTTGTGCTACTTGAAATGAAATTTATAGATTCTATATATTTATAGACATATAGAATAATATTTACGTACTTATTGCATATATCGATATATTTACGTTTAACCATAGTTATATTATAACCATAGTTACCTACTCACCATCATTGCATATTCTGAGTGTCCTTTATAATTTAATAAATGTATATGATTAACGAATTCTGCGACAAGGTTTTCGTATTCTTTCCAAAATATTAGTAACAATCTGAGCTACAAAGTAAAATATTAAATTAATTGGAATTCACCAACGTAATTTCAGTAACAAAATTAATTGTTCACTTACTGTGAGTATTGCAATTATAGTAGCAGTTACATATGTGTGACCTAATATTGTAAAAGGTACATCATTAAAATTTCTTTTTAGATAACAAAATCCTGCAGGGACAGTGACGGAAAAAATAGATATTATAAAAAATTTTTTCCAAAAAATATGTTTGCTTTGTTTTTCTCCTAATAGTTTTCCGGGCCAAGCCTGAATAAATTTTAGTCGTATTCTTAAAGTTTTCATGTATGTAATATCCTGAACTTTAACTATTTCACTAAAATTAATAACAAAAGTTTTAGTTTATTACATTATTATTATTATGATAATGATTTTACAATTAGTAGAAGTCATCAAGGTAATAAATGTGAAGACATACCTCATTATGTAGCTTAAATATAATTCAATAATTAAACTATTTAAATATTCAGTTTAAACAAATAACTACAATATAACTTCGCGTTTTTTTTAATTTTTCCTTTATATTACTCGTAACTACAATTAAAAGCACATCTCTTATCGACTGAAGTGTTTGTTCAAAAGCTTTTATCGAAATGTACGGCTGAAAGTTTGGTTCGCCATAAAATTGGTATCTCATTAATATTGTAATTTATAACAGCACTAATTTTCTTATAATTAACAGTAAATTAAATTAAGTTTAACGTCTAGTTAATGTCGTAGAACATGTCGGCTTTTAATATTACCTAATTGATCCCAAAACCAACAGTAACTAGGTACTTACCTAGTTATAGATAATCGATTTTCATTGTTTGTCATGTTGAAATAACCACTAAACAAAAAATATTTTTATTACTACTAAGATAGAATTAGGTATGTTTATTCAAATGTATAAAAGTAGCAGAACGAGACCGATTTTAAGTAAACCTTAAGTGCAGTGATAGATTATTACTAGGGTCAATATTTAGGATGCCTTTACTACAAGAAAATATTTTATTCTCACAAGAATACAAAGTAACTGGTTCTATAGAAGTTGTTTATTTTATTTATTATTACAATTATTGTTATTTATATATTTTTTTGTACTTTTAGCGCGAGCGAAGCCGCGGGTCACGCTAGGTTGGTATATAATATTTAGAAAAAGCGTAACTCAATATTTTATTTGCAAATAATAAATACACTATTGAGTTTTATGCTTTAAAATAATTTTAAAAATGCTTAAACCATTATATTGTTTAACACCCATTCCTAATGCTAACGGGTTGGTAGATATATAGATAATTAGGCAATATTATCATAGAAAATAAATAAAACGAGAATAAAATCTACATGGAATAGTTGCTTTTGTTCTCCGTGACTCGATGGCTATGATAGTAATTTTTTTTTGAAAAATAAATATATATATTTTGGTACTCCTGATAAAGAAAAATGGCAATAAGTTTCGAAGCACGTTCAATCATCACTACATCACTACATAGTATAAAACAAAGTCGCCTTTTCTGTCCCTATATCCCTATATCCCTATGTGCGCTTAAATCTTTAAAACAACGCAACGGATTTTGATGCGGTTTTTTCCAATAGATAGAGTGATTCAAAAGGAAGATTTATATGTATAACTAGCAGATCCCGCGGCTTTGCCTGTGCTAAATCTAGGGAAGAGCCCGAGCGAAGCGAGGGCGAGTCGCTAGTAAAATAATAAAAAAAACCGACTCCAAAAATAACAATAATTGTAATTTCAGATCATTTAAAATAAAAAAGTAAGTTGATTATTAAGTTGTAAGTAGTGCAATACAAAATTATTTTTTACTTCCTAGAGCATATTAATTTGTTTTGGAATAGTATTTTCTTTTTTGAAGTCGTTTTTTTTTGTTAAAATAATTGATTATTATTTTTGGATTTCTTAGTGAATCTGAAGTACATTAACTAATTTGTCTGAATATGGGTAGACCTACTAAACGTGCTGCTCATATGAGACAGCATCGTTTAAATGAGGACAGTGTGTCATGCGGGTTGTTCCTAGTACTTCTCTGGATAGCAGAGTGAACTGTGGTGCAACCCTCTTGGCTGTGTGGGACCCGATTCGGCAGAGCTATCGGGCCGTCGCGTCGTGACGCCGTAGTTGAATGCGCAAGCGATGGGTAGTACTAGCTTATTTTAAGCTGGTGAGTCCAACATAACCACCTGGTGGTATGCGTCAATGCATTTTTTGACGTTAAAAAAATTATTCACATACCCGGTTAGCCTATAAAAGATTCAGCCGAATATGGTTAATTTGCTCCTAAGAATTGAAGAGTTCCGTTATGGATCCCATGGTCAGAATCTAACCAAACTCTCATCAAATTACTCTTGAAGTAACCCTTTCCAATAAAAAAGAATCATCGAAATCAGTTGGCGTTAATTGAGTTTTAAGAGAGTTAATCGTCTATTTCTCGCGCACATACTTAATGCTAATTTAAGACTTATATGGTTTTCTCATGGATGTCACTGTCAGAGCTGGATGAAATTAAAACACACGAGACGCACAAACTTTCAAATAAAAATAGAGTCATCAAAGTCCGTTTTGGGTAAACGGAATTTGAGTCGAAAGTTCTGAGGTAACAAACATAAAAAAAATACAGACGAATTGAGAACCTCGTTGAAAACGGTTGATAAATTCATTTTTTCATTTTCAGCTTACACAAACGCATCTTTTAGAGCTTAACAATTTAGTTTTTTATTGATACGACCATATTACTAAATATTAATTTTAAAAACTGCTTTTATTCTTGTACTTCGTCGGTCTGCCTCTAACAGAGATCTTTAGTTAAGTAGTTTATAAACTGGCACCACCTTAAAACTGATTCCTTCGTGTAGGTTTATGCCACCATTAAGTATTAATTAGAATAAAATAGTTAAACATCAAAACAATAAAACAATTCAGCTGTTTGTTGCCGCTCAACCTTGCCGATTGGCCGATGTATAGTCAAGACCCAACGGTCTTGACTATACATATCTTTCAGGAACTAGTTAGGATCTCTCTTGTTTCATATACAAAATGATTCGAACATAAAAACTTCGTAGGTAAGAAAGTACTGTACTAATGTTTATTGATAACTCCACTCACCCCAATATCATGGAGCTCAGAAATAAAAAATTAGGTAGATATTAAAAAATAATGCATTAGTACATAAAGAACCGCTCTTTCTTATAGGTATATGTATTATTTTTATGTATTATTTTTTATTGGTTTTATGTAATATTATATTTCTGATTGTCGAGCATATAATAAAATAACTTGATCCAAGATTTATTTCTACTTTTGAACTTCTTGTCTGACTTCAGTCAGTAGGTACAACCAAAATTGTAAAATGTTTAAAAAGGGATTATATTGGATTGGAATTCTCTGCATATTTATTTCCCTTGCTAATGCGGTAAGTATCTATTATATGAATAAATTTCATATTATTTGTGTTGGTTAAAAAATATATATATACTTATTCGAAATTGTTCGTCATCTATCCAAGTTTATCAACTTTTTTTTGCGAATACCTAGACGTTATTTTAAGCTGAAAGTGATTAAAAACATTTTACAATTAATGAAACTCTTAAAACATTATAAGCTCATATTATGTAAATTATTATTTAAAATTAAAATTTAAAAACCATCGAATAAATATTATATTGTAGTTACATTTTAAATTTACAGTGTACGGTATGCAATGCGCGTGATGCACGAGAAGATCTTACAGGTCAATATGTCAAAGTTCCTTTGCCTAAAAGGAAATTTATGATCAAATTAATAAATAGCACTTCGTTGTTTTAATGTTGTAACTCCTCATTCATCCTTATTTCTCATTTTTAAAAATGTTCGTAAATGAGTAGAAGTTATTATGATTCGTCGCCAAATTTATCTTCCTGGATACTGTCGAAACAAAATATCCATAAAGAAGTCATTAAGCGATAAGGAAAAAAGTCTGGCTCCGCAAATAAAATAAAATTTTCAAAGAAATTAACAACAGCACAGAATATAAAATATACCGAAAGTCCTGATAAGAATGTACACGTGTCACTTTCGCATCAATTGTATAATACATTCTATGCAACGACAACAAAGAACTGTCGATGTCGAAATAAATATGTATTAACATTGAAATGGCTATTTCTTGTTTTTTTTATAAATAAAATATGTATATTATCTGAAAGTATATAGGTGTATATTACAAGAAAATAAAAACCGACTTCAAAACGTTGCAAACTGAAACTAAAAAGAAAAAAGTAATTATTTTAATTAATTAGTTATTGTAGCATAGTTCAGCCAGTGCACAAAAAGCAAGTCCAACCCCTAAACACAATATATTGACACCCCCATGCAGTTTCTAGAACTTTTTCTTAGAATGGACCATTTTTTCTTCGTTATTTACATCATAAACTAAATTTTACGACCATATAGTATATTGCTAGTATACTGCGACTTAATTTTTATTTTTATTTATTTTTATTTTATTGGGGGAACAAACAAATTTTTCTATTTCCCGCGGTTTAGCTCGCGTTCTAAAGGCCAACAAACCAAATTCTTTCCGAGTCCCGCTGTGTGGTACCTCGCAGAGCTACAGGCGAACCTCCACCTCTGGCACCGCCCTAAAACAAATTTGATTACCATAAAAAACTTTATAGCAAGTCACCCTAAAAACATAGACCAGACATATGCTATCGCGTACCTTTTTTAGAACTTTTAAAGGGGAGCAATTCCGTCATACACGATTTTTGCATAAGTTTAACTGTGTACGCAGTGCACGCAACGGAAGCTCTTAAAAGGAATATTTTTTTCCCGGTTTTGCAACATTTTTCATTGAGTCTTCGTTCCTATTGGTAGTAGCGTAATCTAAAATAACCTAAAACCTTCCTAGATAAACGGATTATCCAACACAAAAAGAATTTTTCAATTCGAACCATTAGTTCCTGAGATTAGTGCGTTCAAACAAACAGACAAACAAAGAAACAAACTCTTCAGCTTTGTAATATTAGTACAGATATAGATGAAAAGAAAATCGAGTGGATCATGAAATATCGAAAACCGCTTGACGTATAAAGATGAAATTTGGCAAGTTATTAGACATCCGCTAAAAACAGATTTTGCGACAGGACCGGATTAAGGTTAGATGGAAATTATGAACGCGGGTGAAGCCGCGGGTACTGCTTGTGCATTATATTAAAACCACGGAATTGACATTCACCTGCTCTGTGATTAAAACCTTTGTAATTTTAGTATATAGAACCTTTTTCTTTTTATTTATGAAAGGCGAATTTTAGGACATAATATTATCTATTTATTCTGACGTAAGATGTTTCTTTCTATAAAACCCAAAAAAATATGCTATATTTTGTTGAATAAAGAAGTATAATATAGAGCTGTGTTAATATTAATAAATAATATGTACGCAAACGAATTTCGACCTTATTACATTTTTATAAGAAAAGAAGAAGAAAAGGGGGATAGGTATGCTCGCATTGACATGGAAGTAAAGCATAGGGCCATATCGGAACCTATAAATCCATTTACTAAGAAAACAGTTTGCACGCAAACATATCCAACAAAGTTAATTCCAGCTGCGCCTAGAAGAGCTTGTTGTTATTATTGTTCATAAATTATTTATTCAAGAGGGACAAGATTATGCAAAGCAGCTCAGAACATGTACTCCAAATAAAACACCATAATCTGTCAAGTGCATCAACTTGGTATTCTATGGGTCAAACCCTTAGGAACCGTTTTGGGATCATTAATTACAAAATATCTTCAAATTTTTATATTTTTTTAATACAGTCGTTTAACTATTTAATAGAATTTTTAGATTTTGGGTTTTTAGATTAGTTGAACATACTTAATTCAAATTATTTTTGAAATAATATGTAACTCTTTTTTAATTATTAAAATTATATATGTATTACTCCAAACAGTTTTTAAGTAATATCAATATATAAGCAATTCCTTTAGAGCCTATAGTTTATAATTATACAATCTGCGTATATCGAATGCAATTTTATACATCATAGCTAGAAGTGCTGTTATAGAATGACGCAGCTATTGCAGAATGCATTGTGCATTGGAACTTAGAACACATAAATATTACGTCTCATTTTATGTCAAAGAACCTACAAGATACAAATATTATATAATTGATTAAACTGATTAACTGGTGATCAAACTCGAAAAAGTGTTATTATGGATATTGAAGATGCCCTATGTACGCAAGAATCGAGTCCTTTATCTCAAAGGAAAACATATAAAGTACGTAAATTAATCATTACTTTTGTATTCTTCTTATTGTAGACTGTAATGTATTTTATAGAACGTGCGCTTAAAGTATAGTATGCGAATTTTTTTTAGCAAACATTTTGATCGAATATTTATTTATTGTGCATTAAATAAAAAATAGGAATACTTGGAGTCTTAACTACTTAAAAATGTCAAAACAAAATATTAAGCACTATAGGTATCACCAACTATCAATTTGTACGTCAAAAAGTAGCCACAGAACACAATTACTCCTAGTGATTTGTACTGACCTTAGGCTACTTCCTGTGCCAACAGTGGCAAATTTAAGGGGCCCCATAGACGGGGCAATCAGTCGATTCGATTGATCATCAAGCAAATCGTACGATCCATCTTTCGTTTTCCGTCCGCTCACACACCAACGATGTGATCGAACGATTCTCAGTGTGTGCACGATGGAGTCGCAACTACTTTGTTTAACGTTTAAAAAAAACTTACAGCAATAAGGAAAAGGACGACTAGGAGAGAATGGACAAAGACATGGCTCCTGAAAAGGCATCAATATTCTCATATCCTTCTGGAGGAATTACGTTTTCATCCTAAAGATTGGCGTAACTACCGTAGGATGTCAGAGGAAACATATTTACAGCTCTTGCATAAAATATCTGCCAGAAGAATAAAAAAAGATACCAATATGAGGCAATACTAATAAACAGGAGGCAGACTGACAATGATCGCACCCGATCACGCCATACACGTGCGATATATCGAACGATGTTGAGATCGCAAACGATATTTTCGGGGTTGCCTCTTGCAATTTGCGATCGATCGATCGACTACAAAATTGGATGCGATATTGCCACACACGTACAATCTGTCGTTCGATTTTAACATTGTACGACAGATCGTTGCGATAATTGCCCCGTCTATGGGGCCCCACCCGCATGGCGCATTCATTTGCGTGATGAGCACGAAAACGAATTTTTCTTTAGTCATGGGTATTTATAATATGTACGTATTTAATTTAACATAATACACTTATGTGTATTGTGTAGTGTATCATACTTGTAGCCATTGTTACCATTGAAAAATATTTTTTCAATGTACCGCTAGTTAAAAACATAGAATTTCTAAAATAAAAGCAGCCTAAGTTACTCCTTATAACATTAGCTAGCAGCGAGTGAAAATCAAACTCAGTCCAGCCATTTCAAAGATTAGAAATTGATTTTTTTATGTGAGTACCGTATATACTTTCATATAATGTAATGTGAAAAGTTGTTAATTTGAAATTAAAAAGACACTTCAATTTTTTTATATGCATAGATGTAAGTAGTATAAGTGTTGCATTGATCAAAACGTATTTAAATAGACTCAAGAGTCAAGTGTTATTGACTTTAATCTATTTATCATCAATACTACATAATATATAATAAAATTTTAACATAGTTGAATCTGTATATTGAATAATTTTTGTCTGTCTGTCTGTCTGTCTGTGACCGCATCACGAGAAAACCACAGAAAGAATTTTTATGAAATTTGATGTGGTGATAGCTAGTTCATGGGGTCAATATATAGGATACATTTTACTGCAGGAAGCTTTCATTTCTAAGAAATCTATACTAACCCTCAAAATGTATCTAAAGATGATTCCGAGCGGAGCGAGGGCGAGTCGCTAGTATAATAATTAATATATAAAAATTAATCCCTATCTCCCTTGGTTCACGGCATCACGCTTGAACAGCTGGCCGCTTTCTCTTATTCGTTTTTTTGTTGTGTTTGTTATTGTCAGGAGGTTTTAAGTTATAATGGAAGAAAAAATAATAAATGGCGCGGAAAAAATACCTAATTAATAATACTGTCTTATATTAAGAAAACTTAATGAAATTAACACGTAAATTACTTATTTAACAAAAAAATGATAATATGCAAATAAAACTATAAAATATTCAAGTGGAGCCACTTAATAACACAATCGGAACAACGAAATCGAAAAATACATAGTTACTATTTGTTCACATATAAGTTGGGAAATGCATATATAAGCATACGGCATACCACGTGCGTTCTGCATACAATGCAGGTGATTGTGTGAATAGAAAAGCTAATACTACCCACTAAACCCAATGAATATACCACGTATTAATAAGGCGCTGCAGGATCATTTTGATATCAATTCTTAACAAAAAATGCTAGCAACTTGCTTCACTCGGGTTCGTCCTTAGATTTAGCGCGAGCAAAGCCGCGGGTTCCGCTGGGAAATATATACTTGAAAAATTATATATTAAAAACCTTCCTCGAGAACCACTATACATTGGGAAAACAGCATGAAAATCGGTGCAGTAGTTTTTCGCGAAAAGACAGACAGACAAACGCGGCGGAGGACTTTTATTTACAATATGTAGTGATAGTCACTATGAACTATCTACAAATTAGCTAAGTAAGTACCTACTTCTGCAAGTAAACTGTCAGGACTCTGGAAATCCCCGTGATGATGTAACAGGGTCACCAGTTCTTTGACCTACTCTTTATGATACAAGACAACTATGAATTATTTGTTGCAAATTCTTTTTTAATGAAAAAGTCCTTCACTCGATTGAAACAATATAAAGATAAATAATTTACGAAGCAGCATTGCAAAACGGCTAACTTCATCGCTGAGCTCAATTGACACACGCGATAATGATTGTAGGACTACCTGTTGACTGCAGGCTGTAACTTGTTAGTTGTGATCACGACTACTATTCACACGCTCGTCTCGTCTTGGCGCACGCGCATACGCGCCGTACATTTTGTTTATTACGTGAAAGTTGTACAGTTTACAAATAAAACATCACTTATGAAATTATTTTCGCCTCACGATGGCAGTTGATAAATCATCTGGGGTTAGTATTCATTTACTATATATCGTTTTTGATTCTTAATATTTTCACCTAAAATTTTCGATCCTTCTAATCTAAATTGTCTTCATCTCTTCTACGAGTTGCGTTTTTTTATATTATGTATTTTTTATTTGTGTACAAAATATGCATAATTTGAAAATAACATGTATTATAAGTAAACGCAAACTGGTATTTGTCAAATAAGCGGTTGTTGCGGTTGCGAAATAAATTAATTTAGGTACTTCTCGTTTACATTTGCTCGATACACAGCTTAACATTTAAAGTCAGTGATTAAATAAACCTACTAGAATATCATTATTTGATTATCGTATAGTTTTCCTTAAAGCCAAGCTTCGGCGAAGGTGTTTCGTCCTTGTACGATTTTTATAGTTCATTATTCGCAAATTTATTTGACTATTTATTAAAGATTTCACTTCGAAGTGAATTACAAAAAATAAAAGTAGTTTATCACAACTTGTATTTCTAATAAAACCTTCATTTTTGCTTTGCGAGTATTTTCTTTAAGACATTAGGTACTTCGTAATAGGTATAGTGGATGTAGCTGCTGCGTATGAATAAAATACCTATTTATTTTTGTGATAACTTACATTTTTCAACACTTAGGGTTCATGATTTTTTAAGAGATAGGTAGGTAAGTATTTCATCTCTGCGAGGATGGAATTTGTATTAGATTCACTTGCGAAAATTTATTATTTTATTTGACAAAAATTGTGAATTCTCCCAGCTTGACATATAATAATGTCTGACTGAAACAGCATGAAGTTGAGGACAAATACCCAATTTCGTGTCTCGTTAGAGGCACGTTTTATCGACCTATCAAGCATTAAATTATAAAGAAAATGTATAGGTAGGTATATACTTATGAAAGACAATATTGATAACAATAAAAATGCTAAAGGCGATTTTTGTAAATAATATAGGTAGGTACTTAGTTAGTAAATTTAATAAATTTCAGATAGTCCCTTCCATGAACGAATTAGCCACTGGACCCGACATACAAGCGGACGTACCTTTACCTGTCTTGTCAGTAACCAGGAAATTCTAGCCTTGGTCGTTTGTTTTTGCGTCAGTCTCAAGCACTTACTTGTCAACAAAACATCTGCCAAAAATGACTAAATGTTCAGTTAAAAGGTGTAAAAGCTATAGCGGCGGATGTAGCACAATTTCTTTTCACTAGTAAATACATTATATTATTATAGTTATTATTATTTATCACAAATTTTAATCAAACGTAAAATAAAATTTCGTATTATCCAACTATGTTAAATATAATCGATATTTCTATGTATTGTTGACATCTGACAACCATCATAAAATGGCTAGATTATACCGTTCAGAACGAATGACAGAACTCTCGAGTGAGTCCATTTGACATCGACTAGTGCTTGTCAATGTCGAAAAATATATAGATACTTGACGAAATGACTGAACGAATGATGATGTTATATGTACAGTACAATAACATACTGTAAAAACTGTAAAAACGTCCTGTTTCAGGGGTCCAACACAAATAAAACACTCACTTGTACTGTAACACGTATGACTGTATTAAATTTTAGTAAAACAAACGCAGATCAAAAATTGCCCATCAGCTAGGGTCATACATTCGATGTTAGCGCGTTTTAATTTTACTAGTAACAAAAGTAAAAGTATTTATTATGTATTACTAGCGACTCGCCCTCGCTTCGCTTGGGCTTTTTCCTAAATTTAGCACAGGCACAGCCGCGGGATCCGCTAGTTATGCATATAAACCTTCCTCTTGAATCACTCTATCTATTAAAAAAACCGCATCAAAATCCGTTGCGTAGTTTTAAAGATTTAAGCGTACAAAGGGATATAGGGACAGAGAAAGCGACTTTGTTTTATACTATGTAGTGATATGTAGCCTATGACAACTAAACGAATTAGACAAATACTTTATAAATAAATATATTGTAAATCGATATAATATGTATTTTATCGACTACGTTCAAGCACTAGAAATTGAGTGAATTTTTATGTACTTTGTATCTGTGTTTATAATATAATGTATTAAAATCTTTGTGTGCGTTATGCTTCACTTGGTTGAACGATTTTTCATGCATTTGTATTTTATATCAGTTCAGTGTCTAATTCGTTCATGGTCCCTTCATATTTAGATATTTTTAACCGACTTCAAAAAAGGAGGAGGTTATATGTTCCGTTGTATGTATTTTTTTTTATGTATGTTCACCGATTACTCCGCCGTCTGTGGGCCGATTTCAAAAATTTTTCTTTTGATTGGTAGGGTATAGTTCCGAGGTGGTCCCATTGTCACCAACTCAGGATCTGATGATGGGATCCCAGGGAAATCGAAGGCAACTCTCAAAATTTACAGGCACCTATTATGTTTTTGATATATTTTCTAAAACCGATAAAGCTTTTACGTATGAAAATCATTATCTCATGTCGATGAGCTGATGATGAAAGGTAAAATTCCTCAACAGTTGTTTTTTATGTGTTTACACCGATTTCTCCGTGAATTGTGGGCCGATTTTAAAAATTTCTTTTTTATTCAGTAGGGGATACATTCAAGATGTTCTCATTGTCACCAAGGCAGCATCTGATGATGGGATCCTAGAGAAATCGAGGGCAACCCTTAAATTTTATCGGCACTGATTACCTGTTTCATATATTTTCTATAGCTGTTCAAGAATTTGTGATGATGTAAGGTATATCTCCTCAACGGTTAGGAGTTGAAAGAAAATTCTTTTAATATTATACGTACTTATAAACTGATAGTCGTATTCCTTCAGGATATTAGGTGGATTGATAATAGAAGGTAAATCTTATTAACGTCTACGAGTTACGTGGAAAAATAGACGTGGACAAATCTCGATTGACTATTGTCGTTCATTTCAAAACTTCGCTGACTTATTGGAGCAGTAGTTTAGTTAGCATTGCAATATTATATTTAAACATAATATCTAATTTCCACAAAAAAATAAAAAATAAATTATTTTTTAACAAAAATGAAAACCGACTTCAAAACGTTACAAATCGAAACTAAAAAGAAAAGAAAATAATTTTAATTACTTAGTTATTGTTGGAGTCGGTGCCAGCCAAAGCAAAATAATCCTAATACAATTTAATTAATGTATCAATTTGTAAATATAATCAAAATATCCGTTCGAAAGTTCATTGCAAAGGCAGGATAAAACTGTCCTTCTTGGCTGGCACCGACTCCAACAATAACTAAGTAATTAAAATTATTTTCTTTTCTTTTTAGTTTTAAACAATATTTTTTTTTAAAAAATCACTGCCAGTGTTGATGTTTTACTTATACCTACTTTTATATTAAGGATTACATAATTCGAAACAAGGTATCCGTCGTTACATGATCCTTAAATGTAGTACAACTTTCAAATTTTAATAATTGTAGTAAGTAAATCTTACAAATTACCGCGATTATCTGTGACTGTGACTGCTTTTTTCACCAATTAATGGTTTTATATAAAAAATATATAATAATTCATTCTAAGACTTTCTAATATTTAAAAATTGGACTTAATTCTAATTTAGATAATTATTTTCAATGAAATACGACGTTCTTAAATTGTTAGCGCTCCAGCTAAATTAGACATAATAGATGTAATTTGCTTAATGATACGTATTAAAAAATGTCGACCTATTAAAAATCTATTGATTCGTTAAATCATTAATTTTTAAAAAACAGTCTTGATACTTTTTTTTCTATTTGAAGTGCTTTATAATCTTGTTTTGATAGCTTTAATTTGCTTGAGGTAATTTAAAAGGAGGTTATAACATTATATAGTAATGAAAGCTGTCGGAGAAACTCAACGACATACATCCCCATAATATACCGTATGTTAAACAGTACATACGAAGATCGACTCGCCCTTTATTCACTCAGCCTCGAGTGTTGCTCATTAATAATAGCTAAAACGCTAATTATACAATTAGTATAGAAAATATGTGATACACGGATCATATTAGACGATACGGAAAGACTAGACATGTACTTTTTAAATTCACTTAAATTAAACTTATAAAATTGTATTTCTTACAACCATGCATAATTGTATGTTAATAGGTATTTAAAAAAATATGATATCTATGTAGGTACAAGGTACCTATGTATCATTGTACCTATATTAAAACGTAGTAGGTATACTTTAATATAAATGTATTATATTTTACAATCATCGACTGTCTTTAGCATTGAGATAATAAGGGGATGTAGAGATTTACTTGTTTTATGAATCGATTCATAGACTATGAGGTGGAATATTGGGAGAATATGTTAGAAGTTAAATATCTTCTTTTAGTTATTCTTCTTTGCTTTAGCAATTAAAATGACTCGATGTCGATATTAGACGCGCATGAAATATTGCATACATTTTAGTTTTTACACACGTATATTAATTTTCACCGATTATGTATGAACGAGTCATGAGATGAGATGAGATAGAACACACTGTGAGTTAAGGTACATACAAAAATATATACGAGATTATACTGTTATTATGATTTAATAATACGAATTTACCACCAGTTGCTGTATTGTCCACTAGACAAGACAAGGATGCTAGGTAGGTACACCGTACATGAAATGACGTTGAAATCAATTTCCGAATATCAAAAGTAAAATAAATAAATAATAAAAATCTCGGATTTATAAATGTGATAATTAAGTAAAAGTATTTTTAACAACTGAAACAAAATGACAAGACCGTAGCGTTTAGGGAAACTGGTCGCCCCAGGGCATGTAACGGTCGCTATAATCAAGTTTAATTGACAAATGTAATACGAATACCTAAGTAGTTGTGTGAAACAACCTTAATACAATGACATAAAGTAAATAATAAAATACTTTGAATACAAAATAATTATATTTTATGCTGTACGCAATGAATTCGTTATAAAGTCAGCTTACAGCTATTGCTCTGCGAACTATATCAGCGAACTATATATGAGATAAAAGTTAAACTAGGTATATCTGACAGTGACTAATGTGAGCATTACCAAATATTCAATACACGAAAATTTGGGATAATTTTGATTGTTTTATCTTATTTTCTTGTATCAATATATGCTTGAGTTTTATGATTTCACGATAAAAGATCTGTTTTGTTATCATTTTATCTATTGTATATGTAGTTATATAATATGTATATCTATTTGTTGTCAACTCGACTCACCCTCGCTTCGCTCTGGTTCCTCAGTAGGTACCTGGTACATAATACATTTTAACTAAAGAAATTGTAATAAGTATATTATTACAAGTTTTATGATTTTAGCCTTTGTAGATTTTTTTAATAGGTATGATGCAAGGTTTTTAAATGCCACCTCCTAGTTGATTTTCATTAAGAGTTCCGTACCTAAAAAGCACTGAGTACAAGATTCGTACCTACTATGTATTGAAAAATGTCTAGAAATGCGGCCCTTAAATTGTGCAGCCCGATACGGCCGATTCTTTGCATCATAGCTCGATAGAATAGATTAACTACTACTTCTAAGAATATACAGATACATATATGTATGATGACCTTATATCCAGGATCCATTTCAGAAACGATTGATTCATAATTTTTCATCCCGGTATGGAATGATTTCTGGTCCCAAACTATCTTCATACTAATTAATCTTAATCGATTCAGATATTTTTGTGTTTATCAATTACATACAGACAAAATCTCATTTTAGATTTATGACATATGTACTTACGTTATGTAATGTAAAAATATGTAAGGTACATAAGCATTGGACGCGTGGTCGTTAGCCACGTCTTACTGCCTCTTTGATATAATAAAGAAGAAAATGTGCTACACATAACTATTAAGCGGTTTGTTTATAGTAAATGTCTTCTATGATACTACCATAGAATTTAAAATCAATATTTGGTTACTTTCACCTCTCATCGACTCCAAAGATAGTTTTCCACCACTCGTTTTTTAAGCTTAAAGGCCCTGAACGATGACCTAATTTTATCACTGACCAACTGATCTATCGATTTCTTTCATAAGTGATGTAGGTACATGGTATTGTTTGTTATTTTTTGTGAAATTGCTAAGTAGTTAGTTATTTATTAGTACGTTAATGAACATGGAGAATATTTCCTATGAGATCGATTCAAATAATTGTATTAAATATTGATACCTTACATTGTAGTAATATATTATTATAAGTGTCGCATCGCAAGGCTAAATATATCTAAGTCAAATAAATTGTTATCAAAATTATGTACTTTACTTTTGTTTTGAAGACGATAAAAATGGATGTTACTCTTGAAACTAAGTAGTAAGCTAGCGAAAGTTAAACAGGTAAAAACGTTTTTCTATTTTTGTAAAACTAGTCTTATGACTTTATGAGAGTTATATTAGGTAACCGGAATCATGTAGCGTTTGAATCATATTTCCTTAACCTTATTAAATTTACCAACGACTTAAAGAAATTTGGTATTGATTATATATATGATATTAATTTATAAGCCAATACAGTAATAAGAAATGTTTTATTCAGCTTTAGCTGTATTAGAACTTTCCAAGTGGAGAAATCCTTTCAGATCGAGGCCAAAACTACAAGAAGAGCACTTGAGAGATAATCATGAAAGATAATGTTGAGAGTTCCAAGGTACAATCTTTATTACAACATGGTTCAATCGAAAGTACAATAATATCTATACATATAAATACAAAATTCTTTATATAATAGACAAAGTTGATTATTCAACTCAAAAAAGTAACTACTTTAAACCGTAAAATTTTTCATTTTATTATTACTCGTACCAATATGTGACTTTCCCCAGCGACTTATACGTGCATATTAATTTAGCCAGCAAGTCGATACAAATTATGGCTGATGTTGTATAAGGAACTCAATCGATAATTTCAAATCTATATTTCGGACTTGAATATACTATATTAATTCGTCAATTTGTCGTATGTTTAAAGTTGTTTCAAGTATAAGCCGTGTTCAAAATTCAATCTTAATCATATAAGAGGTCGACTGTAATGGACTCCATGGACTCTCTTGCCGTAGGTAGACTTTTTCGTCACGGTTCCCTAAATGATACTATCAAAAGGGCTTTCCTGGCCACCATTGACATTCCTGCTCTCATTGAGCCTTCTGGAATATGTCGAGGTGATGGCAAGAGACCTGATAGTCTGTCGCTGGTTCCCTGGAAAGGGGACGGGCGTGATTGTGGGACGCTACATGCGTTGACACATTGGCCCCGTCTCATGTCAGGGAGACGGCGTCTAAAGTTGGGGCCGCAGCGGAGAGGGCTGAGCTTCTCAAGTTGCGTAAGTATGCCTCCCTTAGTCAAAATTATATTTTTATACCTTTTGCTGTAGAAACCCTTGGGTCATGGAGTCAAAGTGCTAAGCACTTTTTAAAAGACACCTCGTCTTATCGCCTCTACTGGTGACAGGAGAGCTGGCTCATTTTTCGCCCAAAGAATCGGCATTGCCATTCAGTGAGGGAATGCGGCCAGCATTCTTGCCACTATTCCACGCGGACACGTCTTGTACAGTAATAATTAAGTGTACAGTAATAGTTAAGTTTACTTGTAATTTCATTTCATTGTAAATAAATGTACGGTTTCATTTTAAAAAAACCTTAATCATTATTTAAATTTTAGCAAACATATAATACCTATATGTGTGGGATTTTTGAACAAAGTATAATAAAAATTGATGCGATATACCTATGTGCCTACTCTTATCTAAACATCGAATTTCTTATATTGTTTGCTCTATATCGGCAAATCAAACACGATATTCTCTATTTCAATTAGAATTATTTGGGACCATGTCGGAATCAATCTTAATAGAATACAATTTAAACTAGTCAAATCTGCCAAGTCGTCTTCGAAAATTGGGTGAACATACTTTAAATCAAAATACGCGTTAAAAATGTGCGATGTTCCTCCTCCTTCCTTCGTGGGGTGCCGTGCCCTGTATGATATATATATCTCTATATGTAAAGGTCAAACATATAACACTTCTATACAATTGTAAATCTTCTACATAACAATGTTTTATTCATTTTGTTTGATATTATAAGTTTTTATCTTAGATGTAATAAAATTATAACTTCGAATTTACGATGAAATTTTTTTTTAATTCAGTATATATTTTTTTTAATTTATATTATATTTATTTACATTCAGTATATTATATAAGTCAGTCAGTCAGTCTGTGACCGCATCACGAGGAAACAACTGGACAGATTGTAATGAAATTTGGTATGATCATAGCTGGTTATCCGAGTCAGCATATAGGATAATTTGTACTGCAGTATAATATCATATTTGTGAGAAATCTATTCTAACATATTTAAAATTTATCTAGAGACGACTCTCGAGCGGAGCGAGGATGAATCACTAATTCTCTCTTAGAGGTTTCTTAAGCTGTCTTCTGGAGTGGAAAGTGGGCGGGAAACCGTTGTGTTTTGTTTTATGGTTTAAAATGAAATACGCCCTCCGACTCTGCATCAAATAATATAAACTGTGCCATTATTTCTCTGGAAGTTTAGTTTGGCGTTGATGAATACCAAATCACATAGAAAAACTACAAAATTTTATCGAATTTCGATACTAACTAGTTGTGCATATCAAACGCTGCTTATCTAATACTGGTCACCAAATGCAATGGTTACCTTCACAGAACCTCAGTTCGTACAATTCGCCTTGACATACCTGCTCGATCTAGACAATGAAGACAGCTTGTATAAATAGTACGTAATGAAATAATTTTCCTAGTAACAAAGCAGTCAGCAGTGCATGGAGAATTGACCTTGAATTCCGAAATAAATAGAAATTGGTGTTGCACTATTAAACTTAATATTAAGAATGCTGATTGGGTTCATTAATATAATATTATCACAGTGCATTTGTGGCAGTTGCGCGGCCTTTGACTTGATCTCTCTCACAGCGATAAAATCAATGATAGAGTATTTTCCTTACGTTATTTAAATGTTAAAACATATAATATTTTATGATTTTGAGAATATGCATATATATTTAATTTTTAAAATTAGATATTATACTAAACATTAAGAAGTGTCTGATCTCGCTTAATTGTCATTTCGCCTGTTTTCGTGCAATAAGTGTAGTTAGGTATCTTCTTTCCGACCAGAAAATATAAGTATATTTAGTTTTCGTTCATCTCTAGCCAGTTTTCAACAATTAAATCATTACATTTTTTACCTTGCTTTTATTTTTATTTCAGTGTAAAAAATCATAATAGTTTTTTTACACTGAAATAAAAACAAAAGCATATTAATTTATACAATAATTTTTACAATCAATTCAATTGAAACAATCCTTATACGGTATTCTTTTTATAAAATAACTAGTTTTGGCCTTTTCAGGCCTCTGTACATAGAGAAAAGTAATATTATTTATTGCCTCTGTATGAAAATTAATGACCGTTTCAGTAGCGTCCTGCAATCTGGCCGGACGTGAAGCCAAGAAACACGCTGGGAGGGCCCACTTCGGTGGGTGATGTGTTATGCAGGTTGCTCCTGGTACTTTTCTGATAACAGAGTGGTCTGTGGACCCTTGACTGTGTGGTCTACTTCGGCAGACCTGCCTGCCGTCGTGGTTGAATGCAATGCATTTTTATGCAAAAAGTACAGTCCTATGTGTCTTATACAGTAGGTAACGAAAGAGCCGAAACAACCTTTGAATGTAAATTGCACTATAAGTTAAGTAAATAACTATTTTACCTTAAAGTGGCCTCTCTTTATGAAACATGTTTATCGTTTTCCATATAAGTAACATAAACTTTATAAGTTATTGACCAATTTAAAAAGTAAATAAAATATATTATATTATTAAGTATTGTACAAGTACAAGAATTATCCAAAGCATAAAATCGCACGAATTGTATATAAAGTAAAAACTAAAAAGTAATTTCAAATATGTAGGTATGTCGTAGCTGTTCCAACACCACATGTTCAATATTTTGGGATTAGTTACGAAACTATTGACAAATTTGGGTCAAGCAAAAACATTGTTTCGCCATTTAATCTTAACTTGCTAAGTTAGGAGTATATAGATACCGTCCGTGTCTGTTTGTGTTTATTGGTAACGGTGTTTGATAATAATCTATTCTATCTATTATATTTCACCATACAAAGTAGAAATAAATAACATAATAGAACAACTTACATTACCGCGAGTCAGATTTTGTACAGGAAATCATATACCTATCAACACATAAAATAATAATTATTACACTTATTTAACGTTAAATTAAAAAACCCAAAACATGTTTTCTGGGCCTCAAGTCTGCTATTTCGTGGTCTACTAATTCAATTCTCTTGTTAATGGCTTCAAAGCGTGCCAGTTGAGAACAAATTATTTCGCCAGTGTCGCGTGTAGTCTACTAAATTTACAATGGTCGATCAATGGTCTTGTCATTTTGACAATTTGTCAATTGTAAAAGCGTTCGTAAAACGTTTATTTACGCTAAGTTCGATTATATATGTTATCAATTTATGTTTTAAAGACTAAGCATTATGTAAAATGATCATACAAAGCCAAAAAGATATATTAACAGACTACGCAATACGTTTGATCATTGACTTGTCATTACGTACGGGACTACCAATTATTTGCAAAGTGTCGTTGAAGTGTCAGTGATACACCATCGGAAGACTATTGAATTAGTAGACTACCAAAATTGCAAAAAGTAGCAATTACGATGTCATTGATAGACAATTGTAACACCATTGCAATAGCAGACTTGAGGCCGTCGGAAACCCATCTTGCCATTTACCTTTTTAATTATGTATCTGATAATTTCCATAATTTGGATCTTTTTACTAGAGTTCAAAGGTACAGCTTTGTAATGAACAGAAGGCATAGCAAGCGAGATTTAACTTTTCGAGATAAGAACCCTTGATATAAAATTCTCGCTCCTTATTCGAATAGAATTTATGGTGCGTATTCATAATGTTATCCTCATGACTCATGATATTTGCAGTATTTAATTCTCGATGAAAAAACAATAAACTAATTGTAAATATCATAGTATTAAAATGTTCTAAATATATTTTAAGCAATTAAATGATAAAAACATTGACAAATATATCATTTATTTTAAAATGAATTGCAACAACATGACAGCAGGGCATGAAGAAACCGCCGAGCCGCTGCCGTTATTCCGCCAAGGCCAAAACTGATAAAAAATAATAATATCTTTGACTTATATTACTACCTAGTTATCATATTTTTATTTTTAGGTAGGTATATTAGTAGAAAAGGACGAAAATCAAATATTCTCTAAACATAGACAGACCAATCACCATGATTCGTGGAAATAATTTAAAGTATTTGTGCTACTCAGCTTGGTCTAGATATTAATTAATCACTATAATATGACAAAAGTAAGCGATGGAAAATAGTTAGCGGCACTTAAAACGCGTATCCAGTTTAAAGCAGTTATATTCGTAATGTCGTATACCTACATCGTTAAGAATTTGATACTTGGCCTAAATATAATTTATTAATAATGTTAAGGTTTTAATTGAAGATTATTTGTATATGAATTTGGTTCACTCAGATGTACTTTACTATTACAAACTTTGACTGGTGTGGATTATTTCAAACCTGAAGAAAACTATATTATCTAATATCCTTACTATATTGTTATTTAATTATATATTTACCAGATTTTGTTTTTAAAATGGAAGAGGCTTCGGTGATTCAATTATCAATAGGTACACACATTTTATAGATTTAATAATAGCGGAATATTAATTGAAATTAAATATACGAATTTTCTACGTAATGTATTTATTTTTTTGGTATACTTAGTATTAATGATTACCGATAATAAAAAAATAAAGGTTATTCGTTACTACTATTTCTTTTCCAATCCAGTAGCACCATTCGCGGTTAACCTGTGTAGTGTGTTTGTGCTTGTGTAGGTTGCTTGAAGTCGCAGTGCGTTCTCCTTCTCGTTGTCGCCACTGCCCGCAGATTTCACAGAGTTCTCCGATTTTTTTCCTAGAATTCCTTCATTTTTTTGCTTCTATCTAGTTTAAACCATACACAATATACCTAACTCATTATACTATGTACAATTTCCTTCAAGTCCGTTCCGCCGCAATGTAAATTAAACCTACGGTTAATCTATATATATACGACTTTCTTAGTCGTGTTAGTTATACTATTTATAACTCAAGAACGGCTGGACCAAATTTTATAATATTTGATTTTTTGGATTTCTCTTAGCCCGGAATTGGATAATAATTATTAAGTATTAAAATATAATATTTATAAAACTTACGCCAGCAAAGCGTGCTGGGTATGCTAGTTTCATATAATGCATTCCCGTTTAATTTACTGTTATTGATGTGAGAAAATTTAAACATACTATAAAAAATATACTGAATGAAAAATATAACCTAAAAGTTCATAGGTATACATTAAAATAAAAAGAATATGTAGTATAACAATACTAGAGAAAGAAAAAATACGAAAACCTTTTTTAAAAAATATGAAACGAAATCCCTAAAGCACATTCTATGTACTTATATACCAAAAATTCATCAAATTGTCTAGTGGTTTTTCCGTGTCGCACCGACAGACAGAACATTTTCCAAAAAAATTTCAATGTATAGATTCAACTATAAGTCAGAATTTCATTAATATCTACTTACAAGTATTTAGATGACAATTTACATTCTGAGTGATATCCTGCTCGTCTTATTATTTTATATAAAAATGAATGGCCGTTAAAAATGTACTGAAACTGAAAAACGTCTGGACCAATTTAAATACATAATATTAAATTTTATAAGTATAACAAATTAACCCCAAAATAACTGCTCGAAAATCGTAAAGTTGAGAGTACACACAAATTTCTAGACAAGGAATTATAATATATTATATTTTTTTGCAGAAACTTCCCTACCCAAAGGCTGTGGGATTCATCGTAACAAATGAGTTTTGTGAGAGGTTTTCTTACTATGGAATGCGAAGTAAGGATTCATCATTTTTCTTTTATAAATTTTAATTGTTTTCTTAAGAACAATAAATATAAGCCTCTTAGCTCTCTTACAATTATACTTACCTACTTACTTTATATGGAACTAGTGGTACCTTATGATATATAAGTAATAGAGCTTTCCGTCTCTATGGATTTTTTTTCTATTTACATCAATCCCCTGTTTCGTTCCTGTATTCTTAAATCTTTTATTTTGCTTCAAAATCTAAAGTTCCAGCGACTTATTCATTTACATACAGTAATCACTACAGTGTAATAAATTTTAAAAGAAGAATTACATATTAATATGTTATCATAATATCTATATTATCTTTTTACGATAAACTTTAGATCGATTAAAACACAACGTTACATTTTTAAGAATGACAGTTCTGATCTCTTCTTAACCAACTGCCTTACGACGCGGCGCGGCGGTGGTAGCTTCCTCAGAGTACAGGATGATTCCTAAGAATACTTTGAGCGCGAGCGATACCGCGGATCCCGCTAGTTATAAATAAAAACAAAATCAAATATAAATTATCATATATTTCTATGGGCTATTTTAATGTCTTAAGGATTACAAAGTTAAACACTACACCTGTATGACTTATATACTTAGTTATATCACGTCCAATCCAATCACGTCTAAAATCCCTATAAAAACTGCTAATTAACATTTGACACGCTCTGTTGCTTCAGCATATGAAAATGATAATAAGTGTAACAACTAATATGAAATTGAATTACTTACAGTTTTAACTTTCAAATACATATTACTTATACCTGTGATTGTAAAGATTTATCAAACTGAAGAACTGTTTTCGAATTTCTCTCTTTATACTGAAAAGAGTGCGTCTGGTCTTTTTACATACAATAGGCTACATTATTATTGATTGTAGTGAAGCTTTTATATTGTAATACTTTTTTTGTCTAACTTCTCGAGGTATGGCTTCAAAGTACTGCTGGGATCCCTATCGTTCACAGTCCTTTATAGAAGTGATAATAAAATATCGTAGACATATTTACATATATACTAGTAGGTATGAGTACATAATAAATCATGCGATGACGCCAGAGCTGAATATCAGTTCTCTATTTCATTTTATATTTTTATTTTATATTGCCTTTTATTTAAGATAATGTATATAAAAATTTTTATTATATTATATACTAAAGGTGGGTAGTACGTTATTATTTAATGCAGCTATCATTAACCTACCTATATGTTAGTGGCATTTAATCTTTATTTAAACAGGGTAATTAACTTTAAATTAAGCTGATACCTTAATTTTATTTTAAGAAGAAATTTCATAAATCAAAAGATATAACAAAACTAGTTAATTGCTAAACGCATTAGTACGAGAATGGTACGAACATCTTACATAAAATATATTTAAATTTTCGTTTTTTTTATTTCTAACTACGATATTTACCTACCTACCCACTATGAATTATGAACGCAACCCGTTGACAGAAAGATTGTCGCATAGCGAAGCATTACATGTCAATGCGGGCCCCGCTGGCGTCTTTCAGGTCTTCAGGTCAGGATTCATTCTTTTTGTTTCTTCGTAGTGTGCCAGAGTTATTTAAAATATAAAAAACAAGGAAGACCCAAAAAAGAACTGGTGGAAAATCTAAAAGGTCATAACTGTTTAATTTGTATGGGAAACACTAACCGTTAAGAAGTCAGAAAAGAATATGAGAGAAATGAGGGTGAATTGTTAATAATATCATAATTTTTACATCACTCATTAAAACTATTCGAAGATACTCGGTGAATTGTTAATAATATCATAATTTTTACATCACACATTAAAACTATTCGAAGATACTCATACAATACGTAAATCTTATACCTATAAATTCTAATGTCTTGTCAAGCTCTGATAGTATCTAAACAATGGTGCAAACATCTCTTGAAATTATTAATTATATCATAATCTTCATGGCTTACTTATCTATATATAAAAGAGGATAGATTGCATATTGTTTTACAATATAAATAATCTATTTATGTTACAATGAAAATGACTTTTATTCATTTTCAATCGAAAAACAGTAATTGTAAGTTAATGGTAGGTACCTATATGAAAATGTATGTAGATTAGCATACTATCAACTAAATAGTTTGCTCGACGAAATTAGCAAAACACCACTTATGTTCTACTGATTAACAGTAAAACAACTCTATGTCGTATTACCATGTATTACCACGTATTGTGGCACGTTCGAATAAACTATTACTACTTACTACTACGACTTACTTATTTCCGCGAGTAGCGACTATTGATCCAGATTCCAGACATTCTATAATATTCATAAAACTTGTCTTAATATTATACTTTCAGCTTAGTTCCTATTAACCAATAAATATTAAATAAGTAATCTGGCACTTAATATTGAATGTACACATTTTTTTTTTACATTAAACAGATTACAGGCGAGTAGGTACTTTCTTATTCACAGACTTAAAAAAAAGGGGAGGTTATATGTTCCACTGTATATTTTTTACCGCTCATTAGACGAAAATATAGAAAAATAAAATAAATTACAGCATTTGCGAGTGCAGTATAGAAGAGGTACCTACAGGCTACAAGTAATCGTTTTATTAAAATAATTTTTAGTTTTTAAATAAAGTAAAGAAACGCAATTGTGAAGCATTAGATAACCAAAACGAATCAATAGAATCTTTTCCGCTATCCAACTCCGGGCCAGATCACAGATTAGTGTAATGGTTATAAATTGATACGTTGTCGTCATTGGGTTGGACGTCGTGGAATATTTATACAATACGATATTTATTGACTTAGTAGTGTTTTTTTTCATAATTTTAAAATGAACTGTCAGTTAATCAATAAATTCCAAGCACTTTCACGTCGGAAAACAGGGTCCGAAAACGAACTTATCCTCACGATGTGTTAAAAAAATATTTAAACATATTTTTACGCAATCGATATGTCGAATTATGTTAACTGTACACGTGATGATGTCAGGTAACTTTTTTTATAAAAAAAATAATCAAAACGCTATGTTACAGCAATTTTATCGTTGTACCTGCGCGACAAACTGGGTTATGGAGACGACAGCGCCACGGTCGTTTATCACGTTTTTACGATGTTTGCTTACTTTTTCCCCGTAATTGGTGCCATGATTGCCGATGCCTGGCTAGGACGCTTCAGGTAATTTATTCATTTTATATTTTCATATATTTAATATATATCACAATAGTTAATACATACACACATTAGATATCCATAAGACAGAACGGTTTTCGTCCAAAATAAATGACATAATTATGTTAATAACATTAATATTAAGTTTATTTTATAGGACAATATTGTACCTTTCTCTGGTGTACGCAGCTGGATGCGCCCTAATATCGATAGCAGCAATGCCTCCAGTCCCGTTACCTCAACTGTAAGTGTTACTTCAACAAAAGGTCATCATTTTACATCCATACTATGATAACATGACAAAAATCGTTGTCCAAGAAACTCAATACATACATCATTTCCTATACTTTCTATATTACTATTATTATATAATAAAAGAAAATGTTATTTGTTCGTATACGTTTGTATGTAATGGATAAATAGAAATCTATAGGATCGATTCATCCCTTTCACTTTATTACCCTTTTATCCCTTTTTCCCGCAAAAGGAGGATGAATGTTTGCACGTGGAATACCTAATCATTTTTCAACTATTGGGATATAAAACTCATCATTCCTATGTAAAGATCTATATATTTCATATATTATTATTCCACACTAAGCATTAAAACATACCCACCTCCGTACATATAATATCGTTTTGATACAAAAAATGAAAAATTTGAATACTATTCCTTAACGATTATAGAAACATAAGTGTTCAAACCCTCTTCTCGTTATGAAATTTTTTTAAAATGGTAAATGATATAACATCTTGATGATCTAATTATTTTACTAAATTATTGAAAATCATAATAATTTAGCCATTGTCCATTTCAGAGCGTTTACAATACTGGCCCTAATCCTTATAGCATTTGGTACGGGCGGTATCAAACCATGCGTTTCTGCATTCGGGGGCGACCAGTTCAAGCTGCCGGAGCAAGCAAAATACTTGGGATACTTTTTTTCACTCTTCTATTTTGCTATTAATGCTGGAAGTCTAATATCTACCTTCCTCACACCCATTCTGAGGGCAGATGTACATTGCTTCGGAGAAAATGACTGCTATTCCTTAGCCTTTGGAGTTCCAGGGATACTTATGGTCATTTCTATAAGTAAGCTCTTTTAATAATACTACATGTCTTTTATTTAAAACAATTTTCATGACAAGTATTGTCTTTAATAAAATCTCTCATAGAATTATTTTATTTTTTGCTTAATTACGTAAAATTAGATTATTCACATTAATATAAAATATATAGCGCCTAAATATAAGGTATTAGAATTAACATATACCGTTTAAGGTACCTCATTATTATACATATATACAGACCTCATTTAATCTTAAATTCTAAATAAACAACTTAAACATCTATGCGTACAATAAATGCATTTAGGTTAATATAAGTGGAAAGGCTATCTTAGCTACACTGGTTCTAACCTTCTAACTCAACGAGTCGATCTAAAGTCCTTCGATCAAATACATAGTATGCCGTCTATTCAGCAGAATAACTACGTAAATTTAATAAGCAGTTTTAAAAAAAACAGTCACGAAATTTATTGGTATTAATTATTCTTCTTCTATTTTGCCTGAGTCAGAACATTATTTTTTAAACATCGAAAGATTACTGGTTGGAAGTGATCATATTTTTCAAAAACTAAGAAATAACTGAACAGATATTCCACTTATAGTAGTTACTAGCTCATCAATCAAAGACAACAATAATAGAGAATTAATTTACATACCAAGACAACTATAATTTGATTAAGATATAACACACTAATTGGTAATTAAATTCATATCTAAATAGAGTCGATCTGGCTTGGTTAGTCAAGTCGGTCAAGCCGTTGTCGAGAAATCAGTGAACGTTATAAAAATATATATAAATCAGACATGGTTCAGCGCTCCTTCTTTAAAACTCGATTAATAAAATCTTACTTAGGTTCATACATTGTTTGTAGATGTCGTTTGATCTCTATTAGTTGCTTATCTAATGCAGTTCACACGCGTTAGATAAGGAAATGAAATAATATACATAATATTTTGATATAAAGGTATTTCATCATTGATTTTACCACAGAGCAGATGAATTTACATTGAGTTTTGAATTTCCACATGCGTTAAAATATGAGAAATATAAATTATATAATATTAATATTCAATTTAGCATCCTATAGGCTTGCAAGAATAACTAGAGAGAGACAATTTTTATTTTGATATTAACGTATATAGTATACGAGTATGATACTAACATTATTTAATCACTAAGTGAATAAATTTTATCTGTTATTGTTTTTGTTTATATAAATATTTTATACTGGTTTATTTGTAAACGTAACTATAATCTTTTCAATTTTAATATTTCAGTATTTTTTGTTGCCGGCAAAAGGCTTTATGTAATGAAAACTCCAACTGGGAACGTTTTGGCCAAAGTGTCTTCGTGCATCGGGGTGAATATACCTTTTATTTATCTCTGAGCTAATTTTTATCCAGATCTAGTCAGGCGTTCTGGCGATAAAAAGTAACGAATAGCTCCATCAGTCCATACTCGCAATGTTTCACATTACATTGATAGCATTTACGACGTACCTACTATTATTTTATGTTATTTGTATGCACTATGCAGTTTGCACCGTAATATACTCGTACTTACGAAGACTATATAATATCTTTCTTGGGTTTTTAGTAATGCCTGCTACTTAATAACTAAACAATAGTATTCGTTATTATATTTTTACTAGCGGCTTGCCCTGGCTTCGCACAAGGGCTTTACTAATATCTTACTCCATGTTATACTCTATTTTTAAACTGTGTATGTAATCACTTCCATCCAAATCCATTCTACGGTTTTATATCATGTCACTTATTTATGTATTACTTTTGTAATTATTTTATGGATTATTATTAGCTCTACGATTTGCCGATATAAATTACGTTCAGTGCTTACTGCCAAGAGCTGTACTCTATTATGTAATAATTTTATGTTTAACTTATCTATTGGTTAATAAGATAAATAATTTTTATTTTACATTGTCTTCATCTTTTGTTTAGCACGCAGTCGTAAGGTCAACGAAAACTAAGGAAAAAAGAGAGCATTGGCTGGACCATGCCGATGACAAATATGACGCTAGTCTGATTGAAGATGTTAAGTCCTTGCTACGTGTGCTTGTGCTATTTATACCGTTACCAGTATTTTGGGCTCTGTTTGACCAACAGGTATATATAATGATTTAATCTTTTTTAATAATTTTATCCTAAAGTAATACATGAACAAATTGCAATTATTATTATTGGTAATTTGTATTGGGTATTAGTTGCAGTAATTTGTAAACAAAATAAAGTTTTACTCGAATCTTTAAGCGACAATTAAATTACCCCTACTATAAAAAAAATAATTCTGTTGATTATAATAACAGATTGATGATAAATAACTACAAATATTAATTTTAATAGAAAATATAATATGGTATTCTCGATTGCAAACTCCAATAATTACACTAATAGCATGTTCAGTCGATGGAAATGTTCCCAGCCTGCATTTGATTGAGAGCAACGCGCTCAGGCGTATCGTTATACGAGTACGTCTTTAATTTAAATATTATAATTTCACATACGTTAAAAGTTACATTTAAGATGTATTGAGTAGAAAACATTAAAATTATTAAATAAAAAAGATATAAAAAACCCGGACCTTTGTCATAGTAATTAGTTTTCATGTCATTAGTTAATATTCCTCATTTCCTTTAAGTATAGTGTACAATATTCGACTAGTCAAGACCTTTCATTTGATACCCATATTGAGGGAGTTGTGAAAAAAAATGTAATCCGACAAGTTTGTAACGGCAGCCATCTTGAACCGAATTACATCAAACCTAAGGACACCTCTGACTAGTTAACCCCTCAAATAAAAACACACACGTTAAACTTGTAACACCCCGTCGTTGTCGTTCGTCGTTGCGTCAGGAGTTAGAAACAGAAAAACAGCCCGGATCTACAGTTTTTTCGAACTGGGGCAGAAACTTAATAATGGCGCCCCTCCCTCATTAAATGACGTCAATTTCAGTAAGAAGACGTCAATTGTTGCGTTGGTAAATCTCAAATAAGCATCTCGAGTTCACCTCTGTGTGGCGTCTTTTGCTTACAAGCCTACGCGACGGTGAGCCAAGCGGGCTTTCGTATGATAGATCCTATTTTTGGAGCAAGATTTTTATATTTTATCATACTATTACGGAATTGGCGCCCCTGAAACTGCCAAGCAGGGCGGGTGACCGGCTTAAATTACCAACCCACCTCCTCCCTAAATCCGGGCTGCAGATCAATTTTGTCGTTAGATAACAATGTAGCTCCTTTTCTATATCTTACGGTTATAAGTAGATATATTTAGCATTTTTTAACATGACGTACACTCATTTTAATAATTAATATATTCCGATTTAAATTTGTCGAAAATGCATCATGTGTGTTTTGTTTTTTTATACTTTTACCTTCATATATACATATGTACATACAATATTAACATTACGTATTTTCTTGTTATTTAGGGTTCAAGATGGACTTTCCAAGCTGACAGAATGGAACAAGATATTGGAGGATGGACACTAAAAGCAGATCAAATGCAAGTCTTGAATCCGTTTTTAATTCTAATCTTCATTCCTCTATTTGAAGTGGCAAGTATTTTATATTTAGCTATCTATGTTTTATAAGTAGGTATCGTACAAACATTTTATTATTAAACACACTAATTTATAATTGTATTCATTCACTCGTTTTGTTAACACTAAAGGAATGGATACTAAAACTTCTTTTTAGTATCTTCTTCCTCTTGTTAAATTCACACTTTGTACCCAGTACTAGTTTAATTTTTTGAATCTAAGTACATATTATATACTTATTTTAATTTTAAATTAATAAATAGGATTCTCTTCGCTCACACACATATTGTGCACATTGCTATGTGCACGTACTGCAGCATAATAGGAAATATTTTTAAGAGAGTTAATTCTGTAATTCATATTAATTATTCTGATATTATTTTTACTTAAAATCCATAAATGTCTAAGAACGAAACGATATAATCAGTTCCTTTTTCCTGTAAGAATAATATTTTTTCGTTTGTATTTTATTTTATGTATTTCTATACATAAATTATGTACCGTTCTTGTTTGTAAAGTACTTACTTACTTAATTTTTTTCAGGCAATATATCCCTTCCTTACATGGTGTAAACTTGTGAGAAAGCCTCTTCACAAAATGATCTTAGGAGGACTACTTGCTGCTTGTGCTTTTATTATATCAGGAATAGTTGAACTGAATCTTTTGGTAAGTATAAAAAGTTAAAAACATATTATTATACTAGCGGCTTACACTCAATACGTTTGAGTTTGCCTCTGAGCGTATCGCATTTACGTACCTAACGCTTAAAGGTTAGGTTAAAAAATATATTAAGTATTTTCTCGCATTAAAACTTATCCAATATATTAACCAGGTTAAGAGGTACGATACCTCTGTACCAAATTTGAAATTTCAATAAAATCTATCCACGGGTCATCTTGTAATGAGTCCCAAACAGAAAGTTATATGTAACCTAAAGATTTTAATGGTGTTACAATAAATAAATCCATTACTCAATAAAAATTAAAAAAATAAAGAATGTAACTCTTCTGTGTAAAGCCTTTAAGGAGCATAATCATAATTTGTAATTTTTAAATTACTTTAGTTACACAGTAGGCTAATATAATATAATTATTAATTATACAAAGTTGACATGCTAAAACTTAAAATAAGGCGATTGAAATAATATTGTTTTTTCTACTTTGCAGCCTACTTACGGTACTCCAGTTTCTGAGGGCTTGGCACAACTTAGAGTGTACAACGGATACGATTGTAATTTCACCTTGGATTATATATCCCCTCATAATATTACGGAAAATGCTACGATTGGACCATTGGGCATCTATGAAAAATTAGATATCAAGGCTGAAGGAATTATACAGTTGCCATACTCCCTTCGTGGAACACCCAACAGTGTATGTGAAAACATAACGTTTAATGACGTCTTTCATTTAAGAGATAAAACAGCAAATTCTTATTTTATCGCTAATGAAAATATATACGAATTTATTGACAATAACAATAAAGCCATGGATGGTGTCAGTATAAGGTAATTATTCTTTATTTTTTGTACGTCATATTTTGTACTAAATATATCTGTTTTTTAAAATTTACAATTCATCTTTTAAGCGCTTGCAGCTTTCAGGTGCGTAATATTTTATATATAGGTCATCCCAAAATTCAAACATCTTTTGCTCCGACTCAGAATTGGTCAACCTACTTTGTTTATCAAATAAAAGAACATTATCTTCGTTTGAGGACATCGGCAACCATGTGAAATTGCTAAAATTGTGAAATGGTGTCGGATCGCCAAATTTGGCAAAATTTGCCCACATTTGCGAAATTTGTGTTATAAAAGTTGTATCTCTATCAGTTTTATTATATTTTATATTTACATAAGATTCCCAAAGTGGGTTGCATCGTAAAATGTAACACAATTCATCTCCTTGTGCCGCACCCTTTATTCTTTTTTTTGAATTGGCCAATGATGTCGCCTTAGCCGCATTGAACTTTCCTATGTAGTTAAACTTATAAACAAATATTTTACTTTCTAATTCTTTTCTTGATTTTATAAATTTATACATGGGATATTTATGTAGATCCGATACAAATTTTAAAAGAGCTTCAATATTACCTTCTGCACTGGTTCTCTTAAAATATCGTTTTTTTATTGTATCAGATATTGTTTTATAAATTTTACTTGGGTATTCATGTTTACAACCTTTAAAAAAGGGTACCAAGTATGTAAATGAGGCAAGATATGATTCAAAATATTGTGGATTATGAATAAATGGAATGACTTCGGTTATACTTTCCTGACTTGTGAACCCTATGAGAATAGGAAGTCTGAACTCCTCATTTATAGATTTATAGATTTCATCCGCACTCATTGTCAATAACGAATTAGAGGATTCTTTTTCTACAGTCGGTAAAAAAGGAATCATTGGCCGTTGTCTGTTTACAATATCTTTTTTATCATATAATGTTCGTGTCGCTTTAATTATTTCTTCTGTAGGGGCGTTAAATATTTCTTTAAAACCTGACTTTTTTAATTTATCTTTGAGTCTATTTTTTTCATCTAAATCATTACCTTGAAATAATGAAGGTGAATATATCGAACCGCTGTGTAAAATTAACTTGGAAAATAATTTCCTATACTTAGTCAACATTAATAATGAAACGTACGTACTAGCTGAACCACTTGCCATTAAGGTTATCTTTTTTTTATTACCACCAAATTGTCCTATATTCCTTCGTATCCATTGAATGGCTAAAACAATATCTTTAAGACCCATATTGCCATTGTTATCTGTTTCATTCAGTTTTAAAAATCCAAAAGCCCCTATTCTATGCGTTAAAGTGACGACAACGATGTCATTGTCAATAAGAAAATCAGGCCCATATATGTGACTAAAACTAGAAGTGAAAGCATATCCATGTATCCAAACAATAACCGCTTTCAATTCTTGATTTCCTTGTTTGGGAAGATGCGGTGAGTAAATGTTTAAATATAAACAATCTTCGAAGCCATATAGTCCGTGTTTATGTACAATATGCTCTTGTGCACAAGCACCGTGATATTCTTTTGTTGCATCTAAAGGTTGATGCCATTTCTTTATTGGTTTAGAATCTTTAAATCTTAATTTTCCTAAAGGAGCTTGAGCGTATGGTACGCGGTAAAATGCATAATACACTTTTTCTCTGAAAATTGTCATCTCTTTGAGGCCCAAAATTGTACCTTGTTTAACTTTTACTTTCACATCAAATGTGCTCGATTTTAAAACGATTACTAAGAGAATGTAAGAAACTCTAATCAACATTTTAATCAGCCTCCTTATCGCTTCTTAGATCGTGCACTAATTCATCTTATGTTTACTTTTCTTCAGTATTGTTATGTTTTATCGCTTTTTTTAATTTCTTTTCATTAAAACTATGCAAAAGAAATAAGTAATAATCGATTAAATTATATTCACATGAAGTAAAAGCTCGTCACGCTTATTGTTGTGAAAATTCATAATTCTCTATTTTCAGGTTCTTATCTAACCTAAATACTCCAGTAACAATAAATGTGCAAAGAAGTAATAAGAAATTTGATATTGCCATAAACAGTACCGATAAATTACAAAAATCAATTGCGAAAGGAGCTTACAATGTCATGATTGATGATGTCGCTGTTTTATCGGACTTTCAATTTAAGGCTGGAGCTGTATACACAATTGTTATATCTGAAACAAGCAACAGAACTTATGTCTGTATAGTTATTTAATAAATTTATTTATACATATAACTATTCGAATAACATTTGAAATTATTTAATTTTACAGAGAGCCAACGCAATAGCCATTACTCCGCCGAATAGCGTGCACATTTTATGGCTGATACCGCAATATGTGGTGATGACTATGGGTGAAGTAATGTTCTCAGTGACGGGTCTCGAGTTTTCATTTACGCAAGCTCCTGCCAGCATGAAGTCTGTGCTGCAATCAGTATGGCTACTTACGGTTGCTTTCGGTAACCTTATTGTAGTACTTATCGTCGAAGGAAACTTTCTGGACGCTCAAGTAAGTATAAACGCAACACCTAACTTAAGTTAAAATTATTACAAAATAGTACTAAAACTTAATAATTTATAGATATATATTCGTATTTTAAGTATATTAAGGTGTATGTACAGCTTAAATGATAATGAATCTAAGTGCGCACATTCTTGAACTGTATGTACTTATAAATTAACATATTATTGAATACTTGATTATTTCAATTTGATTTATTAATTTTAGTGGAAGGAGTTCTTCCTGTTCGCGGGGCTGATGATCTTGGATATGTTAATATTCACGACCATGGCGTTTAGATATAAATACGTGGACGTTAAATCTAGCACAGAAGATTTGGTTGTGGAAGAAATCAAGTTACCTGACAAACCAAGCATACAACAAAAAGAAAATTAGATTTTACATTTAATATAAAATATTGTATAAAAATGTTGTAAAGTATGTAAAATATAACTTATTTAAAACATTATCGATAATAATTATTAAATGGACTTATTACTTTTCATATTTTATTATTTATTCCCTTGCTTTCTTTATTTCAATGATTAGTAGATAAAATATAAAAATACTCTTATACTCGTAGGTCATATCGTATTTAGCAAATGCAATCTGTTTAGTTAAATGGCGTGAACACATTAGACAATTAGTTGTGGATAATTTGTGTGTTGTTCCCATAGGAGCCGAGTACTGACGCGCTCACTGGGGATGCAATGCGACGGCAGTTAACCCTCGGTGCTCCGATTCCTTTTCAATAGGCTACGAGCGCTTGTCAAACTTTTCTAATCATTGCTAGTTTTTATTTATATCTACACTAATATTATAAAGCTGAGGAGTTTGTTTGTTATTGTTTGTTTGGTTGAACGCGCTAATTTCTAGAACTACTGGTCCAAATTAAAAAAAAAATTGTGTTTGATAGTTCGTTAATCGAGGAAGGCTATGGGTATATACATCACTCCACGACTATTAGTAGGGATTTTCAGACTTTAAAACGCGAGTGGAGCCACGGGAAAGGCTAGTATAGCATAAGCCTAAATGAAATTATAATGTTAATTAATAAATAATTAACTTTATTTAAATCGATCTGCAGGTTAGTTTAATGCTACACATATGAAACAATTATTAAGTTTGAGCATCACGTGCTCTATGGTAGAGCGCACGGGTCTGCAGAAGACTTGTTAATAATTGCGTATAATAAGTGCTTAAATACAACAAACAGACAGACAAATACGGGTTGGGGTGTTCAAATAAAGGGACCTATTTGGTTTCCGGGCTATTGACATTGGTTTGTGTAGCCTGTAGGTATTGAATAGGATTTAAGATTTAGATATTTGCATTGAATAAGATAATGCAAAATAGGTACACTAGTACTGCCACTACCGTAATAAATAAAACTATAAAAACCATATGTGATATGGTTTTCATTACACTGAAATTACAATCTTGTATCAAAGTTAGTACCTACCTAATCAAATTTTTAATGATTTTACTTCCTAACATATTTATTATAAAAATTATACTAATTCTACAATATCGATTGAAAAAATCTAATGCGAAATTATAGATAACTAGTGTTTCACTCGCATGTAAGCAATAAATGTAGCGTCCATCCCTAGATATCAGTTTCCTTGCCAAGTAAAATGAAAGGAAATTGAAATTAAACTTAAATCAAATATTAAAAGCATTATTAATAGGCAGCCACGCATATTTTACATTCATCCATAGAATATACGTTTACTTTCCACAGTGAAACTTGGACTATCAATGTTGATGTAGGTACCTATATAAAATTCAGTATATTGTGTGTTCTGATAGTGCAGACTGCAAAGCATGACAATTGCAAACACCATTGAAAATACACGACACGGATTAATTAAGTGGTGCCTGGCTTTGTGATGGAAGGCGTCGGTACATGTTCCGAGCACTTGGAGCCGCGTGCCGAGCCGAGCCGCGTGCGCTCCCCGGCCCACGTGCACGCACTCGCCGGATAATCTCCGCAGAGCATATGCAGACAAATAAATAAATTAACTGGAGCTCTGCAAAGACGCACTCGTGGTTTTCCTCTTTGATTTTTGGATTAAAATTAATAGTCATGTGAAAATTGATTTTGCGTTAAAGCTTCTGATTAATTTATTTATAACCCTTAGCTTTATTGACGCTAGTTATATTATATATTTTATTTTTTTTATTATTTTTTATTATACACCTCCACTCTCTAACATACGTTTTATTATAATGCGATATTTACCATGTTAGTCCTATACCTATTTTTAACTTTTAAGAGTTTTTCCGATATTTCGACGCTTGTAGCGTTATGATCACCCATCAAGGGTGTCAGTATACTGATGAGCTTACAGGTGGCATCGTCAGACTAGCGAACTTTATGGGTTAAATGCCTAGGTAAGTATATGATCGACCAAGACAGACTTACTACCTTAGTGTTGGCAAAATATGAAAATGAGTATAAAAATAATGGCAAATATCTTTTTACAAATGAACCAAAAGAAAGTCGATAAGTTTAAAAACATTAACCGTATTTATTTCAAGGACTTCTACTCAGAGCTTAATTTCATACAAGGTAAAATATTTTTATTTTCTTTTTAAAATATTGTTGTGGCTTGTTCACTAACATAACATATAAGCAAAATCTGAAGGGTCGAGGACCGAATTGCGTAGGGCGTGGTCGTGTCGCGTGGATGTCGCGTGGCCGCCACTCGCAGCCTCAATGCGTGCCTCGCCGCGACAAATCAATTACAGGGTCGACTGAGGCTAAACTTCCGAACAAAAATTAGCACCAAATTATAGTCGTTGCCAAAATTACTTGTTTGTACTTAGAAGCTCCCTAATTTATAGATGCAAATGATAATAATGAGCGCCATGAGAATTTTTTGCTATTCAAAATAAGTAATGCTTCGAGCCTTTGATGTTTATGATTTTTATCAATGTTTTTGTTCTTATTTACGTTCTAGGTAGGATAAGTATACCTATACATATTTATAATTTAGAGGCTTATAATAAAGTAACTTATTTTTATAGATTTTGTTAGGAACATATGAGAGGGCAGATAAGAAAATTAAATAATTAGTAGCGATTTACCCTCGTTACGTTTATCGCATTTAGGTACGTTACTACTCTTAGTACCTAATCTATACAAGGTATCACAGTAGGTGATGAAAACCTGGTAAAAAAATCTGCGCACTACACACAGTAGTACCTACTCGAGTACCAAACATTTTAGTGAAAAACTACTACGAGTGTATGAAAATGTACTACGAGTACCAGGAGTGGAATATTTGGGCATTGTGACTAGAGTTTTCAATTGTTTGTAGTTTTTATTGCTGTTGCGGCTTTTTGTGGTTGCAAATATATTTAAAAAAAAAAGAAGTTAATATCATCGGTACATGTACTTTAAATTTACCAACACATAACTTTGACCTACTGAAAAAATAATAAACTGAGCCCAACAGGCTAGCAAGTTCCATTAAAAAAATTTCAATTTCATAGAGAGTCTAAAATACTATATACATTTAGGTACATCTTTTGCAATAAAATTATATTTTATTTAATTTTTCCGATAGATGAACCATTTCATATATAGTTAACCACTTAAAGAAACACTTTTTATTCTTGATTTGTCATACACATCGAAAATGGCTTAGGCGTGGAAACATTACTAACAGACAATTTAATGTCTAGGGTTAAAGATGCTATACTTTCAAGCTATTTCTTTAGGTAGGTAAGCTTTACTTTAGGTCTTCTTTAACTAAAAGGAGAAATTTCCTACTTTTATCCTTTGAAATATTTTAATTCTTTATAAAATATCATAAGCTGGCTTAAGTCGAGATGTTGAGGATACTAGAAACACTCTCGTGTAGTTTTGCTTTAATACATTGAGAGAAAGAGTTCAGAGAGAGCAAACGAATTTGGCACACACTTGTTTATTGTCTTCTTTGTATTTGGTTAGTTTCAGTGGCATTGGCCGGCGTAATCGATATTTTCTAATAATATTTATGTTATCTAAATTATTTATAGGTAAAAATTACGTTTTTGCCTATTCATCTAAATTAGGCGAACCCGAAACCCTTAAATAAAACTAGGTTATATTTTATCTGTATTTCTAATCCTATGTTCCCTGGTAATTAGTGCAGCTTAGGTGATTCTAATGAATCATTTGATACGCGAGAGTTTTAGGTTATATAGACAGTATGATATTAATAATAAAAACTGAAGGTTTTTGTATACATTTACTAGCGAAACTCACAGGTTCACTCGCGCTAAATCTAGGGACGCACCCAAGTGCATCGAGGGTGAGTCGCTAGTTTATTTTAAATAAAACTTAGAAAGGGAATTGAAGGATTTGAAGCATGAGGACGAATCCTCAATGACCATCGTCACTATTTTAGTGAATTGGATAAAATCTCTTGTTAATAAACATTGTTGTTAGACACACTATATGAAATCGTACAATTTATATTATACATTCATACAATATACAATTTACATACATTTTGTATCTACTCATCTCTACAGTTTCTACTCCATATCGTAACAAAAGCACGAGACGTGGAAGAATAATGTTTTAAATACAAAGAGAATTCTTTGTTCACTCAATGGAAAAATTATTTTATAGTTAAAACTAAAAAGAAATACTCAAAATATTCTTTAAATAGATTTTGAAAATACCGAGCAAACAAACATAATTAAATCAAGAAGTGGCCTCTACATGAGTCAAACTGCTTTCTGGTACCTTAAATCCTAGTATCTACCAGAAGAACTGTGTGCTCTATAAACTAATTTTTAACGTAAAAATAAATGTATATTTGCACGAATAGTACCTATAGCTTTAATATACTTAATTATAGCATTTTAAATCTGTTTGTGACGTTCACAACCATTTGAGAGTCGGGTGTGCGTTTTATGTCCTCTGTCAAGTACACTCGCCTTCTCCACCAATGAGAGGCAGTCACTGCATCGATCCACTGCCATTTCATTTTGACTAGGGCAAAAACGACGTTCCTTAAAAAATATAATTTGGATTACAAAATACTTACTTATTGCTAAATGTATTAGCAATAAGTTAGTATCTTTTAAAATAATCTTTTGAGAAATAACGTCTCGTGGACATCGACTTGCAATTTACATCTAATTTCTAGATATTTTCTGTTAGCAGAGTATACTATAGGAGGAACACCTTGGTTGTTGTAATAGATAAAAATAATTAAATTATTATCATATATACTCGCGCATATCTACATTACTACATGTTATAAAACAAAGTCCTCCGCCGCGTCGGTATGTCAGTTCGCGATAAACTCGAAAACTACTGAAAGGTTTTTTTTTTCTATTTTCACCAATGGACAGGGTTGTTCTCGGGGAAGATTTTAATATATATCTAGCGGAACCCGCGGTTTCGCTCGCTTTATATCTGGGAACGAAACCGAGCGAAGCGAGGGTTAGTCGCTAGTAATATTACAAAACAAAGCCCTCCGCCGCGTCTGTCTATCTCAAAAACTAATGCACCTATTTTCATTTTCACCACTGGATAGAGTGGTTCTCGAGGAAGGTTTTAATAAATAATTTGACAAGTTTCTGTAAAAATTTAGATAATTCTATGATCCAGCCCGAGTGAAACAAGGGTGAGTCGCTATTATACATTAAAAAAGGAAAATAATATTTTAGTATAAACTTTATATTATTTTAAATTATGTATATTGTTTTTCATTTTGCAAAAAAACGTGATGAATTTAGTAAATCTTGACCTTTGACATTTTAAAACATGACTATGTGTACCTACTTGCAAATAGGGGTATAAAGCTTCTGATCTAGAATTGCTAAATACTAATGGTGTTTGGTGAAGGTACCGGATCTCTATTGGGGTGGCATTGGCGTCCGGTTATTCAGCTGGTATAAATTCAAGACTCTGGAGGCGGATTGTTCTTAGTTGTTTTCTGATAGCAGTGTAGACTGTGAGAGGATAGATGAGTGCATCTTAAGACCTATTATTAAGATGATTCCATATTAGTGGGTATGTATTTTAACCACTATTCTAGTATTCTAGTAGGTAGGCTTACAGTGATTTGTGTAAATGCTTCCCAACGTTAAAATAGATAAATAAACTAACTTAATTAAGGCCATTTAAATTGTATACACATTTTCATCCAAATACACATATCGTCGATTTATTAATATACCAAATTTACACTTGGCACTCTTTACCGATTAACCGATAAAGACCGTCCCCTAACCGCCCTAATATTGGGAAGCTCCGCCCAGCCGTCGATCTATAAAATCAGCAAACACATGCCGCTCACGCAAAATAAACCTTAAATTCTAGGAAATACAGCTTTCGTTGCTCGGATTGCGTAACTCACCCTTAGATTCGATGTTCACAAAATGGCCACCCCTTGTGGTATAAAATTATTTGTCTTACCCAGTAAACTGTCAGTCTTCTTTATAAGCGATAAGTGGAAGTACAATAATATTAAATTTCTATTTAAAAGACACGAAATATGTCAGGAGCTAGAACTCAGGTCGCTGATTCGTCTACTTCACCCCCGTTAAGGTTTCTAATGTTTAATATATATATTTTTTATTTTCTACAAATATATTACTAAAATAATTAAATTAAATTACATCATTGAATGTGTGTACATATTTTTAGTGAAGGCCGTCGATTAGATTATTCGGGTTTAAAATTTGCATACGCCGACGGGTCGGATGAAGAAGGTGCGTCGATAACACCGGAACTACCTTCTTGTGTGTATGCAGCAGCAAGGACGAGACTGCAGTTACCGCTCGCCGCCTACGTCCATCAACACTCCAGGCAGCTACACTCAGGTATAGTAGTATATTTATCGCGTGCGCTATATTTTTCTATTACATAAACGTAATTTTTACTTTATTTATTGCTAACCAAAAATTAACGTAGTTGTCATAATTTGTTATACATTTACAATTATTTGTACTAACTACAGACCCTCGCTTTGCTCAATAATCCTTTTCAACAATTGTTTGATACTTCAGGTTATATTATTGGAATTTTATTTATAATATTAGTAAAGATATATGTATCTTAATAATAATTGTAGCTGATAATGCGAATAAAATTTATTTCAATAAAACTTAATCATATTTTAAGCCAAGAGTATTGAGAGTAACGAGTGAATTACTATTAACTCCCTAACAAGTAACACTTGCGAAAGTAACTCATGCAAAAACACTCTATCAATCTGCTATTTTCTAACATCTTTGATTACTAGTTAAAATTATAAGTTATATCATAATATAACCCTAGACCTAAAACCTAGCCTATAGCAATGATAATAATGTTGTAAGATAAATATTTATTATTTTAAAAGTTTTTTTAATATAGAGATTAAAAAACGATTAGTCTAATATTATGCTATGAAATTTTTGTATAAATAAGATCGTAATTTCTTATTTGCTTTGCTTTTAATTGTTTACTCATAAAAAATTGTAATCTAAATTAGACGCTCTCTTGGAGACATCCGTGGAGCCTGACTACCAGTGCGGGGGTTCTCCGTATCGCGTGCAACGTGCCGCTGCTAACGTTCGGGAACGTCGACGGATGCTGAGGTCCGGACCCAATGGGTACCACGTTCATTTGCTTCTGTGTGTAGAGAAATAAAGCAGTACCTACATCATATTATGTCATATTAATCTTATCTTAAAAAATATAAGTGTTTTTAAACGCCTAACTTTTGTTCTATAGAAAAAAACTGTTTTATATTTAACTTAATCGCTACTCTATATTTTTATTAGGTATATTAATTTAATATTTTAGTTTCCGCAAATGGCTTTCGTACATATCAGTAACAAAACTGAACAAAGATTCAATCTGTATCTAGGTACATACCTGGTTTTTTTTAATTTGTTGATTATTTAATATATTAAACTTATTCATCACCATCATCATCAGCCCTTCTTAACTTCCCACTGCTGGGCACGGGCCTACCTCAGTACGAGGGGGATCAGGCCATACTCCACCGCGCTAGCCTAGTGCGTGTTGGCGGACTTCACATGTCTTACGAAAACTTGCTAGGTTTTCTCAGACATGCCGGTTTCCTCACGATGTTTTCCTTCACCGTAAGAAAAGTGGTAATCATGATAGAAATGATTCGCACATGAAAATATCAGAGGTGCGTGACCCGGATTTGAACCCACATCACTCGGTTATCCAAGTGAGCGCGTTACTTATTAATACCACTAAATAATTACGACATCGTCAAATAATAATTAATTGATAAATTCACTAATAAGTATAATTTGTAACTGCACTACCTAAATTCGCAGCAGTTTTTTTCACATAGTATAACTATTTTTTTTTTACTATTTCATTCACATATAACTATTTTTAGTTTTGTATAAAACTTTAACATTAGAGAGTAGAGGCTTTCTTGTGCTAACATGTATGTAATTTGAATTAATTGTGTTTCCTCGATATGGATATTGATGTATTTATTTGATATGATAATTTTACTAAAACGTGTGTATGATGTTCTAACTTTAGCAGTATAAACTCGGCGTTCGACGAATTGCGTGTGCACGTACCAACATTTCCCTACGAGAAACGCCTTAGTAAAATTGATACACTGCGGCTAGCAATTGCGTACATAGCATTGCTTCGAGAGGTAAGCAAATACCAATGGTACATATTATATCTTGTGATATTATAACTTTGAATGTATATTAATATTAGGTAGGCACTCACTTATTTGATTATGTTTGACTGAACAATAAAAAGGAAAAGCTTATTCCATTTCACTTATAACTGTAAAATAGGTAATAACAGATGAAGATGATCTCTTCATCTATTATTACCTACATCTTAAATATTATAATATCTCGATATAAATACTCGATATAAAGACCCGCCGTTTTAAGTTTTAGTTTAGATAACCTTCAAAATATCTTTATAACGAATCATGACTAGACACTTCGACATAAATAACGTTATTTTTTTTCTATTAGGTACTAGACGCTGACTATGATCCTCTTACATATGTTGAAAAATGCCTTCGTGGGGAAATAAAAGCAGATCGCGCTCATTGGAATACCAGTGGTAAGAAGAAGTGACATTTTTGATAATAAACACACTTTGATAATGACTATACATAATATATAAGAAAGTAAGTTAAAACTTACGAGTCGATAATATTTACAGATTTAACAGCACGACTGTCTTGGATAAATTGGGAAAATCTTGGAGTGAATCCTCAACGTAGAAGTGTCCTCACTTCAATCGCACTAAGCTCAGACAATCTTCAATATCCCCATAACTAACATATTACGTTATTAATTATTATAAATCAAACATTTGTTCAAGTATAACTATAAAATGATAGACGAACAGCGCTCGCACTATCAATACTTGATAACTGACAAAATGGCTGGCATAACTAGTCGACTAGAAAACTACTTGTTTAATTGTTTACTGAACTTATCAAATAAAGCAGTTAATCTACAGCTAGTTAAGCATCGTACCTACCTATAATTAAGTAAGTTAAGCATCGTACCTACCTATAATTTTAAACATTATGATATTACAGCTTTGCGTATTCTATATTTAAACTTTTAAGACTTAATGCATACTCGTACACATAGTAACTAAAATAAAGATAATAAGTAGGTTTTAAACTATAATCATAAGTAAAGAAAAAAGTATCAAAGAGTAATGAATTCCATTTTTCATGTAAATGTAGCTGATAGAAGAACAAACATACACAATATATCTCTCCACTTTCGTGATGATCTTAATCTCTTAGAGATTTGTGATAGCCAAGTGCACTGAAATGTCTTCAATAGATATTAACACAATCCTCAGATTATAAATAGACAGATAAGATAAACGAATGTGTAGAAGAACTTAAATTGCTCTTAAATATATGTATAACTTATACGTTCCCGTTCTGTGCCGACATTTTGTAAAACTCTATCAGCAAAGTCCAAAAGTATTAACTATACTTAATTCAATTACAAAATAATTAAATATAATAAATACTTAGATATTTTCACATATTCAGGGTTAAATATAAATTTTTAACTTACGTAGTAAAAGAATAGAATTTTCTTAAAATACTTCTCTCTTGTTAGACAATACTTTTTTGTTGTGATAACAGCTGATAAGTATAAAATAATAAACAATTCGAACAATTGGAAACCGACTAAAAATACAATAATAATTGCCGAATCTAATTCAGTCTTCCATGATTTAAAATTTTAAACTTAAAAATTAATTAATTAAAATATGTTGACTAGTTTTTAATTAGTTACTTTCGGGAATGTTATATGAGAGTAGAAGTAATTCGTAAGTAACCTATATCTACCTACTAGGAAATAGGATCCGAATGATATACCTACTTATACTTATTTAAATAGATACTTCGTTCATAATGAGTGAAGAGTTTCGACATTGGTTAACTGCGACTGACTATTGAAATGATCTACTCTGTTTGAGAATAGGTAATAGCTTTAAATGAACGTTCATCTTTATAGCCCTCAAACACAAGACTGGATGATCCTTCTGTGACAAGAAACTAAATATGTAGGTTTGTCTGTTTCAGAATTTCTACTCAAAACCACCATACTAACTCTTTTATAATATACGTTCAAAATAATACCAATTTTTCTATTCTCAATGTTGCGTTGTAGCTCATGTAGACAAGAATGTTCAAGTTGTGTTTGCTTTCAAACGGTTAAAGTTATGCAAAAATCATGAATAACAAAATTGTTCCCCTTTAAAAGTTCTAAAAAAAGTCATCGATAGCATTTTCATACCTTTTAAGGTTGACTCGCTATAAACTTTTTTATTGTACCTTAATTAAATTTGTTTTAAGATAATGCATTATATTTGCGAAGGTGTTCTATAAACATGATTAATTAATGAATCCTTACCTAGGTAAATAAATAAGTTACTCATCACAAGTATTAAATTTTGAACAAAATTGTTCTTGGCATCATTTGATTTCAATGAATATTATGAATACGAGATATCATAAGTACTACCTCGATTTTAACATAACTCCCCCCAACAAAATAATGATCACCGCGTGCAAGACGGGCGGTCGTGAGGGGAGAGGGACGTCGGTAGCTCTGCGAGGTATTTGGTTTCCCGCCTTTAGAACGCGAGCGAAGCCGCGGAAAATGCTAGTTAAACAAATAAAAAGGCCTTTCTAGTTTCTAGTATATTTACATTCTTTTGATTTTATAACATTTGGTTATTATTTTATCTTTGATTATATATAATCTAAGCATTTTATTTTTAAATACATACTATATGATACAAGCGACTCAACCTCGCTTTTTACGGTTAGTAATTACCATACAATATAAAGAGATCATAACTTATCCATTTTCCACTGAATATTTAATATTTTTTACATAAACCAACTTTAATACATCTCAAACAGAATAAAAATTGTTGAGTTTTATTATAGGTAAGTATGTCATACTTTTATTCACTGGTCAATTAACAGATCTTTTAAATAAGCTATTTTTAAATATCAAATTCATACATAGTAATTATTATATATTTCACTAGTAAGAATTTTACATGTCTTTAATTGATAAATAGATGAAAAATTAATAAGTTTATAAAACACAGTTGGTATGTAACAACATGTAAGTATGAATACTGTATATGTACACTGTACATCGCTCTTCTACTCGTGGCATTGATATGTGTAAAAAAGTGCAATATATGTATAAATAATTATGTAGTATTATTTTTTAAGATATCAATATACTATACTGTACATAAACTTAATTTATATTGAATAAAGACTATAAACCGATACAATTCGTTTTAATTGATCTACCTACCTACTTATTTTATTATAAACTAGCAATACGCGCGGCTTCGCCCGCGTTCATTTTTTTTAATCGCTACTAAACTTCATTCGATCACTCGCTGGGTTAAAAATTCTTCAAAATTATTCCAGCTTTAATATACTCCTGAACCGCACGGCTACCTATTTCATATATTACGACTCGCCCTCGCTTCGCTCGGGCTCTTCCCTAGATTTAGCACAGGCAAAGCCGCGGGATCCGCTAGCTATGCATATAAACCTTCCTCTTGAATCACTCTATCTATTGGAAAAAACCGCATCAAAATCCGTTGCGTAGTTTTAAAGATTTAAGCGCACATAGGGATATAGGGATATAGGGACAGAAAAGGCGACTTTGTTTTATACTATATGATAGTGATACATAATATATGAAAGCTTTCTAAGTACAGAGGACATTTGCAAAACGTTTTATCTATAAACCAATAATATATAAGTACCTACTTATCTATTATATTCTTTATTGCACAATATTGTTACATAGAAAAAAACATACATTGAGATTTGAGAGTGACGTGGACAAATGTATACTTATCTCTATAAGAGATCTATTTCAGTCAACCCATGTGCGTGAAAGATAATGTTAAGTAGCGGGACAGAAGTATCCCAGTATATAATCTATGGAAGTATCATTTTTTTTTGGAAGGGTATGTACCGGTTCTTGCTAACCTAATAGGCTAATACACTATTAGACTGATATAATTGATAAATGCTAAAATTCCCACTTGATAGGTAAGTGAGCACGCGCGGCTTACTTGCTAGCGATACGCGAACTTACCTATTTGATTTTATGAATTAAATTAGTAATAATGAAAGCGCGTGTCTTTGTAAAATGATGAATTGCAATATGTTGCAATATGTACGGTTGCACACTTGCAACGTACAGTATATTATAACTACATACATATTAGAAAATTTACTTCGGTACATAAATCTACCACATTGCATTGTTTTCACTTGTACCACAAGATCGGTTCGTTCTTTTTTTAATTAAATATGTAAGTACAGTTCGCGTCACGTAAAAAGAACGCTGGAAGAAAGTGGTGGGGGGTGTGTTTGCGCATCGGTACATTCGCACACGAAATCACTAAGCCTATTCATTTATTTTTGAACTAACCTTTCGCTCGTGACGTATATTGGTTATTGGTAGATACGTTGAAAAATATATTAGATTTTATAAATTAATAAAATATGTTTGATTCATAGCAGAATTTTTAATCCACTAACAAAAAATTAAATTAATTCGTTTTTATATATATTTTTTTATTGTTAACTGCATTGTTATCAGACTCTATCTTTATAAAACAATATTATTCAAAAATATTATTTTTCTATTTTTGATATAAAATCATTTCGTAATTAATAACTTTTGTGTGCGCGATAGTATTTTGAACTGACAAACCAATAGCGAGCCGGAAAGCACGCGGCGCGTGCCTCGACGTCCCGCGCCCCGCGTCTTACCACCAAATTGGCCGATAAATCGCCTCTGCGCAACTTGACAGCCAGCGTTCTTTTTATATGACGCGAATTATATGTTAGCGCTTGTTGGTGTAAACTAAGATCACTAGGCTAGCCTTTTCATTGGCCGTCAAGTCAAAGACGGAGGATCCGTTCACTATTTTCAAGAACTATTAACTGACATCAAAACAATGTAGGTGACATTCCCGAGAATCGAACTCGGTACCTCCAGATCTGCAGTCGCACATGATAGTTATAAAATGTAACTTATTTTCTCAATACCTATATGAGGGACATTAAAAGACATTTTTAAATTGTTTATTGTTTATATAAGTATTACAACGTTTTAATTGTGACTTATAAATAGATAAATTTAATATTATTACATTCTTTTATGATTTTTATGAATTGATTTACCTAAGTAAATTCAGAAGAAAACAGTAATTTTAAAAATAATTGCCAAACCGATATCAATACTGTCAATACATCACTTTCAAAATAAATAATTCGTAGATCTTCATAAATGAAAATTTATATACATACTCGTATACGTACGTGCTAAGTTACTCTTATTAAGTTATAATATTTACATGTGTCATCAAAAGACAATTAGACAACTAATCAAAATAGTTACATAATATGATACATTTAGACATATTATATAAAAAAGATGCACATTGCTTCTTATTTCGTATCCTCCTCTTTCCTCTTTGTTCAATACTTTTCTGATGACCAAATTAAAATGTACGCCGTCACATGTTGATGCCACTTTTTGAAGATATGTTAGGAAATGTCTGTACTGTAGGTATACGTATATATATCTTTATATATTATATACAGTTTTCAAGCTGACTAATCTGACATCAATGACGTACTGGATACAGATTCCCAATTGGAATTACTCATTAAAACTGTGTGCCCGAAAGCAATCATCCAAGTTATTAAGGAGATGAGTGAAAAGAAGGCTCCCAAAAATGCTTTTTTTAATTTTCAATTTATACAGTTCATATAAATATATGTATTCATAGAATCGGTTACAGCCCAGAACTCTGTACAGCTTCTGTATTCAAAACTATCAATAGTCGTGTGTTATACAACTCTAGTCCTTGGGATCAGCATACCAACTCAAGTATAATAAAAAGGCTCAAAATATACCTTAAAAACAAAAATCGAACGCTGCATGGTTTATAAAGAACAGAGTCCATGAAAATCTCAGAGTAGCTACTGTTAAGGACAAAATTAGGTTCATATGTACCAAATCAACCATCCTAGACAGGATAAAGAACACAAAAGTTATTGAAAATGGAAATAAAATATCAAAAATAAACATTGTAAGTACTCTAATCTTAATTTAAAAATCATAATCTATTTTTTTTAAGTGGAATATACCTATTACTTTATGACTAATTACTACTCATACATATTACAGTTATAAATAGGTACAAACTTCTACAGTTATAAATAGGTACAAACTTCTACCTACTTTTTCTAATCTATACATATTATAAATATGAATGATGCTAAAACTCGAGAATAGCTCGACCATTTTTTTTGTACATATTCCTTAAGCCACACGGAACGTTTTAATAATAAAAAAAATAATTTAAAAAAAAACAACAAATTTTATTAAAAACTTAAGCGGCGATTACACGACACTACATCTAGTGCACTACATTAGGGCGGCACAAATACGGCGTTCTGTTTACACTGCACTACATACTATAGATGGGCCAACTCGGGATCTCGCTAACTCGAGTTAGCCTGAGTAGAGTTCTTTCATTTTATTTCGAGTTCAATAAATATATTCCTTTCTTTATATGTATGGCTATTGATAATTGATTACCTTAATTAAAGAAAATCTTTTTAAATATATAATTAGTATTAAAATAAAGTAAAATAAGGCGATTGTTGTGTTATTATCTTTTCTTATAATAAAATTCGAAGTTGAATCAATATCCATTTAATGTTTTTTTTTTTGAAAAATGTATTTGTAATAGTCATTATCAGAGATATTGAGGCCGATTTAACAGTTTTTCGAATGTTAGTCTGCCAATTTCTCAGTCTGTCTTTTTGTCTGTATGTATCCGCATTACGAGAAAACTGCTGGACAGATTATGATGAAATCCAGAATGCTGATAATTGGTTATCCGGGTCCACATATAGAATAGGTACTTTTACTGCAGGAAAATATCTTATTTCCGTAAAATCAGTTTAGATTCACTCTATATGTTCCTACATACGTTATTTGTTTATTAAATAAGGATTAGTCAGTTAGACAGAAATTACAGATTTAAATTCGCTCGTATTAACGTAGATAACATTGAGCATTTTAAAATACGTCAGAAGAGTCCCATATGTAGGGCATGTCTTTGTACATATCTAAAATGTTTAATAGTGTTTCTTTTTCAATGCATGTCATATTTTACGCTTTCACAAATAAATAACCGCTAGACGTGCGAATACAGCGGCTGCCGCAGCAGGACTGAGGCGCCCTACGTCCCTACATGTGATTACACTGCACTACATGTAGTGCATATAGCCATGTAGGACGGTCGGGCTCTTCCTATCGCCCTAAGTTAGGGTCCTACATGCCTATATGCATTTAGACTATACTACATCTAGTGTCCTACATGATGTAGTGCACTAGATGTAGTGTCGTGTAATCGCCGCTTTATACCTACTAAAGGGGATACCTAGGGACTAACCCGAGCGAAGCAAGGGTGAGTCGCTAGTAAATAAATAAAAATGTACATAGGTAACGGCACTAACGGCAAGGTCAAAATTCTGTACTTTCTACACTTGTAAGTGTAGAAAGTACAGAAAAAACTTAGTTAGTCGAATCCGTACATTAAATATTATAATATGGAAAACTTATTGAAATAGTAATTACTATTGATACAGAGGCCAAATCTATAGTATTTTAGATTACTGCCTTTGATTATATACAATTAAAGATTACTGTATTAAAAGAAACCCACTGAAGAATTTGGATGAAAGGAAAAAATCAATTTCCATATAACCATGTTTATGGCCCATTTAGTGAACTGGTTTTTCCGTCTCGGCCTGTTGAGAGTTGTCTCTCAAAATATTGGATTAATCAATAAAATGCATGTTCAATAAATCGTAAACGGTAAGTTTTATAAAATTTACAGGTGATAAAAGATGCGAAATTTGATTCTTTACAATAAATGTTTCAATAACGTTTGCTCTAAGACTAATGTGCATAGTTTCCGAGATATAGGCCAAAAACTTTTTCAAGATGGCGCTTGAAGCTCCACCTGGATGTCTTGTGATTTTATGCTCAGTAAGTGACCTTAAACCTTATAAAAATCAAAAATTGGACCAGATATTAAGTGCGAGGTTAAATTCTATTTATACTGGCCTAATTTAGAATACGAAAAACGAAGGAGAACCTCGTTCAGTAGGTATGCATAATCGTGCATTTCGATCAACGTAACGGTTAAGATTTTTCAAAACTATTAAATGTACAGATTAGAATTCGACAAAAGATTAGAACTCGGAATTTTATTATAATAACAATAGTCTATCTATACTAATATTATAAAGCAGAAGAGTTTGTTTGTTTGGTTGAACGCGCTAATCTCAGGGACTACAGGTTCGATTCTATTGTTAATAATTCTTTTTGTGTTTGATAGTCCGTTTATCGAGGAAGACCATAGGCTATATTATATCACGCTACGACCAATAGGAGCGGAGTATCAATGAAAAATGTTGTAAAAACGGGAAGGGCTGGCGTTACTTCTGCGAGGTACCATACCGCGCGGCTCACAAAGAAATTGGTTTCCGGTCTTTAGAACGCGTGCGAAGCCGCGGGAAATGCTAGTATAGAATATAATTAGAGTAAAGAAGATAATTTGGATGGATAAATAAATAAATATGTTGTGACATATAAATGACGACACGTTTGGCGCAGTATGTAGTGACCCTACTTTCTTGCGCCAGCGGTCGCGGATTCGAGTCCCGCTGGGAGCATTCAATTGTTAAACACAGATGTTTGTACTCCAGTCATGGGTATTTATATTTATAATATGCATGAATTTAAACTTATATATGTAGTATATCAACTATCTGGTATCTGTAACACAAGCTTCCTTCTTAGCTTACCATGGAACAAGATGGTGCTGTGTAATAATATCCCAACATTTTATTTATATTTATACAAAAGAACCCATCTTATTTCATGGTAAGGTGCTTGTATAACACAAGCCAACACTTGATAAACTATACTATACAAATAAAACTTTAACCTAACAACCTTAAATACATGCATATTATAAATATAAACAATTAACACACATAATATGATATTGGATCTGGTACCAAGTACGGCCCTAGCTACGTCAAGCATGGTTGGCATATTGTAACTCCCTTCATATTGGATTTAGAGTTCTCCGCTTAGTCCTATTCATTTGTTCTTTCTATTATTAAAGTATTTTGTAGCAACTTTTTTAGTGGTAGTGCCATGCTTGTTACCTTCGGGTAGCAACCGAATGGGCCGGCACGCCCCGTATAGTTTCATTAGTACCACTCTCTCACAGAAGACCGGCGTGAAGTGCCAACTATGCTGTCGCGTTTCGTCCGGTGAGTGAGAGTCCGGGAGGCCCACTCTCCTTCCCCCCTCCCTTCATCCTCCGCCTTCGTTCCCCCCTCCCTCCCACTTCCCTCCCTCCTCCATCCCTCCCTTTCCTGAAAGGCCGGCAACGCATCTGCAAGCCTGGCTTGCAGATGTCCATGGGCGGAGGTGATCACTTCCCATCAGGTGAGCCTCCTGCCCGTTTGCCCCCATTTTAACATGAAACTAACTAATATCAACCTAAATCCATGATAATTTGGAACTACAATCAGTCAGTGCAACACAATCTATTCAAAAAATCTAATAACATGCATAATATACTAATTAAGGCCAGTCTTCTATAGTATTATGAATGGTATGCCATGTTAGGCCATTGCCTACAGGGGGATGACTAGATGGAAAAAGCACATGCCTTAGAAAAGTTCTTCCCTGAGTTAAACCCAGAAACAGCTTCCAATTTTTTTTCCGACCAAAATTATATGGGTTCCTAAACTTATGTTTATTGTTTTTTCTTAATACTGTATTAATATGAGCTTCTATACTAGATTCTCCCTTACTGATATTCTTCCCATGCATGACTGTCAATGTACCTAAAGCAACAAGCACTGACACACAAGTGATAGCCATGAATACTACAGCTTTTCTTTTCCATTGATGTGCAGTTATTCTTTGGACTTCAGTTATTATGGGGATCGGTAAATCATGGTATCTTGGAAAATTCTCTGAGTCATATTCTGCAATCACTTGAACTGGTACAAAAATCCCACTCTGGTTCATACGAACTGGGTGTCCAATCAAATCTGGATCATTTTCTTGTGTTATACCACCTAAAAATTAGTAAAGTATTTAGTTTTGTACAGTGTATTTAAGTTCATATATAATCTAAGTACAAGAAACCAAGTAGTACTAAATGTTAAATTTACCAGTATCAGCCACCCACAGCACTTGATATCCTAGGTCCAAACCAGCTATTATTAAAAATGTGACTCCAGCTACCATATAAGCCATATAAAGAAAAAAATATCGAGCATTGAAATATCCTACACAATTATTCAGCCAAGGACAATGGTGGTCCATAGCAAGAATACATTTATCACATACTGAGCAATGATGAGTTCTAGGAGGTTTTGGAGCTATACATTTTTTACATATGCTGGCTGCCTCTATTATTGTTGAAGCCTGTTGAATACAAGTTAAATTGTTAATTGGGTAAGAATATAAGTTTAATGCTATTACTAATATTGCTAGTCAAAATGTACCTATCTCTAGAAACATTTTTTCTGTTGAATATATTATTCTAGATCTAGTGCAAGCAAAGCCACAGGTCCTGCTAGTGTATAATACAAGTAAGCCTTCCTCTGGAATCACTCTATCTATTAAAAAAAGACATCAAAATCTGTGGCCTAATTTTAAAGATCTAAGCATACGTAGGGATAGACAGACAGCAGTAAGCGACTTTGTTTTATACTACGTAGTGATGTAGTATGTTAGTGTCTTTGTGAGTGAAATATTCAAAATCCACGACAATTAACTTCCACTTTTAAGTTCAACGGTTTACCTTTATTATTACTATGTAGGTTATTATAAATGGACTACATGAAATATTTATTTTCTTACATGAGGTGGATATCCAGGTGGTGTAGTAACTCCCTTATAATAATGAAACACAATATTAAGCAACAGCCAGTTTCCATAGATGACTAAGCCGAAAGTTATGTATGGATTCTTTTCCCACCAATATGGTAAGCCAACCCAATATGCTATGACCACTACAGCTGCTGTTAAAACTGTTACACAAAAAACAAAAACCTGTAATATAAAATAACTTGTCTTTATATCAAAGTACTGGTAAATATTAATAATTCAATTTTAATTATTTCAAGGTGTACCTTTCCTAAGCATCCTGCAAAATTGTCAACAAACCAAAAAATAGGTTCCAAAAGGCAGTCAATTAGGTAACTCTGACTCATATGTGTGTTGTATGTAAGAATGTGAAAAGTCAAGATTGCTTGTGATATTTTCCAATTAAAATGTTTTCTATAAATAAAAAGTGATTATTTGTACATTTACTAAAATAAACTCTCATTTGTTTCTTCAGTATTATATTATATATATATTATGTTAATACACAAAAGATGATAGAATCTTTTGAATCTAAAATAATAAGTAGCAATAATTATGAGTTCATTTAGTTACTTAAGAATTTTCTGAGGAAGAAGCTCCTAGCAAGTATGAATATTATCAAAAGGTGTTTTAAAGTACAATATTATTTTTTTTTAACTATACGAAGTATTTGTATCATTATCTGCTTATATATTTTACATAAACTTGATGATATAATTGAAACTCTAATTATGCGGATAGTATTATATGAATAGTTTATTTTACAAGCAGCAAAATAAACTGCTATAAGTCGACGAACATTATATTTATATTTCTCACAACTCAAATAAATAATCCAAGCTTTTTATTAGATTGAATTCGAGCGACATGATTCAAAATTCAAATCATCTATATTATAGGTGTGACTGATTTTTTTGTTGTTTTTATTTACATAATGATCATACTTTATTCTGCCGTAAAGCCCTCTCCATTGAAATTTCCATTGTAGAACTACCATTATAAACTCAACTTAAATACCTCTTGACACTTTTTTGCAATAATTATAAATAAAAGGTTAGTGTTACAACCAATTTACATGTTATAAAACTTTACATCTTATAAAATTATCATATAAACCAAACATTTGTATATAGCTTTCGCTTTGTTTATAGTTCATAAAAAATAGCTTGATCTCTGCGACATAATATGCCAATCTCCTTTATATACACCATAGAGAAAAGTAATATTATACTTATATCAGTGTTGCCAGTGGCAGATAGTGAAAAGTAACACGAGACAGCTCAAAAAGAAACATTTTCCCAAAAAAAGTAACATTATTTTATTTTGCCGTGTTGCCGATGTCAGATTGCCGTGTGTTATGGTAAAAGTTAAAAAATTGCCGTGTCTCATACAAATGTAACGAAAATGTAGACTTTTGTACCTAATTGTAAATTGTTCCTATAGTTTTAGTGGCGAAAAACCAGGGTTCCTTAGTTAATTTATAAAAATATATTAGATTAACAAATTTTATTTGAACAACTTTGGTAAAAATTATAATCATAATATAACTGTCTGATACCACTAATACTTATTTCTTCTACTTTTTCTTTCTTTAAATCGTATTTTGATCTAACATTTGTTTGGTTGATTTAAAATTAGTTTGACTTCCTATACTAGTTATATAAAATTATTTATCGACTAATTTTAATATGTAAAGTTAATCAGTTGAACGGTGTTATAGATTATATTAAATTTAGTTATAGACTAGCTGTTACCCGCGGCTTAATGCGCGTGTGCGCTGGTTGCCGCGTTTCAGGATACGGCAACGATTGTTCTGCCGTATACCATGTTTTTCTGGTAATGGCCCCCAAATACCGTGTAACACGGCAATTGCCGTGTAAATGGCAACCATGAAACGAACTGAGACTGACTATGACATTACGTGACATGTGCGCCAATACAACAAACGAAATTCCGTTCCGAAACGAGATGCGTTTCGTTTCATGACTAATTTTGGTTGATGAAAAAAATATTTTTGCTACTTCCTTAAAGTAACGTAAAAGTAACATTTTGAGTCGTGTAACATGTAGGTAACATGAGGTAGTGAAAAGTAACGTAAAATGTTACAAAAGTAACATTCTGGCAACGCTGACTTATATACACTGTAGTCTTTGATGTCAAACTGACATTCCTAGGGTTGTCAGGATAAAAAAAAATAGTAAACACTAAACAGTCAACACAAGTACATTGTAATCACTGACAGACAGATAAGTAATCTGTCACACGTCAGTAATAGGACTGTTGATAAATTATCGATATATCGATATTTATTACTAATATTTTTTGGACGATATATTGATAGTTCGTTATTGAAATGTCGATATCGATGATCGATATTTTTTTAAATAAATTTTTATTTTTACTACCGTAATCTCAGAAGTTTTTAACCAACAAGGAGAGGTTATATGTTCCATTGTATATTTTTTTATGTATGTTCACCGCCATCGCGTCTGAGGGCCGATTTCAAAAATTTTTCTTTTGTTTGGTAGAGTATAGCTCCAAGGGGTCCCATTGTCACCAAATCAGGATCTGATGATGGGATCCCAAAGAAATCGAGGACAACTCTCAAATTTTGTAGGCACCTATTACGTTTTTGATTTTTATGATTTTGATTTTAAAGATGTTGAAGCATTTGTGTCTGAAAATCATCATCTCATGTGGATGAGCTGATGATAGAAGGTACAATTCCTCAACGGTTCTTTTTATGTTTGTTCATTAATTTCTGCGTCAAATGTTGACCGATTACAATTTTTTTATTGGCTATACTTCCAAGATATTCACATTATCACCAAGTAAGGATCTGATGATGGGATCCTAGGGAAATCGAGGGCAACTCTCAAATTTTATAGGCATTTATTACGTTTTTCATATATTTTCTAAAGCTGTTCAAGAATTTGTGTTAATGTAAGGTATATCTCCTCAACGGTTAGGAGTTCAAAGAAAATTCTTTTAATATTATACGTACTTATGAACCGATAGTTGTATTCCTTCAGGATATTAGGTTGATCTGATAATAGAAGGTAAATCTTATTAACGTCTAGGAGTAACGTGGAAAAATAGACGTGGACAAATCTCGATTGACTATTGTCGTTCACGGTTCACTCCAAAACTTCGCTGACTTATTGGAGCAGTACATAGTTTAGTTAGCCTACCAATATTATATTTAAACAAAATATTTAATTTCCAAACAAAAATGAAAACCGACTACAAAACGTTACAAATCGAAACTAAAAAGAAAAAAAGTGCGTGTGTACAAAGTACACATGTCAGACGTAAAACTTCTTTGGCAAACTAATTTTTAAATCTCGTTTATATTTAAACTAAATAACCCCGTCTAAGCTCGTTGAGAGAGGGAGACCGCGGCACGGTTCAATTGACGCGAAAAACTGACCGTCAATGGCCACACTAATGGGATTTTTTTATATAATAATATAACATATATAATAGATGCATTTAGATTTCAAAAAATTTATAACTTTAATAAGAAATAAATGGATTTTTTTTGGACATCTCTTGCTAAATGCCACTGAACCTTCTGAACATTTAAAATACCTAATTGATATGATATATCATATGACATTTTTGTTTTTGATTTGACAAATGACAAACTCAAATGACATTATATTTTATTTATGCTTCTGCGGTAAATTAACCAAAAGTTGGTTAATGGATATAGAATTTTATTCTTTTGGCGATACTTCTATGATTGTACATTTATATTGAAGTATGGTATAGTTTAAAATTTATAACATCAAAAATGAAGCGCAACAAAAAGTTACTTGAGGTGTAAACATGTTATTCTATTTATATTGACGCAAAACATGGGGTTGACCCATTTCATTTATTTATTTATAATAAGCTATTACAATATTTATTATATTGTTATTGCTCTCAATAATGATACCCTATGTAATGCAACTACTACTGCTCGTGTGGAATATGAATTTAACACGGATGTAATTAACAGTGAACATATAATAACATTTAAAGGATATTTTGCGAAAACTACACGAGAAAACTATGTTACTGCTGCATTAAAAAACGCTGGGGTAAGTTTAAACATCACTTTGGTTTACCTTTACTTTCTTTAATGATTTTTGTTCTGTATAATTTTTAATTCTTTGTTTCATTACATATTCTTATGTGAATTGTGATCTTATTTTATTTCCTATCTTATATGACTCATTATTGAAATATAAGTTTATTTTACTTGTTTGTGAATGACATTATATTTATTGCATTCATAATTTTACCTTGATAACCTTTTTTAACATTTTCATAGTAGTTAAAGTCCCATTAAATGTTTTAAGTTTTGTTTAAAATTATGCCTTTATATTTAATCATATTACAAAAGAAAAATATCTATCCCTACTTGCTTATTTTACAAATATACTTCTCATTGTATTATTAAAGAATTAAAATATATCTTATCTTTGTCATTACTTATAAAACTGAGAAGAGAAGAAGATAATACTGTACAAAAGATCATACATTAATTATATTATTCTAAACAATTTAAATCTATAAATAAACATTATGTACTTTCAGTAGTTCTGCAATTTGTAAATTTTACTTTTATTAAATTATAATATAAATTAGACATAATTTAGCAGAACCAACATACCCCACTAAAAGTCACTATTGTGTTAAAAAGGTTTTATGTTTTTTTTTATTATTGCATGACATTGTACCTATTCAGATTACTTCAAAAAATCATGTTAAGGAAAATAGACATGTCATATTGGTATGAGTAAAGTTGAATTACACAGACTGACGTAGGTATTTGTTTATTAAATCAACATAAGAAGCATGGGTTATTGCAGAGGTTTGTATTGAGATACCTATCTTGATGAGGTTTGGTCCAAACATTAAAAATCCTTTTTTGCTGAGTGAAAGAACCATCTGTGAGCAAATGGTGGGCATAATAGAAAACCTTTTTGGACCATAATGTGGCTTTAGTTGTTTCTGCTAAACTGCATCCAATTGTTATATTATAAAAACTGTAATGAAACTACTTACATAACTAAGTTAATACATTTACTCACTGTTTATATTTATATGATTCGAGCATATAATTTTATTTGAGAACATGATCATAATATGAAACTTTTCAATAATGACTGTAGGTATCAAATTGGACCATAGTGCAGCGAAACAATCCAGCAAAAGAGTACCCAAGTGATTTCGATGTGATTGTATTTGATCAGAGTGTTAAAGATGGTATTGAGGCACTTTGTGACCACCCAGCCGTCCAACGCGTCACAGTGCAACGACAAGTCCAACGCACTATTAAATATGTCAATGAGGTTTGTATTAATTACTTTACATTATTTTTATCATATACAATCATGTAGTATGTACTAATATAATCAATCATCCCACCAGTATTCATATTCTTTGTACTGCCTTTTACAATTTTTCTTTTTACCTGAACATTATACATATACATATTAGGTTTAAAGACATTTTGTTCTGAAAAAGAAAATAGTTTACATTGATATAAGCTAATGATGTAATAAAAAAATTATGAATCTTATACAATATTGCTATTCAATCTGATCTTAGGAAGTAAGTGCTTCTTTAACTTAATCTTAAATATATTTGTAGATTTTGCATCTTACACATAATATTTACGTAATTAATTTAAATTGGTGCTCCGCTTTTAAGATCCCAGTTTTATACAATATTTTGTTCTAGTTTTTGGTAATTTGTTATTATTTTTCGGCTTTTTATACGGAGTTGGGTAAGGATTGATAACTTTCGTGCGTTTGGCAGTTTCTTTCATTCTCAGCATTCGTCTCCAGCAACCACATCTCGAATGCATCTATCCTATGTCCTCACGAGCTAGGATTGTCCACGTCTCCACTCCATACGAGAAGATCGGGAAAACCAGGGCTCAGATCAATCTGATCTTATATTGCTTAAACCGGTCATAGTATCTTTTGCCATCCCAATTATTTCATGTCAGCACTGGGTGATAGAAATATCATACTCGTGATCGTGTATATGCATTAATATGATCACTTTAATTTATGCGGGTTTTAAATGCATATCTCTTAGTTCTTATATTAAATTTCTAGAATGCTAAGTAGTAACGGTTTACTCACAAGTAACAAAAATTGTATGTTATACAGGATGATTGTGGGCCAAATGGATGTATTTATTCTGGATGGAGGAATCATAAACATCGAGCGCGAAGCCTTCACTCCATCAGGAAGCCTCGAGAGGTAATATTTTAATCATCCTGATGCTCCTATAATTATCAATAGGATCAGATCACAAGTAGTTCCATTAGGTTCTATCTTCGTCGGTTTCCAAGTCAAGTACCAATTGTCTAAAGCCATCAAGGCGGTTTCACCATATCTGTAAATATCTTTCTTCTTCTAACTTTCTAAGCCCTAATTCTGTGCATGAGTAGTTATCAAGCCGCACGCGATGCTGCAGATGGATGTGGCTATGACATTCTATACAAAAAACAATATTTACTCAGTCGATAAGACATCAGCCAGACTTATAAAAATTGTAATAAATGCATCAGATAATTTATTATAACCATTGTAAACTAAACGTGCTTGTATTTCAAAGGAAAAATGCCGATTGAGAGATACTGCTACCCTGAACTTTGACTCAGAAGTTTGGCGATTATAAAGATAGCGCTATTGTATTTGAAACACTAACTTACACGTGTAGCAACCGCGTACTGAAAAGTATTAATATTTATACATATTATCATTCCGCAATGCCTAGAGTGTTTGGTTATGCCTAAGTAATTTCTTACATATGTTTACTCTTACATACTAACTTAATAAATGAGTCATTTATACAAATTACAAACTAATAACATGTATTATTATTCTAATCACTATTATTCTAATCACTATTATTCTAATAGTGTGTATTTTTTGCTTAGTGGTATTAAGTTTAGTAACTTACTATTTACTACAATATACCCATTATTCAAGAACATAAAGGAAACTATGAATATGATAAACAGTAACTAGTAAGGTATTCTATATATCTAATTATTAAGTAATAATTGATGTTATTTCCAGATCGGAGGATATGCATCCAGAAAATTATTGAGGACAGTTCCGCGACAGATAACGTCAGTCTTGAAAGCTGATTTACTCTGGTCTCTCGGAGTGACAGGTCAGTGGCTATCTATTATCTAGTAAATATTCATATTGGCAGAATTACAATTAATAATTAATTAATATGAATAATTAATAGAACCAAAGTTTCGAAATCATGATTTATAAGCAAAAAAAGGTATTAATTATAAAGAATTACAGGAAATGTTCTGATAAAATTAACGATGAAACTGATGTTTTGAGGACGTTATACTTTAATAGCGATAATATTTTAACATCAGTCTGTTAGCCTAATCAGCTATCGTCGAGTGTGTTTGAACGTTATCACAATCAATTTTAACAATGAAGCGTCCATTGCTAGAGTAATCTGTATTGTAACAATTATTTTTTACAATTTATACGATACGGTATCCATCTTTTAAAACAATCTTAAGGAGGTAATTTAATCGAAAGAAAATAAATGCCCTTCATTGTATCTATTTTACCTGGAGTCTATTATTGTTACCATATAATGCCATGCGTAATTAATCCTAAATAAATTTATCATAGCATTTTATGATAATAGCAAGAAAATATATTAAAAAAACTAGCGACTAACCCCGCTCCGCTCGAGTTCGTCCCTACGTAAATTAGTAGGCATACATCTCTCAGTGATGAAATAATTTAGCCCACTAATTATGTTACTTTTATGTTGATGTAATAAAATTAAACTTATGATAAAAAATATCATACCATATGTCATCAATATCCAGTGGGTTCTTCATGATGCACGACAGATGGTCACAGGCAGACAGATAAAAATTCTAAAAACTATATATTCAGCTTCAATATCTATAATAATGACTTAAATAAGATTTTTCAAAAAATATTTAACGTACAGACTCAAATTTTCATTATATTATGTACCACCTATACATAGAAATTTAAAAGAAATATTTTTTTAATTAGTATAATCTACTTGTTATTAACACATACAGCTAGAAAAGGAAAAAAATCTTTATATTTCTCTCCATTTACCAATATAGATTCAGTAATTATTACTTACAATGACAAGTCAGATTCGCTACTTAGCGGTTCCGAATTTCTTTTTTTTATGCAATTTTTATGAAGTTACTCGTACTCGTAGATACTATGTACGTATGCGTGCGAGAAGCAACGGGTAAAAATAGTAACAATACGTTTTTATTAGGTCCTTTAAAAATTCCAGTGATTATATAATATATTGATATGTATCATATCACCATCAACGATATTCGAGAGTAAACAGATCGTACATAAGTGTTGTATTACAAAAGTCCTCTCATAATTCTAGGTGAAGGGATTAAAGTAGCGGTATTCGATACGGGTCTCGCGGGTCACCACCCTCACTTTGGCCGGGTTCGTGAACGGACGGACTGGACTGGCGAGAACACGCTAGACGACGCATTGGGCCATGGCACCTTTGTGGCCGGCGTCATCGCATCTAGAGCCGACTGTTTGGGATTCGCACCTGACGCTGATTTACACATATTCAGAGTTTTTACAGATAATCAGGTGTGTTTATATTAGAACAAATAAACAGTTCTTAATAATTTTGAGCATAACATTTTTCTATTAATTTCGTTATTGATCTATGATCTCTTTCCTCTATGAAAGTTATTATCGCACAAAATACACTAATTACACTTTTAACAAATAAGTTATATCTAGCAAATAATCTTATTTTATTTATAAGTAAATTATAACCATCAAATGGCTTGCTTGTTCAATCTGTGCATGATAATGAAATCTATTTTCAGGTGTCTTACACGTCATGGTTCTTAGATGCTTTTAACTATGCGATTATGCGTAAAATAGACGTTCTTAATTTAAGTATCGGAGGACCAGATTTTATGGACCATCCATTCGTTGATAAAGTATGGGAGCTAAGTGCTAATAAGGTAATTAGAATAAGGTAGATAGTACGTGTGTTTGAAATTTTTAAGTCACATCACTAGGGATTGCAATCCGGATAAACGAATCCGGTAATCCGGTGGTTCCGGCATCATTTACCGTTGACCGGATCCGGTGCTAACAATTTGTGGTAAAATAATAGAACTGTTGCATGAGTAGGTACTTTAAATGCGTAGCGCGTGGTTTTCATGCGTGCGAATGTCTGTCATAAATATGAGACTTGTTTGTAAGCATTATCAAATACTTTAATAATTATTGTGGTCTCATATCAGTAAATTACGTAAGGTAATTATTTTATAAAGTTACTTAATAAATTAATTGATCTATCCGTAAACGTGATATCTAGTAACACTGAGCTACTCGTTACATTGTTAAAATTTTACTAGTTACCTACACTTGTCCTCATAACAAAAGGGATGGAACGGTAAATGGGGAATCAATCTTTGGTACATTATAAGTAAAAGTATAAAGCCAAACATATACTTTGAACTTTTGGTACAAGCAAAGCCGCGGGTTCCGCTACTTCTTTATAAACATGATATGGATTAACTTATTAACAGTTCGTTTTGAACCAAAAATCGAAAATCATATTGATTTGACCAATCTGGATCGATGGAAATCCAGCCTAAAAATGACGCTGGATTGCAATTCCTACACATATTATTAAATATACTTTCATAGATTTACTTTCCTTTCTTATTTTTTTATCCCATATTTAATAGGTTATCATGGTATCGGCGATAGGCAACGATGGGCCTTTATACGGAACTTTAAATAACCCAGCAGATCAAATGGACGTCATCGGAGTGGGTGGTATTGGATTTGATGATCGTATAGCAAAGTTTTCATCCAGAGGCATGACTACATGGGAATTGCCAGATGTAAGATAATTTTTATAAAGTTTTATATTTATTGATTATAAAATTAATGTGATGCACAGATTACATGACATACTATAGAGTAGTCTACATAGTATAGAGTAGTCACATAATATACTATAGAGATGCCTCATCCCATGCTGTATACAAAGTGACTTTAGAGCGCTAATTCGTGCTATTTTTGTATTCAAATAAGTAATAGATGTCCTTGATTCGTAAATAGTTAAACTGTTTTATCTTCATAAAGATGAGAAACTAACTAATGGTGAATGTTGTTGTTTCTCTCTCTCATTTTTCTTTGGTCGTAAGAGGGTTGAACTCATTTCACTAGTTTTCCAAAATTTTCTAAAGTATGATTTTCACTAGACCCCTTGGATTTGACGACAGCATAGACTGTTCTTTCTTGTTGTAAAACAAAAGCGTGGCGCAATATAGTATTCACCCACATTTCCTTCCTCTCTTATGTTTGTATTATATTTGAAGTTCGTGTCTGATTTGTAATGCCATAACGAAGGCTTTTATAATACGTTTTGACGCTTAAATAAAGCTTAAAAGTTAGTTGGTAAAATATTAGTCTAAAAACCTTCATTTTTATTTTAGGGCTACGGTCGCATGAAGCCTGATATCGTGACATACGGGAGTGGCGTCCGTGGTTCCAGCGTGAATGGCGGGTGCAGATCTCTTAGTGGTACGCTAAAGTAAGCAGTAGGGTACATGACATAAGTACACTTTTTAAGTCTCATTAACGAATATTATAAATATATTAAGGTTTTTTAGGGCAATTATAGTATTTTGAAATGTCAGGTAATAAATTGGATAAGTCTGCTTTTATCTTAAAAAACATTCAATATACAATAACAGGAAGTCTCATTATTGAAGCTTATTAGGTAAATTCAATGTAAATAAGTATGTAAAGTTATAGAAATTAATTTTAATTTCTATAATTGAATTATTAATTAATATTAATAATTCAGCTCTAGGGATATGGTCATGTACCCTATATTGAAATAATGTAACTAATAAATAGCACAACAAATTAAATAAAAAACATAACAACTATTGGGACCTTAAGAATTATATTCAAAAAATATTTGTTGTGTTGATGATATAATTCTTATTGCGGAGTATATTGTAGGTCTACAAAAGTTGTTAGATCCTGTAAATGTGGTGAGTTACAGACACGGTTTAAAAATAAGCACAAAAAAGACTATTTTTATGGTGGTTTCCAAGACCCCAGTGATAAATAACCATGTACTTTTGGAGAATGCACAATAGAACGCGTAAACAAATTTTAATATATAGGAAGCTACATAAATGAGCAATTCAAGTCCGTATAGAACAAGTCCGTAGTGCCTTTATAAAGTTAAAAAAGTTTTTCTGTTGTAAACGTTTTAATCTTAAACTCTGCATATGACTGGTTCGTTATGTATTCAGTGTTCTACTTTATGGTGTTGAAAGTTGGACTTTAACTTGGACATTATGTTCAAAACTTGAAGCATTTAAGATGTGCGTATACAGACGTATGCTGCGAATATCCTGGACTATGAGAATAATAAATGTTGAGGTTTTACGTCGAATGAATAAGAAGTTGGAGATGATCGTAAAGAAGAGTAAGCTGTAGTACTTAGAACACATAATGCGAGGACACAAATATCGTATTCTTCAGCTTCTGATTCAGGAAAATATCGAGAGAATACTGACCTGGCAAAAGAAAAATATCCTGGCTGAAGAACCTCCGTGAATGGTTTAACCCTAGCACTCTCTCTCTCTCTCTTCCGTATTGCAACTTCAAGGATAAAGATAGCCATGATGTAGAGAAGTGGCACCCTTAAAAGAAGAAGAATAAAATGACAAAAAGTGGCGTTGCCTATACTCAATACACCTAAGCATGCATAGCGACGCGTGGTTGATGAAGTCCTCCTTGTCGGTCGTTTTCCACCACGGCCAATCTCATTGAGACTTGCAAATTGCACATGAAACAATTATTAGAAATTCATGGTAAGAATTGAGGCACAGGATCGTTCCTGTCCGATTGCAATGCTGTCGTCAGCATTGCCAACTAATCAATTTTGGACCATTACAAATAGTTTCTTGACAGAAATTCTGAACACTTGACTATGAATAAGTAAGGACATAGATCTGCTGGCCACAAGACCACAGTTATATAATAACGGTTGCTTATAATCTTCTAAATAGGTATTTAAAAGGTGTCACAATATTGGCCTGCCATGAACTCCGAAACTACTTATCAAATCTTAAGATTTTTTTAAAATATGTAATTTGTATCTGAACTTAAAAGGTAGTATAGTTTCTGTCTTGGTTATGTTTTTGGAATTGAAAATAATCACATCTTGAGAGGGCTCAAGATGTGAACATCGTTTCAAAGAGAGAACCTAAGGAAAGGCTACTCTAGGCTACAACTTCTACCCCTAAGCTAAAAAAAATAAGTGTGCCACAGCGGGTCGACTACTATAATATATTTACAGGTACTTCAGTGGCGTCTCCGGTGGTAGCTGGTGCGATAGCGTTGTTAGCCAGTGGGGTTCCCCGGCAAAACCTTACGCCGGCCGCAGTAAAACAAGCCCTTGGCATTACAGCTAGAAGGCTAGCCGGCCCTAACATGTTTGAACAGGGACACGGGAAATTAGACCTTATTAGTGCATATCAGGTATGATTCATTAATCTATTTCTCTCCCATTATCGTACATTTTAATAGTATGGTGTATTATTACCCGCACCCGCAAAAGAAAATATTAAAGTGGTATTTGATTTATAAATGAAACGATCTTTTCTGGTTCCCGATGTTTCGAATGCTTTACAGCAATCATGGTCACGGGAGAGACTAAGATATTAGACGTCTCAGGGGGTTATATACTTGTTACAGATAGTGCCTACCCACAATGTACAAAGTAAGATTTAAGAAAGTATTATGGTATTTGATTTGTTTATCAAATCTTCCTTGTTTATTTTTTTACTATAAAATAAAATAAAATAAAATAGAATTATAGATTATACGATACTTTTATCACAAGTAGCATGTTTAAAATCAAAGTATATTTCCAGTTTCTACGCGAATACGAACCGCAGGCGAGTCTCAGTCCGCCGTACTTAGATCTAACCGAGTGCCAGTACATGTGGCCGTACTGCACACAGCCCCTGTACTACAGCGCTCAACCCACAATAGCTAACGTGACGGTTATTAACGGGCTGGGCGTGGCGGGCGAAGTGGTGAGTGCTTGAAGTACCGTATAATTTTATATAATCACTCCGCTTACCTTAATATATAATTATTTTTTGTCTTTTTCTTATCTCCATTACTGATGGCATTCAAAAATAAAGATAACCATGATGGTCGCCAACCTTCGTAGAGAAGTGGCACCCTAAGAAGAAGATTACTGATGGCAGTCATCCTCCTTAATTTTTTTATGTTGAAAACAGTGGCGTAGCTAGGTAACCAAGGGCCCTGGGGCAAATCAAAAAACGGGGCCCCACTGCTATCTAAATTGGTTAGATTTTAAGACTTGGTGTAGGTATTTGGCAATAAAACGAAATAGAAAAGATTCAAGGGCTTAATATATAAAGGTCGGACCTACCAAATGACAATTATATTTTCAATTTTTTCATAGCTTTAGTTTTCGCGTAAGTATCAATGACTTCGGATAAATCCAGGCTTGACACGGTTTTGTTTTCTATTGCTATTAGCGGTAGATGTCGAGGTCCAGTTTGGCCCATACTATTTCTTAAATAATTTTTAATTTGCTAAATGAATTGTAGCGAATAATAACATTCCTGTAAATGCTTCTGTTAGGTCGAATTTTAGCACTCCATATTTGCTCATTATTTCCTAACATAATTGGTGAACAGTCCATGCTTGAGTAAATTGGGTAAACAAGGTGGTAAATATTAATAAATTGAAGTGAAAAGCTAGGAAAATGATGAAAATTAAAAATTCAAATTCTGATAATACTGATGAGACACTACTTAATTTATCTAAAAATCTACATACAAGTCTAATGACAAATTGTTCGAAAATTCACAGTTTAATAATAGCTAGAATAGCTTTTTGTTGGGAAATGCATTGACGCATACTATCAGGTGGTTATATGAGACTCACCAGCTTAAACTTAGCCAGAACTACCCACTAAAATCCAACGGCCCTCCGTCTTAATGGGGCGTCGCAGGATTGCTTGCGCATGCAACTACAACGCCTTTTTCCCGCATTTTCAGATTTATTTTTCTGTCTTTCTGTCTGTCTATGATGATATCGAGAAAAAAAACAATGGACAGGTTTTGATAAAAATTTGTAATGATCTGGTACTGTTTACTGGTTGTACTTTTTACTGCTGGAAAATATCTCATTTCTGAGAAATCCCGGGCGTACGTACGTAAATGCTATTCGAAAAATAAAAGCACCTAATCAATAGAAATTAGAAAAGCGGAGCATAGAGTATAGTAATGTACCTATAAGTCAAATTCGTGAAAGTGACAAAGTGAAAATGGGAGAAATTTTAAAAAGTTCAGTTCGATCGAGATTTTCTGATATGGATTCGAGGGCCCCCCGAGCTTGAGGGCCCCGGGGCACCGCCCCGCCTAGCCCCTAGGTAGCTACGCCACTGGTTGAAAGCTACCCTGATTACATTTAGAATCCTGTCCATTTCCGGATTATTCATAATCGTCAAGGTCTTAACAAGTACGGATTTATTTCGTTTACATATCCTTAATATCAGTGACTATATCGTCCATCGTTTTAACTATATCAATCGTCCGTAGGTATGCAGTGGATACGTATACATTTAAAATGCCTCCGAATTATTCATTTGTATAATATTTGAGTTGCGCTGTGCTTTTTACAAATATGTTTTTATTGTAGATACGTGTATTATTATGCTAATTTTGCAACGCGTGCTTACTTTTGATTGTATCTTATGATTTTTACATATTTTTTTTATGTTAGCATATTGAGTTGAATTATATTAACATTTGTTTCCTATGTACCTACATGACATCTTATCTTAGCGAAATAATGATGTACTAACAATCTCATAATAATATGAATGCAAGCGACAAATTTAAAGATCTTTGTATTTATGCCGCTTCTGTTGCGAGTTTTGTATGTAATTGCATCACCCCTAAATGTGGTGTGGTGTCGTGTTAAATGAACTCAAAACCTCCCTTAATTACAATTAGACTACGGCGGGAAGAATTTTTCTGATGTATTTTTTTAATTTTTTTAATTGTTTGATTAGCGCTATGTATCAAAAAATAAAAACAATCTCATCTTCTTTATAATAGAAGCATAAATCAAATAAATAAAATAGACTAATATTATTTACTACAATTTGCTAATGCGAAAGCTTTGTGATTGTCACTTCTTCGGCTTAACAATTAAATTCCTTTTCGAGTGAAGCTGTAGAGATACTGTTGATTATAACACACGGGCAAAAACAGGATAGGATTTGTAAAAAATATTATTGAAAACGTCAATTTTGTTTTAGATAAAAGTAACTTGGCATCCACATCTGCCCCATGGCGTGATATTATCAGTAACAGCGGACTACAGTCAAATACTATGGCCGTGGTCCGGCTGGTTAGCTCTCAGCTTCACTGTTTTAGAAACAGGTGCTAATTTTGATGGCATTATTGAGGTGAGTTGTGATTTACTACATTTGTATTAAACGATGTAAAAGGATACGTATAAATTACTTTTAAATTTTACTTTCATACCCGGTCTGCTTCGCTGGGCGTAATTTGAAATTAATTAAACGTTTTTTTTCTAATAAAACAAAAGGAGCCTATGTTACTCCTTATAACATTAGCTATCTGCGAGTAAAAGTCCCTTCAAAATCGGTTTCACCGTTTCAGACATTAGCCGAAACAAACAGACAGACAGACTGACAAAAGTTTTAAAAATTGACTTTTTAATACGTCTGTTAATTTTTGAATTAAAAACAGACATTTTAATTTTATTTATATGTACTAATATGGTCAAAACAGTTTGTTAGGGTAGATGTTTGTAGGTTGGAAACATCCGAGTGCTTACTCTTTTTTATTAAACGTATCATATGTCACACATAATATAAATATCTTTGGGGTAAAGTTGCCTGTTTTTAGTTCATATATTATAATGCCAAATCTATGAGTGTAAATGTGTGATATATGGTATACCGTATCTGTACTAAAAGTATTTCATTCGTAAGACATTGTCTTTGTTTCATTAATTAATATAGGATACCAGAATATGCATATTTTATTAAGTTAAGTTTTTATCTTATGATTATTTTCCCTAAAATAATTTTTTTTTTTACTTTACTTAGGGTCATGTGAACGTCACCATTGAAAGTTACGACGAAGTCGTTGACCGCACTATGAAGAACACTACGCTTATGTTGCCTATACGGTAAATATATATTTCTAATACTAAATGACCCTAAGCTTTTTTTTTCTTTTACGGTGCGCAATGGAATTTGTATAAATTAGTTAAAATCTATGTAAATAAATAATAAAGTTTACTTAAATACTTATATAGTTTTTCAAACTGTGTCAAGCAGACGAAGTAATGATCGCCATAAGAAAATGGTAACAATCATTAAGAGATCTTAATTCATGGTATCTTAACAGTAAACACAGTTTTATTTAAACAGAACCTAGTTCTTATTCCTTTGAATCTCAAAAGTTGCTTCATAATATGAAACGTTATATATTTAAGCTTATATATTATGTTTTAAATGACCTCTATCATACACACCACTATTATTGCCTGATGTCTAAAGTAAAGTATGACATGCGCGTAAGCAGCGTAGTGGCGTAATCCGTAGAAAAATTTTCGAACCCCTTTGATTTTAATAGCTAATCTTAACAGCAAAGGACTATAAATAACACTATAAAATAAAATGTTTGTCTATAGTGATAATTGTATAGTTCAATGTGTACATACAAAAACTAGTTACCTACTCAAGTAAGAAATATATTCATCTACGCGTTACGAGATAATGCTATTCTGCCGTCAGTTACAAAGATATTTCGACATTACGTTTTTAAGACTAAAAGTATACATTTTAGTACTACTCTAGTAGCAATAAGTCAGAGACCGAATGGCGCTATATAATATACAAAATATTAATTAATATTAAACTGGCCTTTTTTCGATTACAAATTTAGCTAGGCGAGCAAGATTCCTTAACAATTTTGTTTATTTTTTGTATGCAGCATAAATTACAATCTGCATCTTTCTTTTTTGTCAAATAAAACGAGTCGCAAAAAAGTTACGCGTAGAGATTAGATAGATCTAGGTATCGTCGACTTGGAGATTTATTAATAAACCACCGGATACGTAACGTGCAGTGCAAATTGGTATACCAATCTTCTTTGTAGGTTGATATTCTTAATTTAACTTGAATGGACTTATATATACATACTTATACGTAGGATGCATGAGAATTACTTATCAAATTGGCTGTGGCACAAAAGCAATGACGATATATCTGATTTATTGCTTTTATAAATTTAATCTAGCTTCCATATCATTTAAGTGTAGTGTTTTCTACATTAAAATACAATGTAAAGAATAATGAGATACTTAAAACAGGATTTATTGTGAATTTATATTTCTCTCTTATATAAGCAACTCATGTATTTAATGTTTATTAGATATACTCTAATTAAACTGTATTTTAAATTGCTTCATTAATTAAGCTTAGAAAATACTACAAACAGTTGGTGAAAGTTGTAGTTTATGTTTGACATATTTTGAATGCAACGTTATAATTTTAATAATTCATGTAAAATTCCGACTTTGCAAAAGGGAGGAATCTTATTTGTATTGAAATAACAACGAATTCTAGAGCTCGGGTAATACCGGTGCCGGTCAGGGGACGTAGATTACTATGGGATCAGTTCCACAGTCTCCGATACCCGAGCGGGTACTTCCCCCGGGACGACCTGAGAGCTAAGCACGACCCGCTAGACTGGCACGCGGACCATATTCATACTAACTTTAGGGACATGTACCGAAAGTTACGTGAACATGGCTTCTACATGGAGGTTATGGGTGAGTGTGTTTGGCATTTTGTTGGTTATCTATACTAATATTATAAAGCTGAAGAGTTTGTTTGTTTGTTTGGTTGAACGCGCTAATCTCAGGAACTACAGATCCGATAAATTCTTTTTGTGTTGGATAGTCCGTTTATTGAGGAAGGCTATAGGCTTACATCACACTACGGCGTATAGGAGCGGAGCATCAATGAAAAGTGTTGCAAAACGAGAGAAAAATATTTCTTTTGATTTTCAGCCTTTAGAACGCGAGTGGAGCCGCAGGAAAGGCTAGTATCATATAATTTTCGTGACTTTTAGCGTTCCGCAACTAAAAATTAAAAATGAACCCTTATAGAATCAATTCATCAATCGTTAACAGATGTACAGACAAACGCGGAAAGCTTTTTGTTTTATAATAATGTTCTCCTCCTCAACTAATAAAAATCTCAACCATGAAATTATATTCCTCTCTGTGAATAAGTATTATAAGACTAAAGAGTGTCAGAGTTTTTGTAAATTGGCAAAAACATGACAAAGTTGAAGATAGTCGCGTGATTTGTTGTTTATGCTGCAACTCGATATCTGTTTATAGATTGTTAACTATCTTTGAAGAGGTAATGAAGGACATTTTATAAGCGTGATTAACTAATTTTAAGAAATAAATGAATAATTTTTTATTTATTATAATTTAACAGCAATAATTAATATTAGTACAATGTGTTCGTGATCAACGTTCAATTTAATTGTGTAGTTCTATGACCTGCTCTACCTATATTATTCCGTAGATAACAGCTTCTGAATTTTGATAATCACATATTTGAGATTGCTTAAACTTTTCTACTAGGTAGTCCTTTAACTTGCATCGATACATCACTGTATGGGGCTCTACTACTCGTGGACCCCGAGGATGAGTATTTTCCTGAAGAAATGGCGTCTCTAAAAAAGGCAGTGGATTCTGGTCTATCTCTTATAGTGTTTGCTGATTGGTACAATGCTTCGTTATTGCGACACGTGAAGTTTTATGACGAGAACACAAGGCAATGGTAATAAAAAAAACCTAAAAACTTTATATATTAATTAAATAATTTATTGAAATACTTGCCTTTAATAAATAAACCCTATATTGAAAGAGTGGTGTGGTCGTCGCTTATGTTTCAGGTGGATACCAGAAACAGGTGGGGCGAATGTGCCAGCTTTAAATGATTTACTCAGCATGTATCAAGTATGTTTTTATAATGATACTTTAACTTGGTTTGAGTTTCTATTAATACAGCCAAATGTTAAATATATAATTAATGTTACTTTTGTAGGTTTTACTTAATAAAAAAAATAGTAAAGATATTCAGAGTATCGTATGAAGTATTTATAACAGATTTTAAAAAGTACAAGGTGCTCCAGTCAGTCAAGGTGGTTCAGTCATATTATGTTAATGTCGTGATATCTTCACTAATTTTTTAACCGATTTTCATAACTTAACGTAAACTATATCAAGGTTGGTTCAAATAAAGAATAAAATAATTGTTATAATATGGCAGATTAATGTTTACAAGTTTCAGTTTAGTACTTCCTTTAAGTGACCTTTTTTTTGTTATATTTAAATTACTTTAGGTGGCGTTAGGGGACCGTGTGTTCGAGGGGTCATTCAAATTGGCGGGTCACCCAATGTACTATGCTAGTGGCACTCATATCCATAGCTTTCCAGAGCATGGTGTATTAGTTACTGCCAAGCTCTCTGATCAAGGTCAACAAGTAAGTTAAAATATCATAAACTAGCTTTATTTTAAAAATTTATTAAAATGCTAACTTATAATAATAAATGTCTATAAGTGTGGTTTTGATAACTATTATCTTATTTAATAAACAAATAATGAACAATTTGAGAATATATTTGTATACTTTACGTACTTCATTAATATTAAGATTTTTTTGGGTTAATATACATAAAATATATATTTATTAAATGAAAGCCATTGTTTAAGATTATGTCAGGAGAGAAGCCAAATGGAGGCGGGGGCACGTCAGGCGGAGGGAAAACGGTCGACGTGCCCATATTAGGATTACTACAGACGGACAGCGAAACTCGAGATTATACTAATGACACTAATGATAAGCTTCCAAAGGTAATTAAATTTATATTATGCCTGCAGTTGTTTTATAACATAAATATGTATAACATATCAAAATTAACACACGTAAGCGGAGTGAAGTGTTTCGATTTAAAAAAATGCTTGATTTTTGTCGGACACTTGTTCATACACAGATAGTACTCCCTACCTATATGTCTATACTAATATTATAAAGCTGAAGAGTTTGATTGTTTGTTTGTTTGGTTGAACGCAGTAATCTCAGGAACTACTGGTTCGATTTGAAAAATTCTTTTTGTGTTAAATAGTCCGTGAGGAAGGCAATAGGCTACATTACATCACGCAACGACTAATAGGAGCGGAGTATCGATGAAAAATGTTGCTAAAACGGGAAGGGCGGGCGTTAGTACCATACTGCGGGAATCAGAAAGAATGTTGTTTCCGGTCTTTAGAACGCATGCGAAGCCGCGGGAAATGCTAGTACTCTATATTCACGAATCCATATATTTTTTGACAGGCTGGCCGTTTAGTTGTGTATGGAGATTCGTCCTGCCTAGAAGGCGGTGCCGCTCGGCCCTGTCACTGGTTGTTGCTGGCCGCCCTACAGTACGCGTTAGTGGGACATTTGCCCTCTTCCCTCAAAGAAGCCGCGGCTAACAATCACCATCGAGATGTTCATATCATACCGTCTGGTAACGTGCTCTTTTGCATTTCTTTGTCTTTTAGTATGAATATCCTAATAATAAGGTTCTTCTATATCTAGTTATATATCATAACTAAGTACAGTTCTCGATGCGTAAGCTCAGCTTTGCATTTATGTGAGTGATAGCTAAAAGCCAATAGCCGCGCATCAAAAACTAGTTAAAACAGGTTTAAACCAGCTCGCAACGCGCTACGCCTTCGGTCGTGCCTATCCGTACACTGCACTCACACAAATGCAAAGCTGAGCTTATGCCTCGAGAACTGTAACTAAGGTAATATTTTGTAAAATAACTTATTTTATACAGAGCTACCGAAACGCGCCGAAGGTGGGCGTTTACACGCGTACTCCAGGGTTCTATCCGCGGATGGCAGCGGCCCCCGGCCTATCCCAGACTGTGTGAAACCACGGCCCTTGGAACCCTATCCTGTACACGCACCGCCCTCTGCAAGGACCTTGGCCCCTAGACATCAACCTACCGATCCTAAAAGCATAGGTGAGTTCTATTACTCACCATATTCCACTGCCACTAACATTGTGATGATGATAAGTAGCAATACAACCTAATTATAATTAAATGTTAAAAAAAATACATTATGTGTTATGTCTATTACAAAGGTTAGCCCGAAATTATCGAGCAGGAGATAGTAAAAATGTCATTTTTTTTTTACTAAACTAATAAAAGAGATAACTTTTATATTTTTAATTAAACGCTATCATCGATCACGAGACAGACATTAATGTACCTATATTTCTCATATATCTCAGGTGCACCAGATTTAGAAGGAACAGAGGCAGCGCCTCGAGCGTGGCGTGGCGCGGGGGCGGCCCCCTCCAGGTCACACCCGGACATCGAACCGACCACCTCTACGCTCTATAACAGGCTATTAACATTTTTTGTTGTAGTCGCCATCGTATATTGCTTGGCGACTCTTTGGAAGCGATGTGGACGAAAAATTAGAAGACGAAGACTGATTTCTTTAGCCACCTAGCACACGCCAAACTCACCTAGACGGGTGAAGTGTAGCTGTATGTAAGACGTATGCGTGATACGCGATAGTATCGTGGTACAGGTCATGGGTACACTCGTAGGAGATCAAACACGTACCTACTTCATGTCCATCGATCCATAATATGGTTCATATGGTACAATTAAATAATACATATATACGTATTTATAAATATTTCTGAGAGTACATGGACACTTGTTATATGTTTTTTGTAACTAAATATGTGCGGGTATGTAATGCGTTTGTTTAACTAGTGATTATCACTAGGAGATTGCCAATTTTATATTTATTAAACATAATGTAAGTAGTTAATTTCTTTAAGTAATAAAATTATAAAATTTTATTTGTGTTTTTATTTCACACATAATTCATTCTTAATGATATTGAAATTATGTTATTGATTATTATGGTTATAAAAAAATATTATTCAATTATGTTTATCATATAGCTCTACACTTGTTTCCTTAAAAAACATTATATAGCAAGCAATAAGAAGACAAATAGATTTCCTTATTTTTTTTAATGTAAAAATGAGTAAGCTCTTTGAAGTATAATGTAAATTATTATATAATACTGCTACTCGACTACAAATAGATGTTAAAAAGTAAAATGTGTCTTTTGAAGAGTCACTAGCGTATAAATTCGCGCAAGCGCCCCACTCGCTAGTTTCCATTTAGAGCCGAAAGCGCACGCGCGTTTCATGCATGCGTCACTCAATACGTAATCGCGATTTCTGCACGAACTGTCAAACGTCAAACCAACTGCGGCCTGCGAAGTGCGAAGCGAGGTGAGGCTTTATTCAGTAACCGCGAGAACATCGTCTCGGAAAGACAGGTAGTGTACGCTGTCCGAGTTTCAGCGCAAATTGCCATTAAAATGTCGCGCGTCTATCATCCATCCGACTTTGTAGTCGAAAAATCACGGGTGCCGTCTTTCGAAAAATACAAGGAACTGTACAAAAAATCTTTAGAAGACCCAGAAGAATTGTGGTCAGAAATAGCCAATGATTTATACTGGCAGACTCCTTTTCAACGTGGAAATATTGTTTCATACAATTTCGATATAAGCAAAGGAGATATATTTGTGAAATGGATGGAAGGCGCTATCACCAATGTTTGCTTCAACCTTTTAGATCGCAACATCAGAAACGGCTACGGAGACAAGATCGCGTACTACTGGTAAGCTTTTTGCAATCAATAGTCAGCTGAGCGAATGCATCACTGAGACGGCGCGCGAACGTATTGATTTTTCTTTTTTGTTATAATTTTCCTATTACTTAACTAGCAACCATTACGTAACATATTTAAACGTACATTAAATATTCAATTAAATACTGTTTATTTTCCTTTATGATTTAGCGAAATTCATTATTATGTTTTTGTTAATTTGGCATTAGTAATTTTAGTACCCATTTGTTTCAAGTTCTAATGGATTATTTAAGTAATTAGTTTTATTCGAAATATTATTAATTACTTAAAAAGTAACATCTTTTATTACCTCACTGAAAATTATTAACAGCTTTATATATGTTTACAAGATTTCTGTTTGTTAACTTTTATCGATTAATTTATTAAATTAAAATAGGTAATATTCTGATTTAGTAATTGTAATATGCACTAGGATGATAGATATTTTTTATATTATTTCAAAATTAAACTTGCATTATGACCTTAAGTGTCAATCCGCAATCCAGCTGTATGTACGTATGCCTAATTCTCATTAACTTGTAATTTTGTTGTAAAACGTATTCCGTATAACATAATACCTACCATATTATACCATTTATTATAGTAGTAGCGATCCTATAAGTTTTTGCCAGGTTACCCGCTCGTCTTTTTACTTAACATCTGAAAAATATAGATTTTTATATAGTGTACTTATATCATAAAATATTTTCACCTACTACTTGAACAATTTGTAAAGTTTGAAAACCTTTTATACATTACGAATGTCTCTAAACGGTGTTGAAATGATTGGAAACTTAAATAAGAATAGATTTAGAAAAGTTTTCACTATAGAGACTCGCATAAATGTTTTTGTACTTTTTAACCGACTTCAAAAAAGGAGGAGGTTATATGTTCCGTTGTATATATTTTTTTATGTATGTTGACCGATTTCTCGGCCGTCTGTGGGCCGATTTCAAAAATTTTTCTTTTGTTTGGTAGGGTATAGCTCCGAGGGGGTCCCATTGTCACCAAGTCACGATCTGATGAGTGGATCCCAGGGAAATCGAGGGCAACACTCTAATTTTATAGGCACCTATTATGTTTTTGATATATTTTCTAAATATGTTCAAGCATTTGTGTCTGAAAATCATCATCTCATGTGGATGAGCTGATGATAGAAGGTACAATTCCTCAACGGTTCTTTTTATGTTTGTTCATTAATTTCTGCGTCAAATGTTGGCCGATTACAATTTTTTTTGTTTGGTAGGGTATACTTCCAATATATTCATATTATCACCAAGTCAGGATCTGATGATGGGATCCTAGGGAAATCGAGGGCAACTCTCAAATTTTATGGGCATTTATTACGTTTTTCATATATTTTCAAAAGCAGTTCAAGAATTTGTGATGATGTAAGGTATATCTCCTCAACGGTTAAGAGTTGAAAGAAAATTCTTTTAATATTATACGTACTTATGAACCGATAGTTGTATTCCTTCAGGATATTAGGTTGATCTGATAATAGAAGGTAAATCTTAATAACGTCTAGGAGTTACGTGGAAAAATAGACGTGGGCAAATCTCGATTGACTATTGTCGTTCACTCCAAAACTTCGCTGACTTAATGGAGCAGTAACTATTGCTCCAAACTAAACTTAGTTAGCTTACCCATATATAAACAAAATATCTAATTTCCACTCAAGCACAACACAAGCCAAAGCAAAATAATCTTAATACAATTTAATTAATGTATAAATTTGTAAATATAATCAAAATATCCGTTCGAAAGTTCATTGCAAAGGTAAGATAAAACAGTCCTTCTTGGCTGGCACCGACTCCAACAATAACTAAGTAATTAAAATTATTTTTTTTTCTTTTTAGTTTCGATTTGTAACGTTTTGAAGTCGGTTTTCATTTTTGTTAAAAATAATTGTATGAATTATAATTGCACAAGTGTACGCGCAGACAACTATCACTCTCATACTCCGGTGGAACGACCAATGAGAGCTAACGCGCGGGACTCAACTCCGGGTTGTTATTGAGGCTTACTTAAACAGAAAGACAATAACTAAATTTGGCCCGACCCGGGACTCGAACTCAGGACCTTTCGTTGTGTGGCCGTACATGCTAGCCACTAGCACTACACCACCGAGGCGGTTAAATAAATCAAAATAAATAAAATTGTGTCTGTTTTAAATTTCAAATTAACACCTTTTCACTAAATACATATGAAAGTATATACGGTATTTACATCAAAAAAATCTTTTTTTTTAATTTTTTGTGTGTCTGTTTGTTCCGGGTAATCTCTGAACTGGAACTGACGGTACTTTCATTCGCAAATAACTAATGTTATAAGGAGTAACTTAGGTTACTTTTATTTTGTTAGAAAACTAGCGACTCACCCTCACTTCGCTCGGGTTTGTCTCTAGATTTAAACGCAAGCGAAGCCGCGGTTATATAATAGGTTTCCATTATGATTGAAATGAGATATTAAGATTGATGCTAGTTCTAGTGTATCCCAAAGAGATTTCGTCGCATACACCGAATCATACACGTTCAATCAAAGACATGTTCATATATACTTCTATAGTAATATTATAAAGAGAAAAGATTTGTATGTAAGTATGTTTGAAACGAATTCGCTCAAAAAGTACTGGACCGATTTTAAAAATTCTTTCACCATTAGAATGCTACATTATCACTGATTAATATAGGCTATTTTAATTGCAAGAAAAATAAGGATCCCTACTAAAACTACAATAACAGGAGGAGGAGGAGTGCACGCCGCACATAATATATGAAAAAGGTAGCCGCGCGGCTCAGGAGTATATTAAAGCTGGAGTAATTTTGGAGAATTTTCAATCCAGCGAGTGATCTAATGAAGTTTAGTAGTTAGTATTGCTAGTAGTTCATAAGATAAGTAGTAGGTAAATAACATAATGTACTCGTTCGTAGATGCGAATTTAGATGCGGAAGTTACATTAGGATTGACTTATTTATTATGTTTTTTGTTTTATAATTTACATTTAAAATTTTGTATCTGGGCCGCTGAGCTTTGCTTGGTATTTTTTTTGTAAATCATGTTTTTTGGTTACGGAACCGATTTCCCATCTGACGTGTTATAACTTTGTAAGTAAATGGATTCGAAATTTATCTTTATGTTCTAAATATTGTTGTAGAAATTTTTCATTGACTGAAAACACGGATAAAACTATGTTTTCTAAAAATGAAATCTAACTAGATCGATTTATCGCTCCGATATATATTCAATAGCTGTCTTTTGATGCAAAAACAGTTCTGTTGATCCTATAGCTACTAAACTTCACAGGATCACCCGCTAAGTCAATTTGAAGATTTCCTGAGAATTTCGTCAAAATTGGCCGAGCTGATTTGGAATCTATAGGGAAAATACATAAACACATCGACTTTTATACGAGTATATGCCTATTATGTAGATAGCTATGTCAATAATACAACAATAGTTGGTATGCTTAGTTATTCACACTTCTTTTAATATTCATTTAAACGATGATATGAACTTGTTGATTTCCTTAAATCTTCCTCGTCAGCCGATAGCTTACGTCCTCAATTTTATTGTATTGAGTAGAGGTCAAATTGAGTGGCGTAAAGTACAATAAGTACAAACATAAAGTTATAATAATTCTTTACAGGAATTTCAAATAAGAAAATGATATTTCCGACTAGCGCAACCCGCGGCTTCGCTCGTGCTTAAAGTACAAAAACTATTGTTAGCTATTACTTATAACGTGCCAACGATTGAGCCCCCATTTTGGTTTAGTTTAATTTAAACCTCTTTTATGAGAACTACTTTATAGAACGAAATATTTTGTTTTATCCTAAAAGTATCCTTAGTCACGACCCGAGTAATAAGTAATGGATCACTACACAAAACTTGGTTTAAAGTCCGTATAACTAATTTCATAATTAATTATTAATTAATCTTAAAGTTACTCCTTTTTAATAAAAAAGAGCCATCGTAATTGGATGTCACATCATAAAGGAGAGACATCCAAATCAGCTCCTTTTTGATCTCTTTGAAAGAAGTACTAGGTACTCTAATTACAAATACCCGACGTATAGTACCACGTACTAATACAGATCAAATCAAAATAATTCTGAATGCCAATTTTGTATGCGTCTATATCATAGTTAATGTCAACGTACTTACTATGTAGAGCAATTAATAATCGATTCTTTGTCGTTATCGCGGAAATTGTCAAAACACAAGCACCGTCCTTTTCCATACATTCGTGATCATGTTGGTATGTATGACGTTCAATACAAAAGATATATTATAACGTAGTGTTCGTACGGCAGTCAGCTTTGAAAATAGTCAAGTTTTATTCATTAGATCCAAATATTGCACTTTGAACTTTAGGTAGGTACTTTGCATTCTCATGCAAAATGTATTATTTGTTTCAATACAATATAATCCATTGACTAACTTAATTTGCATATACGTGTGTTTCTCAAACCAAATTAATTAATAAAAACAAGATCAATCCTCGGCAAACTAAAATACTCGTTTAACAAATTACAAGTAGGCGATTTTAAACTTATTATTTACGAGTATTCATTTTAAAAGCAACGCACCCTCCCTATTTGTCCCTAGGTTTAGCGTCAGCTAAATCAAGAGTTCTGCTAGTTAAAATAAATAAAATTTCCAAAAATATAATCTTCTCCTTTTTTGAAGTCCTTTAAATAGTAGCTTAGTTATGCCTTATAACATTAGCTATCTGCAAGTGAAGCCCCGTCAAAATCGTTCCAGCCGTTTTAGAGATTAGCGGGAACAAACTGACAGACAAAAATTAAAAAAAATGATGTTTTAATGTTAGTATCGTATATCTATACTAATATTATAAAGAAGTAAAGTTTGTTTATTTGTTAAGTTGTAAGGGGTAATCTCGGGATCTACTGAACCGATTTTAAAAATTCTTTCACCAATAGAAAGCCACATTATTGCTGAGTGTCATAGGTTATATAAAAAACCGAAAAAAAAGGCTTTTACGTGGTAGTCCGTTTTGCAAAGTGAATCGGAGAAAAAACGGTCGAATGAAAGCGTTTCTTACGAATGCTGCCTTAACTATGAAAGATATATTTTTGAGTTCTAGAGAAAAGATGTGGAGCTTAAAAATGCCTACAAAAAAGTCAACGACAGCATATGTCTAACTTTTTTATTTAAGTGACAAACAGTAGTTTTTTTAATATTAATATAGATAATTTAATTTTTAATTTTTAATATTAATAAAATAATTTAAATTATTTAAACACTCTGTACTAAAAAAGGATTATTAACATTATGCCCAACGAAGTGGGCACGGGTCAGCTAGTACTTTTATAAACATGTAGTAAAGAGCTGTTAATTTGAAATTAAAAATAGACACTTTAATTTTATTTATATGTATAATAGATATTTCATTTTATTCGATTTTACTGATTTAATTGTTGTCAGTAAATTGTAACTTTGTTCTTGTTTAGCTTTTAGTTAATAAATAATATTGTTTTTAGGGAGGGAAACCACCCAGAAGACTACAGCCGAATTACATATAAAAAATTATTGGATTTAGTTTGTCAATTCGCGAATGCCTTGCGCGATAAAGGTATTAGAAAAGGTGATAGAGTGTCCATATACATGCCAATGATTTTGGAAACGGTAGTGTGTATGTTGGCCTGTGCAAGAATCGGCGCCATACATTCGATAGTGGTAAGCTGGTTATTATTTGCAGTTGATTTAATGAAAAATTATTAGGTATATCAGTACTCGTGTGTAACATATTTTTTTAGTTCGCTGGTTTTTCTCCTGATTCGCTAGCAGAGCGAATGTCAGACTGCAAAGCAAAAGTTTTGGTGACAACAGACGGTGCATGGAGAGGAGAGAAGCTCTTGGTGCTTAAAAAAACCTGTGATGAAGCAATAGAAAAAGCCAAACTCGTTCATAACCATACAGTCAATATGTGCATAGTAGTGTCTCATCTCAATAGAGTCACTCCTTGTGGAAACTTGCCGGACCTGAAATCATTGGTATTATTTAAATATAATTATCAATTTAAAGCTTTATGAATTTTAAATTATAGAACTATAAAAATCTTCATTAACATTAGCAATATTTAATAAACTTTAATTATGTATCTATGTACTCGTATATTATTATGATTTAATTAGGTAATAAAATTTTATTTAATTAAAATAGTTTTTTTATAATTAAATGTTGAAATTAACTAAAACATTAAGATTTAAATTTCCCAATTAATTTTTAATTAAACAACATTCTAACGATTACATTATCACTTACTTAAATATACTCGTAGGTACTTACTTTCACTAGAACAAATCGCGAGCACGATGTTATTTTGTACAATGCCATTTGATATAAAAGTCTCTTTTCCAATAGGATCGACCTTTTGTGAAAAAGTGTTAAGATAAAAAGCTTACCAAAGTAGTTTTATCCGATACGTAGCATCTGCAGTCGAACTAGTTGACTTGTGCATCAGCTGACAGCGCTCTATCTCTACTGTTAATCTAATTAATAAGTATTATTATTTACTACCTTAGGCCACATCATCATCTTCCATCAGGAGTGACAGTGGTCAAGCGTGCGCCTATAATAAAAAAAAGGATGGAGACAAAAGCTATTTATCAATTGATTAAATCAAAAGAGTTTTTACTGTTTGCAAACATATTATAATCATTAGGTATAAAGTATTTTGAACAAAATTGGAATTAACCAGCAGATAATTGCTTTTCATTTTCACAGTATAAATGGAATGATGATGTCGACATCTGGTGGCATGATATTATAGATGGACAATCCAATATTTGTCCTTTAGAATGGATGGACGCAGAAGATCCACTGTTTATGTTATACACCAGGTTTGTATATTTTCCTGTACACCTATCTATTTTTAGAACATAAGAGACCTTTAAGCTTTTTACTATGGTTATATAGTTGTTATTATAATACTTGTAATTAGATATAAAAAACATAATTGCGTAAGTACTACCTTACACTTCACACATACAAGTAATAAATAATATAGGTATTTTATTATTACATAATATCATCGTCTATCCATTCTCGAGTGTCGCATTACCTGCTTTTCAAAATGATCTACTTTAAATCTGTTTTAAACTAAACAATATTGTATATAACATATGTCGTGCTGTAACCTACAATGACAATGCAATAATGCTGATGTAAAATATACTTTATGCATATTTGTGTAGCGGTTCAACTGGTAAGCCAAAAGGTGTGCTACACACCACCGGGGGCTATATGGTATACGCCATGGCCACTTTCCGCTACGTGTTCGACTACCGCGATTCGGACATCTACTGGTGCACGGCCGACGTAGGCTGGATCACCGGACACACGTACGTGGTGTACGGCCCACTCGCTAATGCTGCTACCTCTGTCATGGTAAGATTTCACTTAACATTGTGATCAGAATTAGCATACTAAATAAATCACGCTCTGCGAAACGTCGGCTTTACAACGTTTTTGCCATTGCCAGCTTACTTACCCTAATTTTTATTTTACTTTGATTTTAGGAATAGTTAGGTTTGGTTTTTAAACATAATATAGGTATATACCTTTCTTTTTTTGTTGAAAACAAAATATAGGTATACAATATGATAAACATCTTTCTATGAGTTCACTCGTATTTTATCATATTATCCTCAAAGTAGGTAGTTTCTTTAGAAGACGGCGGTTATCTCTAAAGTTCAACTGATTTTATCAGACACACAGCATCCCAGCGATAATAGATACATGAGCTACTATTAGGTTTTCTATACTTTAATACGCATTGTAAAAAATAAAGACTTGTTAATATATGTATTTTTATCATAACATGTCTTGTTTACAATATTTAGCTTTTAGACGTTAGATCACCAGCAAACCTATTACGCTGTAGATTTGAAATAACGTATACAGGCACGTATAACGTATATTTGGCAACAACTAGTGTGGCTTCTTGCAAGGCCACAACAGCAGTAAACATACAAACAATTGAAAACTCTAGTCACAATGCCCACAAATTCCACTCCGGTCTCCGGGTATAACATTTTTAGTTTTTCACTAAAATGGCTGGTAATCGAGTATTAATGTGAGTAGAGCGCTGATTCGTTTTTTACTGACTCATCATAAGAGGGCCTTTCTCCCCGTGCCAGGTTATCGTTACCTTCTGGGACATCCTGTATAAGTTATAACATTGAAAGACTATTTTATTCAAATAAAATAACATCATAATTTGGAGCGGAAAGGTTACGATTCATTATTTCCAACATACAATAAGAACATGATTTTTTAGATTATAGGTAGTTTGAAAAGTGTTAAACCTGTATTTTAAATAACACCTTGATACTCACCCAGTTTGGGTTCCTTTAAACGGTTTTTCAGAGATGAAATATGTATACATGATCTAATACTAAAAAAGTTAGAAAAACTGTAGTTTCGGCTACTGTATAGATAATAACATCCATTTCAATAATATTTTCCGAAACAATATTAGATATTAGTATAACACACTTTATTTAGCGCAAAGAAAGTAAATATTCATGACAATGTTATACATACCAACTTTTAGCTTTAATTTAGTTTGCGACAGAAATAACATTTAAAAGTACTTTGGTATACCTACTCATTACTCAGTAAGTACTTATTGACTTTTATTCCTCAAATTAGACGTTTTATAGTGAGTTAGTTAATAAATTCACGTGTTGAACCTTTGTTTAACAACTACAAGTCTAAAGTCTACTAAATCAGTTAATATATGTAATATGTATAGACTGTAGTTTATTTACGTGACTAGTTTTTATTATTTTTTGTAAAGCAATGATTGTCATAGTTGTGTTACCTCCGATACTTTTATGTGCGAATATTGGTTCGAATCATCATCTTGTTCATTTGCTTATACCATTTGCTAAAGCAAACATTGAGAGGAAACCGGTGTGATGGGGAAAATAGAACAGGATAAAGTTTTTGAAAGGTCAACGTGTTGATATTAAAACATCGTGAGGAAACCTGCATGTCTAAGAAAATCTTTTACCTAGTTTCCCTCGAACGACATAATATAAAAAAAAAATGATTGGTTTCTAGGTATGTCCTTCGTTTTATTCATTGGTGTAGTCTGAAGGTACAACTTATCATTAACGTAATAAAATATTGCATTATCTGTTGTAATAGTGTACTTACTTAGTGGTAATTCTTATGAACGTCGCGTGTCATGATGTTTTGTGCGCGATTATTTACTAATACTTATAGGTACTTACTGACAATGATGATTGATGGCCCAGCGGTAACGCGGTCGCTTGGATAACCGAGTGATGCGGATTCCAATCCGGGTCTCGCACCTCTGATATTTTCATGTGCAACTCATTTATATCATGATTACCACTTGTCTTACGGTGAAGAAAAACATCGTAAGGAAACCTGCATGTCTAAGAAAACCTAACAAGTTTTCGAAAGGCATGATTCGAAGTCCGCCAACACGCACTAGGTCAGCGCGGTGGACTATGGCCTTATCCTCCTCGTACTGAGGGAGGCCCGTGCCTAGCCGCAAAATTGTCATAGAATGTTTTCCAATTCTAAAAATATGTTCCAATTCACTTAGATACAATTCATAGAACTTTAAAAAAGTGGATAAATAACTGTTGTTTTATAGATTATAGGTACCTATATAGTGTTACTTTTGAATCTGTCTCGCAGGAAGAATTTGTAATATAATAACATTTCATAATTATCGTTTTATATGAGGTAAGATTATGTTTAGTAGTTTCTCAGACGATTTCTGAAAAAAGTTACAACAATCGAACTAATAAATTCATGGATTTAAGTATACCTATAATTGTAACAGATTTGAATCTGACAAACATAAAATTTATTTACGAGTACTATACATACAGTCTTAACTATATTCACGTTTACATAGAACACCGTAAAGTAGGTTAAAGTAAATATTTATATTTCATAATATGTACGACGTTAAGTAGGTACATGTTTGATTAAATACATGACTAAATATACCTACATACGAGCGTGGCCTGCTATAGTATGCAATTACTCTATGTTAGAATCTTTGATTAATATAACCAAAGGTTAGAATGCTACTCAAGATAACAGAGTTTCGTTCGTACTTAGTTTAAATCTATGAAGATCCAACATCTTCGAGATTTACTGCTCCTGCTTGATAGTCTAATATAATTTATAACAGGATCCCGACAGTAGTAATGAAGTCGTATAATTAAAGCCTGGTGAACTCTTACAACACACCTATATGAAAATTAGGTAGCAATAACGAAAAATATCATCTTGTTAAATGCGATGAAACTATAAATAACTAACCTAAAATGTAAACAAATCCACCACTCAATGGATTTTCTCTTGTTTTATTTAATCAGCTTTGTGTATAAATACTCCAGTTTAATCACAAATGAAAGAACTGGGTTTTCGACCTCTCGAACTCGACTCGCACCCTAGCGTGGGGAACCCTATAATAGGACGTGGGGCCTCTTTTATTGGATTTAGCTTTTCAAATGAAACAGAGTACTAACTGAAATCGATTTATTAAAAATATTATTAAAACTCTTCTTTCTATGTGTAATAGTAATTGTTAATTTTAAGTCTATTTCTAGCGGTACTATACTAGATAGTTCTTTTTTAATATAAAAAATATAAGTATAACCAGAATAAAAATAATTCTTCCAGATTATTACTTAGTATCACCTTTTAATAAAATACCTATTTATTTCAGTTTGAGGGAACTCCATTCTTCCCAGAAAACGACCGTTACTGGTCACTGGTCGAAAAATACAAAGTGTCGCAGTTCTATACAGCGCCTACTGCTATTCGATCGCTAATGAAGTTTGGCGACTCCATCGTGGTAAAGTGAGTATGAATACTATTTTCTATTACGATTCTTATTGGTATAAGCGTAATATGTCCTTCACCTTAATTAAACTGGAGCAGAAAATATATTATGTTACTTAAAAATATGATTTATCAAAGTTTTCTGTTTTGCCCAGTAGTTCTTCATATAAATCATTATGCATTCAGCCCTTTTTAACGTCTCACTGCAACTGGGCACGGGCTTCCCGTCTGTACGAGAGGGATCAGGCCATAATCCACTACGCTTGCCTAGTGCGGGTTGGCAGAAATCATTACATATTTTCGTAATATTAGCAGATGCAATTACATCGACTCGGCTCGAAACAAAAACATAACATACATAAAATAAACGTACATAATATGTTATAATCAAAAGATTAAACAATTGGCATCAAGTCTATAAATACATAATGTACTGAAGTCGCCTGCGGAAACTCTACAATTTAAATTATAAATATGACCTTTTAGAATGCGTCATGGGGCCTTAATAATCTTAAAATCGATAGAAAGCATCAGTTTCATTTGTTCCCTAACACTGTTCCCTACAGTAGCTCCCTAATCGATTATACAATGAAGAAAGAATGATTCGCATATGTTTTCATTCTACGGCTAGTAGCAATTTCTTAATAATTGTTTAATTAAAGACAGAAAAGTGATTTTACCGATTATTTTAGGTATTATACCCATGTAATGAAGTACTTTATAGTGCTTATAGTACTTCGTTGTTCGTTATAAATTACTCATATATGATAAAATGCTATTTATTACGCCTAATGATAACATAACAACCAGATACTGTTATAGGACTTCAAGCTAGGATATATGCTTAATCAGCAAAATATCATAAAAATCCTTATTTTGTTTTAAACTTCGTAGAATTTAACTGATTCTCATCTATACCTATAAATTATAATAAACAGGTTAGAATAATCGGTGTGTTTGAATTGTATTTCAAAAACAATTTTTGATTCTTATTACATTCACAATAACAATAAAGACCATAATAACAATAAAGACCCCAACAAAATAAAATTTTTACACACACAGGCATTAGGACCCTTAGGAAGCCTGCTTTAGACTTTGTCGCAGTCGGGTAAAAAGAGGTTATTGTAAATGATTTTAATTTTTTAAGAATCCGTAATTACAAAACTATTGCATAAAAAGATTACTTTTGTACCTACAGTTCGCGTCACGTAAAAAGAACGCTGGAGGAAAGTGGTGGGGGGTGTGTTTGCGCATGGGTATATTCGCACACGAAATTACTAAGTCTATTCTTTTATTTAAGAACTAGCCTTTCGCTCGCGACGTATATTGGTCATTGTTAGGTACATTGAAAAATATATTAGATAGAACGTTATAGAACGTTATTAAATAGAATTCTATTAATTCATAAAATATGTTAGATTCAATGAAGAATGTTTAATCTAATTACAAAAAAATAAATTAATTCGGTTAATATATATTTTAACTGCATTATTATCATACTCTTTCTTTATAAAACAATATACGTCATAAATATATATATTACTCAATTTTTTATATAAAACCATTTCGTAATTAATAACTTTTGTGTGCGCGATGGTATTTTGAACTGACGGGCCAATAGCGAACCGGCCAGCATGCGCCCGCGTCTTACTACCAAATTGGCCGATAAATCGCCTCTGCGTAACTTGACAGCCAGCGTTCTTTTTACATGACGCGAATTATACATCCCTATGTATCCCGACCGTTAGTGCCTTTTCACACAAGCCGGCTGCCGGGTAGCCGGTATTCGGCGTCGAAGTGTAGGTATGTAATGTGCCGGGCAAACTACGCCGGTATGTGTGAAAGCACAGAAAAGATTTTTACCTATTCCGTGTGTGAAAGCTACGTACATAATAATTACATCAGCTAATTATTCATCATAATTTATTCGTCAAATTAAACATAATATAATATTGATATTCTTGATGAATTCGTCGAGTACGTACTTGATATTATCTTAGATAAAAGTAAATTATAGAGTCTTTATATTTGTAATTCTGCAATACATCCTTGTTATTGTATACCTCACTGAATCAAGCACATTATTAAATTATAGTACCAACATTTTATTTTTTTTTATTATTTACCTAATTTCAATAACATTGAACTTAACAATAGTATTTAAAAACTTTTTTTAACAATAGGTAGGTACTTGATTGGTCAAATAATAGTTAGTTATAAACCTTATACATAACATTGCCTTGGTAACTGCCCTTTCACCTTTTCTTATCGTTTGAATACTAGATAGTAGGAACCTAAGCAACATCTAAGGGATTTTCTTTACTTAGTAGCTGTTATCTAAAGAGTAAAACTTTTGTTCTAGGAGAGAATGTAATCATTATTGTAAGATAATAACATTTTTGCGTGCAATTTATTTTACACACTAGATACTGTAAGCTAAACTTTTCACCACTACCTTATTATTAAAATTTATTACAAAATAATTATTTTTCTTTAATTTTAATTATTCCGTTTGAAAACAATGTAATACCTACTTATGAAATAACTTATACATATACAATAACACAATACTGTTACATAACGAAGGCTAAATTAGCTACAAAACAACACATTACATTTTGAAGGTACTATAGTACTTACTCATACTTAAAGCGAATGGCCGCAATTGGCCTTGCCTTCGTCTACATTGATTCCGGCTGCTTTGATACCGTTAACGTTTAGACAATTTAAAATTGCGCTTTCATATTTTTAGTTTAGACTTGTCAACACCAAGACAATGCTTAAAATCTCTCCAGCTCCAAACTAATTACAAGTTAATAATCTCATGAAGTTGTTATAAAATATCAACTTATAACTTCAATAATTTCATCTTGTAGGAGATTTTTGATTTTTGACGAAACGTTTGGCTCAGTGTGTAGTGACACTACTTTCTGCGCCAACGGTCGCGGGTTCGAGTCCCGCTGGGGGCATTCATTTGTTGAGCACGAATATTTGTACTTCAGTCATGGGTGTTTATATTTATAATATGTATGTATTTAAACTTATATGTGTAGTATATCAACCATTTAGTATCCATAACACAAGGCTTGTACCTTACCGTGGAACTAGATAGTGCTGTGTGTAAATGTCCCAACATATTTATATTTATATTAATTAAATGATCATTTAATTTTGTTTTCAGGCATAATCTTACTACGCTAAGAGTGTTGGGTAGTGTAGGGGAACCAATAAATCCTGAGGCTTGGCTTTGGTATTACAACATCGTGGGTGGAGGGCGATGCTCTATTGTAGACACATTTTGGCAAACTGAGACTGGTGGCCACGTGCTTACTAGTTTACCTGGAGCCACTCCGATGAAACCCGGCGCAGCTGTAAGATGTTATTTTCCTCAAAAGCTAAAATACTTTACGTAATTTTACTGAGAATTTTGTTGTAAGTCTCTTTGATAGATACTCGTACTACATAGTTCTCTTTTATCTTTGTATACGTCATAAGAACCTTATTATCTCTTGGAATCATCCGTCGATCGTCGATTTTAATAAATAAATATAATATACTTAAGATTATTGCAAAAGCAAGTAAAAATAATACGAAAATTTTTAGTCTTATTTAAAAAATAAACATGTCAATTTGTAGTCTCTGCATACTTATAAATAGATTAATGAAATTATATAAAGCATTATAAATGTTGACTAACATATTACAATCTATGAAGTAACAGAATTTTTGTAGACTCTAATTTGTTTTGTATGATGTTGCAAACTATTAAACTCGTTAAACTACTCCAGTAGAAACTAAACTTGTGGTGTATAAGTTACCGTTGGACTTTATATTATATTTACTTTTATATTAATTATTTATATATTTGCACCTTAAAACTTGGCCGTATTTTTTTCCTAGGGATTCCCATTTTTCGGAGTTGAGCCAAGTCTTGTCGATGAAAACGGAAAGATCATCGAAGGAGAGGGAGAGGGATACTTGGTGTTCTCCAAGCCTTGGCCAGGCATAATGAGAACACTTTTTGGAGACCACAAGCGTTATGAGAAAGTCTATTTCTCAAAATTCAACGGATATTATTGCACTGGCGATGGTACAAATTCATATTGACGCTTTGTCCTTAAGATTATATTATTATTGAATAATATTTAAACAAAATAAAATGTTAAGAATTATATACCTATGATTAATTAATTATACTACATTTTTAATCAATCATTACGCAATTTTGTTACTTGATTTTTGACTAGAAAACGAATTTCTTGAAATTATGGTAGAATATTTCTAATATATATTGTCATCCACATAGGTGCTCGACGTGACGAAGATGGATTTCTGTGGGTGACCGGTCGTATCGACGATATGTTAAACGTATCTGGTCATCTGATGTCAACAGCAGAAGTAGAAGGAGTTCTTACTGAAGAGCCGCGAGTTTCCGAAGCGGCCGTCGTGTCCAAACCTCACCCGGTGAAAGGCGAATCCCTGTACTGCTTTGTTATTCTAAACGAAGGTGCTAAATTTGACGCGGAATTGATTGATGCATTGAAGAAACGCGTTAGGAATAGAATCGGTGCGTTCGCGGCACCGGATGTGATTCAGTATGCTCCAGGACTGCCCAAGACAAGGTCGGGGAAAATTATGCGGAGGATACTGAGGAAGGTGGCCCTCGGAGATAAAGACATCGGTGACACATCCACTCTGGCCGATCCGTCCGTTGTCGAGGAACTTTTCAAGAGCAGGCCCTAATTTATTTCTATGTCCTGCGTGACTTTTATGTTCCTAAATCATATTCCAAAACTTATTCTTAGTGTTAACTTATGTTTCGAAATAGATCAACGAGTGGGCTTGTTTACTTTGCACAATTTTTCAATGCGTGTTCCATGGCCTCCTTAGTTTATGGAACTGATTGCAGATTTTAGGATTATATTATCCGTAAAAAGCACTATTTTATTTATTAATTAGAGTCGGTATTAATGACTGCACATTATTTGTATAGGTATATGTGGGCTAAAGCGGTAGCACAACTTGAATTATTTATATGAAATTGTTTTTGGCAAAATATATATGTTATAATCATAAAATGATTGAATGTCACAAATATATTTAAATATATTATAATCTTCTCTAACATATTATATATTGTCGTATTGTTGGTAAAGTAATATTAGTCGTCTAATGTAAGCTAAGTGTCATTCCAAGAAGCCGCCCGCGCCAGTAGCAGATCGAAGATGTCGGGCATTTAGAGTATTCGATTGAATTTATTATAGTAGTGATTTACAAATGTGTATTGTTAACGCATAGAAGCTATTTTGATGCTATTATAATGTCCCATTTATTGAATATAAGTATTATTTTGAATTAGGACCTTTTTAACGGTCTCTATATATGCGTAATTGCCATATTATGCAATAAATTAGGTACTTTAGCGATGCGGTGCAATGCAAGTTCATCATACTTTAATTATGCTATTGTCATTTTCACATTAAAATTAATTATTATCATTTTCTTATTATCTATTTTTGAATATGTCTGAATCGAGTTTTATGTTGCTTTGTAAGCCACGTTAGTATAGCTCTAGACATATGTTATTTGTTAGGTACGTGTAGTTATATCGATATTGAGACTCTAAATTGGCTATTTGACAGTTTTAGAAAAGATATTTTAAAATATACGTACAGTTCGCGTCACGTAAAAAGAACGCTGGAAGAAGGCGGTGGGGGGGGGGGGGTGTTTGCGCATGGGTACATTCGCCCACGAAATTACTAAGCCTATTATTATTTTTTTAACTAGTCTTTCGCTCGCGACGTATATTGGTTATTGGCAGGTACATTTAAAAATATATTAGATAGAATGTTATTAAATAAAATTCTATTAATTAATAAAATATGTTTGATTCAGCGTAGAATGTTTAATCTACTTACAAAAAATTTAATTAATTCGTTTAATATATATTTTTTTAAATTATTAACTGCATTATTATCAGACTTTCTCTTTATAAAACAATATACGTCATAAATATTTTTTCTCTATTTTTTATATAAAACCATTTCGTAATTAATAACTTTTGTGTGCGCGATGGTATTTTGAACTGACGAACCAATAGCGAGCCGGAAAGCATGCGGTGCGTGCCTCGACGTCCCGCACCCCGCGTCTTACCACCAAATTGGCCGATAAATCGCCTCTGCGCAATTTGACAGCCAGCGTTCTTTTTACATGAATTATAGGTTTTATTTTATACCTTTATTCTCAAAAAAAGTTATTTATTCGAAAAACAAAATATTTTTCTTTCAGTAGTTTGAACATACCCTAGCTACTGTGTCTACTCAGTAGTATTGTATCTAACTTATTAAATATTTTATCTTTAGAATTGTCAAAGAGTCTATTGCACCTCTTTGTAAAGCACAAGTGTAGTCATATGTTCATAAATATTGGTCACCTAATTACTGTCGCGTGTGTTATATGTATTACTTAATGTGTGCATCTGTTTATATCTATTATTCGCCTATAATTATATATTATTTACATATAATGTCTTTTGTTAAATGTAATATTTCATTAAATTCTATTAACTTATTACATATGATTATTATTAATTCTAAGCGCTTTACATTTGTGGCCGTACGATACTACGTATAAATGACATGCTAATGGCGTTGTAATGCAGAAATTAAGTAATTAAATATAATTCTTATTTTGAATGTATTTTTTGTTTAAGACAGCGATGTTGACCTTAATACGAAATAAACAGTGTAGTGGTCGGAACAGTATATAATATATTTATATATGATAAGATAGCTATTAAAGAAAATACATTATATTACGTCAATGTGTTTGAATTAAATTCACGGACATTCTTATTATTAATATTAATATAACGTGGTTTAGGTTTTTAAACAAATTATTTATTTATTACATTAAAATAAATTTATTTGTGAAGTATTAACAATCTAAAGCTAACTAACTATCCCTTTACAGGCTCTAAAAACAATCAAGCGATAAGGATAAGCGAATGATAGATTTAAACCTTAGTTAAAAATACTTGTAGTGGCTGAGTTAGAATATTGTTCTAACGTATAGACCGAGCGTAAGTAGAGAGAGCATGTAATCTATTTAGATTTAAGAAAGTAATTGTGATTGTATGGCAAAAGAAACATATCATTAAAAGTGATACACTATTCCCATGGGTTGTCAGTTATTTATGCCTGCAGATTGTACATAGTTCTTATATAAACACATTATATTATTATTTATTGTAACTGGTAACACATACTACTTACATGACCTTTACACCACAGTAGGTTCACAACGGTTTTTAATTTATTACTAAAACCAATATTTCACTAGCATTACAATCAATATTGACAAAAGAAGTTCTAAGCGAGCAAGACAAAAGGTAAGGTAAGTATACTTATCATAATTATTTAAGTTCACTCATACTGACACTACAATTGAATGAAGCGGAATCCGAGATGTTCTAAATGACAATTGTGTATTTAACACTCAATCGAACATATTGTTAAAACACTTGGACACCTACCCTCAATTGACATCAAATGAAACCGTTAAAACAAGTAATAATAAACCTAAAAGATTATTTAGTTCCCTATTCTAAGCAGCGCTAGTGTCGAAAGTTTTGCCCGCGAGATGTCGCTTTTAGTTCCAAATTTTGTAAAATGTAATTATAAATGGGTGGCCTAATCATAAAAAACTTTTCCTAAAGATATACAGACAATAATGGTACGTTAGAGATAGTTCAACATACAAATCTATTTTAATATTTAAAGGTACCATATGAACTAAGAAATGTTAAGACGTGTACGGTTTAAGGGTAGAGCCCTTACTTCCTACATATAAGTACTTTATAAAGGGCAAATGACGCTATGTATTGCCCTGAAATGATCAATGAAATAACGAATTTGATATCTCGATGTGAAACACTAACAATAATAAAAGAGAAACGCTAATCCCGCATCCAGGCCAGAATTATTTCTACATATGGATATTCGAGGTAATTATAGAAATATAAAATAATAATAATAATAATATAATGTTTATTCAGGAATAAGTTTATAGACTCATTATTTCAATCATCAATTTATCTTTTTCAACTTTTTAGTAGATCGATTACTTGAATTCTTGAAATAAATCCCATAGAAAACTACGCCTGCCGTCAAAAGGATTGTTGACAAGACCACTATATATTCCATACGATTTCTGTAAATAAAATATTGTATAAATAATTTGAACGACGATATTTTTATATTATACTCCAAAAAATACATTTTATTATTTGTCATCTTTATCATTACCTACATATAATTTGATTTCGTTAATAAATCTGAATAAATGGGGGGCTGAGGCCAGATGACCCTTGTAACAAAGGGAAACCCTGTGCCCATCTGTGGGATATTAAAAAAGCTGAATACACTGAGAGCCACAATATATAAGTATAAGCTATATTTTATTTCCAAACAGTGGTAGCCCAGTGCTAACGCGCTCCCTTGGATAACGGAGTTAGGCGGGTTCAAATCCGGGTCCGCACCTCTGATAGTTTCCTGTGCTAATCATTTCTCACATAATTACCACTTGTGTTACGATGAAGGAAAACATCGTGAGAAAACCTGCATCTCGAGAGAACCTAGCAAGTTTTTGAAAGACATGTGAAGTCCGGCCAGCAACATACAACGGGCAGTCATTGCCTAAGTGCGGAGACCAGCCGTGCAAAGAAGAAAGAAGGAGAAGAAGTCCGGCCAGCTAAGTGGACTAAGGCCTGATATCCCTCGTATTGAAGAGAGGCCCGTGTCCAGCGATGGGACATTTAAAGGTGCTGAATACATATTATAACTCCTTAGGCTTAGGTTTTGTTGACTACCTATGTCCTAGATATCATATTACAATCAATGAATATTTACTTACTCAAATGGAGTACCGCATATAGTATACCAATAGGAGCCATGTGGCGGTAGCTTGTTGTTTACACAGTGGAAATCGAAATAGCCTTCGTCATAGTCTTGCGCACAGAGGTATTTACGTTTGTATAGGGTCTATAAAGGAAAAGTAAACACTTTACTACTTGTCATTAATGTTAAAACGAACCAATATGGCTCAAATGTGAATAAGAATAAGAAAAAAAGTGTACAACACACACATACGTATGGTGATAAATAAATAATAAACATCAATTTAATATTATAAAACTTGTACCTGTCCGAAAGGCGTAGTTAGTGAAGCTTGTTCATCACAAGGACCTACTGGTTCATGTAGACCCACAGATACTTCTTTTGCAGGATCCAGAAAAACTACATAAGTCCAATATAGAAGGTAATGGGCGCACAGTTGAATCAACAATACATAATCCATTGATGTCAACCTAAAACAATATATTTGCTTACAACACGTAATAGTTAGTACTTACCTAACTAACTTCAAGTGTTATAACGATCGGCAAAAACAGGTAGATCCCACTATTTCAGTACCTAGTACTTATATACTGTAATGACGTCATCAACTAAATATTTTATAACTTTATAGAATGTAGCTATTAATAATATTTTTCATGATTATACGGTATACCTACTATAGATTGGTTTTTTTATTCGTAACAGACAACAGCTATATTTAAACAGGTGAATTCAACCGATACCGATCCTGTGCCGGTTTGTATAATTCTACTATAAATTATAAATCTATACAATTATTATAAAGCTAAATAGTTGTTTGTTTGGTTCAACGCGCTAATCTCAGGAACTACTGGTCCAAATCGAAAAATTCTTTTTGTGTTGGATAGTCCGTTTATCGAGGAAGGCTATAGGCTATATTACCGCGCGACTCAGTAAGAATTTGGTTTCCGGTCATAAAATGTTTTGTTTTAATAGCCTTTAATTTATTTTAGTAGACGAAATTAATACTATTTTTTAATACATCATTTAACTCGTTAAGGTCGTAAAATTGTCTCTTTGTCTCTGGTCTCTTTGGTTATTGTCGTGAGACAATTTTATCGAAAATTAACCATCTGTTGTGAAAATGTTAGCGATTTCGAACACCTACCTAAATAAATTAAAGGGACTATAATAAATTTTAGACATAATGTTTCATTCACAATCGATATCTAAAAAGAAATAGTTGTAATTTTATTTTTACAAACTTCCGGGTTCGATTCCCGATCTGAGTACAAGTTTTTTTTAATGGATGATTGCAGTTTTTCTTGTTACTAAAATCGATGACATAGTACCTACCTAAGAACAGATCTTTGTGTGTCTTATAGTTTCAGACTTCCTCATACTGACCGATTCGAATGTTACACCCGGTATAGATAAATAGTTTAAGTGTGTACTTAGAGTGTCGGCCCAAACTAGAGGATACGCATAATCTATACTTAACATGTTTAAGCTACATTCCATACATTCAAACATTTGCTTCATGAGAAATAAGTCTCGCAGCCTTGGGATCTTGGTGTTCATATTTAAAATATTTTTGATATACCATTTTTACCGAAAGAAATAACATTTTTTTAATCGCATTTCCCGCGGCTCCGCCCGCGTTCTAAAGACCGGAAACATAATAATTTCACATACCGTGTGATGTTTTATAGCCGGTTTGTAACGGTTAGATGAGAATTCTCTGAAATCTCATATTTTTCCGCAGTAAAAACTATCATGCATTGACCGGGGTAACTAGCTATCATCATACCAAATCCATCCAGTAGTTTACTCGTGATGCGGTCACAGACAGACAGATAGGCAAAAATCCTAAAAACAATAGATTTGGCCTCTATATCAATAATAATGTCTATTTCAATTAGTTTCCAAAAAATATTTAATTTACAGATTTGAGTCGGTTAGAATGTTATTATAACACTAGATTTAATGATATAAACATTGGTATGAAGGTACTACCTACTTGTTTATGGTTAATTAACATTTAAAATAAATATTAAAAACATATTAACTACAAATAGGTAGTGATTTTACTTACTTTTCGTTAATTTTGTCACGAGGACTTAAAATACCCAAAAATATAACAGCAGAGAAGATAGAGAATAAAAGGATGACAGTAACTTCAGTGTGAATTTTAAAGACATCATGCAGAGGGTGGTAAATTGGAATAAATAACAGAACACCTCCAGGCATACCCAATGCTGTAGCTATCAGGAGAGATTTCCACTCAACACATTTTCTGAAACATTTTATTTTTTATGTAATACTTGGTTTTTGACACAAAAATATAGACTACCAATAACTATTAAATTTTCACTTACTTAGCTGAAGTCCATTGTTCAACATTGGGTGCCATCCATCTTCTACTTAAATGGAAAAAGAAATAAAAACTTGCAGCAAATGTCACATGGAAGTAATAAGAATTCCATGGCACCCAATAATGACGATCATAAATATTAGGGTCGGTATCATGCCATGTCCAGTGAACGAATTTCACGGCCACTATATCATAAGGAATGTCTATAAGAAACGTTAACAATCCCACTGCAAACGGCTGTGCATATATCGGCAACCTTAGCTTATAAGCGGCATATGCTGCTTGGTAAATAAAGGCCGGATCTGAAGTTTAAATAAATTTATTAAGTAGAAGAATATGTAGTTTTAAATTGAAATTAAGTAACTGTATCATTAAAATATTATTACATAAAAATACTATATGTAGTGGAAGTCGAGCCCCAAGAAGTATGATGGGTGTTTGGGAATGCCAAAAATTGTCGAACTCTGGTAGTACAAAATGCCAAAAATTATCCGCGTAAATACCATGCAGCAATGTACCCAACCAAAAGTATGGCCACCTTCCTCCTTTACTAAAAGCTGAAAAATTTTTTATATTATTTTTTTTAACTAATAAAGTACTTTATAAGAAAGTAAACAAGTGGCAAAATTAATGTTTACCATGAACCAGTGTAGCCAAACCTGCAAACATATATAGTGCTTGAGATATCAAGTACGATGGTTGTGCATTCCATAGAGGCTGTATATCATTAAAAGACACAAGCCATTGCCACCACTCCTGAAATTCATAATATAAAATATATAATATTATGTCCTATATAGTACATACATACATGCATATATAATACAATTCTTATGAGCCAAATTTGTACACTAAATAATTTTGGGAAAAAATTGTTTTGTATTTTTTTGTTTTTTAGTCTGAGAAATTCTTTTATTATAATACTTTTTATAAAACCATTTTCACATATTTTTTACTAAATATATTCTAAACAATATAACTTGTAGGAAAGTGGTAACATCCTCAGTAAAAATGGTAGTAGTCGTGAAGTTCTGATGATATTTATAAAAACCTACCTAAATAATTTATACTTAATCTAAGTATTGAAATAAAGTTGTCCATCATGTATCTGCTTAGCAAGAGAAAAATACTCACTCACTTAATTTGTGATAAATAGATATAATATTATTTACATAATATCAATGATGCACTTTATACAAAGTGTATGTATGTACAAATTTTACATGCATATAGTAGGTACATTTAACTATTGTTGCATTAGGGAAAAAAATGTCTGCTATTACATAATGTTGACCCTAGAAAGTTTGAAATGTACTATATAATCTTCATACAATAATATAAGCACCTACTTACCTATGATTTTTTTATTTATATTATAGTGATAACATTATTGTTTTATTAAACAACTTCAAAATAAGAAAAGGTTATCAATTTGACCCGAATGTTTTTATCTACAATATTGTAATGGATTTCTCTAACAATCACGTAATCACGTTGGTCTTAAGAGTCATTAGTGTATGTACCTTCATTTGTATGTTTGTGTATGTATTGCTCTGAAGTCTGAACCTGTCGGATTGTATTTTTTTGAGTTTAAATTTCCTCATGGAACATTGGTTGACACATCTTCTTAATATAATATGAAACAGTCAGGTTTGTTCGAACACTTATAACTCAAGAACAGCTGGACCGATTATATAGATAAAAGGAAAAACATTTTCCCATAAAAATGTTCATGGGTTTCGTAGCTGTGAAACATTTTAAGGTCATCCCGTCGAAGTCGATACGGTAAACTCTCGCCTCAAATTATAGAACGTATTTAAATAAATGTTTTGAATCGACAAGATATAACTACAAGATTCGGATAATGGTATATTTAAAAATGAAAAATATGTAGTACTTAATGAATTAACAAAAATGACCGATTTCAAAACGTTACAAATCGAAACTAAAAAGTCAAAAAAAAGTCGGTGCTAGCCAAGAAGGACTATTTTATCCTGTCTTTGCAATGACCTTTCGAACGGATATTTTGATTATACATATTTACAAATTGATAGGTACATTAATTAAATTGCATTAAGATTATTTTTTTTGGCTGGCACCGACTCCAACAATAACTAAGTAATTTAAATAATTATTTTATTATTTTTGTTATTATTTTTGTATTTTTAGTTTCGATTTGTAACGTTTTGAAGTCGGTTTTCATTTTTGTTAAAAAATAATTTATTTTTATTTTTTAGTGGAAATTATATATTTTGTTTAAATATAATATGGGTAGGCTAACAAAACTACTGCTCAATAAGTCAGCGAAGTTTCGGAGTGAACGACTATAGTCAATCGAGATTTGTCAACTTTAATTTTCCACGTGAATCCTAGACGTTATTAAGATTTACCTTCTATTATTAGATCAACCTAATATCCTAATCTCGAAGGTATACAACTATCGGCTCATAAGTACATATAATACTAAAAGAATTTTCTTTCAACTCCTAACCGTTGAGGAGATATACCTTACATCATCACAAATTCTCGAACAGCTTTGGAAAATATATGATAAACGTAATAAATGCCTATAAAATTTGAGAGTTGCCCTCGATTTCCCTAGGATCCTATCATCAGATCCTGATTTGGTGATAATGTGAATATCTTGGAAGTATACCCGAACAACAAAGAAATTTGTAATCGGCCAACATTTGACGCAGAAATTAATGAACAAACAAAAAATAACCGTTGAGGAATGGTACTTCTATCATCAGCTCATCCACATGAGATGATGATTTTCAGACGCAAATGCTTGAGCATCTTTAGAAAATATATCAAAAACATATTAGGTGCCTATAAAATTTGAGAGTTGCCCTCAATTTGCCTGGTATCCCATCGTCAGATCCTCACTTGGTGACAATGGGAAGTATACCCTACCGAACAAAAGGAAAAAAATTGAAATCGGCCCACAAACGGTCAACATAATACAACTTAATGTAATTATACTGGAAATAATTCGTAAATATACAAACTTGATTGGGATTGTCTCTACAATCCGAGCTAACAAATATATTTATTAGAAAAACAAAGAACACAATATATTATGTAGCTGATGCGAAGGACCAGCGAAATACAAGTTACAACATCTGCGGTCCGCAAACAGAGTTAGGATCACCAAAGCCACTACATTCGCTTTGATCAACCACAAATCAATCTTTTTAATAAATTTCCATAAAGTTTTAAGTTCTAATAACAAAAAATAAACTTTCAGATATTAATTATCCACATATACTTTAAACATTTGTAAATTTTTGTTCTCAACTTCAAATATATAAATATAAAAATAATATTTTTTTTATTATTTCATGTAAGTAGCTTTGTGCCGAGTGAAGCGAGTTTTGAATACGGGTCTCGCAAGGCGTACGTCTAATTTTCAAATATGAAGCATCTCTAATTTCTTACATAATTATCACTTATCCTACGTCCTTGAGATAATATTGAATATTTTCAGACACCCACTTTGTCAATTTATTACCCACTAACTTTATCTCATAATAAGTAACAAATATGAAACATTTTTAGTGTACTTATTCGTTTATTATTTTAAAGATAACAATGCGTAAATAAGTAAAAACTAAACAATGTTTGCCTAAAACGAATCTAACTATCTAAAAAAATCTAGTAACAAAAATCCTTGGAGTGATTTTTCCGTGATGCAGTCTCACACAAAAAAAAACAACTATGTATTTCTCTGTACATTTGTTCTTTGTATCATTAAAATATTGACAAATGAATAACCGTTTTCAAAAAAATATGCAATGCTCAGATTTGGGAAATAAATAAATAAACATCTAACTTTAAACACCTAATAGGGCTTCCACACGATACAATTTGATTGCCAATTTGATTGGCCAATCGGATTGGCTACAATTTGATTGTATCGTGTGGAAGCCGCATAAAACGTATATTTTGCTAATTACTAAAACTTTTACATTTAAGACTCGTTTGGCTCAGTTGGTAGTGACTCTGCTTTCTGCGCCTGCGGTCGCGGGTTCGAGTCCCGCTGGGGGCATTCATTTGTTAAGCACAAATGTTTGTTCTCAAGTCATGGGGGTTTATATTTATAGTATGTATGTATTTAAAAGTTATATATGTAGTATATCAACTATCTGGTATCCGTAACACAAGCATCGTAGCTTACCACGGAAGCTAGCACGGAACTAGCTTACCCTCTATCTGTCCAGTGATTTTATCGTGATGCGAAATTTCAATTTCTTAAAACTATAGATTAAGCATATTTCAATAGGATTAACCAAAAAATGTTCAATATACAGATTCTAATGAGTTAGAATTGTATTATATGCACATATTATTTCAAATAATCACGTAAATCTAAGGAAATATTATACTTTTGTAGATATAAAAAATACCTATCTACATTTACATAAGAAAATATCTCTAATTAAATATAATTAAAATATACGTTATAATATAGTACAAAAAATTGCAAGCAAAATATACGTCAGAAAGGCTTAGCAAGATCTTGTGAAACTTACCATTTCATTATCTTCAAGTTTCATGTTTTAGCGCAGAAATACGTATGTTACGGGCAACGTATATCGGCTAACTGACCGTTAGCAGTGGTCCGTTAGGCCGTAGCAGAATTCTCTACGAAATGAAATGACCTTTATCAGTAATTATCCATGTAAATGAATGAGAAGAGACTATTATTATTAAGTTATGATATTGATATGTAGAAAAATTACGTTTTCTGTGGTCAGTTATTGGTATGCGATTTTTAAAAATTTATATATCAGTGCCAAACGGCTCAAAATATCGTAAAATATTTAAAAATCTTAGCAGTATAGTAGTGGTTGGAAAATTTAAATGATTATGTAAATAGTCCAGACTCAGAAAAAGTTTTGGAAGGGAGGTGGAGTTATCAATTTATACGAATTAATTTGACGCTGTTACAAATTATATTAAATTTCGTTACGGACTAGGTGTTGCTCGTGGTTTCAAGCGCCTGTGTTGTGTCATGTGTGGGTGCTCTGATTGCCGTGTTTTAGGATACGGCAATGATTGTTCTTTCCTTTCCTTTACCAGTGTTCATTTTTGGTTGAATTTTCAGCTTTTGTCACGAATTAAAATACAATATTGTTTACATACAAAAATTTTGTTAGAAAGGATCAACCGAAGGAACAACCGAATACACTACTTTTTGAAAATCGATTTCTCGATTACCGCTAAATCCTCATTTCATTTGAAAAAAAATTCTCCAACCTAAGACTGAAGGAGCAGCACAACTTTGTTATTTGTTACAGGATGTATTTTCAAACACAAAGTTTTGACCATTATACTTATTACCATAGAGAAAAGCTTATTACCATAGAGCATAGAGTAAAGCTTATAATCTGTGACTTATACTGATAAGTCATAATGTATAAATATTATGGTCATAAGTGAAAAGTAGGGATGGCGATTCTTTTCGAAAAACATCGATTTTTAAATCGATTCGAATCGTGACCTAATAAATCGATCCACAAAAAAATCGAGGCCAATAAGATCGATTTCTGAAAAATCTATCTTTTTCTCAAGTTTTTGTTTCATTATATTGTATAAATCTATTTTATTAAAAACAAGATACATATTATAATTTAACGATCTCTTATCAGTATAATCAAGTAATTCGATGATAAAAATATTTTTATTACCATATCAAAACATCAGATCAGGTATAAAACAAAATAATTATTTTTTAAATGTATTGGTTTACAAAGATAAGAAAATAAAATAATGTAGCTTATAGTTCCAAATTCTTAATATCTAAACTTTTTAAAAACAACAGTCTGTCAAGTCTACAGGGATCCAAGAAGAGGCGAAGGAATCCAAACATACAGCCATCTCGCGAGTTTTTGAATAATTAACCCTTTAACCGGCAGCCGGCAGCACTCGTATAATACGGGTATATTCAATTAATTGTAAATACTTTTTTGGGTTATACCAAAAACTAAAATAAAATCGAATGTCGATTTTCGACGGTGAAATATCGATTCACTGAATCGATACAGTACTACATATCGATTTAAAAATCGATCTTTTTGGCTACAAAAATCGATTCCTCGATTAATCGATCTTAGATCGCCATCCCTAGTGAAAAGTGATAACTTTCTGAAAGCAAGATGTCAATGTTTAAAGGTATTAACAAAGTATTAAATAATTATAGAATTTTTAATAAAAATACTGTTACAAATGTCAAAGTGGATATCTTCAGGTTTAATAAGACTTTCACCCATTCTATTCGACTCAAAAAAACAAAAAATAAGGAGCCCGGTGAGGTCATAAAATGGGTACTTTTGGTAAGGTTATTTAGTAATTTTAGTTTTATTTTATTAGTTATAGTGATAATGATATAAAAATATTTTAACATTGAAATTTATTTTCTTCTATTTAATGTCTAATTTTCAATGAAATATAGTCAAGAAATATAAAATAATTATCATAAAGAATATTACAATTTTGTACTTAGCTTCTTGTGTGAATCTACAAAAATCTTCGCCTTTATTTTTTATTTCATTTGATTAATTTTTACTGTATATTGTAAACTCTGCGACAGGATGGTCTTCCAATTACACATTATTACACATTAAATAATATGTATTCGTCTATTCTTATTATAATTATATATTCCACAGCAAATATTACCAGCAATACTTTCAACAGCAATTATATTATTCAATCTATACTGTCCGAAGTAATGAATCGAAATGTGTCACTCACCGATTAAACAGAACTTATAAAACCTTATCCCACCCATTTAACAGCGCCATCAGGTAGTCAATACAACTCCCAATAAAGTAAATTGATAATAGAATAAAAATAGTCAATACCAGTCCATATTCATTATCCATTAAATACATAGAAGTTAACAATATAGACAAGAATATTGCATTGTTTCTTAGTACAAGTAATAAGCTTGATAAATTGTTTTGTTTAAGGTAATGCCAGTAACATCCTTTGGTTTAGGTTGCTGGCAAGTTTATCGTCTGCAGTGGAAACTTGAACTCATAGATATGTTACATGCAAAAACTAACTCGAAACCTATTGAAATACCTCATGAGTAAGATTTTATTGTAAATTGAAAATAAATACTGGATTTATTTTATTTATATTCAGAAAAATATGATCACATATTTATGTAAACTAGCCATTCCTACGGCTTTGCTCGCTTTTTAAGGCTGGAAACCAAATTCCTCGCAGAGGTACTCCCGTTCCTCTTCCCTCCATCTTGCATGCATGACACAGTGATCATTATTTTGTTGTGGGGTTATATTAAAACTATGATATCTTGTAAGATATTCATTGAAATAAAATGATGCCTAGAGCAATTTTGTTCAAAATTAAATACTTGTGATGAATAACTCATTTATTTAGGTCAAAATCAAATCAATACCATCTCTATAAAACACCTTCGCAAGTAATGCATTATCTCAAAACAAATTTAATTACCATAAAAAAGGTTATAGACAGTCAACCTTAAAAGATAGACATATGCTATCACTGACCTTTTTTGTTAAAGGGGAACAATTCTGTCATACATGATTTTTCCATAACTTTAACGGTTTACGCCGTGTACGCAACAGAAGCTGTCAAAAGAAATATTTTTCTCCCCTTTTTGCAACATTTTTCATTGATGCTCCGCTCATATTTAAACTCTGCTTGTGACAGTGGTAAAACCTGTTAAACACTAATAAATTTTTAAAATTTATAAGCACATAATTGAATTTTATTTTATATATTTTTAATCTCTTTCTATTCTAGTTTTAAAAAACTAGAGCAATTGGAATATAGACCAGTTAAAGTAAAGGGAGTGTTCCTCCATTCCAAGGAAACTCTAATGGGACCACGTGCTCTTATTGAAAATGAAGCTGGTTTACCCAGAACAGGGTCACTTGTTTCAGACCCAAAAAAAAATCAAGGATGGCTTGTTATTACTCCTTTCAAATTATCTGATACTGGGTAAGTGATGCATGTGATTACAGTGACTTAACCAAACAGTTAAATTTTTAACCAAATAGTTAATTAAATTTACACTGTGGCATTGAACCAGAGATTTTAACCAAAAATTTAGGAAATTAAGTATGTTTTTAGCTTTCAAAAAAATCTGATAAACAAACGAAAATAATTATAATACATAAAAATCTATTAATGAATCCTTTAATGTCCTGTATTGTAAATTTTTTTGGATCACTCTAGACAAGAGTGGCTCTTAATAGATATCATTGACGACAATTGGAGGAGGCCTTTGTCAATAGACACACAGATATTAGAGATACTATCTGAATTTCAAAATTATTAATTTTTAACAATTTTTTTAATATGTTCTTTTACCTGAATAAAGGCAATTTTTTCTTTATATGTTGTGATTAGAGAAGTAATACTCATAAACCGAGGATGGATTCCTTCACATATGCGATCAAAAGAAAAGCGTCAGGCATCTTTAGTTGAGGGTGAAGTAGAGTTAACAGGAGTTGTCCGTCTGACAGAAAAACGCAAACCATTTATGCCAAAAAATAATCCTGAAAAAAACTCATGGCTATACAGGTATGTTTAAATGTTTTAGAATATAAGTTTCTATCATTTTTATATTGTATGTATTCAGCCCTTTTTAACGTCCCACTGCTGGGCGTGGGCCTCTCTTCAACAAGTTCAGGGGGTTCAGGCCATAGTCCACCGCGTTGGCCTAGTGCGAGTTGGCGGACTTCACATGTCGAGTTTCGGTTGCTAGGTTTTCTCAGACATGCAGGTTATCTCACGATGTTTTCCTTCACCCATAAGACATGTGGTAATCATGATAGAAAAGATTCGCACATGAAAATCTCAGAGGTGCGACAACCGGATTCGAACCCGCATCGCTCGGTTATCAAAGCGAACGCGCTACCGTTGGGTTGCGTTACTACCGCAGTCTCACATAAGATGAAAAATAGTTAGAATAAAAATAAATAAAATACTAATAATAAAACTGAAAGAAAAAAAATATACACATACATAATAGTTTTAATCAATCAATAAATTAATTTTCTAAGTAACTAAAAATCCAAGAACCATAAAATTAAGTATGTAAGTTTTATTATGTAAGTATATTTTATATTACATCTTCCTGTAAGCAAATAATGTTTCATTTTAAAACATCTTTCTATATAATATTATTATTATATACAACTAGCGACTCGCCCTCGCTTCGCTCGGGCTCTTCCCTGGATTTAGCACAGGCAAAGCCGCGGGATCCGCTAGTTATGCATATAAACCTTCCTCTTGAATCACTCTATCTATTAAAAAAAACCGCATCAAAATCCGTTGCGTAGTTTTAAAGATTTAAGCGCACATAGGGATATAGGGATATAGGGACAGAAAAGGCGACTTTGTTTTATACTATGTAGTGATTAGGGTTGTAGCACATTAGTCTATTCTATGTGTCACTGTAATGTGATAAATTATATTTATTATCTAAATTTAATAATAAAAAAGGGTAATAAATAAAAAAATATAATAACTTTTTAGTTCACATTGATTTGCTCAAGATAAATCTTGACAATACACTTTTTTTCCAGAGATTTGGATCAAATGAGTGCTTATTATGACTGTGCTCCAGTTTGGTTAGATGCCAAAGGTATTTCGGATCCACCGGAAGGCTGGCCTCTGCCTAACCAGACAAGAATTACCCTGAGAAACGAACATTTTTCGTACATTGTCACCTGGTTCATGTTGTCTGGATTCACTGCTGTTATGTGGCATCGTTACTTTATAAGAAAGTTGCCACTCTTGTGAATGATTTTGGTGGATTGCATGAGGAATTAATGTTGTAATATTTATTTGTAAGAACAATGTTATAAATTTGGTTTAAACTTTTACATTAATAAATTGTCTGCTGTTATATATGCCATTTTACTCTAACCATCCTGTCTCGCCATATTTTCGTACTATTTAAAACTACCGATACCAGATAGTTGATACCTTATACATACATCTCAAAGCTGGGGTCAACGCATGAGCAGCATACAACGCACGCTTATTAAATAGCTCGGTAGCATGTGAACCGCCCTTCAATCACTAATTAGAAGTGAAATAGATACGCAATCAGCAACAAAAGCATGTCTTTACTAAAAAGGGACAGTTGTAAAATGAACTTTGTGTGGGTTATATCTGTGTATCTAGTTTTTATTAATGATCAAAAGATACGGCTTCAATAAAATTTATATATAAGTAGTAAACTAAACAAGTTGTAAACTCGCATTACGAGCTTGTCATGTTGCATCCAAATCAGTTAAGCCTTAAAATTTCGTATGAAGGATGTGTCTCCAGAACCTGTAATTGTCTTTCCCGTGAGAATGAGATTTTCCTGAAGTGAAAGACAATACCTTTAATGTTGACCTGAGTAAAAAGTTATCATTACGTAATTTTTAAATAAACAGCTTTTAAATATTCTTATTGTGGACTGTTGGTGTGTTTTATTCTCTATTAAATAAATAAAATGCCAAGTAAATTGAGATCTATTTATTTCATAAAGAAATATATAATTTATACATAATTTTCTTTAATCAAAAAATAAAATTACTATTTAAAAATGACAAAACTAATGTTAATGTTAACTAATTACATTATTAAAAAAAACATGAAATACATTTAATAAAATAAAACTAACCTGATATCAAATAATTATAAAATGTTACTAAAGCAAAACAGTCATTTCAATGAAATTATTGAAACTTATTAAAAATATAATACATTCTATATACCTATAACGTGTAAACTAAATTTATTGAAGTACTCCTAATGTCATCTTAAAATAAAAATTATTATATAGTACCGTAAAACGGGGTGAATAAGGACTCAGGGGTAAATAGTGTCAAATCGAGGAATCTAGTTTAGAAGCCACAAAATAAAAAATCAAGAACTTCCAATTGCTACCCTTTTTTTTCTTCTAAAAGTAGAATATATTATCTTCTAACTGGCAACACCGAAGCGTTGTGAAGTTAGTAAAAGGTGTCAAAAATCTTCTTTCAAATAAGACTGTAGATGTGAGGTTGCGGTATTGTTCCTTAAGTTGACCGTTTTTGGAAATTCTAGTGTTTTTTGACAACGTGTGGAGTTAGCCAACGATATAATACATATCTTTAAGAAGCTACACAAAAAGAGGTAAGTCTAGATTTTACATAGTTTTTGTTTGAAATCGTTTTCTTTAAAACCTCTGGGATTGTTTATTTTTTCGAGGTGAATAAATACGGGAACGGGGTGACAAGTGACGGCTAAAGTACAAATAGAGTCGCCTATAGTTGGTAAATAGGGACATATGAAAGTTGATTAGGAACGGTAAAGTTTGAATAGGGTCAAGGCTGCTACAACATGAATTGAACATTTTATCGCATTGTTTTGCAGGATTTCACTTTTTATTAAAATAAGGCATTTTCATTTTATTTATTTTAAACTTATATACAAGCATGCGTACAAGGCGAACTAATAAGAAGTAATAAGAGATACATAGGTACGAACTTGTATGATTTAAAAAACAAGCCTACAAACAAATAATAAAAAAATACGTAGTACGTTGAACTAACAATATATGGGTCTTCGTTGTTTTATGCATTTTAATATTTTACATTTATAGGTTTCTATATTCTTTAAATTTCTTTACGCTTTTATTTTCAACTTAAAAAAACCTGGAGGTTCTAAATTCGACTGTATGTTTTTTGTTTGGTTTGTATGTGGCGCTATTACTCCGTCATTATCGTGAATTGATTTTGATGTTTTTTTTTGTATGATAGGATATAACATCAGTGCAGGCCTCATAATAAATTTTATCAAAATTGGTTCATCATTTTTTTTAGAAAATTGACGAAAAATATAAACATGTATACACATTTTTACATAGATTTTATAATATTATAACGCTAAGTAGCTTTCTGCAAGATATCGAAGTCGATCGGTTTTAACGTTTTTAGCGTACAAAATTTTGTCTTATGTGATTGTTAAAAATGGGTATGTGGATACTTGATTTCTATAAAATAGATGGGTACTCACCTACTACAGTAAATAAATAGCGACGTAGGTAACCTAACCTTGATTGTTGTTATTTTCAGAAATGCCTCGTGTATATAAACCGGGTGGTACAAAACACTACAAAAAATATGATGAGTTGACTATGCAAGTTGCGCTTATTATATTATAATAATTCAAATTTATCACTGGGAAATATTAGTGCAAAATATGATATTCCTAAATCGGTCTTACAAAGACATAACACCAGGTTTATGAAAAAGCCAGGAGGTCAACCAGTTTTAAGTGCAGAAGCCGAGGAATACATAGTCGAAAATCTTAATCATTGTGCTGAGTGGGGATACCCTTTAGATACTTACGACCTGAGGGTATTGGTTAAAGGTTATTTAGATAGATCTGGCATAACTGAGAAAAGATTTCGAGATAATTTACCTGGTCCAGATTTTGTGAAAAGTTTTTTACAAAGAAACAAAAACAAAATTTCATTACGAATTAGCCAAAACATAAAAAGATGCCGAGCGTCCGTTTCACCGCAAATTATAGAAGAATATTTTATTGAATTGGAGAAATCCTTAGAAGGAGTGCCAATGTGTAACGTTGTAAACTATGACGAAACAAATTTATCGGACGATCCCGGAAGAAGAAAAGTTATAACAAAAAGAGGCGCAAAATACCCGGAGAGAGTCTTAAACCATAGTAAAGCGTCTACATCAATTATGATGGCAGCTGCTGGTGATGGAACTTTACTACCTTGTTATGTCGTCTACAAAGCTAAAAATTTATACGAACCTTGGTTTCAAAATGGGCCGAAAGGTTGCAGGTATAACTGTACTACTTCTGGGTGGTTCGACAGTATCACGTTTGAGGACTGGGTCCGTACTGTCGCGTTGCCATATTTCAATAACAAAGATGGAAAAAAAATACTCATCGGAGATAATCTTTCATCCCATTTGTCTCTAGACTTGCATTTTATTTTTCTTCCTCCAAATTCGACACATCTAACGCAACCGCTGGATGTAGCTTTCTTTAGAACAATAAAAGGTGCCTGGAGGGACATTTTATTTCAGTAGAAAAAGACCGATGGCCGTACTTTACCTACTATTCCTAAAAGTGTCTTCCCTAGTCTTTTGAAAAAATTATTAAATCGCATGGCAAACCAAACAAAATCAAATATACTCTCAGCATTCATGAAATCTGGCATAAGCCCTTTAAATAAAATTAAAGTTTTGGAAAGATTACCAGGAAACGCCTGTGGTGAACAATCCTTTGATAGAGATGCTCTTGATGAGACAGTAGTAACCATGTTAAAAGAAATGCGATATGGCACTGGAAATAACAAACCATGCAACAAGAGAAAGAAAATTGAAATAAAACCAGGTCAAAGCGTGTGCACTGATACAGAAGTAATCCTAAGTACTGCTAACAATAGCGACCAGGAAGAAAGTAGCTTTTTGAGCAATGAATCTGATTTGGAAGAAAACCTACAATTATCAGAGAGAATATCTGCATCCAGTACTAATAATGAATCTGAATGTCACGACAGTGAAATTCAACCAAAGTCTACACTTAAGCAAAATTATAAACCTCAACACAAAATTGCAAAACTGATTCCAGAAGATCGAAAGAGGAAATTCGAAGAAAAAGCTTCAATGGCAATGACTAACATGACTAAACCTAAATTGGAACCTACCATCGATTCAAACACTTCAAATCAACCTAACCAAAAACTAGAAAAACAGAAGAATTATGTCAAAAGGGAACAAAACAAAAGAACTTTATCAAAACCAGGGTGTACGGATAAAGTTGAAACGGAACCTATAAATAAAAAAGCGAAATCAAATTTAAAAAAGATTGTGACACAAGAAACACATAAAGAAGTTAAACAAGGACAACTTTGTAACGAAGCGATTAAACTAAAACAAGAGTCATGTCATATGGTTAAAGATCAGGAAAATCGCAATGACGAGTACATTTTTAAAAAGCCAACGACTCTAAGAGAGTATAAAAAAAATAAAAACTAAGGAATAAATAAGCCAAATCAGGAAACAAAGGGAAGAGTAGTAAGAATGGACACCGATAATAATACAGAAGAAGTGACTATTTTTAACGATGTAAGCAACTTAGAGCTACTAAATGATCTCGACAAATTCGATATTGAAAATATGCCTTTAATTTTCGAGTGATTTTGATGTCGTAAAAGAAATAGAAGTAGTGACTCCTCAAATAGAAAAAGAATATACAAAAAGAGAAATTATTAACACAAAGGAGAAACTAGATGTTGTAGACATACGTCTTAAAAATACCACAAGCAATATAAAAGTCACTTCAATTGAAAACTTTATTAACAAAAATGTTAAAATAGATTTAAGTCAATACAGGAAGATATCTTTGAGTGATCCACTTAAACCCAAGACAAAAGGGAATAATAAAAAATATTATACCAAAGACGAAGACATATTACGTGTTCTCATGGACAGTACCTAAACTTGGATAGGTTCGTAAGAATAATATAAATAGAAATTCTCTTTGCTTAAAACTTTGAAGATTAAGAAAGTGTTAATTTTTGAGATAATTATTTTTATAATACTGATTGTTCCTAATTTTTATTTTTATACGACCTGATGGTTCCTAATTTTGTTATTTTTAAATGTCTAGATAAAAATTAAATTGGTTATATATAATATGTTAAATTGGTTATAGGGATAGGTTTTACTTAGGTACCCAAATTCTACAGGTATAATATAAGGTACTATAATAAAAATACGTGATTTCTGTTATAAATACCTAGATAACAGACAAAATATTTTTTATATAGATAGTATTTATATACCTAGTCTTTGCTTAAAATGATGAGTAGATTTTAAAAGTGTTAATTTTTGAGATGTTTATTTTATAAGGTGGTTCATAATTTGCTATTTTTCTATACAGGTAGTACAGAGTATTACTAAAAGTTATCCACAAGAGATCAATCAAGTGTAATTCGAACCTTTGAGTGTAACAACCTGTTAAGTAAAATATTTATGTTCTTTTATTTCAATAAAAGATTTTGGATTTATTGTATTATTTTTATTTCCAAAAATTTTAAATTTAATGAAGAAAATTAATCTTTTAGCAGAAAGTAATTAGTTCTTTTTTTAAATAGGAAAGAGACAACCCTACTAGTTTTTCCCAAGTTACCCATGTCTCGTTCCAGGTCACCCCACTTCAAGCATGAATAGTGTCCCTATTGCCTATATTTTTGTTAAAATATCTAAATTTTAACTAATTCTGGGGATATTTTTAACATTTACGAAAAGTATTAACTGCCGGAAACCCTTGGAAAGAGTTATCAATATTGCATTCGTCCTACAACATTGATTAATTTCAGTGACAAGTTCGATTTTGTCCCTATTCATCCCATTTTACAGTACCTATATAGTTTGTCCATTTTGTTAATTGTTTTTTGACAGCTCGCCGACTGACAAGCTATAGTGATGACAAAAGGACGTGATAATCGATTTCTCTTATTTTTTTAAGTATAAAATAATATTAATTTTTATATTTATTAATATGAAAATAAATATTACTATCGTAAAAATCAAGTGTGGTGGAGAGAACTAAGAGAATCACAATGTGATACGGGCCGTGACATTGCACATTTTGATAATTTATGCACACAAGAGTTAATAATTAATATAACTGAAGACATCTCTAATATAAATGATGATTCTAACTAATCATGTTAATAAAAGGAATTAAACTATTTTAGTTGTTTTATTTGTATGCCTTATACTAAGAAGAAAGTAAAAGTTTACTATAAACTTTAATATTTTAATTTATTGGTTTAAATCTTAAAATTTTTTTTCTTCCTTATTTAATAACATATTACACCTTATTTACATATTAGCGTTTATTTCTATCGATTATTTGTAATCTGTGGCACAATCGTAATAATCGTTATGTGTGGCACAGCAATAAGGGGGAGGTGCCCGTCCATGAAGTACAATATTAATGTGTATGACATTTTAAATTTAATGGCTAACCATTAAATACGGAACTTCATGGGCGTGAGCTGTCAAAAAACCATTAACAAAATGGACAAAGTATAATTATCCATACAATTAAATTTATACATGTTTAAAATATATTATGCTTGTTAAGTTCAATGTAAAATAACCAACAAAATTATGTCATAATAATATTCTTACCAACGTGGAGAAGGGGGTCTTAGCGCCACATTATCCGATTTTACATCAGATTCATAAAGATAAATGAAACTTTAACAAGATCCACATTTCGGTAGCACATGATTCTTACCAGTTTCTGATGGTAATTACAACGTAAAAGCAAATAATCATCTATAACCGAAAAATGGGGCGCAGGAATATCCTTAGAAAGGGTCGACGACAATCGGGAAAATTTAGAAATGTTATAATCCAATTTTGTAGCTCCGCTTGAGTCGTATTACCAATCGATGTTATAAAAGTGTTAAGAGATCGTTAGAATGACAAAACTTATAGTTGTGCCGGCACGAGTTTCGTACTAGCTTTACATGAACACAGGCAATATGAACTCAAAATTCAAGCGGGCAAGTCAAAATTCGCCACATGTATTTGTGGCACATGCTTGGAATCTATTTTTGGGCAGGTCTTGTAGTCGCATAGACCGTGTTCCTTCAGTTTCCACTCCCAGCCCATCATCTGTACCGCGTGCAGGGTTTCTGCTTCAGTGTGCTGACGTCGAAGCATACCTTCCTACAATATTAATGAATATATTAGAATTAAAATAATTATAAAGTAAACAGAGTATCGCTAACTTCAATCCAAGGCTTATTGTAAGACATGAATATGCAAAGAAATATATCAACCATTATTACTTTTATACAAAACATATATAATTAAAAAAATTATGTACCTTGATCTTTTCCCACTTATCATCTACTTCCTGTAGCCATGAGTTGATTTGCCGTCCGTTACATCGGGAGCGCTGCGCGTTGCGCTTCTCTTCCTGCTCCGGTGCCAACAAGTTGTAAACCTCCTTGTCGCGCAGTATTGTGCACACCGAAAAGGGAAGAGCCTGCCAAACAATAAATACTTTTAAAAGAAGAAGACAATTAGTTAAATAAAAAAATATTTTGGTACATTTGCACACAGCACCATGTACAGTTCTCGAGGCATAAGCTCAGCTTTGCATTTGTGTGAGTGATAGCTAAAAGCCAATAGCCGCGCATCAAAAACCAGTTAAAACGGGTTTAAACCAATCACGCAACGTCTATCCGTATCGTCTTGCCTATGCGTACACTGAACTCACACAAATGCAAAGCTGACCTTATGCCTCGAGAACTGTAGTTCCATGTAATAAATATATTTAACACATAGTATAATTTAATGTGTGGTCAAAGAAAAAGTAAAAATAAATTGAAATCGGTTCTTGTCAGTTTGAACGCTACAAACACACATACTGATACACATGTTAAACTATCTCAAGGATGAAGAAGAAGATAGGGATGCACAGGCAACCAATCAAAACAAAATGAAAAAGCTCGATCTTATATAAAAATAAATACATTTATGTATATCTTGGAAACTACTATAACAATTTGGATAAAATTTTATGTTCAGGTAAGGTTTTGCATTTAATTAAATTTAAAAATTAAACACAATTTCTATATCTTTTGCGAAAAACGCCGAGTAGAGAGCTTGGATATATTTTTAAATGACTTACTTGATTAGCCACAGCGCGTTCGGCGCGCCCGTGAACACGCAAGATTTCTTGCTCGACGGCCAAAACAAGCTTCTCTTTCTCTACTAGATGTTGTATACGCAACCTTGTCCTGTTGGAAAAGTATTTAAATAAAAATAAGGTATATGTAGATACGATAGAAGTAGTTATTTGATATATATTTATTTTATGTCCTCATTACCTTTCTTTTTCCTGAGACTTAAACTCACTAATCATTTGAGATGGTAAGTTTATCGGTATTTCCACCTGCGGCTCTGGATTCACATTATTTTGAAGAGTATAAGTACAACGGTTCATCAGATATTTGTTAAAATCCTTTGGTGGTTTAGGTTTTACGGGAAACAAGCTTTTCTGACGCCGGTCAATCTAGATAGAACAAAACAAATAATAATCATTTATTACCGCAAATAATAGAGTTGTACTGATTGAAGAAAAATCATTTAAGTATTTTTTTTTTCATATCAAAATATATCTTGAAAGTTTACTATTTACAATGCATTACAAATGCAATAATAACCTTACATTTATTATAATAATACTTTGTTATTGATAATATATGTAACCAAATAAATTTAATTACTTAGTAGATAATTTCATATAATTGTTATATTTTTATCTTCAAAACAGCAGATTTTTAATATGTTACTCATTGTGTATGTAACATAAATAACTTTGCATTATAAATTACAAGAAAAAAGCCTCTGAATTAAAATGTCGTGAATATAAAATTTAATTTAACTATTAACTATGTTATATATACACTAATCACCTGTTTACGTATATGAATGTACAACTGGTAGGGGTTGGAATGGGTGATGCTGTGAGAGTGGGTAGTGCTGTCTGGCACTTGCTCGCTCTTTGACTCCCGCGAGTGGCTGTCCTTGGACGATTTGATCTTGCGCTTCCTCGGATGCAACTCAACGGCGTGCCCTGGAGCTATTTAATAAAATCTCTATTAGCTTATTATTTTTATTTCACAAATAAAAAAAAACATTAATTATAAAAAATTAATTAGTGCAAGCATTTCATATTTTCTTACCATACATCTCCAAAAGTTAATGTGTTAGCATGTGAAAAGGTATCAAAATAATTTATTATGTGTTAGTTGCTAGTTAAGAAATAACTTCAAACAATTCAATTGTTTAATATATCACCTGACTCAGATCTTCCACCGGAACCAGATGTAGACGTAGCATGGTCGCCATCGTGTCCCTGTAATGAAGATTCAAAATAAGTCTAGTGAGCCTCACAAACTACGAATAAAGAGAGACAGATACATACATATCTACGGTCTCTACGGTGATATGGCAACTACTGTACTGTGCTATATATATACTTACTGAGCGTTGTGGACTTTTGTTGGAATGGAAAGCCTGACTGTGTCCTGAGCGATTCTCCGACCCAGAGGGAGAACTTCTCCCCTTATCTTTATCCCCGTCATTCGTTCTGTGGGAGCGAAGTACTCTTTGTCCTGCCTACAAGACAAGTATTTAATATTTTACGTACGTAATGTCTTACTACTTAAAACCTGTCGTGACATGTTCGTTGTTGATGCCTCTTTGTCTTAAAACGATGACTACATTGCGATAGGCAATACGCATGCTGTGTTCATAAGTAAGAATCTTTAATGATTAGTAGCTTGTTGTAGCACTGTATGGAGTCTAATATTATTGAAATGGAACACAAAATGTGTATGTTTATTGCACCAAACTGTTAATTCGTATAATATGTAAGTTTAAAACACTTTCACGCATGTGATTTAAAAAAGCAAGCCTTCATACCAAAAAAAAACAATTTCAATGAATCTGTTTTCCATAATCCTGGTTGCACATGGATACTTCCTCATTGTGTGCAATTTGAAATGATGTTAAAACAGTTAGTTACCTTGCTACTCTCTCCGGATCTTTTATCTTCGATGTTGCCATCGGAGCTGTCAGATGTTTGGCCGGTGTCAGTGCTGGTGCATGGTATCACGTAGGGCAGAGTCGACGGACCGCCTCGCCCCTTGCCACCGCCTCTTGAACCTGTATCATTTAAACACTGCATTAACAATTGTAAAATAATGTATCTTTAAATGATCTTACAAATGTAACGTAATATATATAAAAATATTTGTTTTTATATATTTTTTTGAGTTACGCGAGAAAAAATAAGCGTACTAGCCCTTTATTATATATAAAAAAGCCATAGATTGATTTCCACACACTCGAATGTTGTACAATTATTAAATCAATTCACAAATATTATATACTAGCCGTTTCCCGCCCGCTTCGCTGGGCGAATTGACAAAGGAAATAAATTACATTTTATGTTTCATTTTTTTTTCATATTTTTATTATTCTCCTTTTTTTTTATTTTCCTATGGACATAATAGGCCCCGCGGATAGAACTGTAAGCATCGATATTGTTTAGAGTTACACAAATTCCAAATTCCATCGATTTAGCCTGTATCTTCCATCCAGGTGATTTTTCTCACTAATATTCATTGTAACTTTCAATGTGTAATCATTTAAGTTAAAGTTAAAGTCGTTAAAATCGTTTAAGTTAAAGTCATTGCAAGTCTCATATGTGAAGTTGAAATCTGTCTAGGTTCAAGTGCGACGAATTTTCTGTTAACTAAAATTTTCTCCGTGACATCAATTTTTCATAGAAAATTAATTGTTCATGTTTTTTATGAATTCTATTGGAATAAGTAACTAAATTTCTTTTCCACATCTCAAGTGCTTAGAAAATGCATTCATTATAATCTGGTACATTTCCGCGATCACGCAATAAAAGAATTCGTCGGATATGTAGTCTGTAAAAGTAAAATGAATGTAAAATTCTTAGTCCGTTGATTGGCTACATATAAAGTTAAGTTTTGGAAACCTCTCAATGACTTTTTCTCCGCTGCCAAAAAGACGATTGTTGTAAGGAAATACACAAATATCCGTACATACACGAAGATCCCCACCAAATTTGGAGTCTGTAGAAGTTACAGGTTGGAAATTAAAATTTTAGATTTTAACACCCACCCCCGCAATTCCTGTCGGAAGTAGACTATATTGAAATCCATTTTGAGATGATCTTTATGTGAATAATAAAAGATTCCTACCATATTTAGAATTTTTAGAAGCTATATTTCACTTATAGAAAATTCCTACAAAATTTGGAGCTTGTAGGAGCTTTAGCTGGAAAATTAAAAATATTAATTGTTAATACCCACCCCCGCAACCCCCTGCGGGGTGAGCTATCGTAAAATTCGTTCATAGCCTATTTCTACACCTCTTACAGAAGATTCCTACCAAATTTGAAGTCTATAGGAGCTATATATAGTTTAAAAACAGGAATTGTTCATTGTTAACACCCCCGCAATCCCCTTTGGGGGATGGATTTCTTAAAATCTATTCATAGCTGACCTCTACATGGCAAAAGTAATATTCCTACCAAGTTTCACGTTTCTAAGTCTTATGGTTCCCGAGATTTCGTAGTGAGTGACTATATAGATGGGAATTCTTCGATTATCATCGAAATTTTTAACTTTTTATCTGACTTTTTTAAAATTTTCTTACATACAAAACTTTCTCCTGACAATTCTGACTATAAAAAAAAAACCTAATTGGTCCAGCCGTTCTCCACTACCGTGAGTAGATTCTTAGCTGAATGTAAAAGAACATTATCCGTTTAGTAAACTCCGTTGAAATCCATGAAAACAAAAGAATCAAGAGAAAACGCTTGTCTTTTGTTTTTATTAGCGGGATAAATGTTCATAAAAGTAAAACAGCAATAAAAAAATGAAGGAACGTTAGAATTCGAAAAATAAATAGCCATAAACCATCTAGGAAAAATTTCGCATCGAATGGTGGTAGTTTCATGTCGATACGATCAGTGGTTTAGGCGTGATTGAGCCTCAAACGAACACCATTTTCATTATATATATATAGATTATACTTTGTTGTAATGCTAATTTGAATTTAATGTATGCAAATTATAAGGATTGATATACAAATTATGCAGGATCAAATCCGGGTTTCGGACCTCTGATATTTTCATGTGACAATCTTTACTAACATGATTACCACTTGTCTTATGGTGAAGGAAAACATCGTGAGGAAACCTGCATGCACATGCACTAAACAAACACAAACACGCACTAGACAAGTGCGGTGGACTATTATCCCCCTCGTATTGAAGGGAGGCCTACGCCCAACAGTGGGACGTTAAAAAGGGCTGTTACAAATAATAAAATTTTAACCGAGTTGAATCCTTACATCAATTTTTTTAATCTAATTTAACAAATGAAATTAGACAAACTATAAATTTTTATTAACCACTGGACAGATTTTCATATAATTTTGTATGATGTTAGCTGGTTATGCGGATCCTTTAATTCAAGGAATACATCTCATCTCTACAAAATCTATACTAACTTATGTAATGAACGATGAGCAAAGCGAGGGTGAGTCGCTAGTTTAGCTATATGTGTGATAGGTACAACCTCAAAGTGAACATACCCCGTTGTAGTAAAAAAAATCTAATAACGCAGGACGTTCGTGTGTAATTTTAAAAGTAATCAAATACACTGTACCTTCATCTTGCTCGTTTCTGCTTCCTGAACCACCAGCCCCACCTGGTATTACAATTTTCAATGGTGGTACTTTCGGGGCTGACTCGTGGCTTTTCTGATCATCATCATCATTGTTATCCTTCCCTAGGTGATGCTTAGGGCTCGCCACAGGACTTTTTCGATCTTGTTTGCCTGATTGTGATGAATTCTTACCACCTGATTTTCCCTATTTAAGTATAAGTAATCATAAGTATAGCTTCAATAGTTACAATAAACTATACTTTTTGATAAATCATAATATCGTAAGCTATATTTAGATAATGATATTGGATGCTTTAAATGCATGTGTTCACAAAAAAATAGTTTTAAACACGATAATTTTGTTAATTCTTATTTTTATTGCGAATGACTTTAATAGAAGTGGTCGTCATAGATATTTACCTGATGCGAGTTTTGTGATTTTGCTTTGCCTCCGCTGCCACCTTTTTCCTGTGACTGCCCTTTCCCTGAGGAGCCTGACTTGCCACCGTACTGGGAACCGCTTTTGCCCAAAGGAGTCGCTCCTGTCTTACTTGCAGGTCCCGGAGGTTTGCTACCAGTTAGGATTCTGTTAAGATATTTTCAAAACCAACTCATAAATATACTATATCTATACTACTGTTTCCATCACCTTTGAAACAAAAAGGCTAAAGAAATAAAAGTATTATGTTAAATGATATTTACCGTCCTGTGCCGCTTCTTGACACAGGGGCAGGCTTTCCCATGAGTTCTTTGTCTTCCATTTCTTTTCTCTTCTTCCGTTTTGATGATTCATCTTCAACTGCCTCTGCCTCATGACTGTCGTCCACATACGATCTTTTTGTTGTTGTTGTTACTTCATCTTGTGTTGATGATACTACTCCACTACTCAGCTGTGCTCCTTCTATGTATAATATTATAATTAAATAATTTTAAAATAATTCATTTGATTATAAATAAAATTTGTATCCTAAATATAATATTTTTTTTAAATAATATAATAAAAAAAATTAGAGTATATTTTTGATATAAACATAAGTTTTTTATTTACCATCTCTATACTGAACACTACTGCTTTTTTCTTGCGAGGCGGCCTCCTTGCCCTCGAAGTTTTCGCCCTGCGCTAGGCCCTCCATGTTGCTTCGTTTACTAGAGTCGCTGCTTGTACTTGCATGGCCTTTCTTACTGCTGTCATCCCTTGAACGGCCACTGTGAGCTGCTCTCGCGTTATCTGTTTGTTATAATCACTGTTATTGTATTAAATCTACATAAATATATACTGTATGTGTGTACGTCAATGAACTCCTCCTAAACGGCTGGACCAATTTTGATGAAATGTTTTGTGTGTTCAAGTGTATTCGAGAAAGGTTTAGATTCACAATTTGGTCCATTACAAAATATATTTTTTAAATTAATTAGTAATTTATACAATTGCACAATAAATGACGTATTCAATTAAAATAAGTCGTAAGTTGCTAGTTACTAAAACATTTCACCGGGAGTAAACGTTTATAAAAATTTTCTGTGTACTGGACAACATCTGTCGGGTTCGCTAGTTTAATATATAAAATTCTCGTGTCACGGTGTTTGTTGCCAAACTACTCTGAAATTGCTCGACCGATTTTAATGAAATTTTGTGTGCATGTCAGGTAAGTCTGAGAATCGGTCAACATCTATTTTTCATACCCCTAAACGAAGGGTGGTCCACCCCTTAATTTAATTTTTTAGACAAGTTTTTATTTTTATTTCTTTATGATACAGCATTCAAAAATAGATACAACTAACTTTAATTTTTTTATTCTGAAATAGCAAGTGTCATGTAGAAGAAATTTTCAAGCAACCAACAGATCACCCAGCATGTGTTTGAATGAAATTTATTAACAATTAAAAAAATGAACTCTGGTGAATCCGCGAGTACCGCTAGTATTTTATAATATTATATTATCTCATATAGATAATTTTTAAGACCTTATTTGCAAATAATATAATGTTTACTAGTTTTCACTTTTTACCTTCCTATTAGGGGAATTTCCAGCTTTCTAAACCAATAGATTGCACCAGCAAACATAACTAGTTTTTAAGATTATCTAAAAGTAACACAAACTGCACAGAGGAGGTACATATTAATATACAAGCAAATTAAAAGATAATATTGTTATTGTTTGAAATACACTGTACACACAACATTTTATACAGTTGATTGCTGTTATCATTGTTTACATAAATGTTTAATTATTAAACTAATAATTACTAAAAGCAATTTCCAAATTTAGTGCATAATAAGCCTTTTAATGTTTTATAATATATATAGAAAACAAAAATCCAAACAGCCTTGAATTGCTTTCTAGTTGAACTTCTACATATAAATATAACTTTTTCCTCATGGATGAAATTGTTGCTGTTCCATGTATTCTTTAATTTAATAAGCCTATTTAATACTATACTACAATACAAGTAAAGTTATAAAAATAGGCAGTAATTATACACTATTTCTTTTTGAAATCTTATCTCTGAATGTTAGACTCCTAACAATATAGATAAAATGTAGATAGATATAAATATATATAGATTTGTATAATTCTTGGTTAAAATTGGAACATTATTGTACTACTAGAAATAAACGATACGCATTAATGAGGTCTGCAAATACAGAACGGAATTATTAACCACTCGACTGCAATATTATTGTTATAATAACATTTAAAGTTAATAAAACTTAATACTAACGATATTTCTCATATTAACAAAACAAATTAGAATCATTTAGATGAAAATATAGATATTAGTGTTTCCTATAAGCAGTTCGTAAAAGAGTAGTCTAATGATTGATTGATGATTTATGTGCGGCGTGCATCATACAAGAAGGGTATTAGTAATAATTATAAAAATCAACTCCCCTTTATTATGCGAGAGTCCTCTCCTTTGCATTTCACGACGTCCGGCACGTTTAATTTTTATATTTGCTTATACACAATTATTGAACTATGAAATCAGCAAATTTATGTATTCTGAAAATTTAACATTACGACGTTGACGTTACGGAGCGGCCATAACGACAGTCTAAGCAACACGCCCCAGTCCCCAGATGACGTTTCTTTACACGAAGAAATAATTGCTAATTATCATAAAAATATTTAGATAATTTTAACTGCAATTTATATACTAAAGTAATAGTTAATATTGATACTTATTATATTAAAACTTCGAATCATGAATTGCAAAAAAAAGTTACTGGTAACACTGAGCCACAGATTAAAAATTAAATGCATTATCTGAAAATTGTAATTTTTTGATTACGAATATAATACATTTTTTAAAAATCAATATAAATAGTCCATAATCTTTAATATTTTTTTTATATACACATAACAGTAAAAGTTTTAATCACTATTCAGTGAAGGGTTTTATTAATGGGGTCACAGAAGTGAGCTCCCCAGACTCCTTTTAAAATTTCTGAACTTATTTTTTATAACATCATTAGTTCGTAGTTTTTTTGTTTATTTCTTGTTTAATTATAATATTTAATTAGCTAAATAAATATTTGTATTCTAAATATTCGCACTGCGCATCGTCAACTTTACGTTTAAACTTTTAACGCGGTCTTTTTGAAAATTTTAGTGACAAGCACAGTGATTACAGTTAGTATTATTTAAGTGTAGAAGTCACAAGATAAATTTTTATGCATTTATCGTTATAGACAATTGTTATTTATTAGCTAAAAAGCCAAAAAATAAACAATGTGAAGTAGGAACAAACGTTTTTTATAGATGAACAATCAAAATAAACACAGGTTAATTGATCTGTATTTGCTAACACAATATTAAAAAATGCGATAGGGGGGGAAGGGGGCTAGCGGAGGGGACTTAAGGCACGTTTTTTATTTTTTTATCATAAATGGAAAACAAACAAATGATGAACTAACGATGTAATAAAATAAGCTCAAAATTAAAAAAATACCTGGGGGCTACTTCAGTGACCCTTATTAATGTTTAAGCCGGATCGGATATTACAAGGACCGAAGAAGAATATATTAATATTCCTTTTTACTATTTATGCATGGGCTGTTAGGTACCAGATTCCTTATAATGTAGAATAATTATTTTATAAATGAATTTAAGAAGAAATTTGAAACATTTAGCTACATCTGCTTTGTTGCCCATTTTACAATTTGTATAATGCAAACGTCCTGTAGGACGTTGCAGGAAAAAGGATGACCATCGGACGAAATTCGTTCGAGTTAGAAATTGGTTCGAGTAGTGTTTTCTGCATTTAAATATATCTTACCTAGAGGTTGATCCGGATAACCAGCAATCATTGTACAAAATTTCATCAAAATCTGACCAAATGGTTTTGCGTAATGACGTCATAGACAACTATTTTAAAATCTATAGATTCGGCCTCTGTATCGATATAATTGACTATTTAAATGTGTTTAATCAAAAAATATTTTCGTTGTAGTAGTTCGTTTATTATAACAAATTAGTATAGATAAAACTGAAAGTGCTTTTTGCTACTTTAGTATTTGTATTATGTGAATTTCTTTTATTTTCTGAGCTAAGAATTAAACTTTAAAAACTTAAAATTTTAAATATAATAAACAATATACTAAATATTTTAAGTCCCTCATTTTTTTATATGCTTCAGGGAACATTTAAGGTTAATAGCGCAAATTTTATCGTTATAGACGAAGCAAAAATCTAAATCATCCTTGAACATTAAATAACTAAACTTATTAATTATCCCAAAAAAACCTACCTGTACTCAACGGATGCACCATAAATCATTAGCACATATAAATAAAATTGAAGTGTCTCTTTTTAATTTCAAATTACCAGCTTTTCACCACATGCATATGAAAATATATACGGTACTTGCATCAAAAAATAATTTTTAAATTTTTTGTTTGTCTGTCTGTTTGCCCGCTAATCTCTAAAACGGCTGGACCGATTTTCACGGGACTTCACTCGCAGATAGTTAATGTTATAATGAGTAACTTAGGCTACTTTTATTTAATTGGAAAATTATAAAATCCTTTTAATTTACGCCCTTATTTATTTTAACTTACGCCCAGCGAACCGGGCCGGAACGCCAAAGCGTTTACTAGTATAACATAAAGATGAGCAATACCATTTTATCTCTTTCGTTCAGTACCTAAAGTGGAGAAAATAGGATTTCACAAATGAAGACATAAAAAATGTTGTTAATTGACAATGAAGGTATACTATACATTTTATGGTGCGGTTTCTTTCATAAAACAACTACATAACATCTTACACATTTTAGAACTAGTACAAAAGGGCGACATGATAATTACTATTCTTTCGACGTGTCAAGGATAATAAACTATGTGATTATATTAATTTAGAGGCTTACGCATTTCGTTTACACCCGGGCTTCACGGCCACTTGTACGGAGAGGCCCTAGGGGGCGCAGTCATGTTTCATTACGCGTATATACACCAGGTGGCAAAATTTAAAAATTCGTTAATGTATTTTTTCGTTTATGCTAACGGATGAATTGGTAACGAATAATTTTTGATATAAACAATAAAAAATCAGTCTACGTAATGATTTTGGCAAAGATAAAGAATATTTCGGGGTTTATGTCCAACCAAGGTAAGATAATTTCAAGTTGTACTTACCTACTGTTCTATATCTTTGTATAACCGATGATACTATCCAAAGACGAATCAAAACTAAACGTGTCTACCAAACGTTTTAAGCTAAAGCTGCAAATTATTTATTTTACATAAAATTGAAGACGTTTATTTTTGTTTTCACTCTCCCTCGCCATTTTTTATCAACTCTTCCCCAAAAAGACTTATAACAAAAATGGTTAAATGGGTGTCGGGCCACGTGCAATATATTATAGGGTTTTGTGGTTGGAAGTTGTAATAAAATGGTTGTGGCTAAAAACGGACTTTTTGTTGTTTCAAACTTGTTGTATAATAACAGCTGATGTTATTATTTTGTATATTTTACATTGATCATAAACTTATGTAAGTAAATTTTTTTCTCAAAGTACATTTCATAAGTTGGTCGACTATAATTAGCCTACTTAGCTCTGATAGTTTTCCTTTAACTTTGTTATGTACATACTTCTACCGTATTTTTACACAATTCAAAGCAAACGCAATATTTATGAATGACCTATCCCACACCAAGGGGTAGACTAGAAAAAAGACATCCTCACTTTATGTATGAGGAGATACCTTATTTTTTTTTCTGTGTCATTTTTCCATTTCGTCAAGGTGAATTGGCCACATTAATCTATATAAAAAATTTCGTCACGGGATACGGTGGACTCAATCGAAACCTTACCTCAATAGTCGACAACATATATCCGCAAAATTCTTGTCGAGTATTTTGTATTGGCAACTCTAGCAAAACGTTACCGACATCGGATGACACAATATGTAAATAAGTTTTTACGAAATTCCTTAATTTTTTGTGCTACATATTATAAATTTGGCAGGGAATTAGTTAATAGATAACTTTTAGAATTATACAAATCGAACACTCCATTCAAAAGATATTACGACTAGGGGTGTGTGCGAATAATTCGACCTTACGATTTATTCGTTCCGAATCGAATATTAATATTCGAGTGTCGAATCGAATAGTTCGAAAATTCGAATAATTCGAATTTTTTTCACATAATTCAATTTTTTCGAATAATTCGATTTTTTCGGAAACATTCGTAAACTATCATGTTATTAGCGACTTTTCGAGTATTTTGAATTCAGGGTTTCGTATTTTCAATTTTCAAATATAAATTTACAAACAGTCAATATTATTTTATTCAAACCATGAAATATAGTTATACAAGTAGAACCATTAGTATAGTGTTTTTTTGAATTTTATATTATTCGTAAGTAGAATATTTTGGTACACAATTTAAAGAAATTTATATGGAAACAATTGAAAATCCAGAGATATTTTATTAATTCGCGAATTTATCGAAAACTTTCGAATTATTCGAAATTTTTCAAATTATTTAAAATTCTTCAAATTATTGGAAATTTTTCGAATAATTCGAAAATACGAATTATTCGATTCGAACGATATTCGCACACCCCTAATTACGACTTTAAAAAATCTTAACAAAATACTGATAGAAAAATAAAGCCCAGCACGGCGGACAATGTGGAGAGGGAGGGGGTCAAGTGCGGGAGAAGGTAGCCACGCGGCGCAGGAGTATATTAATTCTGAAATAGCTGGAGTAATTTTGAAGAAATTTTCAGGCAATCTACAGAACAACCCAGCGAGTGATCGAATGAAGTTTAGTACCAATTAAAAAAATGAACGCGGGCGAAACCGCGGGTATTACTAGTATTGAAATATTGGCCACTTTTAATTTGTTTAATAGTACTTACATGAGACTTTTTACTTTTCTGAATTCGGCCGAGTTATAGTTTAGATGAGTTTTAGGGAAAAATTCCGCCACCATCTTGACATCGATGTTGACATGTTAAATAAGCGTAAGTAAATTTAAATATTACACAACTTAAAAAAAATTAATTGGGATTAATGAAACTTTTCACAAAACAACACACTAGTGACAATCATTTTTATTGATATTTGTGGCGTAACGCACTGTGATTGATGTTTGTAGTCACGTAATTTTGATATTAAAAAAATGTGTAAAATAAAGCAAACTTTTATTACTATTTATCAAAATTATTTTTTTTAATAATAGATTCTAACGACATTACAGCCGAAGCATCATTCTGATTTTAATTACTACAGTCTAAGACCGTATTACATCTTTCTAGCAAAAACGAATCAAATGAACTTAAAGTTATGCTTGGTAAACTAATTTGAGTTGTTACGCTGTTTATTAATTATATTTGAATTCATCTTTATAAATACATCCTAAATAATATATTTTTGTCTGTCTGTCTGCTCCGGCTAATCTCTGAAACGGCTGGACCAATTTTGACGGGACTTTCACTCGCAGATAGTCCATGTTATAAGGAGTAACTTAGTCTACTATTTTATTATAAAATTATAAAAACAGTTTAATTTATTATAACTTACGCCCAGCGAAGCAGGCCGGGTTTGCTACTTCTAAATATAAAGAAAAAAACCTACTTACTCTTTAAAGATTGTAGATATTCAAAGATGTGTGGCTCTGCATAGTCTAATGGCGTTTTCCCTTTCGAATTCTTTACAAATGGATCGGCACCGTGATCAATGAGAAACTTAACCATCTTTAAATTTCCGGAAGTAGCTGCGTCATGGAGAGGGGTATCGTCATCCAAACCTTTAGCGTTAACGTTGGCTCCTTTATTTACGAGAACCACAACAACTTGTAACCACCCATAGCTACATGCTTCATGTAGTGCTGTCCACCCTATTACATAAAAACATTAAAAAAAATTAAGAGGTTAAAGGCAAAAAATAATATGATATGATAAGAAAATAACAATTCACTTGCAAAAAATAAGATATTAAACTTGTGAAGCAAATAAAAGTAAAATCAGGAAACATAAAGAGTTAAAAAATATATATTAAATAATTTCTTTATCATTATGTTATTAAGACAATAACTACAACAATTTTCGGTCATGTAAAATTAGTAGTGTAAATTAAATTTGTAGTTTCAAGAGGTACTTATGTAGTGAATAATTAGTAGTATGTAAAAAAAGTGAAACAAATAACATCCTCCGTTTTGAAAGCTGGTTAAATAATACTTTCTTTTAAACTGTAGTATTTCATCAATACAATATTATGATGTTTTCACACTTCACAGTTCTGTCAATGATATTTTGTGGGATAATGCAATTAAAATATTATGCCCTACATTTTTCTTTTGATCTCTTTCAAAACTAACATAATATTCTAAGTATTAGTAATTTTGTACTTTTTGATAATATTGTTATTATACATAAATGAAATATTCATTTAATAAAATATGTAACACATAATATAAATCAGTAATAAGTGGCAACATTGATATGCAAAAATAATGTTTGCTGTAGCGCCCCCTGGTGAGTTGGCACCGTAAATCCTATCTATGAACATGCACCAATCTAACCTGAACCCATAGCTGAAACCTGCATCAAAATCAGACCAGTAGTTTAGGAGAAAAATGGCAACATGTATTTACACAAACAAACATCCTCTCACCCCAAACGCATACATACAGTCTCCATTTTGCATATGGGTAAAAGAAACTACCAATTAATGACAAAATTGGAAATGAATATTATGATTACTTACCACTATACTTACCACTCTTTTTATCATTTTAATAAAGATCTTATCTTTTAACAATATAATTATTCTAGGCCATTTTATAACACTACACTAATGTTGAAGTTAATTTTGTCACAATATAAACATTAATATTTATTTATTATTATATTTAGTAGAAATTATTAGGAATATAAAATTGTACTGCATTAATTAAATTTAGAAACACTTTCACAAAAACAAGAAGAAGAATTTTGAAGTTTTTGCAGTTAGAGCAAACAAAAGAAAATCATTTCACCATTTATTGGTATAGAGAAAAGATTTACCAGTATAGATAAAGAGGTTGTGAACTATAATATATAGAATTAAGTAATATTTTTGTATTAATTAATACAATATAAACTAGTAAAAATTTAGCAATCAGACCATTTGGCAGATTTTTATTTTAAGAGCTTGCCAATTTAAATAAATTGTAAGTATGCTTATTGATAAATATCAAGCTTTATGCATACTTATTATATTTATAAAATACTACACTACTAGAAAATACTGTTTGAGGTATTAATTAAAAGCAAATCTATACTATAATATTATAAAAAAGTAAAGTTTGTTTATTTGTTAAATTGTAAGGGGTAATCTCGGGATCTACTGAACTGATTTTAAAAATTCTTTCACCAATAGAAAGCCACATTATTGCTGAGTGTCATAGGCTATATAAAAAAACCGAAAAATAAAAAGGCTTTTACGTGGTAGTCCGTATTGCAAAGTGAATCGGAGAAAAAACGGTCGAATGAAAGCGTTTCTTACGAACACTGCCTTAACTATGAAAGATATATTTTTGAGTTCTAGAGAAAAGATGTGGAGCTTGAAAATGCCTACAAAAAGTCAACGACAGCATATGTCTAACTTTTATATTTAAGTTACAAAAAGTAGTTTTTTTAATATTAGTATAGATAATTTAATTTTTAATTTTTAATATTAATAAAATAATTTAAATTATTTAAACACTCTGTACTAAAAAAGAATTATTAACATTATGCCCAACGAAGTGGGCACGGGTCAGCTAGTTTCAAATAAAACACATTAGGAATAAACAATATTCCATAACTTATTGATAAAGTTAGAGTTTTTAGAAGTCAATATAACATTCAACATGTTAGGATAACTACATAAAATATTAAGGTTCAAAGCTAAATTTGAAACTAAATCATTATTTTTTCTAATTTTAACTTAAATATAAATTATTGTTAAAAACTAGGATAATATTTCTGAATACAAAGTCAAAGTATTATGAATCTATTGAAATATTTATTTTTGAAATGATGATTTTTTGTGTACTTTTTAGTTTACTATAAAAGCAATTTCAAACTGGCATTTATTTAGATTTTATTGTTTTTAAAATTTATCCCCAATAGGAAAGGCAAAGGACTATAGTCCATACAGCCTAGTCTAAATTTGTAAATTTCATTCCGATATGACAAAAGGCCAAGGCCAAGTCCGAAGAAACTTCATTTATCTTCTTGGTAAGGCCTAAACCAAGTCTGAGATATCATATTTTCGTTTTCTCTTTGTATTTCATCAATAGATGATATGCAAGGTCAAAACCAAGTCCGTAATAATTAGGCCACAGCCTGAAGAGTCATAATATAAATTTCACGTCCGAGTAAATTAAATAGGTCCTTTTCACTCAACAGTTCCTGCACTTTCTCCAAGACTCTAAACAATCACTGCAAACAGGACCATCACAGCTTGGAGAAAGCACGGGACTCTGACATATTTAGAATTTTTACAATAACTTTATTTACAGGTCATCTACGTTTTAATGTATAAGGTGTATTATGACATGACTTAAAAATCTGCGAGACCATATATGTATTCACATTAATTTAGCAAATGAGAATAATGTCATATTAAGAAATATTTTGACTGGTATTTATGACATTAAATAGTATATTAATCAGTAAAACATACCAGCAAAGTCTGGGATATCTGGATCTTGCCCCTGCTCAAGGAGTCTTTTAACTTGGTCATGGTCTCCTCTGATGGCAGCTACGTGTAAAGGTGTTTCACCTCGTTCATTTCGTTGCTGCCTGTTGCTTTTCCGTTCTTCAGCTGGTGTCGGAGCGACTATATCCAAAAATGGCGGGAAGTTACAAATGACCCAATAACCCACCGTTATCAATGGATTTATAAATATATTTTACCTGGTGGGGCATCCTGGGATGAAATTTGCATCACCAGAGCCAACTGCTGCCGCTCCGACATGGGTGCTACGACTTGGGTCCGTGGCGCGCCGTCAGGCCCGCGCCCAGAGCCCCGCGACCGCGACGTCGACGGCATGCTTCGAGCATAACCACGCGTCTGCACATATAATGATTCTAAAGAGTCGGAATATTTAACCTGTTTGAAGAGTCATAGCTTCTTAACGCGCCAAGAGCCAAAATCACGATGTGAAGTAACTTTTATTAGGGTACCCACCTTTCTTTTTCTCCCCACCAGAATTGCGTTTTATTAGAACTCAAATTTAAAATTTATAACTCTAATTTTGAATAAAAAAAAACCGAAAACAAAATTAAACATCTTTAGTTTCACTAATAACGTATCACACAGACATCGCGACGGACAACCACAAATACGACGTTTATAGCAGTAGAGTAGTAACCATAGATGACTAATAAAGTAGTAACTAGAATATACTCTATGGTAACTAGTAAGTTATATTGTGTTGTACATTTGAAGTGAATATTACATTTGTCTATGGTGTTCCGATTTTAGTTTATCATAATTTAATCGAACAAAACTTGAAAGAACATCTGATATTTTTAGTAAAGGGTTGCGTTTACAATCGTTTGGCAGCAGTTTGTAGGTGATTCTATACTAATATTATAAAGCTAAAGAGTATTTTTGTTTGTTTGTTCGTTCGTTTGTTTGTTTGTTTGGTTGAACGGATTAATGTCAGGAACTACTGGTCTGAATTGAAAAATTCTTTTTTTGTTGGATAGTCCGTTTATCGTAGAAGGTTATAGGCTATATTACATAATACATTACACTACAATCAATAGCAGCGGCGGAGCATCAATGGAAAATGTTGCAAGAACGGGAGAAAAATATTACTTTTGTGAGTTTCCGGTGCGTGCGTTGCGGAAACGGTTAAAGTTGTGCAATAATCATGTATGACGGAATTCCCCTTTAAAAGTAAAACTTATTAGTATCTTTTAAGATTGACTCGCTATAACCCTTTTTATGGTAACAAATATTGTTTTAAGACATTGCATTATTTGCGAAGGTGCTTTATAAACATGATATTAATCCTTATCCATATAAATAAATTATTAATCACAAGTATTTAATTCTGAACAAAATTGCTCTTGGCATCATTTGATTTCAATGAATATCTTACGAGATATCATTATTACGCAACAAAATAATGATTACTGCGACGCTAGTAGTTCTGAAAGGATCATATCGGACTTGGAAAGAATTGGTTTCTATCTTTTAGAACGCGGGCACAACCGCGGGAAAGACTAGTATTATATTGAAGTGAATGTGTTTTTATCGTAAAATATTAAGAAGACTTAATATAAAATATTATAAGAAACATAAATTAGATCCATTTGAAAAAATAATTTCAGCAATTTTATACATAGGGCCTAAGACTATCCCACCTCATAAAAGATAGCTTGATCTCTGCGACAGCTGTCAGTAAAATCACGCCTATGAAGTCCTGAATTACGTATTATTACAGACAGTACCTGTCATTATCATACTTTATAGGCATGCCGACCTAATTAGCGATGGGCGATGATTCGTAGTGACCACAGACTTTAAACTATCGATATTTTAAATAAAATTTAAATTAAAATTAATCTTTCTTTATTTGAATTTTAATGTATATTTTAATATCATGACATTATTTATATTTGTACAAACTTGATCTAAAATAATAGTGTGTAAATAAAATCCCATTTCTCACCTATTCATGTAACACGTCACATCTGGTTTTGTGCTTAATTGCCTATTGGCATTCAAATCAACTAAAACTACTGAATACCACGAGGAAATGAATTTTGAAAAAATTAAGAAGTGGTTTTTACAATTATTAGATAAAAAGGAGCTACATTGAATTATTATGGATAACGCCCCATATCACTCTGTCCAAAAGCACAAACCACCAACTTCGGCAAACAAAAAATTAGAAATCATTGCATGGCTTCAAGAAAAAGGAATAGAGGCCAATAAAACTATGCTAATAAATGAGTTATTAAGACTCGTTGGTCTGCACAAACCAAGTACTCCAACATATGTCTTAGATGATAATATGATAATATGCGGTCGACAATGTATCTGTAGAAGACTGGAAGAAGGTGGTAACCAAATGCAGAAAAGTAATGGAAAAAGATTGGGAGCGGGACGTTCGATTTGATAATATTTGCGAACAAGAGCGATTCAGAAACTGATTCGGATATTGATTTGGAGTGTACTCCTTTAGGAAGATAAATGCATTTTATATTAAAATATTCGTTTAATTTAGTAATTAGATTAAACCCAATTATATGTTACATTATAATTGGGTTAAATCTAATTACTACATTGATAATAGTAAGAAACGTCGATAATTTCTATCGACAACTTTTTTTTATCCCGACAACCCTAGGAATGTCAGTTTGACATATGTCGCAGAGATCAAGCTATTTTTTTTAGAACTATAACCTGAGCATTTTGTGCTACACACATACATACGCCTATAGATTTGTGCTTTAACCACGGTCTAGGAAGGTCTAGCATCAAGATTAGTAGGGGTACATCGGCTTATCGTGAGATTTGTTTTCATTTACGGCCGTGCCGTGACGATAGACTGGGGTGCTGCGGCCGGCATGTGTTGCATTCAAAGTCTATTTTCTCAGGAACTATGTATTACCTTGTAATGGAAATAGTATAGGGATAATAGGGAACAAACCCCTTCCCCTCTCCCCCGTTTGTGAAATCTTCCTATGACATCTTTAATAATCTATATATTGTAACAGTTAACAGAACCTATTGATACACTGAATGTGAATCCATTTAATTTTTATTTCATCATCGTTATAGTAAATCTGCAACAATATTGAAATTATTATCGACAATCATTTTTACATCACTAGACATGTATCGACAAAACATAATACTGAAAAATTAAGTTGATAGCTGACTTAAAGTTTTTAACGTCTTAGCATCGTCTTAGATAGAACTTTTGTATTTGTTAGCATTATAAGATTACCAAAGGTGACCATTTATTTTTTGTCTTATGACACGTTCCAAAATAATAAAAGCAAACAGCCATGTTTTGCAGCGTTGCCAGAATGTTACTTTTGTAACATTTTATGATACTTTTCACTACCTCATGTTACCTACATGTTACACGACTCAAAATGTTACTTTTACGTTACTTTAAGGAAGAAGCAAAAATATTTTTTTTCATCAACCAAAATTAGTCATGAAACGGAACGCATCTCGTTTCGGAACGGAATTTCGTTTGTTGTATTGGCGCACATGTCACGTAATGTCATAGTCAGTCTCAATTGTTTTGTTTCACTCACACCTTATGACATGCTAACTGAACTAAATGAGTAAACTATATAATATAGATACTGGCGTCCATGCTTTCAGCTTCGTTATTATTCCAAGGTAGCAATATACTCTATGGTCAACACTGTCTTTCTTGTCATTTGTCAATATTATATTATTCAAGATCAGACCATAGTAATTAGTAGCAAAGACTACTATTGTATAACGGATTAGTAGTCCTTTCACCTTTGCCTGTCCCTATTGGGCATAGAGTATATTGCTATATATCTATTGGGGATACATTTTAAAAACAACAAATTATTCAATATCAGGTTGCTAATTTACCTAAAAATCCTAAAATTTTAAAGCTGTATCTCTAAGTCTAATGTAATTTTCAGTACAATGTGGCGTCCTTCGTTTACCGTTTTACTAAAAGCTATTGCTCCCTCAATTAAAGAGAATGTGAGATTTCCTAAGCTCTTGTATTCAACTAAGAGCCGATTACCCCGGTCGACAGCAAAATTGACTCTCATTAGTGCAAGTGTCGGTGTCTTAGTTGGTGCCGGATATGGAGGTTATACACATTATAAAATAAACTCAAAAAAGTCGCTTGCACCTACGGAAACTGAAGAACACACATTTTTGAAAGAAGCTCCGAAATATTATGCCCAACGAAAGGTATTTTTAAATAAATGAATTAAATCTTAATACTTATGTAAGCTTTTGAAAATCTTTTAAGAGTCGTAAGTTCAGCTTATAAATAAATATATAATAAATAGAAACTAGGTAGCCTTCTCTTCATTGCCTAGTAGTATGGCAGGATTCATTTAAATTTTTAGTTCCTGAAATATTTGCTGTTTATATAAAATATTTTTACCAAATATATTGTCCTTAAGAAAACATCCTAAGTGGACCACTACACATATTATGTGTGATAATATTATTAGTTAATATTCACATTATTATCTGTATTTTTCAGAAATATAAATTATAACGCAATGTCATATTGTGTCATTTCAAAAAAATGTATAATAATTAAGATTGTTTACATTATGTAACAATAATTAATTCTTATAGTTAAACAAATAATATAATAAATGTATTACATACAGAAAAACAAACTTAACAAATTTAAGTCTTTTTCCTCTATTTCCTTTTTCCTCATAATGAATCTGTTAAGTCCTAATAAATATTAAAACATGTAAAAATAGAATGCTGCATTTTTAGATAAATGTTAACTTCAGAAGTATTATACATATTATACCATTACTATTTTTCACTATATTATGGGGTTAAATTTCAGATTATTAATGAGTCTGATAAAAGTAATCTTCAATTAGTGCTGTTCCAGTATCAAACTTGTCCATTTTGTTGTAAAGTTAGAGCATACTTGGATACTCGTGGTATTAGCTATGAGATAGTTGAAGTTGATGCTGTCCTTCGACAAGCAATAAAATGGTCAGGATACAAAAAAGTACCAATATTACTTGCAAAAGTGGATGGAGGTTATCAGGTATGTTATTGTATCTTTAATTCTATTATGAATATTTACAAAGGTTGGGTGCAATAAAGTACCATCTATTAGAAATAGCCATATTTATATTTATTAACAGAATATATTATGTAGTATAATACTATCCTACAAGGTTGTACTATTTATAAATGTAAACTTATTAATTTATTTATTACAGCAACTAGTAGATAGTACGGCTATATTATCAATTCTTGAAACATATTTGAGAGATAAAACATACGAATTAAGTGATATAATAAAGTTTTATCCATTAACACAATATGTCACTGATGCTGGCAAGAGCGCTTTGGATGTGACTAACAAATATTTCATCATGAGCAACAGTGCTGTCGCAGATGAAAAGCAACGTGCTTTTGAAGCGTAAGTGATTTGTTGCTTTCAAATAATATTATTATATATATTATTATTATTATACAAAATAAAATTGTAAGCATAATTTAAATTCTAATGTTATTAAAAAAACCTTACTGGCCACATGATTACATATTCAAAACACATCTATTTAATATTTTTTTTAATTACAAGTATAATAATCTCATATTTTTAATTTAAACTAGCTACTTAAACCTCGTTTCGCTCGGATTGGTCCCTAGATTTAGCGCAAGTGAAGCCGCGGGCTTAGCTAGTTTTTAAAATAAAAGTAGACTATGTTACTTCTTATAACATTGGCTAGCAGTTAATGGAAGTGTAGTCAAAATCAGTCAAGCTGTTTCAGAGATTAACAAACTGACAAATATTTAAAAAAATATTTATGATATAAGTTCCATATTATATACTTTCATATGCATTTAGTGAAAAGCTGTTTAATTGAAATTAAAAACAGTCACTTCAATTTTATTTATATGTACAGTTCGCGTCACGTAAAAAGAACGCTGGAAGAAAGTGGTGGGGGGTGTGTTTGCGCATCGGTACATTCGCATACGAAATTCCTTAGCCTAATCTTTTATTTTTGAAGTAGCCTTTCGCTCACGATGTATATTGATTATTGGTAGGTACATTGAAAAATATATTAGATAGAATGTCATTAAATAGAATTCTGTTAATTAATAAAATATGTTTGATTCAGTGTAGAATGTATAATCTACTTACAAAAAATTAAATTAATTCGTTTAATATATTTTTTAATTATTTATAAAACAATATACGTCAAAAATATTTTTTCACTATTTTTTATATAAAATCATTTTGTAACTAATAACTTTTGTGTACGCGATGTTATTTTAAACTGACAAACCAATAGCGAGCCGAAAAGCATGCGACGCGTGCACCACCGCCCCGCGTCCCGCGTCTTACCACCAAATTGACCGATAAATCGCCTCTGCGCAACTTGACAGCCAGCGTTCTTTTTACATGACGCGAATTATACTGATGTATTGATTTTAGCGAAGAACGTGAATGGCGGCAATGGGCAGATCGAATTCTCGTTCACACATTGTCACCAAATGTGTATAGGACTCCTAGTGAGTCACTAGAAACCTTCAAATGGTTTGAAGAAGTCGGTGGCTGGAAGAAGTCATTCCCAAGTTGGGAATGTGTTTTGATGGTTTATGCGGGTGCCGCTGCTATGTGGATTATTGCTAAGAGATTAAAGTCCAGGTATTAAGCCAGTTGCAGCTTTTACCTCTTTGAATTTATCTAATTTTTGAATAAATTTTTCGATTTTAAATCAGATCCCTAGTATTATAATGTTTTATTATTTGTTTCTAACTACCTCGGGTATCTAGTGGCTAGCATGTACGGCCATACATCGAGAGGTCCTGGGTTCGAGTCCCGGGTCGGGCCAAGTTTAGTTATTGAGTTTTTCTGTTAAGTGAGCATCAGTAACCACCCGGAGTTGGGAAGTTGGAGGTGTGTCGTGCCTCGGAGAGCATGTAAAGCCATCGGTCTGCGCCTTATCTCTCACTGGTCGTGTCGAATAGTCGCACTTGTGTCTGTACACTCGCTGCACTATAATATCTCTTGTGCAGTTGGCCAGTCTAAATAAGATCGGCTGCTGTGAACATTATTATTTGTTTTTATATACTTGCTAGTTTTTTTTTATATTTGCTTAGATGGTTTATGCTTAAACTTAATTGCATATAATACTGTATTTAAGTATATGAAAATATTCCCTTAGTAATTTGCTATTCAATAAAACAGAATAACTTTTCACCAACAATTAATTGGAACAACTATACATAATTAACTAGCATCAGCAATTTTAAGCTAATAAGGATTGAACTTAAATTTGAACCATAGTTTTTATAAAGTTTTATTAGTAGTAAACTTATAGGTGTGTATTTAGCTCTTTTTAACGTCCCTATGCCGAGCGCAGGCCTCCCTTGAATACATTATGATTACGTATTTAAAGTCCACTATGCTGTCGGTCTGTAGGTTAGAGGAATAGCAAGAGTAGCACTGACATGGTTATTATATAAAACATTAATGTTTTTCAGACACAATATCAAAGACGACGTCCGACAGTCACTATATGATGCGACCAATGATTGGATGAATGCAATCCGTAAGAAAGGCACTCCATTTCTAGGAGGCAATAAACCAAATCTTGCCGATATATCCGTATACGGTATATTAAGTAGCATAGAGGGTTGTAAAGCTTTTCAAGATTTAAAAGATAATACAAATATAACCAAATGGTTCGATAACATGAAACAAATTATGCAAGAGAGCCATGGAAGAACGATGACAGTTGCGGTGTGAAAAGCATGGCTCTATATAAAGCTGACGCGATTGCCTTTATAGTGACTTTACTTTTTGTGCGCTCCTTTATAGAATGTAGTCTGAGTTCATTTTACCTTTATTTTCTGTTTTCAATTTTCATTTAAATATTATATGTGTAATATGTAGCTTTGATTAAAAAGTATTATTTATATCTGAAATTGTTTCAACAGTCATTAATATTATTTAATTTAATAAATATGAAATAACATACTTCATGTTTTTAATTTTAATTAAGCTAAGCGATTCTTTGTAATGATAAATGCCGTCGCGATATTGTTACATAATTTTATTTTTGGGATATTTAATCATTTTAAGTAGCAAACATTATACGCTTAGCACTTTTTTGATTTTAAGGCCTTGAGCTGTTGATACTGTACATAATAAGAATATTGTATTAAGCATATATAATTATATATTCGCTAAGCGCATATTATTTTTGTTTAATATTCTAATAGACTATAGTACAACATTATAATTTTTTTTTATTTCACTCAAATCGCAAGATTAAAAATTTTCATCATTAGATATTAATATAAGTAGAATATTATGTAATTTTATTCAGTATTTCGCAAAAGCTAACTGTTAAATATATAATATTTATTTTGAATTATTTTGAAAAGATATAATAATTTAGTTTTATAGGAATATGTGAATGTATTAAATAAAACATTATAACATTTATATTTTTTTATTACATAATTAAAAAAATTATACACATAACTTAATGTCAAAAAAGAAACAAAAATGTAACTTTAAAACATCAACAATGACGTTATATTATAACATCATTGAACATCAATGTCTACTTTTCAAATTTCTTTTAAATCTAGTTCTAACATAAACCTTATAAACTCAAAGTATATTGACTGGGTGGTATACAAAAGCTTAAGATACACAATTGCCTAAAAACAAGTGCGTAATTTGAAAATGAATTGCGCTTTTAACAAATCTCTTTTTTTATTGATTTTCGGACAAAATAAATATGCTCATTGTCTCATTATAACATACAACATACTTTATATTATGACGTGCGCAAGTTCGAATAGGTATGACTTTAGACAACTATTAAAACAGACTATTTTTGAATTTTATTCTTTACTTTGATTTACGTAAGTCGGTAATATAATAATATTTGTTATTGACCGTTTTTATTTATGTTGGTACTTGGTAGCGATGTTTTGTCAGTTTTGCCCACGGTCTAGAAAGAAGGTCTAAAAAGGTGAAAAGAGTAGTCGGTTTATGGTGACAATAATTTCCATTTACGGCGTGGCGTGACGATAGACTGGGGTTGCTGTGCAACTAAGATAGTATATTCCCTTTTTTTTATCCCACGTAGGGGAAGCGTACTAAACTCTTTATTTCGTATTTCATAAATACCATTTTATTATCACTTAAACGGCGTGCGCAGTCCGCACTACGCAGGTCCACGCGAAGCTTGAAAACTCAAGTCACGCAAATCGAACAAATCTCTTACTACTGACATTAAGCTTGTTGCTAGACCTTGTTTTTTCTGCTAGACCTGTTTTTCTCTACCGTGGTATTGCAAATTACCTATAATAACCTACCTCAAAGTAAGGGTGATTTTTAGTATGTTTTTGTTAGATTCTTATATGTATATTTACAAATTATTCGATTATTGTCTTCTAATGTTTACGCTAATTTCACTCATTATAATAAAACAACTTTTAAATGCATTTTACATTTCATTTACACTGCATTATTCTTACACTCGATAAGTTAATTTATTCCAAACGTTATAAAAAAGGAGTTAGAAATCGTACCATAAAGAGTTCGGATTCATCGGTACAAATTAAATAATGAATTAATAACGGTCGATTTTTTTTTGAGATTTATAATATTGCATACATATTATAAATCTCAAGAATTTGTGATTTCCACCAATCAGCTTTTAGGTGTCAGAACATACTAATTACCTTATAAATACGTTTCATCTCTAAAGTGTTTATCATAAACAGAGCATATTGTTAGATATGAATTATTATTTATTTACAATTAGCAAGCGATTTGAGTGTACGCGAGAGAAAAACCTCTGTTGGCGACGTCTGGTGGGGTGGTTGTTGTAGCGCCTTCGTCCCCATCCGTTACCACATATAGTACAAAAGGCTTCGAACTCGCTGTAAACATAATTTGTTATTATCCCTCTGTCTGTAGGGTTGCACTATTACTTTGGATAGAAAACAAACAGATATGAGTTTCATTAATTGCGTTTTTCTTATATATACCGATATACTTTCATATTAAGTAGGTATGCCTTTCGTTGAGTTTTTGATATTACAGACTGACATTTCAAATTTATTTTGTATAGATAATACTTACACTGTACGGAAACGAAGCCCAAACCACAAAAACGATCAGTACCGGCAGCAACATTAGTGGAGGTTACTATTGGATTAGGAATGACAATAAAGTCCGTAGTACACGCTGCCCCGTTGACGGCGCCTACCGCAGTACCTAGAACTGTAGAGTCTGCTCCCTCTACATCACCAGTTACGGTGAAAGAGTACGCGTCGCTTGAGCTCTGTAAAATATATGATATGAACGAGTTACCTTATTTCATCTAAATGCCGATGATGTCGTTATTCATAAGAATAGATCAATTTTATAGTTTTCTTGCAAATTAAATATTAAAGCGAATGGCAACGAATTCGTGATAATTTTTCAAAAAAATTAAACATTTTAATAAAATATAAAAAATGAAGGATTCATTTACATTCATTGTGATATATATTTTTTTATTATTTATAGTAGAAACGAACAATTTAAGTACAAATCGTGCAGGCTTATATTAATTCAAGTACTGTTTCAAAAGGTTTTTATGGTGCTGCGCGCTGAGAGTACTGTAATTGCAATAATTTTGAAGAGCTTCGATTTATTTTGCAAGGGTTATTGTAAATTGCAGTGTTACCTGTGAATATTGTATTGTGCAGTACCCAGCTTCCATCCTGATACATATACCATAATTTAAATTAGCTAATTGCCTTGTACCAGTTACTAAAGATGCGCTCAGTTGTGTGTTAGCGGCAGAACCATAATTAAAACTTCGTATAGTACCGGATGTGCCCGTGTAATATTGCAAACAGCCGTTAGGTGCTGAAAATAAAATATTAAGTAGTAGCTTTTGTCAGATTGTAATTGGTCGTGGTCAGCCAACATGAAACTAGCCTTGTCTCAGCCTACGAGACAAGGCTATTTACCTAAGATTTACATGCATCCGTATTTCGGATTAGTCCTTATGAAAGCGAAAAGAAATGTAGGGAGACTTGTCTTATTTTAAATATATTTATCGCATGTACAAAACCTACAAAAAACGAATTAAGTGCATTCAGTAGGATTTGGTGCTACGCGAGTATAGTAATTTTATCAATATAACTAAGCAACGTCTTATTTAAACTTTCACAATATCTATACTTACGAGTATATTACGAAGAGGAAAGATTTATACTTTTGTATATAACGAATAAACTCAAAAACTACTGGACAGATTTTAAAAGTTCTTTTTTCATTAGAAACCTACATTGTCACTGACTAACATAGGCTACATTTATTACTAGCGGAACCCGCGGCTTCGTTCGCGCTACTGTAAATAAGTTTTACAAAAGTAAAGTAAAAACTTGCGTTGCATAGCTACGTCTGTATCTACCTAACTACAACGCGATATCAAAGCTTTGAGGATCAAGACGGCAATTTAGTCTTGTGGACTTTTTACGTAGTCACATTGCGTTGTGAGCGACTTTAAATAAATAGGTTAAAAATATTTTTGTACTTTTAGCACGAGCGAAGCCGCGGGATTCGCTAGTAATAAGTAATATAGTTTAATTACAAACAAACACTAACCTATACCAGGACAATCGCATCCTAATTGTGTCAATCTTATGTTCCATCGTCTCGTGAATGTGGTAGCGAGGGTAGCGGTTACAGTAATAGTAATCGCTGCATTGCCGTTAAAGTCTACGAACAGTGTTTGTCCGGTGTTGTCTCCGCACAGGATAGGCACTATAGTGTTGCCGCCGGTTATAGTGAGAGAGTCGGTTGCGCAAACACCGTCACCATTTGGTTGTGCTAATACCATGTCCAGTAAATCTATGCGTAGCTAAAATTTTTCAACGACATATTTAATATTATAGGTATTTATCTATTACAAAGTAAAATATTAACTTAGTGAAGTCTGTATGTATGTAAAATAGTATTTAAAACAATGACAGTAACGTTTAGTGTACAGAATATTGACTTTAAATCAATAGCTATTAAAAATGTAATGTTTGGGTGGCGCGTGTCACACAAAGAGTAGTAGTAGTGGACCGATATTAACAAAGTTTTATAATAACTGATTCAATATCAATGGTGTGTCCTTAGAAAATTACATGGCTTTACCTTAACATTTCCTATCTTTTCTTATTTCTCCGTAAAACAAGTGATAAATTAAGAAATGACGAAGACATCAGCACTCGAAAATATCAGACACGAGATCGGAACCCGCTTCACTCAGTTTTCGAAAAGTGAGTGCTTTACCACTGGGCTATAAATGCCTTTATCTAATCTTCTTTGTCTCTAATATATAAAAATCTCAGAAAGAAAGTATCAAAATTAACCTTAATTTTCATTTTTCACTTGTGCTGTAAGGCCTTTCTTATACCAATATACAACTCTAGGTCAACCGGAAGTACCCAATAGGTTTTGGGTCGAAAACCTATATGGTCGTTTCCGTTGACCTAGAATCATGAAATTTGGCAAAAAACAAGGTCTTACAGCACAGAAAAAGAAAAAATTCCAAAAAATAAAACAGGTAAAAATTGAATGGTATCCCCATACATACATAGTTGACGCCAATTAAGATCCCTCCAAAAAAGAGAGTCCTCTGAGTTGTATGGGCGCTCATAGAATTTAGAGGACTAGTTTAATTGTTAAAGATGGCCCGGAGGTCTTCGTGCGCGAGTCCGACTCGAATTTCTTTGTGTGCGTTTGGTAGGAATAGATCGTAGGCTATTTTTCATTCCTAGGTGTTAGGTGATAAGGGTGGCCCATCCAGATGATTTTTTTAATGATTTGGCATCAAAAATACTTGTAATCCTAAATTTTCATCCTTCTACCACCAATCCCTACTTTTAAATAGTGATAAGAATGTAGTAGTGTAGTAATGTAGTATGATATATAATTTTACTATCGCAATTTTGTCCTGTGTCTGCATAAGAATCCGGGTCTCCCACCTCTGATATTATCATGTGCGAATCATTTCTATCATGATTACCACTTATCTTACGATGAAGGAAAACATCGTGAGGAACCCTGCATGTCTGAGAAAACCCAGCAAGTTTTCGAAAGACATGTGAAGTCCGCCAACACGTACTACTAGGCTAGCACGATGGACTACGGCCTGATCCCCCTCGTACTGAGGGAGGCCCGTGCCCAGCAGTGGTACGTTAAGGCTGACGATGAACTATAATTACCTGGCAAACATTACTATTACACCGATGAACAATGATTGTGCACGCTTGACCTCCAGCGAACGCGGCTGGGTAACCAGGACTGGTGAAATAGGTGTTATTCACATTCGTCGTCGAGCCACACGAACGTGAAACTAAAACCAACTTCGAATTAATAGAAGCAAAATGAGTACCAAAATTAAGACGAAATATAAAAAAAAGATATATAAAAAAAGATATACGAAATATAAGAAAAGACGAAATATATGCGCTATCAAGATAGACGTACCTATGCAACGAAAGATAAGCATATAGTCGAATATTCAAAGGATTTCTAATTTTACTATATTATATTAAAATACGACTTCATACCAATACAACATCGACCTCTCCTAGAGGCGCACGTGCCAGTTATGGTGCCGTTTAGATTATTGCATTCCCGTCGAGCCAGACACGTTCCATTCATGGTGTTAGAACTCGAACAGTCCACATTCGCAAATCTTACTATGCTTACGAAGGGAAATACTGAAAATAAAGTACTAGTAAGTAGTAAGTATATTCATATGGACAGCGCTGGCCCCTAGTCTTGCCTTGCCTTGGTCAGGGTAGAGTTATAATTCGTTTAGTTGGATTTCAGTTTATGTTAAATAAATATGTTAGAACTAACTATTATTGCAAAGATTAAACTCTACCTACCTGGTGACCAGTACGCGCTCTACTCACTTTACCGGCCAGCGCTGCCCTACTTATTAAAGGCTATATGTATATAATAGTAGCAGATTATTCAACTATAAATTCTGTGCTTTTATTTGATTCTATATATATAAGTATGATAAAAAAGTTACTTAGCAAAATCAATATACGCGCTTCACGTAGAAACTACTGAACCAATTTTAATTAAATTTTATGTATACTAATAAGTCGGGTCAATATTTGGGTATCGGTAAAATACAATAACTGGTCCTTAGAAAAGAGTGGAAGTTGGAGATGAATCCGAACGAAGCGAGAGTGAATCGTGAACTAGTATACTACTTATTATATATTCTGTGATCGTTTCAAATAAGGTATATATACCTAAATGATTATCAAGAAATTGAATTTTTACATTACGCATTCGAAGTTCGAACGTAAGGCACTTTCAAAACTTTTGCTTGTTTTTAAGATGTATGAAAGTAAAGAGTTTTATAATATACATTAATAAAATTTTCTAAATAAAGTAGATTTAACTAAACGATAAAAAATATAACAGCAGCACAAATAAAATTTTTCTTTTACACTTACGTATTTTTCCTTGTCTATCCTCGTAATTGTTATCGATATCATAATTATCATCGTTATGAATATCATCGTCTAAAACAGTAAACGATGCAACAGTTACTACAAAAGTTATAATACACAACCAAAATATTTTTTCCATCATTTTTAATAAATGTTCACTTCTCACACCACTAATGAAAAAAAATTAAAGAGGTTAAACGTAAAACATTTTCGACATAGAATATTGGAAATTTACTTTTAGAAATCCGAGCATGAAATGAGTGTAGTTAGGTCAAGCCTATGCTTATATTAAGTATGTGATAACGGTTGTTTATTTGTGTAAAGTGTTAGGGATGTTACCGTTTTCCCATTAGCGCTATCTGGCGACGCGGTATATTGGTGCTATGGCACGATTAGCGTCTTTTATGAAAGTAGGAGACATTCGTAAAAATAGTTGATTATTGCTTAAATCAAAACATTTATCAATGTACTAAAAACAACGTTAACAAAATTTAATGTACGGATAGTGTGCGACCTGAAGTGTGGAGTGGAGCCTGGAGGACACAATTAAAAAGTTGTTAACTTGTCTACGACTATATCTTCTAATCTAATCTTCTCTAATATATATATATATAAAGCTTGTTTCACATAGGTCGTAGGCATGTCGTAGGCTATGTTTTTATTCCCCTAGGGACCTTGGTGATTAGGGTGGCCTCCAGATTCTTTAATTCTTATTTTTAGACCAAATTTTATTTTTATATGATTTAGTAATAAAAATACTTATGACCCTGAATTTTCATTCTTATTCACGCGTGCGGAGCCGCGGGAATTGAATATTATAATGAATCCCTTTTCCCTTGGTCACGGCATCGAGTATGAACGGCTGGACTCATTTCGCTTTTTATTTTTTTGTTGTGTATGTAATTATCAGCATAAAGTACATATGAAAAAAAAACATAAGAGAGTTGCGCAAAAAATTAGAAAATTTGGGATAACGTAATAACGTCGTTTGATTCTATGACAGTTACCATGGTGTGCGCAATGGCAATTATATCGAAAAATACGTAGCGGGTGGTACGAAGTTAATATATAGAACTCATAATACGAGCACAGATCACATAATACTATTACTAGATACGAGTATACACTCGCAAACAGCTGAGCTTTGTGAGGACTCGCGTAGTTTTTCTAATAGTTAATAATTTTAAAGACAGTTGTTTACGTTCATTTTTAATGCTTATAAAATTATATATTATATTTTTGACAGATAACACCACTAGATATGAAGTTAAATTGCTATATTAAAGCGCAAATCTATAGGCGTGATTGTTTTTCAGTAAAGTGTACCACATAATGTATCGTACATTTGTGATAGGACTCGCTGCGCTTGCTTTAATAATACGCATATTATTATCTATCTATTCAATCAATCAATCAATATCCAAGAGTTAACACGTAGGTACTTATCGTTTAGGATTTATTGAACATGCATTTTATTTTATACTAGTGGAACCCGCGGCTTTGCTGGCGCTAAATCTAGGGACGAACCCGAGCGAAGGGTGAGTCGCTTGTTTAAGATAAACATTTCTATCATACATTACATATGTGTAACTCTAGCGGTTTTGGCAGCGCACGCCAAAATACTCGTAGCTCGCAGATGGTAGATTTTTTACTACTTACTTGACACTTATCGTCATATTTTTGGACAATTCACACAATATCTTTATAAATTGTAGCCTATGTGTTATTCTGGTATATAAGCTATATTATTGTTAAGTTTCAATAAAAACTATTTTTATTATATAGTTTCAATAATAACAATTCAGCAGTTTTTACGTGAAAGAGTAACAAACATCCATCCATCCATACTTACAAACTTTCGCGTTTATAATATTAGTATAGATATAGATATTTATATTTTGAGAGTTGTCGGCCGAGACAGAAAAACCGGTTCATTAAATGGGCCATAAATCGTAAACGGTAAGTTTTACAAAAAGGTTAACAAGAAATAAATGATGTGAACTTTTATTTTCTACAATAATAGTTTCAATAACTATTGCGCTAATTTGCGTAGTTTCCGAGATATCGACCAAAAACTTTTTTCTAGATGGCTCTTGAAGCCACATGGATCTGTCATTCTGTTATTTTATACTCAGTAAGTGACCCTAAAACTTATAAATATAAATAAAAAAATGGCTCGGAAATTTAGTGCGAGGTTAAGTTCTATTTTTACTGGAGTAAGGTTTCATGTGTCATGTCTGTAAACGGTTGCCAGCGCTTAAAGTTAACATCCAAACTACGTCTTAACTCTTAGAACTTCTGTTAACACACTACGTGTTAACAGAACAGTTGGATCAATATGTATTCCATTTGAATGTAATAACACAGACTAAATATCAAAGAAGTTATACGATAATTCAGTTATGGCGTAAAAACTTAGGTAACTACTAAGTACCTTAAATCTAATTCTAATCTAAATCTATTATTGAACGATGATGTATAGGCAATAACACATATAGAACCTCTGTTGATTGTTTCGTGATATAAATATTACAATACTGATACAATGTTGTAACCTGACCGAGCTGGCTCGCGGTTGGTTTGGTATCTTTGAGATTATATTCGTATTCCTCGGTGTACTAATATGATTTTTTTATATAGGCGTCAATCATATGTAGCTATATTAATATAATATAATAATTAATACCTATTTATTCTTTAAGTAACAATATAGGGTAAATCAAATAACAAATTTAAAGTGACTAAATTTAATTTGTTCTGAAGTGAATATACCAGAAAAATATTTTACATACACTTAATATTCATAAATTACCAAACAGATCGTCACAATTTAAAAACTTTACCATATTTTTAAAATTTCTGTAACAGTCCCTAAGACAATTATCTTTTGAAAGAAAATGCTTAGGAAACTACATACTAATAGATATAAATAAATTATGAATAATTTTTCACTCACAATTTTAGTAGAAACTCGGTAGTATATTATATGCTGTATGCATAAATTATGTTGAAAAATTTTACTGGAATTTTTATCTTATAACATTGGGTGCTTTTGTTTTCTAATAACTTTGTATATATGTATATAGAAATCAAACATTTAATTATGTGTTCATTAGAAATAATAAAAAAGTTAGTAAATCACTCATCTGGCATCTCTTATGCTACGTAAACCTTTTATAGGTCGTCTGTACTAAATACTTAGTTAATTCTTTTTACATGATTGTATAAAAACAATTTATAATATCCATATATATAAAAGAAATCAAAAACATATCATTGGTAATAAATTATTTGTGACTTAGTCAACATATAACTAGGTATCTAAAAATAAAATTAACGTGTAAATATAGACAAACATATTTTATAGTTTTTAAGGAATTATGAAATATAATAAGGAATAAGCAAGTATAGAACAAAGGTGAGGTACAAATTTTTCTTCACAAATAAATATAAGCTTAAGTAAATAGAATTATTTATGAAACTAAAATATATGATCCTAAAGTATGGCATCTTCTGATGTTTATGGCAAAACTGATAAAACTACTAAGTATTAAGGTTTACTCTACATCATTTAGCTTTATGGTACCTACATGGATTATTTAATTTTGAAACTAAAATTACTTTTCATCTGTTAGTCAAGGTATATAGACTGAAATTTTTTGAAATAGTATAGATTAATCGTTAAAAATAGTAACACAAGTGTATACTATCTTTTATTGCACATTTATGTAATGGAAGTTTTGGCATATATGTACCTATTAGAAGAATCCAAAGCATTAACAATTTGCGCTAATTTGCATTTTAAACCGTTAAATTACATTTAAATGGATCAAGCAGATTAATTTGAATTGGTTGCTGTAAAACAAATATAAATACAAACGCGTGAAATTTGAAGGTAAAATGTTTTTTATTAGTAGATTTCATCAGTAGTAGATTTTTATAACTTTCAGTGGTAAAACGAAAAATATTAATACAAATTACCTATAGATGTTTCACTTTGGATCGTAGATTTCAGACGTTTTCTTACAATGAATAAGTTATATTAGGTAGGTACTTATTATTAATAATAAAAGTATTGATAAAAAATAAATACAATTTCTCAATATTTAGATTATAGGTACATAGGTACGTTGAAATAAATTGTTTATGGCAATAATGTTCACGAAATTCAAACTTAAATAGAGTTTATATTCCAATATACATTGAACTTATTTTTTAGTTAGAATTAGAATTTACAACATATTATTAAATGCAAAGAAGAAGTGGCAAGACTAATATTGATAGCGTTCAGATAGGTTCGCATCGAGCTTAATAAAACAGAAACATTCTTAAATGTTAATCAGAAACTAATATTTTTTTTAATTTATCTGCTAATATATTACATTAGCAGAAACGTGCAAAGCTATAATATACACATTGATTTATAAGTATAATATTTGATTTCACTAAAAGTAGGCACAACTTATATTATCTCGAAACTAGTGACTATATGTGATGGCAATTGTGACAAAATATACACATAATTGTATTATTATGGTGTCGTCTACTTAAAGGCACTCTTAATTAGTTCACTTACAATTTCAATACACATTTGTAATAAAATTGCGTTAGTGGACGGAGGCAATAAGGCTAGCTGGAATATTAAATGTATATGTTCTTAAAGTACTAAAGCATTTCCAATTATTATTATTACGAGCTAAACGTTTTACATATTATAAAGAATAGTGTGCATATGAATTAAGCGTAGATTCTATATAATATTGATTTATGCCATGTTAAATATGATTAGCGGCCGTATCTTTTACAATTAGCGAAAAGTATGATGAACGTGATGAACGTGCTTAAAAAACTGTTATAAATCGAGACTAGAAAGTGTACAGCAACGGTTCTGTATAAAACGACCTGAACCTAATTATAATAACCAAAGTTATATTGTTTTTTCTATGAGATTTTATTATATAAATTTACTGAATTTTGATCTATAAATTTACTCATTACACATTGTTAAAATAAACATTATAAAAATTCAGGCCGTTATATCCAGAAACGCTTTCGTAAATTAAGACTAATGTCTAACGCTTAATTCTAATATTTTTAAAGTAATTAACATAAAAATATCTATAATATCTTGGATATTCCTTGCTTTCTTAACATTATTTATTTAATCTTATAATAAATTAATCGTAATATCTAAAGAATACTTAGAGCTTTTTCGACGTGTGTTTGTGACCCTTTGCTAGTTCACTGAGCAAATTTCAATGTGCGGTTGTGGAGGTTCCTTTTTGAATGTTACATAGACTTTTTAAATGCGGGGTTTTAAACATTGCTTATTTAGTAAAATGAAACAAAATGGAAAACATGTAGGTATGTTCACGAGGTGTCACAAAACATCCGCCTTAGACACTAAAAATAATTGTCATTTTCAATGTACATACATATGTAAATACTCGTATTTATAAAATATACTTATCATTTACAATTACTTATTTTGGGTTCTTCAATAGATGACTCTGTGCTAATAATAATATTATTTAAGTTTGTAGATATGTAAAGCGATTTCCTTGGTAATGATTGTACCTTTTTTGTGCTTTTTAAAGTTATTACAATTAATTTACATTATGGTTAACTATGGATTTGTATCGCTATACTTTTACAAATTATACTCTTAATTCGTATGCTATTTTATTTTTTACTTATTATCGTATAGTACAAATATTGTAATTTTTACGCAAGTAAAACAAATTTCTATATAATGTTCAAATTCATCTATTAAATATATAGTAATGTCTTGGTTGCGCCCTCTGTAGTGAAATCACAGTACGCTATAGAATGTGTCCATTAGGCTCGACTCCAGATCGCACTCTAGAAAGAGGGTTTCGCTACACTCTTCCTGAAAAAAAAAACCAGCATATAAATACTTCCAGACCCACAAATATTCGGTATTTTATTTATATTTTATGAATTATTAGTTTTATTTTTAACCGACTTCCAAAAAGGAGGAAGTTATATGTTTTAGTTTAAGTATTCGAAGTACATACTTGAGATGCCTGAGGCGTGGATGTTTGGTCCCCGCCTCTCCTTGGGTGTCATTTGGAAGTCTTGGGTAGGTGTCTTTTCATGTGTAATGCGAGGTGGTCGGAGCGAGCGAAAGAGCGCTCACAGACCGCGCACTTGAAAGGTTTTGCACCCGTATGTTTGCGGTAATGGCGAGTTAACTCATCGGATCTCGCAAATCTCCATTCACACTCTGGCCATTGGCAAGTATAAGGTTTCTCACCTGTGAAATAAAAATAGTCACACTCATACGTGTACTAACATTTGCAACATTAATATCATTCGCCTTAGGCATGTGTCTACTATATTGTTACTTTTAACATAAAAGTAAATAGTTTAGTATTATATGATATTTCTTAGGCTTATAGGTTAATTCATTAAATGAAGAAACTTTTAGGTAGGTAATACATTAGATTTTAACATTTTTAAATACATAATTATACATATTTCTTTTACTTTCAATAAAAATCTACTATTAGGCACTCTACCTAATAGTATTTGTAATATATTCCATAAATCACAAAAGTAATACAATTAACGTAAGAAATGATCGCATATGCAGCGTAACTTTAATATTCGCAGAGCATTTAGCGTTTGAAAATGGGAACAATAATAATAATTAATACTCCACCTGTGTGTATCCTCTGGTGAGCTTTTAGATGCGAACTTTTCGTATAAACCTTGGTGCAACCTGGAATAAATAAAAGTAAACATTTGTTTTTTAATGTTGTAAATATACTTAGAAGTACTTTATAATTCTTTTATACGCCCAACTTTTAAGCATAGAAATTAGTATATATTTAAGTTACTTTATGCATAGAAATTCCGAACATTTCGGAAAAGAAGTAAAAGTAATAATCAAGTACCTATAAAATCGCAATGATGAACTCTTCTTTTTTCGAGTTCTGGGTTATTCCGCCGATTGTATTTAACAGAGGGAGGCGCAAGCCGCGGGTGAACAGTCGCGTGCGGATGCGCCGGCGCCGGTTGTGGTGCCATTTGTAGGGACTGCGGCATCGCCTGTCATAATTAACAAAATTTAGATTTAATTAACAAATTTCAAAAATAACATAAAGATAAGTTTAACAATACCTTAAAATTATATTGGATAATATAAGTTAAAGATATGTAGTGATTTACCTGGGGATGATGGTGGGTTTGAGGTAATGGATGCTGCGGTACATGTGGCGCGCGAAGTAGTGGCGGAGGATGGTACGGCGGCGGCGGAGTGCGACGTGGCCCTCCCTGCAGATGATAACACATCTAGCTTGTATGATATTATAGATAAAAAAATCGTGGAACATACCTATTTGGTATTTCAATGAAGTTTTTGGTGAAGTCACGTAAATAAACACAGTCGCATGCAAAAGATGGTACCATCATTAAAATCGCTAGCGATCGCAAAGCAATACTGATAGTTAGATTTTAGAATTACCTGCATAGTGTTTCCTGGGCTTCCCTGATCAGATCCAGGTGGCGTTAGTGGAGACATGTACACAAGCCTCGACTGGGGGTATTTTGAAAAAGGCGTTGCGGGCTGTTGCTGTGGTTGATGATGAATAGGCTGAGGATGGGCATAGGTTGGCGGTGCACAGAGCCTTTCCGTCTTGATCTCCAGCGGACTGAGTAAAGGTGTAGCGCATTCTTCAAGTAGCGCATCATCAGCTTCGAGCTTGACATGGGTGGCTCCCAATGGAGCAAGCATGTTTGCATTCTCAGGATCGATATTCCTGATGGAAGACGCGATGTCCTCCCAGAGGGCGGGGCGGAGGAAAGCATCGTCGCGCGAAGTAGTTCCACCGTCGAAAAGGTCCATGTGGGCGGGCGCAAGGGAAGCGCCCTCTTGCTTGTACAGCAGTGACTCAAGCTCAGATGTCTGTGAAAAAAAGTTTTATATTAGGTACATAAATTAGTTGTAAATACACATAGCTGTAAATATGTTTAGTTTATTCAAACATTTATTTGTAAAGACCTACATTTATTATCATGATGTAAATGTCACGCATTCAAATATTAATGCGTAAGTAGGTATATATTGAGATTTATTCTAAGGAATGCTTCAAGACATTTATAATGCAAATCCTTTGATCACTAAAACCAATCCCATGAGGCAGCGTATTTTAAAAGGACAGCTTTAGCTTTGAAGTGATATTCTAAATCAGAGATTGTTACCAATGATATTGTTGTGATTGAAAATTGGCTACAGGTTTAATACAGTATTTAATTATATTTAAATTGATGGAGAATCAATATTATTATCCTTAGTTTCTAGTGTATACTACGTATAATAATACTTCTTCCTACAACTAATTGACCCTTGAACTTGTAAGTTGTGTCAACTAAGTTTAATTTATTTTTGCCTTTTTTTTAATTAAAGGTAATCTTTAAAGTTGTTTGAGAAATGATGAAGCAGTTGTTTGTCTTCAATTTCTACATACAGTGTGGACAGAGGAGTTCAGTATTAGCATACAATACGATGCGCCCACGCGCAGGCGCAGGTGACGAGACGCGCGCTATAGGAATTGCTTTTATAAATCGCTAACTTTGCACAGCATTTCAGTCTACTTTGAACTCTCGTGTGAATAAATATGAAAATACACCACAGGTACTTCAACTTGGACACTTCTTATACCGTTATAGAATTCCTACATATACCTAATGGTTTTATACAAAAAACTAGCTGTATGTATAATGTATACATTATATTTAAGGAGATTTGGTTAGGTATTTGGTTTATATATGTTTAACAATTAACTGTCAAATGTATATATTAATAAAAATGAAATTAAAGAATTTTGCTAAGCGCAAAACTCGAAATCGGCTCGACCAATTCGTCTAATTTTGTTTTTATGTGTTCCTTGGAATATGGAAGTTTTAATAATAAAAAAAATCATAGTTTGTAAAAAACTTATACTAAATGGGGTACCTAGGGACTAATGCGAGTAAAGCGAGGGTGAGTCGCTAGTAGGTAATAATATATGAATAGTATCGGTTATTTAACTAAGTTTTTTTATTTATTCAAGTTTGTTTAACCGATACATGATATTAAGTTTTTACTTCCTTATAATATTATAACCGTTAAATAATGTGCACGAACTTACTCTAAGTACTTTTAATCATAGCAAAATGGCGTTTAATTTGTAACTTTATTGAGCAAATATCAGATCAACCTGCTCCAGCGCAACTGAGATCGGTAACCCTTTGCGCAGTGGAACCTCCTTAGAGTAGCTAGTGTCGCAAGCGTGCCGGACTGCGCGAATTCCTTCTTTGACCTTTGCGGATCGAAACGATTGCGCCAACGTCTCCTCCACCACTGCTAGACGAGCTTAGGCAATTGCAACATAGATTAGATGTGTTATAGATCGCCCAGGGCCTTTGTAAAGCTTGCTTCTATACACCCTACTATTATATTTATGAAATTTATATAAATATAACTAAAAACTTGGATAATTTAAAGGATTCCTATGTATAACTAACTTGATTAAAATATTTATGTTACAGCGTTACGATATTATTACTTTTAAAGTAATTTGAACATTTTGTTTATATTTTTCGTCGCATTTTAATATTTAAGTATAATTAGAATAAATATAATTAAATGAGTTTATTGTATCGATATATCTAAGGCATTTAGTTTCTATTTTCTAATACGCAATTAAGTATGCGTTATTTAAATAACAAGAGTTCCTGAGTGATTTAATAATTATTTTGAATTAGCCAATCGAATCAAATATGATTTATATTAAACTAGCGGGACTAACCGCTTTGCTCGCGCTAACAGTAGAAAAAAATATTTTTATCCTACCTACTTATCATGTGTTAACGATTAATTCCGCATTTATAGTAACAACCATCTTTTATGTGAACCATTCGTACTTTATAGAACTAGTTATTTTGTATTCTTGTGAGATTTTTCTAGAGTAAAGGGTATTCTTAATATTCATCTTAGTAATAATCTATCACTATATAAACTTTCTACGTGAACGCGCACGCTGATCAGTAGAATAAGTAACTATTAATAATATACAGATTATGTAGATAAAAATAGTTGCGATTGCGAGTGTACCTTAGGAAACAGACATAATATATTATTGCAAACTTTTCTGTAGAATTTTCTAGTACATAATTTTGATGCATCTCTTAAGTTTTAGATAGAGTTAGTCATATTATAAATATGATTCCATAGAATCAATTATTGTCTTTTCCAGTAGGAATAAAAGATTTTTCGTTAATAGAAAGTATTTTAAATGTTGCCTCGTGTAATATCCTATCACTACAAAAAATGTAGTACAAATTGGTTCAGTACTTATATAATATTTACAAACAAAGAGATAAGAATTTTAATAATTATTGTTTTTGCGTATGCAATACACAATATGTACGTTACAGTCATTGTTTTTAGTAAATATTTGACGTATAGATTTTTTCTAAGCTACTATTCTATATGTAGATTTTAGATTATTATATAGGTATTATATGATTGATTCCTTAATATTAAAATTGATATACACAATCTATTCAGGTAATTAAATAACAAGAAAAAGGGGTCTACTGTATATTAGATTCTTCCTAAAATTTAAATCGCCTAAATTTTCTATTACTGCTAATATTATGGTAAAGTCGGTAAATTTTAAAGTGTACTACCAGGTTAAAAAGAAAATGTGCAGGTACCTATATATCACAAAGCTGAGGAGCTGCTAACTACTGTTACAGTAAAGTTCATAAGTTCTATTAAAACACATTTATAAATGCTTAACATTTATTTAAGTCTATTAACATCATACTTATTTTATTATAAGTAAAAATATTGATACGTACATACATTATAGTGTACATACAAATAATGTTATGATTGATTGTCCCGGAGATAATGATTTACGTATTCAGTAGTTCTGCTATTGACGTGGTGCAGCGTTGTGACGCCTCTTCTATTTCCACCAATAGCACAGTTATTGATTGTGGGTCGGTTATGTAGAGTACTACTAATAATACGCATATTATAATTTTCTTTTATCAGCCGAGTTCGGTTGGACTATTTTTCATCTATATCAGAATATCTTTATCATTCATATTCAAAGATAACCGAAAAATAATGCAAACTAGTAGGTAGATAGGTACTGCATTAAGTGTAAATATGTAGGTATATATTTTTTTAAGTATTATCTATTAATGTATTTGTGTTTGAGATACTCATCTCATAAATTTCTATTAGATGAGATATTACCGAAGTAAAAATTATCCCATATGTTATCTCATTAGAATCTGTCCAGTGGTTCTCTCGTGGCGGTAGAACTATAGATATAGTCTTGTCATTTAAAAAGTTTTTCCAATAAAATATTTGATGTACATACATATTAGACTAAGTTAGAATTTTATTATATGCTTAGATTTATGGTGAATGCTGCAATTGTCAGCTTTAAATACGAGTACAAAATATCCTATAAATATTTCTATATCAGATATTGTCTTTAAATATTGTTGTGAGTTTTACTTGTTGAGTAAACTAATGTTTATTCAGATAAGTTAATATCATTCAATTTATTATATATAATAGTGCAATTTCTATTAAATAATCAATATGATTCGCAACTGAGAGACAAAACACAGTTGCGAGTTGTGCTTAATCTTTAAATTACCTATTAACCACAACTTTTCATAATTTAGATAGACATTTAATGCAAATTGACCAGTCTATAAGTTAGTGCGGTAGGTATCATTGAATTCCAATTATCGAGCACAAAAAAAGGAATTGTCCATAAAACGTTTATCGGCAACAAAAAGCTTTCTGAGTTTCCGCTGCCATTTCTACGTTTGTCCACCAATCACGGACGGCTCGCGTGACGCGTCGCAATATATGAAAGCAATTTTCTCTAGCTTTTATAAATGCCTGCTCTTGTTGCTACGAGTCGGGAAAAGGGGCATAGATAGGTATATATACATACTCGCCTAGCTTGTTACTAGGCGAGATCAATAATCAATTCTACACGAGAGATGTTATAATTACATGAACTGACTCATTTTTTCTAATAAAAGGTTAATAAGCTTATACTGAGGTAACTTAATAAAGTAATATAAAATTTTATTTGGGACATTTTTCTAAGGCATTTATATATTATTTATAAATTAATAGTTTATGCTCACAGCTTTCGACGCGATCATAGGGTTACACACATCAGTTAATTTTACTATAAAAGCTATTTTTTTTACTTAAATCAGGTAATTTGAGCCGCTGCATCGTGAAGAAGTGATGAATGTAGCCAAGGCCCAAGAGTATTTTTTATTAATCTTTCACGCTTATAAATTTTAATATTTTTAATATTTGTGACATCTTTCCGATATATTACGCCATTGAAATCAAAATTTGTCGTTCCTGAAACAAAATGTGTAGGTTTGTATCTTTAAATCATTTTTTAAATAAATCGTTTCATTTTTTACATTTAGTTTTTACATCTATGACTGCGTATTAATGGTTTCGTATTGATATTTTGTTAAAAGCTTAGGTAAGCTCTTAGAAAAACTAAGAATACTCTCAATAGGTATGTGCAAATAATAATTAATTATTATCCACTTATGTAATTCAACTTTACCTAGTACCTAATTTTTTGATAATACGTTCTTGCAAGGCATAAAAGCGGCTCCATCCCGTTATGGCATTGTTTAAACAGAACGTTGGCCCGTGCCGACGCTCCATTTCCATAATTCAACTGAACACCCACGCTAACTCATTCTTCAGTACACATTGCGAAGATTATTTATATTTGTAAACCTATATTCTGTCTCTACGTACGAAGCCGTAAGATTCAATTTGCAAATAGAAACTGGTTATGAAATGACACTTATACAACGCCGGAGGTAATTCATAATACCCTATTTTAAATGATCTTTAAATATATAATTATACACAACACGCAAGGATAAGCGAGGTCAAAAGCTTTTGTACTATATACGGACAAATTGATGCTTACAAATAACTTTTTATATCAAATCTGGTTTTTAAATAAACTTAATTGTGTGTACCTATTTTAATAGGTAATTTTTTTCTATTATAATTTGAAGTGGTATTTTCTATAGAATAAAGTATCAGGAGAGCTGACCCCAAAATATAAAAAGTTAACAACGATTTAAGTAACCATTTCTATATAGTTCTTGAAAATTGTGGTTGATGGATACATTAGGAGGAATCAAACTTTATGATAAATAATATACATTGTGAAGCCATGGTCCTTGTGGGCCTGGGCGGCGGCGCTGGGCGGGCGTCGATCGATAGTAAACGCCGCCCACTCAAAGAAGGACCGCCTTTAAAAATAGGTCTCATCATGCCAAAGATTAGTAAAATCGAAATAAGTATATAATCTTAACAAAGTTATGTGTTTTCCTAAATTGTTTCCTGAAATAAGTTATTTAGTTATTTGTTACAAAATAACTAGAGATAGTTTAACTATAATAAATCAGTTTAGGTTGTTACTTTTTTAACTAATGTCGAAAGTGAAATAAACTTTTTAATTTATTGGTTAATACCCACACCACCAAACTTTAGTAAATAAAATACAGATGTTTATATTTATATCTAATACTTATATGTATGTATTTACAGTTATAGGTATAAGTACTTATGTGTAATGTATCAATTACCTCGTAACACAAGCCTCGTAGCTTACCATGGATTAGATGACACTATGTGTTAATGCTCCAACATAGGTATTTATTAATTAAATAAATTCATACTCTTTGTGATAAAATCATGAAATTAAAATACTAACAATATTAACGAACAATGAAATATGGAGCTTAATGAAGCGCAACGCAAACATGTCACACTAATAAAATAATTTTCACATTAAGTCCCACGGCACCGCTAAATAGAGAAAAAGACTTGTAATTCGAGTAATGTTTGCTTTTCCCATAATTTTTGGTAAACGATGGGTCGAGGCACGAGGGTGGCGCTGTGAAGTCAAAAAATGAATTGACTGTTTAATGTAATATTGTTATACTAGCATAGTTTTAAATGTTAAAGTAAGCTTGTCAGTCTACTGAGCTCTAACTAAATTTTGTATAGATATTTAGTGTGATAACTTATTACTTGAGTCTTCATTTAGAATACCTTTACAAAAGTATATTTTAGTCTCTCTGAAAAGTCATTAAAATGTCTCTATCGAAACGTCTTAAACTGGCAAATACTGAGTTAATATAAAAATAATGTATTAGGACATTGTAGGTCTTAAAAAGTACGAGTATATAGCGAGTATACCTACTCGCAATAACTTTTATTATCAATTGAATAAGAGCTTAGTAGATAATAAAAAACACAAAATTCCACATACGATTATTTTACAATCAAATTAAGTAAACGTTATTTATATTGTATTTGTTACTTCTTAATACTGTGATAATTTAAAACAGGTTAAGTGAAATAAGGAATAGAGGAAGCTTATATGCTGGACTAATGCATAACTTTATCGTAGCTTCTAAATGTCATAGGTAAAAAGTGAATAAAATTAATACTGACTCTGTGTCTGTTATTAGAATACCCAATCACAAGAAACAAAGATAAGTACGCCGAAATAAAATACTATAACTACTAATACTATAACTATATCATCTGTCGTGTCACAGTTCATGGAATGTTTTCAAAGCTGCATTGAGCGCTCCCCGGGCGTCAGTTAGTGACCGGGCGCAAAACACGCTAACAATTACGACACAATCCATTCCACGCTAGAAACCTTTATATCTATATTACCAGTGTTATCTCTACATCATTTAGTGCACTCGATATGTATGAATACTTTAGGTACAGTTATGCTAAATGTAATGGTAAGTACGATGAAATTTATGAACTTTTCGATATCAAATTTCAATGAATGTTCGTGTTAAGAAATCGCTTTTAACTTTCGTAATAGTCACATCTTATTAGCAATATAGATACTAATATTATGTTTAGTGGTGTAGTAGGTATACTGAAATTACGTTATAATTAATACATTCAGTGCAATTTTCTTTATTTCTTACTTTTAGTGCATTCTATTTAGGCAGGTACATACGAGTACATATATGGCAAAATATTAAAGTGTAAAGTTTAATGAAAGTTGTAACAGCTTTCTATTCATCTTTTGCTTTATTTATTCTTATCTTTATCTAGGTTTAGTGTCAGCGAAGCCACGGGTTCCGCTAGTTAAAATAAATAACATTTCTAAAATATAAACTCCTCCTTTAGCCTAAGTTACGCCTTCCAAGTGAAAGTCCCTTCAAAATCGGTCCAGCCATTTCAGAGATTAGCCGGAACAAACAGACATACAGACAGACAGACAAAAATTAAAAAAAAATATATTTTTGTTCCTAGTATCGTATCCGTATACATTTTTATATGCATTTAGTGATAACAAAAATGAAAACCGACTTCAAAACGCTACAAATCGAAACTAAAAAGAAAAAAAAATAATTTTAATTACTTAGTTATTGTTGGAGTCGGTGCCAGCCAAGAAGGACAGTTTTATCCTGCCTTTGCAATGAAATTTCGAACGGATATTTTGATTATATTTACAAATTGATACATTAATGAAATTGTATTAAGATTATTTTGCTTTGGCTGGCACCGACTCCAACAATAACTAAGTAATTAAAATTATTTTTTTTTCTTTTTAGTTTCGATTTGTAGCGTTTTGAAGTCGGTTTTCATTTTTGTTAAAAAATAATTTATTTTAAATTTTTTTGTGGAAATTATTATGTTTAAATAAAATATTGGAAGGCTAACTAAACTACTGCTCCAATAAGTCAGCGAAGTTTTGAAATGAACGACAACAGTCAATCGAGATTTGTCCACGTCTAATTTTCCACGTAACTCGTAGACGTTAATAAGATTTACCTTCTATTATCAATCCACCTAATATCCTGAAGGAATACGACTATCAGTTCATAAGTACGTATAATATTAAAATAATTTTCTTTCAACTCCTAACCGTTGAGGATATATACCTTACATCATCACAAATTCTTGAACAGCTTTAGAAAATATATGAAAAAGGTAATCAGTGCCGATAAAATTTAAGGGTTGCCCTAGATTTCTCTAGGATCCCATCATCAGATGCTGACTTGGTGACAATGAGAACATCTTGAATGTATACCCTACCGAACAAAAAATAAATTCTTAAAATAAAAACAACTGTTGAGGAGTTTTACCTTCCATCATCAGCTCATCCACATGAGATAATGATTTTCATACGTAAAAGCTTTATCGGGTTTACAAAATATATCAAAAACATAATAGGTGCCTGTAAATTTTGAGAGTTGCCTTCGATTTCCCTGGGATCCCATCATCAGATCCTGACTTGGTGACAATGGGACCACCTCGGAACTATACCCTACCAATCAAAAGAAAAATTTTTGAAATCGGCCCACAGACGGCGGAGTAATCGGTGAACATACATAAAAAAAAAAAAAAAACATACAACGGAACATATAACCTCCTCCTTTTTTGAAGTCGGTTAAAAAGCTGTTGATTCGAAATTAAAAACAAACACTGCAATTTTATTTATATGTATAGATGTATATATATAGATGTATAGATTGTCAACAATTGTCAATGAACAAATTCCATACAACATGTCTGCGGTAAAAAATATACTATTTAGTGGAAAAACTTAAAAGATTATTATGACCTGATTCATATACATTTCAATACAATATCGACGAATATTTTTTTTTTCTTCAATTGTAATTAGGCAAGGTCGTATTATAACTAACAAAAACTACTTAACTATTAACGGTATTTAGCACAATGCCTAGCAGAAAGCTTGCAACAAAACATACGACGCTTTGAACAACGTTATCGTATCCACCATCGAATCCTGTAATAAAGAAGGAAGCGGGACTTTCTGACGATAGACACATAAAGATAACTCAGCACTAAACTTGACATAACTCTCTCATCACTCATCAGCTTTCAACGTACTATTTAGGTATATGTTGACGGTTTCATTACAAGAGCACCTGACTCACCAGTGATATAACCAAAGCAACGCAATAGTTGCACTTTTGTCATAATTTTACCTACTCTTTCGTAATAGGAGTTTGTAGTTCGTAATAGGATTTGTCTTCACGTTTAAAAACAGGTTTTAAGTCATCATAATAACTGTAAGCTATACATATCTATATTATACATTATATGATTAATTTTTAGTCGAATCTGTTCGTAGGTACTGTAAATGTTTTTTGGAAAATCTTATTGAAATAATCATTATCGATGCAATTTTTTTTCTGTCTTTAACCACATCTTAGAAAGCCCGTGCCCAGCAGTAGGACGTTAAAAAGGGCTGAATACAACTGCATCAAAATAAGAGCACTGGAAAGGTTTTGATAAAATTAGTGTTTCTATGGCGATAGCGAGTTAAATCCGGATCAACAAAAATGAATTTTTTACTGCTAGGAAACATCTTATCCTTTAGAAATCTATAGGAACTAACCATTAAAACCCACCGCATCGCTACTTTAAGCAATATAATTAGATATTTTTTAAAACATATGACTGAATAAAAAACATCCATTTATTTTAAAAAATCATACGTATATATGAATTATAACTATTAACAATAGCATACCACAGGAAATACTTGCACCATAAACAAATCACCGCATAAATATTCATGGGTCATCCCCCTGCGTCGAAGGGATGCAATACGTGTAGCTTTACTTTAATAATAAAAACATATTAGCCGCATTGCATGTCAGTCTTTCCGTGACCGGGCAGTTTTACACCTGGTGAATGGGGAGATGGGTGGCCGGGCAGTCCTAGAGAAGGGGGGCATGGCGACCGTGGTTTATAGGAATAATAGGGTAAAGAGAGGGCAGTCGGGGGCAGAGGCACCGTTTGTCAGCGGTCAGCTATTAATGAATGCGCCCATAATGTTTATTGTACCCGCTGAGCAGTTTTTGGGTAATGCCTGTAACTCATCGTTTTGTAAATGAACTATAATGACAATCCTCTATTAATAATAACTAATAGTGGAAATGGTTTGAATTTATTCTGATAAAATATTTATAAATTTCCTGCCTCATGTAAGTAGGTAACTATAAAACCGCATCGCAAAAAATGTGATAATAATGTGGAATACTAAAAAAAGTATAAGTTTAGATATAATAGGAAGGCATTCGCTTATAAAACCAATACATGTAATAATTATAATTTGAAACGGAAGTGGGCCTGCATCAATGTGACACGAGGTCACAATTATCACGTGTTACACATTTATACTTTACAAGCCGTTTTATAATAATGAAATTATTTGGAGACCGGGGTCGCGTGTACGCCACGTGTCGATGTGCCCCCGACATTGTCCATTACCTCATTAGATAGTCGTGATGATACAAACCCTTACGGGGGAAAGTTTAACTTTTTAATTTGATGGCGTCATTGCGGTGAAATAGTGCATTGTGCAAGGGTGTGATTTATGAATGATGCCTTATGCATTTATAAGGCTATAAATTTTCGATTTCTTTTATGGACTTTTGATGTCTCGGACGAGAGAAGAGCGAACGCACAAGTAATAATAATAGTTTTTATACAAAATTAAATATAAAATTAAAATTAAATATACCTACACGCAATCTAAGTTTCAAGGATATTGAGTATTCTTTGTATGGGTAGTATATAATACTGTTTGATTAACACTTATAAACACACTCATATGGGTGTAGAGAAAATAAGCGAAAAGATCGAAAATTGCTTAAGTACATCGAAGTTTAAAATCATATTTGATCTTGACACTAAACAAATAATATAATATTTACTTTATTATTATTTATTTAAAATATTACTAGATAGTACTTACGTATTTTTGATTGCTCCAACTATTTATATGACGTTATTTGACTTAAATTCTCACATTATTGAAAACATTAAAAAGTATTTTATTATTTAATTAAGATATTAAATATCAAATTCAAATATTCCAAATTCATGGCCTGACTTTCCTGTTATTCATTGAACTACTTTTTAATATTCTTAATTGCAGAAATCATGAGATATTTAATTACAAAAATCAATTAGCAACCAAAGACACGGCGCGTTAGCAATCTGGTAAGAAGGGGGTTTTGGTGGCGCTAATTAGCTAATGGACGGTAGATGCCACCCTCAGCCCACTGTTCTGTAATGGATTGTGGCACGCTCGCCATCGGGACCATCTCGGATTTCGTTCTTGTCGTTGAAAATGGGAACATTATACTAAAATGTTCATGCAAAAGCTTAGTTAAGTATAAGTAATGTACTGTTACATATAAATATGATCATAGGGTGGACGAATTTGACATAAAAAATTGCTGTAGGAATTTCTAGAGATTGAAAGTAAAACTAATAAATAAAAACTATGTTTGAACTTTTAACTCTTCGAAACTACTTAAAATGAATAATACGATAAAAAGTCTAAATGGGAAAAAAAAGACCGCTTATTTAATTTTATTACTGTCCATCCATGAACATCGGTGACTGGCACTTAACCATAAGTATCGAATATGTAATGGCAGCGGAAATAAATTATTATATAATAACACACTAAAATATTTTTATGATAGTAAAGCGTCTATTGTAAATTATATATTTATATCAATACTAGTGTTAATATACATATAAAGAGAGAAGATTCGCTTTTCTATATGATTGTTGGTAATGCATGAAAGGGTGAAAAGGGGGTTAAATATGTATAGCTGATTCTCTGGGTTAATATAAGAATTACGAATATATTTCTTACTGAGGAAACTTTTACTTTTAATTTTTTAAAATCTATATATCAATAAAACGTATCTATGGGGACGAACAAGAGTGGAGTGATACATTAAACTTAAAACTTTAATTCATCTATATATACCTACTCGTAACTTATCGTAAATAGGCAAAGTTTTGTAAATTGATTGTAACAAGTTTAGCAAAGAATGTGTGCTGTTTCTGAACAGTTTTGTAACTATAAGTATACAATAAACATATCTAATAAATCTTATCACTATATAGTATAAAATAATATTAAAATAAATCTTAAGCTTTCACGTAATACCTTCAAACAAAAAAAACTTATAAAAGTTTGTCATCGAAAATAGTTTCTTTATATTACATACCTAAATTAAACCTTAGTGTTTAATTTAAACAGGATGTTAAGTATCAATCAAATATTAAGATTAAGTTAGTAATTTTAATATTCATACAATCACTGTCAATAAATTATTAATAATACTTTTTACTTTAAAAAATGCACTGAAACGATATTAACTGACGACACGCTAGTAGTTGGAGATAATAGCAGAAAGCTCTACAACTTTAAATAACATGACCAACCCAACTATGATTATTTATAAGCTTTTACAGTATCTTTGAGTTAATACAAGTTTCCTTCGTAGCTTACCACGGAACTAGATGGTGCTGTCACGCTGAGTGTAATAATGTCCCAACATAATATATTTATTGTAGATGTCCAAAATTGGCATTTTTAATCAATGTAAGAATAATGAAGTACCGTTGTAATGATACTACGTATGTGTATACGTAATAAATGATTATTACATTCTTATAATGATAAGATATTCGCATCTGTGTTGCTTTGATGATGATTAACCTTTTGGATTAAGACTATAGTTTTATTGTTTTATGTCCGTTTTGCGTAATATAAAAGTAAGTGATGTTTCATAAGTATCGATTTTCTATAGAATCGACACGAGTCACATTGTCTTAAATAGTTCTTAATAATCGAGGCGTCAGTTTTATAGAGGAGTGCAATAAAAAACGCATAACTTGTTCAACGTAATTGAATGGGGCCGTGGGGGATGTGGGGGCAATGTCGATCCACGAGACAGTGATCTTTCACTCGCAATAATTTGTTCTATTTTAGCTTGGCATAATATGTTAGCTCGTAAAGCGATACGGGATTATATATGTTTAGGAAATGGAGCGAAATATTATGGCACGATTATAAAGTAGCTATAAAACGTTTTTGTAGTTATGTTATGATGAAATGATGCCATTATATAAATAATAATTTACAAAATTTCGTTTTATGTAATAGGTATTTAGGAGGTTGTTTTGGCATTATAGTCAAGATTGTTATATATATACATTTGTTCAGTTGCCGACCTTTGGCCACCGTAGACGAGTACCTAACCTTTAAGAGCATTTCTGAGCATAGACTATACTACACTGATATCGTTTCTCTATTAGTTAACTATTGGTAAATTTAGAATTTCAGTGGATTTTTAAAAGGTTTGATTGTGTGGGTGATTTCGACACGGCTATATTCAAATAATATAATACAAACTACATTTGTATAACGTAACGGTGATGGAATTAAATGCAGCGGCATTTAATAATTTATATATAACGCCATGTACTCATTATAATGCCTATTACACAAAATTTATTGTCAATTGGTTGTTATTAATTATTCGTGTACGTTACTTGTGTACGGTTATTCTATTAAGTCTTGGTTGGCCAATGCGTCTTTGCTGAAATTTTATATGACTATTAAATTAGACATTTTAAACGCTCAATGAAATCTGCATTGTTAACATCAGTAAGAAGAAAATATTATACTCTAATATATTAAAATGTTAATTCATTGACCACCAAAACAAAATTATTTTTAAAATGTGTAATCCTTCTATACCTTACGCATTATACGACCATACTGTAAAAAAATGAGTTGTTCTTTTTGCAGGTTTTGTTTATCCTTTCACAAAGTAAATAATGTATCGATGAGTTTATTAAAAAAAAATATGAAAACGTTTTAAAAGATATATGAACACATCAGCTTGTGGATTTTAACACCATATAGCATACTTGGTTATATTTAGTTTAAAATCGTGGTAGTCAATAGTGGTATGTATATAAAATTAATATTCATTGCGGCACAATGTACATACTGTCATTTTCCAAGTATTTGTCCAATCACGGCCGAGGGCGGGCGGCCAGCCGGGGTGGAGTGTAGAATGACACGTCAATAAATGCGCGCGCAGGCTTTTAGGCTTAGTAAATTGCAATAAAATGTTTAACGGTACAGGTAAGTTTTAGAGGAATATGTGGAGTTTGTTCCATATTACAGATATTTAAATATTCAATTTGACTTTATTTAACTTTTAGTAAATAAGTAATATTAATAAATAGAAAGTTAGCAAAAATATTTTTTATTCACCAAAAACAGATTGATTTATAAGTTATGGAAGAAGTTTTTCCACGATTATGGAATCTCTACAGACTCGAGTCTGTTCATTAAATACAATAATCATTTTTCACAGCCGAAAATCTCGAGTAACAACACAAAATCATAGATCATAATTGAAAACCACTTCCTTTTTTAAAGTAAAAATGAATCTTAATATAAGTAAATAACGATACAGTTTTATTTTATTATTAAAAACACTTTTAAGATTATTGCTGACTAGTAGCGACTCCAAACAGCTTCATAGAGCCTCTGTTTGAATGAGTAAGTACGCAAAGGAATGTGGCGCACGCGCCTCTCACAAAATGTTAGCTGCACATGTAGCAAAATACACTGACACATTATAGAACAAGTTATTCATACTCACATAGTAAAATTTACCCAGAATTGGCGAAAGAAAGGCGGACAGTGATTAAATTTCGATACCTTATTATGTAGGTAAGTATTTAATGTATTTTTGAAATAAAACTATTTTATATTATTAATACATAGAAAACAATCACTTCAGGAACACCTAAAAATAAGTTAGAAAACGCTAAAATTGAAGAAAACTGGATAAAATTCTGTTAAAAAATTACAAAATACAACAAACAGAAAAAGGGTACGAAAATATCACATTAAATTTTCACGTCTTTAATGGCAATGGCGTAACGCGAGATAACTCCTTGCACATATTTAGGTACCTACCCGTTACTTGCCTCAATGAATAATACTTCTAATGCCCAAAGATTACTAAACTTATTATACAAATATCATCAGCATTAAACCTATTTTAGGTTTAAGGCTCAAAATGATATCTCATAGTAAAATTGAGGATTCTCTTACTAAAAATATTAAAATTTTCGTTACGGAAAGGAAGTAAATTAAGCTAAGTTTCCTTTAGGAATGTTTTTGGCTGGAAATGAATTTGTTACGCCCACGCAGCAGCCGGAAATATCGCACGGTTTGATGGTATCTAGGCTTTATGTTTGCATGCTGCTCACGATTTCGTCATTAAGTAGTTTTTTTATTTCATGGCTAACTTGATAAGCTTTAGATTTGGTAAGCGATCTTTTATGAACTAATAATTAACAATATCTTATTTTAATTTTGGTACTCTTTAAGTTATCATTATACAAATATAAGAATAATAACAAACAATAAATTATATCAACGGTAGTTGTAAAATTTTAGAGTACGTAGCTACCACTAGCTACTTAATAGAGAACGCGTGCCTGCGCCTGCCAAGTCCAACTGTCTGTCAAACGCTAATCACTTTATCACGACATGCAGTGACGTAATGTGTAACTATAAAACAACTTTTCGTTTAGCAAAACGAATAATTCTCTAAATATTCTATTAAAAATACAATAGCTCTAATTTTCTACGAACTATTTATGTAGTACCTTATAGCTTTTACTATCCAAAGATTGGCTTTAATAAAACGGTTACAATTGTAATAACGGAAACTCTATCACTACATTTTATAAAACAAAGTTCGCCACGTCTGTCTGTCTGTTCGCGGTAAACACAAGACCTACTACACCGATTTTCATGCTGTTTGCACCTATGGATAGAGTCGTTCTCAAGGAAGATTTTAGTATATAACTAGTGGAAGCCGCGGCTTCGGTCGCGCCTAATCTAGGGAAAAACCCGAGCGAAGCGAGGGTGAGTCGATAGTTGGTTATAATTTCCAAGAAACTCAATGACTGACGTAAAGTGAAAACTTTGTATAAAGTAAAAAATCATACGGTTCAGTCTCATTCACTAGTGTTTTAATTAACATTTTCAGTAATACATGTTGAGTCTATAGAACCATGTATAAATTAGTTAATATAGTCTTTTTATGATAACGAAAGGCTTTTTTTAAATTATTAACATTTTAAAGTTGAATTTATTATATGCCTATATAATATAAAATGACGATGTTTTAGAATCTATCAAAGCAACTGGTTATAAAATTTGTGTCAAGTTTTACCCCAAAACATACGGATGCTTAAAGCTCCGAACTTTAGTAGAGTTCGTAAGTTGCTATAATCAATAAAAAAAAATTGATAGGTACTTAAATTTAACACGAAAACATTATATAATTTGAATAATTATGAGTTTTAATTTAGGATAAATGTCGCAATGTATGGGTGGGTTGGTTTTAATTAGTAGAATGCATGTGTTTAGGTCTATAGAAAAAAAAGGTTACACGTAATTAAAATACTCGAATTGTCTTTGATTTTTCTATTAATATTCTTATACGCATACGTTGAAGCCTATTAGTAACTATTCCTACACTTTTTGTAAAGGTGAATTAAATAATTATTAATTAATTCATCTTACTTAATAAGGAATGTATCATCATAACTCATAAATTTATTGCATAAAACTACGACATAAAAAAGATCAATAACCCGAAACCTATTACGTAGTACTGTGTGTTAGGACGTTGAATACCTTTTCGTTTGTTTCTTGATAATACAAATATTTAGCCTGTGCGTGAATCGAAGTTGTAGCTTTATTAGCTTCGAGTCGAAACGCTTATATTCAAGCGACCAGTGTTTTTTCTTAAAGCTTACATATTTTATTGCCCATTAAAGTGCTCGTAGAAATAGTCACCTGTGATTTTTTTTATGAATGGAAACGAATTGCTGTAATCTTACTAAATGATAACGGAACTTTTGCTATTGATACCTCATTAGCATTAGCCGTAAATATGCATCAAAATCTTCAATTTTACGCTATTATGCTTCGAATATTTAATGATTTCCATTGCTTTTTATGTGTTTTAAGTCTTTGCATTCATTTAAAACATGTTACTGAAAGGTTTTGAGTAGCATGTTGTAAACAACTTACACAATTATTAGAAGACTAGTAAGTGTAGCACATGACAAGAAAAGATTTTGTAAAAAAATAAGCATTCATGCTTTAATAAAAAGACATTTTATGGTGATTTTATGTAAATATTGAATTCAAATTTCAATATCCTAATTCTTTTCAACAAAAGCGAGACACTATAGAGTTCAATATTAAAATTACTATGCGGTGATGTCACCATCAAAGGTAACGAACTCGATTGGCTAGGATTACGTTAGAACTGGGTATCTAATACTTATAAAAAACCCCATAATAATGCCTATTTTAAGACCACTATTACACTTTATCCTAATTTTATTGACATGCTAGCATTTTCCACGACTTCGCGCGCGTTCTAAAGACCGGAAACCAAATTCTTTCTGAGTCGCGCGGTATCGTACCTCCCAGAACTAACGCCAGCCCTTCCCGTTTTTGCATCACTTTACATTTATCCTCCGCTCTCATTAGTGCGTGCGTTATATAACCTATAATAGCCTTCCTCGATAAACGGCCTATCCATCATAAAAGAATTTTTCAATTCGGACCAGTAGTTATTGAGATTAGCGCGTTCAACCAAACAAACAATCAAACTCATCAGCTTTATAATATTAGTATAGCTTTTACCTGTTACGCTCCGCTATAGTATATATGTATTCGTTTCTGGTCAACCATCACTACACATGACGTTTACTATAAATGGGATATTTACCTATACAGGATGTCCCAAAAGGTGACAATAACCTGGCTCGGAGAGAAAGGCCGACTTATGTTAAATCAAAAAATTTTACATTTCACGGAGATTCTAAAATGCTATCCCATGTACATCTTCTGTAATAAAATAGTATTTAATTATTTTTTTCGTTGGAGACCTGAGTATCCACTCCGGGTAGTACATTTTTAGTATTTCAATAAAGTGACTGGTACTCGAGCACTACTGTATGTAGAGCGCTAATTTTTTTTACTGACTCATCATAAGTAGGCTTTTCTCCCCGCGCGAGGTTATCGTCACCTTCTAAGACAGCCTGTATAATAGAAAAGCCATGTCCTTAAAAAATTGCAAGCCGTTTTGTACACAATTGGATAGGCATGTATATAAATAAAAATATAATACAATTTGAGTTTTAATTGCCTTTGAATTTAAAATATATTAAATTATTTTTTCTGTATTTATAACATCTAACGAAGAACAATATTTCAGTACAAAAATACAAGTCTTTGTGATTTAAATGTAAATGTATATATATTTTTCATAATTTCTATAGCATAAAACATTGGGTCCTTTATGATCTGGATATGAAACTTGCTAATAATGGAATTTGGTTCACGTCCCTTTTCTCTCATGAAGATGGCAATTTTATTGTTTGATATATTATGATACACTTGTGTGGTGCTTGTATTATGCGCATAATTATGAATGCTATCAATATAAGAGTCGTCAGTCAGCATATTGATATAACTGTCGGGGTCGCGGGAAACGACGCGACCGCCCACGCAAACGCGCCGCGAGTCGCGAGCGCACGTACTAACATTGGTACACTCACGTGCGAGTGTGTTAGTTATTTTTATCTCATATTCATTTAATTAGCCTATTTTACATACACTTAAAAAGTGTTAATTTATTTTCCCGATTTCCATCAGCTGCCTTAAAATTTCTGCGGAAAAAAGTTTTCAGTAATCGTTGTTTTTATTGTTTTTATGAATCATGTGAATATCATCTTGATATAAAAAGACATCATGAGCTTAACATCAAACATAAGCTTTCCTATTCACATATTACTATAATTATTTCAATCTGGATCGAGTTCACGGGTTTAAAGAGGTCTTTTCTTAAAGCCTTTTTAGGCTTAAATGTCTCCGAATAATACGTAGGGACTATGAAAAATATGGAAAAGAGTATCTATGGGATGAAGTTTGAATGGGCTTAAAACTGGGCTGTTAGATGAGACTAGCGCACGTATGCATTAACTTTGATTGTAAGGCGGACGATGATTCGCCTGCCACTAGATGGGCCCCTACAAAGCGGCACATTGCCTTGGGCGCAACATCGGCACAGAATAAGGTGATTAGAATTAGAATACTTATACGCGTGGTGTTTCGTCAATCAAATTTCATACTTAAGACTTCAACGAACGGTAAAAAGTTATTATAAACAAAATTGTCAAGATGTCATCGATTTTTCAGTACGTATTTTTAAAACAATCAAAACTATTTTGGTTCATTCGCTAGAAACGTGATAGTAACAGGTGTACCAAAAGTAGAATTGAGATTGTAAATTGTTCTTAAGTTTAAATTTGAAAATCATTTGACTTTAACAACTGCGTCATACTGCAACACATTCTAACTTCAACTAAATACAGCGGGAACTTTTACTACAGTAAGCCAAAGCCTTCCTTATTAAGACTAGTTTAAATCCTTTTCGGTCGCATTTAATGACGTTTCGAGACAGTCTTACCTTGTAACCAGTTTGATGGATAGTAACTCGATGTCTCGTATCAGATCCGATATCGCTAGAGCAAATCGGGATAAAGAGAAAATTGTTAATAAAGTTTTATTAAAGTATCCACGTCGCGACTGTAATGTCGCTTTAATTAATAATTTCATTTTATCGACTTAAATAAATACCTATTTTTAGCGTATATAATAATAATAATATGTATTTATTTATTTTATTAGTATTTAGTAATTACGTGTTTAACCAAAATTTTAGTTTCATAAATATACACGACAAATTATAAATAAATTCATTAAATTCTTTCATGGTTATGTACTTATTTTTAAATATTATATCATATTTGAGTCTACGTTTATAAATTACTAGCCTTTCCCGCGGCTCCGCTCGCGTGCTAAAGGAAAATGAAAATCAAAAGAATTTTTCATTGATGATCTGCTCCTATATTGGTCGTAGCGTAACGTAATAATATAGCCTTCCTCGATAAACGGACTATCTAACACAAAAAGAATTTTTCAATTCGGATCAGTAGTTCCTGAGATTAGCGCGTTCAATCAAACAAACAAACAAACTCTTCAGCTTTATAATAATAGTACAGATTTATGCTTTGGCCTTGAAGCTAAAACTAGAGAAACTCCAAGTGTCTTTGACAATACATAGTACTACATCAAAAGTTCACCATATAATTGTGCCATGCATAATTAATAGGCACTTAAAACAAAAATATTAACGTATCGTGTATACAATTGTGAAATCATGATAGGTATTTTGCATTTGATTGTTTATAGCATTCCAATTCACCATTAACGTCTCGTGGCAACGTTCAAGCGCGCGGCGATTCGTCGGTGAATGGTCAAAATAACAGTAAATTGGTAAAAAACGACAATAATGAAGATTTACTACTGAACATTGCAGGTGGGGAGATTGATTGGAAGATAACATAGCTCTATTGATCAACGCTTTGATGGTTTTTAGAGTCCCGTACTCACATCAATGTCAGATCTTGACAAAAAGGTTTCCTTTATATATAAGTATTTTTTGCTTCGAATTTGCGATATGAGTCACGTGCGTATTAATTTTATTTATATCTTAGTTCAACATATTCTCATATATTTAATAAATAAACTATGCTATAATGTGAATGAACATAATAATAATAAATTAATATAAAGTTTGTTACATCGATATTCGATACGACAATGCTTATTATCATATATAAGTATTCTGAATAATGAACAATGATTAATTTGTTAAACATTTGGAGAATTAATCTATACTAGGTACATATAAAAATAATCTAACTTAGATTTTTTGATGATTTCGTTTTTCATTGACATTTGTCGGTCAGTCGGTCTGTCCTGTTATAAAATTTATATGATGATACCCGGTTATCCGAGTCAACATAGAGGATACTTTTGACTGCGAAAATATACATTATCTCTGAGAAATGTAAATACATACGAACGTACGTGGTATTTATTATATAATATTAGCGTACTATTTCACTGGCAGAGTAGACAGACAGACACACAAATATTTTCTAAAGTACACTTACTACCTTTGTATTAATACTAATTATTATATTTTTATTTAATAAGATTTTCCAAAAAATACTATTGTATAGATTCGACTCGGTTAGAATATATAAGTGATTGCTATATGACTTTAGTCTAAAGTATTCATACACATAAATCCTTACTAAAATTATAAATTCGCATTTAGAATTAGTAACTCTGTCTGTCGCACTTTCGCGCCAAAACTGCTGAACCGATTTAAATTTAAAGGCGAAAAAGGGCAAAGAGGTTGAAAGTTTTATTTTTAAAGCTAGAAGATTGAAACTTATGTTTAGTCTTTTAATTAAATAAAAATAATACATTCAAAGTTTGTAAAAGCTTAATATCCTCAAGGAGTTACCCAGGGACGAACCCGAGCGAAGCGAGAGTAAGTCGCTATTAAGATATATTATAGTTTATAGTGTAAAAAACAAGAATTATTACAGATAATTAAATGGTCCTCTCAAAATCGCAACATGTTTATATGGCGTAGCACGTGTTAGCGACTGGGCCCCGACTGTACAAGGTATTTACGAATAAGCAATACAAGAAGATGATGAATAACGTCGGCTATGATTACGTTATGTGAGCAGCCGGTCCCAGATGGACATAGCCCGCGGGCTAGGAGGCCCGTAGGCTGCGCCACTTTCTATGCCCCTGCGCTGTTTGGCCGTTATCGATCTTTTCATATCATTTAAAGTTTATATTTTTAATACAACCTCTAGTACTTAGAAGCTTAATGTTCATACTCGTAAGTGCTTTAACTAACTCAAACCTTAACTCGTATCATTTTTAATAAACACTTATATTTTCTTTAAATTTAATTTATTTCTAATAGTAAGTATCATTTTCTAATAAAACATGTAAAGAGAAAAATTTTAAAATATCATATTTCCTGTTAAACATAGGTATAGCATAGAAATTGGATTCATGATCATCAGTCATGTTGACAACGTATCTGTCAAAGGAGTTCTGAGAATGAACTTTAAACATATTAGGTATACGAAAATACTAAATTACATTTTGAATTAGTATCGTGCTCGTTCTTTCTATCAGTTCCATCTAAATCGGCTTAACTCTTCGTTTCTCTCATTTGACGGGAATATTGCCCAATCACTGCACACAGCTTGGATGCATACAGACTTGATTCTAAGGCACTCATGGATACAGCAATGTATATGCAATTTAAATTCATGTCTTATTGAGTTTTTGTTTCATGCTTATACCTGCAGCGCGCAAAGGTTTGAATTCATTTGTCATTCAAAAGATAATAGTCAACGTTGCTTGAATCCACAATGCCTCATATTTTCTCCATGTAGATTATTACCTTATTATACTTGAAAGGATTGTGTAGAGATATTTTATATACGTCATACGTATAAGTATATCTACGCTTCCTTTTTGATTTTTTATATGAGTTGTTTATAATTATATTATTTTAGAAATTAAATAGTATTGATTTCGTGACCGGGAGACAACCAGGGTAAGGGCGACAGGTTGAGAAACCGGTGGACTATCCTAACCAAGTCTAGTAGACTGACGTGAAACAACAAAGAGCAGCCAAAAATTGTTTTTTTTTTCTATATTGTACTTTGTATTAGTGTAAACTATAGAACTCTCATATTTGGTCGATGGTTAATTAAGTGTGTTAATAGTATGATGACTAATTACCAATAATTTTGACGAATTATTGGTAATTAGTCATTGGCCAAAAATATTATGAACTGTGACCTTTTTAACGTAAGAGTAAAAAAGGCGTATGAAAATATCACAAGTGCGAGTCCCGCATTGGAGTCCATATTAATTTTTATATAATACTAGCAAACTCGCAAAAGTAGCCATAGTTACTCCTTATAACATTAGCTATCTGCGAGCGAAAATCGGTCTATCCGTTTCAGAGATTAGCCGGAACAAACAGACAGACTGACAAAAATTAATAATATTTTTCGATGTAAGTACCGTAGGTATATACTTTCATATGCATTAAGTGAAAAGCTGTAAATTTGAAATTAAAAGCAGGCACTTCAATTTTATTTATATGTAGGTACTGGTATATACTAATTTTGCAAACTAAATAGTACCTAATCGATACTTTTTTAATTAACCTTATACTTTTTAAAGCAAATAGGGTAAATGTTTCTTAAACTTATTCAGCGTACGGTAAACTGTAGAAAGAGAGTTATTTGTAAACCTTAACAAAGATTCAGTTTGATCAGAGGCTGTGATCTTAACTGCCGGGACGCGGAAGCACGATGAGATAAGCCATGCGTGTCTTTCTAGTGATTTATGCTTCTACAAGTTGGCTTCCGTTAAATCTAGTTAGTTAATGGGATATTTTAGTTTATTGAAAAATATTAGAGAACATACTGAAATATAGAATGTCTGAATAAGTATCGTTACATAAAATATTAACATTTATAAGTAGTGACCTATTCTCGCTTTATTCAATCAAGTCCTTAGGATGGGAACAAATTCCTATATACTTATAAGTATAATACCACTCTTCTACACTTATATAAATTTTTATACCTTTCTGTACTAATACTTATAAGAGATTTCCACCGATGTAGTGACTCATTCCGATATCTCTGAAAGCGGAACACTTAGAAACTTGAAGTTTGGTAGGAATATTTCTTTCACCGATTGTAGGTGCACCGATGCCAAAAACGGATTATTCCGAAACTCCACCCAGAACAGTCGAGACGCTTTTAATAAAAAAACAAATATTCACACTTGGCCAGGAAAAAGTTGTATTTTTGGCATGTTAAAAATTATTAGTTTTAGTTTTTGGTTGAGATTTTATGAAATTCTACCCAGGGCAGTGATGGGCGTTAAAAGTAAAAACGTTTTGAATATTAATTCCCTTTAAAAAACCATTGTATTTACATAGAAATATAACTTTTTGTTTTTGATTTTAATTATCATTTTTATATGAATATGTTATATTCACTGAATTTCCTTTATTATCCTGGATTTAAAGTATTAATAACAAGTACCTATTAAGTAAACTATGTAGAGATAGATTTCGTAATTACTTCTCATGAGATTCAATTAAATATACGACATACGAATAATAAATTCGACTGAAGGGTTAGGCTCAGTAGGTAATAGAGTCCTGACTAAATTCAACTTGAACATTACTATTATACCACGCACCCAACATATGCAGCTCGCTTGCTTTCGTGAAATTCTTAAAGATACCATTGGTAAAAGGTAAAAGTTGCATTTTAATAGTCGATAAGATAACTTTATTTAAATTTTCCCTTTGGTAGGTAGAATATTAAAATAAATAGGGTTCTCATAAGTCACATATCTAAAGCAAAAGTGTACAACTAATAATAATAATATTTCATAAAGATTATAATTTTCAAAAGTGTTCGACTTTAATTAATTTCAGCTAAAACTAATGACAAATATTATAGTAATATGCTGGTTATTTAATTAGTTGATTTGACGCAACTGACCTGTTAAGGTTAATTAATTATTTTGTGATATTATTTGACTACAAATTGCACTATAGCCGCTGTGGACTTGATAAACCTTAACGTGTTACGTCATATAAATGTAACGTAACTATGTGTCTCTATCCATGTACTTAGTGATAATGCATAATCTAGTTAAACCCATTACGATGAAGTTTGATTTAGTACATTGACATCTTAAGTAGAGCATAGGTTACTTTTTTAAAGGAATTTTGAGCTTGTAGAGGCTAACCATATTTTTAGGATTATTTACATGAGATGTACAATTATTCTGTTCGCACGAATAAACAATAACCGTTCGTTATCAATATCGAGAGTTTTGTTATTGACAAAAAATCACATTGACAGATTTACATTTTGTTTTGCAAAAATATATTTTATTGACTTTAATTGTATACGAGAATGTTGAATCTTAATATGCCTACTCGTTTAAAGGTTTAGGTATGGGTGCAGAGCCTGAGCGAAGCGAGAGCTTAGTTAATATGAAACAGCTTAAATTTTTTAAGATACTTATTTATATTTTTTATTCAATTTTAACGCTCTAATTTAGGAGCTATTAGCGACTCACCCCCGCTCCACTCGGGTTCGCTCGAGATGTGTTTCAGACGATACGGTTAGTTAAGATTTCTCAGAATTAAGATATTTTCCCAACATAAAAGTTATTCTTTATTTTCGATTTTCCTGGTCAATATCTAGCTATCATCACACCGATTAAAATATGACCAGTGGTGTTTTGTGATGCGGTCACAGACAGTCAATTTTTTTTTAAACTATAAATTTAGATTGTGTATCGATAATAACGATGACTATTTAGATAAGATTTTCAAATAAATATTAAGGTACTGTACAGATTTAACTCAGCCAGAATTTAATTATTGATTCATATATAAATTATTTTCTGTGGTCTTAAACCACATAGGTACATTATTATATTACATGAAAATTATTTGTAACCGTTGTGACATTCAAGCGATTAGAATCGATCATTCGCGATCTGGCTGCTCTGAATTAATACAAAACGATTTAAGCCACCGACTCGCCACATTCACTAAATCGATCCATTAGGTCAAGGGTCGCCACTATGATAGACCAGGACGGATATATTTTTCACAACTTCGCTATGTATTTCTACTCGTTATGGCGAATCACGCCTCCAATAGCAGAGAGGGATAGCACTATCGACAGTGAAAAGTTGGCGGATAATGCAAATCATGCTATAATAATGGTACTTAAAGTTTATTTTAGACATGTCAACATCTGGTCACGATTTCGATATTCTGTCCTAAGGTTGTCGGTATTTCACCTCATTGTTGTTAATCATTGTGTTGCGTTACCTAATAAATTTATTAATATTATAATATAAATGTTCCAAGAATAGTAGTTGAAATTTTGCTTAAGATATATTTTATAAAAAAATATATGAAAAATAAACAATAGATAAGTACCTACCTAGTTTTAGCTTAATTTATTATTACCTTTTTAATATCAAAATATTCCCTTAAATAGATTTCATCTTTAAGGAATCATAGTATTTCCATGAAGGAAATTGTATAAGATTTACTCATTACCATTTAGTAAAAATCACAACCCTTAGGTTGCAATTAGTATCGGAATTAAACTAGGGTAACGCTCAATCTATTAATTAATTATTTTAATCTGTAGATCAAAGTAGGTACTTTAATTTACTTTAATTTTCTATAAACTTAAATTTACTCTTTAAACTAGCTACTTAGGCGTTAGGTACTAATACTTCGTGCAATATTTACTCGAATCACAGCACACTAGTAGCTACAATGTACTTATACAAATTCCTAACAAAAGAGGTAGATCAATTTTTATATGAAAATAAAATTATGAAATGAATGATATTTTCAGACTAATAAGTATAAATCAACCAACGAGAGTGATACAAATTAACCCTTAATTGGGCGCGCCTAAAAAGTTGCATAAGTGGTCGCGTGGGGTGTGTAGCACCCCAAACTAGTTTATAAAAATAAAATGCGAAATAAATGCAAAATCAGAGTTTTATTAACCATAATATTTGGACATATATATATTAATCAAAATTTAAACTTCTTTTTAATATAATTTATAAAAAAATAACAAGATATATGACTTTTATAGATGTTAATTTTCCTAGTTACATTTTTGGCATACTATAGTCATATGATCATTGCACACATTTTTATGGCACTTACAGCATTCAGTCTTTGTTTTTCTGTGCTTCGTTCATGGACATATATGACACTTTTTGAATGAAAGGGATCGGCCTGCTTCAGAAACAGATTCTAGGTCAGGACTTTCATGATGACTTTTTAGCCGTTTTTGTTGCGGTCGAGGTAGAGTTGGCTCTTGATGTTTGCTGAGGTTTGGCTAAATCGGCCACCAATTGCTTGAGAAATACTCATCTTCTTATATTTGAACTAATTTTAGATTTATATATTATAGAATATGATCTATAGCTTCCCTTAAAAAGAGACTCAAAAATACTTCACTCAATATATTTATATCTCTAGCGGGCCCTCTGGGTCCAGCAGCTTCTGTCACATTATAAGCACGTTGAGTTCTTACCCTGGAGTGTGGGGGTTGTTTAAACCATTTTGTTTTTCTATTCTTTCTGAGGGAATAGGATTTATTACGTCTTCCGTGACTTTGAAAAGAGCTGTCTAAGATAAAAAAAATACAAAATAACCTCAAAAATGACAAATTGTAACGATTCTACTTATTCAAAACCACTGAAACTTATTATAAATCAAACTACATTGCTTTAAAATATAAATAACAAAATAAAAAAGTATAGTAATAGTAGTATAAGTATAAAAAAAATAGTACTTACCCGTAATTTAGACTACACAAACAGTCACCTGGGGTGTCGTACACCCCAAATGCCCTCCTCAAGCCCAACCGTTCACGACCGAGTGCTGCTCGCAACAAAATTGTAATTGTCATAGACGTTAACGAAGCTACCTAGAAGACCAGAACGCTCAATATTTTTTTAGAAAAGTTATGAGCCAGGAAACATGCGTTGGGGTGTCTGACACCCCACGCGACCAATTAAGGGTTAACTTAAACTATTTTAAACTATCATTAAAATCTTAAGTACATTTTAAACTTTAAATGCCAAGACCTGTATTTGCCCTTGAATGCCAGTACTGTAAACATAGATTAAATAACGGGCACTTGCGGTCTGTAATCAGTCAAAATCAATAGCGAGTTGTGGTCCAATCCGAACTGTTTGTTTAAGATACTCCATCTGATAACAGCGCTTGTCCAAGAACGAGTTAGGATTACATGGAAACTATAGAAAATTTTACGATTTGCTATATGTATGTATTACATACATTAATTTTTATTATTATTTTACTTATGAAATAACAAGCTTTCACTAAATGCATATGCAAATATTAAATATTAAAATAAAAATAGAGTCAACTTGATACCTTCAATAAGAGAAGAATTAGAGAAAAACCTGTCAAAATCTTTTTACTAATATATTTTTTAAGGATTTTCATATTAATGGTATTTATGAAATTGTTCATTGTTAATGATCCTATATTATATAATATGGATATATTAATAAAATTGAATATTTTACCTATTTGACCATACGTAAGTAATGAAAACACGTGCACTTTGCCATCAGTTTGCTATCGGAGTTGTAATCTAGTAAGCAAGTCACTTGTGTATCGACGTAAAATGATAAAAAAAATTTAAGTATAAAATTTAGGCATCAACAACACTAGCACTTGAAAATGATGTATATAATATACATAAATAACTATTATTAAACAATTATAAAAAAAACGCTACATGACGCTAGAGTAAATCCTGTCTTTGGTAAAGTCACAATTGTGAAAGTTGGTTTGTTTGTTTATTGTTCTACTTTCAGGACTCAATTGCTAAACTGACGCCTCACGCATCAGTTTGTCGTAGATGAAAACTATTTAATGAACATTTTAGTAATACCCGAATAAGTGAAAGCCATATACGTTATATAATGTGACATCACAATTTCTTTTTGTCTTGTTCAAACTAATTTTTTTAAGAAAAATAACTTTACTACTTTAAGTGATACTTAACGCAACACTAAAATAAATCAAAAAATAATTACGCAAAACTTTAATGTAGGTCAACAAATAAAGGTGGGGTTGGCAAAATAGTATATTTTTTAACTTTATCTTTTGTACTACGGTACGTTGCAGAAATGATTAGATAATATAAATAGATAAGATGTTAAAGTAAACAGAAGATGCATATTTTTGCTGATAGGGAAAGTATACTTTACTTTGAAAATAATTTTAGTTTTTCTTTATAATTATTATTGACTTGTTTTATAATATTCTGGAATTTATACTGTTTACATCAAATAGACTTAATACTAGAACAAAGGATAATTGAAAAAAATGACTACCTACTTTGAGACTTTCCACATAACGATAAAGTTAGGTTGTATAGCGACGAGTGTGAAACATGAAAGCCTTGTGGAAACAACGAGAACGGGTTCAGGCTGTATCTAAGCATATAAAGTGAAACTGTGGCCGTTTATCAATTGCAATTTCATTGCATGGTAGACACCTGCGCTGCTCGCTTGTGAATTTACTTTGATAACACTAGGAAAACTATATTATGCATAGCTATATGGAAACATATATGTATAATAATTTATTATATTTTTTAATATTTTTGTTAACCTATATAATATTAGAAAGGCATTGATCATAATATGTATAATATTATACTAATTTTATATATATATACCTATTACTTAAAAATATCTGCTGAACATTGATCTTCTTCTTAAAATCCCTATCATCACTACATAGTATAAAACAAAGTCGCCTTTTCTGTCCCTATATCCCTATGTGCGCTTAAATCTTTAAAACTACGCAACGGATTTTGATGCGGTTTTTTCCAATAGATAGAGTGATTCAAGAGGAAGGTTTATATGCATAGCTAGCGGATCCCGCGGCTTTGCCTGTGCTAAATCTAGGGAAGAGCCCGAGCGAAGCGAGGGCGAGTCGCTAGTAATACAATAAAGGTCTCTCGTAACAATAGACGTAAATAAAAAAATAATAAAAATAATTATATATATAATGACAGACGGTTTTTTTAATACGGTCATTTTTATTATTCTACTACTTTCAAGTTTTGTTTATCTTTATTTTGTGTATCACGTTGGCCATGAATGGCCACTAGCCCATAGGTATATTAAAGAATCAAATTAGTCGTATGTAATGGATTTATATGAAAGAAATAATCGATGGAATTCAAGAAAAATATACATTATGGCTCTCATTTGTCAATGCATAGGAATATCAAATATTAACAGCACTCCTAATAATGCTATGATTCAAGGAACGTTAGGATACACAATATTGCTTGCAGTATTTTATATATTGGTGGGCATACCTGTATTGTATATGGAATCCATACTCGGTCAATATACGACCCGAGATTGTATTGATGTTTGGAAGATCCGTCCCTGTTTATCATTTATCGGCTATGTATTGGTAATATGGCAAGTTTGTTTTATTATTTACAATCATATTGTGACATCTTTCTTTCTACATTATTTTTTAATAAGCTTTGAGAATCCAATACCATATTACACATGTGGATCGTGGAGTACAAAATATTGCAAGAGCTTGGCGAATAACTACACGGTCAACCAAGACTGCGTGAAATACCAACATTTATTACCATATTGTGAAGATCTCTACGAAACTTTCCCTGAATATCAATACTGGCGTAAAAATTTAATTAAACCCACGGGTGAAGCCAGCTATCATATTGCCTGGAGAGTTTGTCTTGCTTCAGCTTTGATCTCGTTTGTAACTTTTGTCAGCTGTTTCCAAAGACATAAGTCCCTGAAGTGGGTTGTAAGTATCTTCATAATTCATCCAATACTTGCACTTACGGTGTTGTTAATGGGATCTATGCGACAAAAAGGATTAATCGCCAAGTATGAAGAATCATTAGATTTAAATTTTCATGAATTTAAGAAAAAAATTCGGCTGTCCAGTGTCATAATACAAGTTGTACATAATTTGAACATTGGATCGGGCTTGATGTTTACGTTGGCATCAAGTGTATCATTTCGATCTCCTTGTTTTTCTGACGTGGTAATAAGTGTCGTTATTAGTACGACTTTCACTGTTTTATATATTTTAACTGTCGCAATGATGACTTGTCCCTACGCCTACGAATACGGGATACATCCGGTTACATTGATCAAAACACCCATGTCGTTCAGCTTTGAAAAAATACCTAGACTTTTATATCAATATCAAGACAAGACTTTTTTTTTAGTCATCGTATTTAGCTGTAACTTCGTTTTAGGCATGTGTACAAGTGTAATTTATCATTTTAATTTTATTGAAATTATTTTAAAAAGATCTCCTAAGTTAGCTAAGTATCCAGGTTTGACGACATTTAGTGTTGTAATTGTTATATTTCTTATCACAACTCCATTTCTAAGTCATTATGGTATAAACTTCGTAGCTTTTGGTTTTCGAAGATACTTCACGGCGTTAACGACTTTTATTGCCATTTTGGAATGCTTGGTTTTTGTCATGTGGTATGGAATCGACAAATTTTCTGAAGACGTACATTTTATGCTGGGCGTTAAGCAAAAAAGTTACATGAAAATCGCTTGGGTCCTTTCTTTAATATTAATGATATATTCATTTGGATGTGAAGTATACTACCAAATAGTTAACCCAGCTGCCTTTATCTACGTTACCTACGGATTTTTATCGTTGATGGGAGTTATATTGTTATTATTTGTCACTGGATTATTGATAGCAGGTTGCACAAAAAAGTTTCGAAAATATGTCTCTTTAGATGCTACGTGGGGGGCCAACGATGAAATATTGCAAAGGAGTAGAGCAATGTTTTCAGCTCAAGCAATGACCAAGGAGTACATTTACAGACAATACCACTTGCAAGCAGGTATATACAAAAGACAACAAACATCTAATAAGAGGATATGCTATGTACAAAATTTGTAAAAATAAAATGTTCTTATTATACGAGTATAAAAATTTGTTATTTATTGTTAAAATTGCTAAAATACAGTACCAATGAAATGCCATCAACAAGTGCTTTCATTACAAGAAGAATTTGCAAAAAGTATAAATATTAAATACTTCTTGCGACCGAATTGAAACTTGTTATAAAAAGATAAGATCACCATCTTCATGTTCATCATGTTTTTGACCTCTAATTAATGGTTTTAGCGAGTCAATAACTAACTTATAAACTGTACTATTTTTTATATCACACTGTGAATTCTACTGTGACTCATCATATAATACAATATAATATATGCTGCGTGTAGCTATTAAATTAAACTCGTATTATGAATTGCGTAATTTATGAACTAATGTGACTCATCACTAAAAATATCACGAACCTTTAAGTTTTGATAATTTTTTATTTTTATTTTTAAGCCTTTTATGGATATTTTAACATTTTTATTATTTAACAAATATGTACAATATAGTATCGAAAATAAATTTGAAAATGTATTTAATGACCGACTCTTGTAACGTATAAACTTGTATTAGCAAAAACTAAAGGTAAAAATGTACCCATACTTTAAAAGCAGTTTGACGAACACATTATATTTATGAAGGCTATAAAAAAGAAAGTTAACAATTTCCGCCTCGACAACCGCCTACACAGTCATCCGACATTTGTGAAGAAAAGAAATAGGTTTATTGAAAAAAAGTGGCGCGCCAAGCAGTCTGCTCACTGCACGATGTCATAATAGCGCAAGGCGTACGAGACTACTTTTGCTATGTAACATATCCATTGACTCATTATATTAGCAGTTAAGAAATCGTCTTCAGAATACTCGTCAAAATATTCTGAGGATTTTTTTTAATTTACCTAAGTATCGAGAGAGATTTGTCCACCTACAGTTTGTTAAGCCAATGAAACCTTTATATTATGTAAGAATAGGTATCATAAGAAAACATGTTTTTGATAGTAATATGTTTATAAAAGCTCTTAGAAACTTAACAATAAAAACGTGTAGGTACCTAACTACGTGTGATAACAGTATCAAAGTGTATATCTATATAACAACAACGATGCATCTATAAATATACATATAAAAAAACCTAAAATCTTCACAAGCTATTAAAAATTGAAAAATAAAGTTGTGTTATATAAAAAAATGTAGAGCCAATTGTTCTTATTTGCACATATTAATATATCTTACACAATGTTATTTGACATATTCGTTTTAGTATAACTCTAATAATTAATTAATGATTGATAATTTTTTCAAACTGCTAGAGATAAAAATTGTTTATTTTTTGTTTAGATACCGTGTACAAAAACAAATTTAACATTGAAATTATTTAAGTGCATGTGTCAATACGGTGGATTTAGATTGTCCAAAAGGCTATTAACATACAGTATCAGTAAGACGAGTGCAAATCCAGTTATGGCATTGCGTCATACATTAGAATGTTTGACCCGGCGCTAGGCCCGACTCTGTGGCCGCGCTCCGCCACCGACGACGTCTCTGCGTGAATTCCAACCATTGTCACGACAACTCTGCTGCCAGCCACTTACTGTTGTTACCAGCTACTTACAAAACTAGGTATTTCTACAAAAGTAAAACTACCTTCGTCTTTAAAGTCGTGCGCTTATGAAATATTAATATTTTAATGTCAAATGAAATATATTACTAAACACTACTAAATTTTCCTCCTTACTTAGACTAAAAGTTACGTAAAATTATTGTGAAGACCAATAGGATTTCAAGGATATGTTCATCGTATGGACAAAAATCGAAGCTAAAATTTAGGAAATTAAGATGCAAACAAAATTACAATGGGGAATGTTAAAAGAACCATCAGCATTTATCTAATGGTATCTTTCAATTGACATGAGTAGTGGTCACTTAAGAAACTAGTATAGAGGTAATTGCACAACACTTATACTTGTTAAGACAAAGTGTTGACAAAAGTGCTTACATTATTTGTAGCAAAACTCTAACTAAAAAGGTTTTAAGAGACTTGAATGAAATTACGATGGTGTGTTTATCGGGCACGTTAACCTGTCTTGTTCCGTAGTCCGCCTGACCAACATTCAATCGGCACTTGGCGCAGAAGATACCGCCACAGAAGGGACAGTACATTCTCAAAGAGTTTTTTTATACATTACATTGAAATATTATAATATTATAAAATTTAGGATTACTTATTTATTTATCAATCGCTGTTAATCTCTTCTTAAACATATCATTGCAAAACATATGACGTTGAAATATTTTATTACAATACTTTTACAATTAGTAAAAGTAACGGGAACTATTATAGATAAATGAAAATAAATTGAAACTGGTATGTATACAGCAATAAGAGTAAAATATCAAATTGTAAAGGTAAGATCAGGACGTCGTTTCTGCAATTTGCGTGGTCTACAACGCCGATCACTTTCGTCGGCGCACGCGCAGGTGCCCCGCCCCGCCCCGAGCGAGACCCCGCGCCCCGCACACCGCCCCGACCCACTGACGTCGAGCCGCCGGGTAACGGTGTGTTTTGTTTAACAAAACTCTATAGGGGCATATAGGCATAAAGCAAAGTTTGAGCTAGAATCATCCCTGTCTATGTTACCACTAAATGTGGTTAGTAATAATTATGTTTTTAAAAGAACATTGATTAATTTGTAATTTTCTTGTCATTAGTCTTATTACTTTGATTTCGACTAAGTTAACTGGAAATTACTGGAAATTAAGAAATAAAGAAAATCAATTTTTTTAACGTTTTTAAAAGAAAAAAGACATTTTATTGAGTGAATTTTCTTGTCGACATTTTTGAGACTTCCCGAACGATAAGTTGCTTGAAAATGTAAATAAAAGATAACCAACGCAAATATACCAAAAGCATAAAGTCGATGACACTTTTAACTGGGACAATTTAGGAAACATGAGGCATTCGAAATGTAAGATTCCAGAAATAGTTTCGTACGGTATAGAGTAGAATAAAATAAAATCAAGTTTGATAAGATTCGTAGTATTATGAAGAAACCCAAAATATAAAATTGATTAACGATATAAATAAAAAGATAAATTCAATTAACAAAATGTACTAAAATACAAAGTATGAGCGAAATGCCACCGAGGTCGTGTGGAATGTGTGAAGCACTGCCTCGGGGTAGAAAGTAACGAGACGCCTCGCAAATGGATGACAGCCCTTTGACGGTTGTTGTAGTTTGCAATTCCGGGACAATCTGTTTTTATGATTTTGCCATTATGTGGAAATTTTACCCAAGGAAAATAATAAACATAAATCAATAATAAAGAATTTATATAAGGTGTATTCACACTTTTGTTGGTTGCTGAAAAATGGCAGGCTTTTAGATTTATGAAACTAGTAGTAGTAAGAAGTCTGTAAATATTTCTACCTTATAAATAATAAAGTAACGAGCCCAACGAGGCTTGTACCAAACATAATAGGTCTCTTGGTTGAACTTAAGCTTCAAAGGAGATTTCATAGCACAATTTTCTTCATATAGTGAATATACGGTCTACTTTATGTATGTATAATAATCATTAATTCAATATTTCATTATTTTAATTAAAATTTCAATTATCATGAAAATTAAGCGCCAATGTCGCAGCGAAAATCATAAATACTCAAAAAATCCCGTTTGCGAAGTAAAGGCAGAGCTTTCCATTGAATGGAAAAATGCATTGGAGCCGGTTTCTTACCTTCCGGATTCCCAACCTGCTACTCTAGGTCAGCTAGTGCCATCTCACTCGCACACTCGCAAGAAGAACATTTTGGGTCGCGTCGCCCTAACCTAGATTGTAGCTGGCAGATTTTGTACAGACCGACTAAATTTAAATTTTCATTATTATTTATTAAATTCTACACCAACACATATAAACGCATTTAAAAAGTAACAAAATTGTATTTCATAATATCTTAATTCCTATGCAAAAACTAATTGACCATTAGCACTGTGGTAGACGCAGAGACATGACTGGGCCTCACTTAACCGCACTTGCAAGTCTAAAACTTAAACAGAGTAGGTACAGCGTAGCCAATACAAATTAATTGCACACCGTTTAGAACCGTGTTTAAGTACGCAAATATACATTTATTTACTTTTGAAATTCAGATATGAATGTTTGTCGGTCTTTTTTGGTGTATTTCACCATTAAACATGACTAGAAACAAAAATACAGACTTAGGTTAACAGAATGGTTATATACCTATACAAAATTGTACGTAGGTATATAATTTAGCTGTAATAGGTAACAAATTCTTATAATTTCCTTTATAGTTAATACTTTCTTAGGTTTACGCGAATACTTGATATTATAAATGAAACTCTTCGGATCTTTTCGGATTTTATCGCGGATTTATTATGATTATTGGTTACCGACGTTTCAAATGCTTTTCAGTAATCATGGTCACAGGAGAGAGACTTTAAAAACAATTTTTAAACTATTCTTAAATGACGATAGAACAACGCATATGTAAAACCCTTTAATAAGATTTAACTCCCTACTAACAGTCGCTAAAAAAATCCAATATAATAGTCCAATAAAATTTTCAAGATATGTAAAAAAACTATTATTTTAAGTTAAAGCCTTCTAAATACAATCAATAATCGTCTCCAATATAACAACATAGGCCTCAAGCAGTAAGCAATAAAAATTAATGGTCTTAAATGACTCATTCACTAAAAGATGATGTGTATTCATAAGTCACAGCTGAAGCCGTCGAACTACTATCTCGTTAGAAGACACTTAAAATAAATTATGATATATGTTATTTTTTTAAGTTTTACCTTTATTTATTGTTTTTAATATTTTGTAATATTTAAAATTGTCTACACTCCAATATAGCACAATTTAAAAATATGTTTTATTTTAAACTCCTATTTGGTAGGTAATGTAAGTAATACCTATACAAGTTTCAGTAATAACATGATAGAAAAAGTATATATATTCCTTTTTATTCACATCTTAAGTATAAAAGTAATTCAAGATATACAGAGGTGAAAGTTGTCTATTTAAAGATCAAAAATGCCTTACTATTCCACTTTTATATTATTATCGATTACATACCTATATTTAAATTGACTTACATATTTTGTGATTTTTGTAATATGATTAAACATTTCGAGAGCAATTTAGACGTTTTAAGCCAAGACTTTTTTTTATTTTATTCATAGACAATCATAGGTGTTAACCATATTATGTAAATCATTGGGTACCTATTAGTTTACAAAACTTTAGCGATACATTTCAAAGTAACGAGGTTTCCTTTAGTTTACTTATTGATATCATGATAAGTTTCCAGCGATACATAAGTATGGAGTGTCGTAAATCGTTGTTTGAACACCGATATAAGTACTAAGTTCGTGGTTTTATCATTATCAATGAATAAGTAGGTATATTTCATATTTTATTAGTGCAATCATTTGTATAATAGATTTTTGTCGATTTCACCTCAATGACGCCTGAAGGAGGGTAATGTGTTGTACCTGTATGTCTGAATACCTGTATGTGTGTCCTGTCTTATCTTAACCAATTTTAATCATTTATATTATGTTATTGGTATTGGCTATATTATAGCCTTATTTAACGTTTAATTTTGTATATCTTGATAAAAATGTAAAAAAAGTTCGTTGGTAGGATAACAAAATAAAGTGTGCTTAACAGGAGATCACAAAAATATAAAATGTACTTTTTGTTTCTTGAATTATAATTATTGAGGTCATCAAGCCTATAATCTGTATATTAAATGTTTTATTGAAATAGTCATTATTACGGATATAAAGGCCGTATCTACAGTATTTAAAATTTATGTCTGTCTCTCTGTCCGCATCCCGAGAAAACCGCTGGACTGATATTTGGTATGATAATAGTTATAATATCTAATATATTTATACTAATATTATAAAGCCGAAGAGTTTGTTTGGTTCAATCTCAGAAACTACTGGTCCGAATGAAAAATTCTTTTTGTGTTGTATAGTTCGTTTATCGAGGAAGTCTATAGACTAAATAACATCACTCTACGACCAATCGGATCATCAATGAAAAATGTTGCGAAAACGAGAAATGCGGGCGTTAGTTCTGCAAGATACTATACCGCGCGACTCAGAAAGAATTTGGTTTCCGGTCTTTAGAACGCGTGCGAAGCCGCGGGTAATGCTAGTATTATATATAGGACAGTTTTTTCTGTGGGAGAATATCTCATTTCTATACTACTAATAATATAATTGGCTACACTAAAAGGCTAAAAATAAATTATAAAATAAAAAACCCTGATGTCTGATCTGACCAACAGTGAACTCAATAGTATTCAGAAATCCTCACATTCGTGTTTTGTATGACATGTACTCTTCCATATTGTACCTACACTAATTTGTGTTATTTTTATTAAATTAAGGTTTTTTAACAAGTGCCTAAATGAATTTCTATGTTTAGAAATATGTAAATAAACAGACGACTAATTTTATTTTAATCTAATAATTAGGTATAGTGTTGTGTACTCAAAATGACACCAATACTATGCTGGTCAAATGGTTTGTCACTGGATGCCTATTGAGTATTACTATACTATACTATAGTGCTATATTTTTTCAATTCCAGATAGAATATTCAAGTGAGCTCGTAGCTGAATGTTTTTCTGCCAACTAATTAAGATAGGTATTTTATCGATAAATGAAAATATGAAAATTACCATAAAGTAAAAATCGAAAAGTCAAGGGTTGATTGCGTTATTAGGAACAAGAATAAATACTGTATTTCTTTTATAGAAGGTATAGGCGTATAAAGTCGTAGGTCTGAACGTGCTCTTGTTAGAGTTCTGAAACAGTTTATGCTGATTAAAATAATTAATCTTAAATATCGCCTGAAATAGATAAGAATTATCTTTGGTGAAACTTCAAGTGTAGAGCTTTTTCAAGACTTTGTCCTATACGTTATTTAAGAAATTCAATATTATAAAATAATGTTTTTAATTTTTAATTTAACTTACCGGTTATAGATGCTCAAAGTAACAAATAATGATGCATACCTATACCATACATTAGTACATTACTACAAACCCATAATCGATCACGTATTGAGCGCGATCATTGTATTCGTTAGCTGGACCGTGAATCCTGTCACTATTCCCCCTTCCTCCCTCCCCGACCCTCTTCTTTATATGAATCTCATTTACGTTTGCGCTTACGCAACTGAGTAAAGTCGTTGGAGTGTACAATGTTAATTGACTCAAGGGAAGCTTTGTATTGGACAAATCAACTACTTATAATATATTTGAAAATATCTTAAAGAAAAGCTATAAGCAAAGGTCATGGTATAATTTTAAGGTTTGCATAGCTAAAACAGCAAAACTAAATCCTTATACTTTACGTTGTTACGTCTGTCCTGGTCATTTTATCCGGTAATTTTACTAGATTTTTTTTTGTCTGTGTACCTAATATTTCGGTGGTAGATAACTCTTGTAAACTTTAGTGTATTATGATAAATCATAGGTATATTTTAAATTTTATCAAAAGGAAAATAATAGCTGCAGCAATCTATACATACAATTAAGGGGTGAAAAAAATGGAATGAACCTGAGCGCGCCTAGACAAAGCTTACAAGCTTCTTTACAATCTAAATATAGTGACAGTTACGATACCGAAGTTGTAAACATTGTATTGACCCTTTAACCCTTTAATTTAATGTCATCATCCGTAACACAGAGGCACTATAATCTATAAGTGATACAGAATGGTAGATTTAATTGTTTTTTTATATTTACTACTACTTAACTCAGTAAATCGAAGAATTGCGAAATTAGAAATCAAAATAACAGTCTGTAGGTAAGTACATGTCACAGGGCGCGCGTCTCTAATGACGCGTTAAATATTATTTTACACGCGGCATTGGCCGGAAAATGCGACGCGGTGTTGGTTACGGCCCAAACGTTTTTATAAGTATTAAAGTTTTCTGACATACTTAAATGTAAGTAGCATTATCTAAATAAAATAAATGTTTTTAAAAGATACAATATAATATATATAATATAATAATAAGATATAATAACTGAGTGAATTACTTTAATTTTATGTAGGTAAATGATAATTACGTATATATATATATATATATACTTTATGGAAAGTATAATTAGTGCTAGTTAGATAAAAACCAATTTAAAATCAACAATTAGTAATAAACACAAAACGCAGTAATTATGATATCTTATGTATATTATATAGTATATTTTTAGTTTCGACTTTCGACCAACTTCAATGTAGGTACATATTACGTATTATTTTGGAAATTGTGAACTACATACACTTTTATGCCACTAATGAATAAATTACAACTTAAGAGAGATTCCATTCGCACATTTAATACAAACTTCCTAACAGTGGATGCGTTCGTAGCAAGTATGAAGTATGATAAGACTTAAGAGGGATAGATGAATTTATTATACTTTAATAACGGGAACGAATGCGAACTTAAAATAATGAAATAGTCATTCAATAATAATAAAATTTTAATTTGCACATTGCATTTAAATAAATCACGGAGTTATAAGAATAGTTCAACAGAGTCACTCATGCGTGTACGCGCCCCTCGCGTGTCCGTTGATAACAGAAAGCATTTACTTGCAACGCAGTTACGTACAAGGCCTTCTTGCTTTATCAAACTATTCATCGGAATTCATACATCGTTCGGGAAATCAATAGTTAGTAGCCGCGATTTAATGCAGTTTTTGTTTATAAGCAAAAAAATATGTATTATACCAATCAGTAGGTATCATGTTACGCTATCATAAGAAAATGTTGTGCTGAGTAGCACATACCTATCAGGAATAAAAGAATAAAATGGAAATGTATAATCTATACTTCTAAACCAATATTATAAAGAGGGATTGTATTTTTGTATGTAACGAATAAACTACTGGACCGAAAATTCCTTTGCCATTAGATACCTACATTATCACTGAGTAACATAGGCTATATTTATTACTAGCGCTACCCGCGGCTTCGCTTGCGCTAGATCTAGAGCAAGCAAAGCGAGGCTGAGTCGCTAGTATAAGATAAATATCAATATTAAGTAGTTACGTAGTTGTAGCTGTTGTATATGGACTGAGCGACGGGTTGACAAGGTTCAACGTATCTATATACTCGTACTTTATTGTACTGAAGGAATAAGCACATTTTGTGGAAAACATTGGGATCGGATTTTATTCGGAGTAGGTGAAACAAAGAGACATAACATCCCTTACAAATAAACCATAGGTAAATATGATGAAAAAATTATATTAAGGAATTATAATAAAATTACACGGGAAATAGATGTAATTTGTAATCGATCGATCGATAATATAATTTAATGCGCCTCGTCTTACCCCATACACTCATATATCGATTCCCATGCACGACACGGTATCTGACTGCTGACAATAGTCCCCACACACGTTATGTACCGTGTAAATTGTTGCGATACACTCAATCTATCCGTATTTGTCATCCAGGAATGTAAACCAAATGTGTTTTAAGTGGAAAATGAATTTATTACTTAATTGATACTTTCATTAAACATTATTCAAACAAGCGATATTAACTAATTAAAACTAAAGTTATGTGCCTACATATTTATATATGCGTAGGTAAATTGTTAAAAAACATAAACATTATTTCTTATCTTTTAATACTCGTAGTTTTGAATCAAAACAATAATTGAGAAATGTTTGCTAGTATAGGAAATAACATTATTGATGTACAAGATATGATATAAATAAACAGTAACAAATAGAAAGTATATGTTTTTTTAAATATTATTACTGTAAAGAATTGTGTACATATTATAATACACAGATACCCATGTTACATATAATCCAAAATTGTAATGACAATAACTTGTTATGTAAAAACAACATTTTTACATTACAAGTTATTGTCATAGTTTTTAAAAGTTTCTCATGTACAGATTTTTTAAGTTACTGTTTTATTATATACATATAGAAACATCACGCCTCTATAACTTTAATGCTTATGTTATCACGAGTATTTCCAGCGCAAAGTAAATCATGTCTATTCCATACAGAAAGTTATATAATATATATTATATACTACTACATTAGTATGTACTTTACATTATGTTATTACCACTCTTCATTCATCTTTTTGTGCCTATGTAAATTTGCAATAATATAGATGTTAGTGTTACCAACTAATTTTGAACTTAACACATGGATTTTTAAAGAAAAGTAAGAATTTATTTCAATGTGAATCTCAAAAATGTATATTTATTTACTAATAGTTAAATTTACGGATTTTTCTCAAAACTGCTATTACTAATTTAATAGGCATACATTTCACTTCATTTTTTCGAATATGCATGAAATTACTACAAAAATCGTATAATATGTTGTACTAAAAATTTCAAATGAGTGGCATTAGGGTATTATGTGAAAACTACCAGACCTATAGTTAACTATACTCTCAAGTAATTAGCATAAGTAGCATATTAAACGCCTATAAAGTTAGCACTATAAAGCCGTTTAAACATTTAAGACGTAAGCTATCATTATTATAATCAATGGTAATCTTCGAAAATGGTCACTGCTGGACAGAGTGTGAAAGTTTAGTTTTAATTGAAAATTACTCACATTAAAGATAGTTGTAGTTAGGTAAAACATATTAATAAAACAGTAGATATTGTATGTAAGATACCAAAGAACTAGTTAAGTGATAGGAAATGTTTCAGTGATGAGACTAGCTCGTTATGAAAAAATACATTCTATGATGAAGTGGTTTATACACTTAAAATTGGTATTGGTCTTTAATGTTTGCAGAAGCATTTTAGGTCATAAACAATTATTCATCATTGCAGAATTCTAAAATCGTAAAAATATCGCTTTAAATTATGTACCAATTTTATTATTGCAAGTGGAATACAAATTACCATACATCATTATTCACAAAATGTTATGTGATATTTATAATCAAAGCACATAATATATTTAAAGTATTTAATTTTAATTAATAAAAAATCTATAAGCCCAATGGTAACACGTTTGCTTGCGTAAATGAGGGAAACGGGTTTAAATCCCGAGTCTTGCATTTTTGATCGTCCTAGATTATTACCATCTGTCTTACCGTAAAGGAAAACATCGTGAGGTAACTTGCATGTCAGAGAATACGTTACAAGTCTTCGAAAGACATGGGAAGCCAACCCTTCCAGTCCAGTGTTTTGGACTATTACGACCAGGTAATATTCCAAAACACTGACTACAAGGCCCTTTCTAGGGAGAGTTTTGCCCAGTAGACATTAAAAAGGGTTGAATAAAATGTATAATGATAAGAGGCAAACCTGCATCTGAAACCAGGAGTCGAGGAGGCCGGCGGCGTGTGGAGCACCCCAACGGCCGCCGCCCGGGACTATCTACAAACATACAAGTAAAATATAATATGATTTTTATTTATATTCTAGCAACTCACTCTCGCTACGCTCATGATCGTACAGTAATAAGTAAACTATTTACGCTACAAACAACCAGCTATTAGTATATCTCGCAATGCCAGACAAAAATTGTAAAAGAGTAAAAGAGTCAGACAAAAATTATAAAAAGTATAGATTTGACCTTCTAGGTATGAATATTTATAACTAACATAGGTACACACATCGACGTACATAATTTATATTAAGAGCTCATCAATTTCCTAGATTTACGGGGGAGTTGAAATTAAAATAAAACAAATATTTAATATTTATAACTCTGAATTTAATAAATTGATAAAGTATTTGTACTAAATATACGTAGGTATATATGCAAAATGCTTCATGTCGATGTCTCAAAAGTTTGAGTCTATTTATTGACGACTTGATACATAATTGGTTATGAAAACCTTAGATTATGTTAATGTTTGATGAAAAGAATTTAAATCATTGTTTGTTTTTAATCATATAGACACAATTAAGATATAGATGAAAAAAAATGTTAAGTATTTTATGTGAGCGATAAAATAATTACTTCATTAGTATGTTAGCAGTTGTGTTAGTGTGTCCGTTTTTTGTTTTCAATATTCGAAAGCGTACATTTTAAAATTATTAGCAACATATTATTTATTTATTAAACTGATATTTTAGGTTAAAACCATAACAAAAGAATTATTAAATTATAATCTTATAATTGAGCTTCGACATCACCTCGTTTACATTTACAACTGACACTGAATAGATTTGGAGACGTTCAGCTAATATGCTAATTTGAAGAATAAGAAAGCTCGGAGAGCCTATTGTAGATAATAAACGATTAACTCCACCCGCATATAACTGTACTTTTATTATTTATTCTTTAAAAAACTGGATTTTTTGACACTCACTAAAATTGGTGATGCGTTAAGAAGTTGTGACGGATTTGAACAAATGAATAAATGTTAGCTTGAGTTTCGTGATATATAATTTATTTAAAAATTTATCGATCATTCATTTTTAGTATTATACAACGCAGAATTATGTTGTCGAGCAGTGAACTAACTAGAATTCAAAGTTTGTGTATTATATTATATTATACCCAAAAAACTGTTTAGGAGTAAATTCTAAGCTTAATAATAGAAGAAATGTCATCTAATTTATAGTCTTTACATTTTAAATAAATGATTTAAATGAATTGTCCACTTATTATAATTTTATATTATTTTAGTACTTAGATGTAGCGCGGGCGAGGCCGCGAGTTCTGCTAGTTATACGTATAAATCTTCTTCATGAATCACTCTATCTGTTTAACTAAACCGCATCAAAATCCGTTATTATAATATGAGATTTATGTTAAGCATTGTATCAAAATCGGATCAACGAGAAACATTTCATTACGTATTTTATTTCAATATCCGACGGTACGAGTATATCGGACGGCGTTGATGTCTTTTATATGCACATACGTTTTAGGTTTTAGTCGAACTTACGGTAAAACTTATTTAATTTTTTTTTCATACGAATGTGAGTATTGTAGAGCTTGGTATGGTTTTAATATATTCTTACAATTTCTCTGTACACAAAGAAAATAGATGGAATGTAAAAAAATCTATTTTTTTGCCTTAGTACATTTTAAAGCAGCGTACGAATTTAATTGTTTATGATAATAAATTATTAAATAATAACATATGAAATTTGTTTTTATTTAAACCAATAAAAGAAGACACACGTTACGAAACAATGTAAATAAATATAAACAGTATTCACATGTCTTAAAATTATTTTAAAAGTAGGTATATACCCAAGTCCTGTAATAATTGTCACTTTGATTTCTGAACATATTTATATTAATTATTTCGTTGTTTTATATAAATATCCTAATCTTGCCTATTTTCCCGAGTTTTACAATCGTGTAATCTATGCCGCGGCCGCCGGAAAACACTTTCAGCGCTGGGCTTTAAACAAATACTATTACGCCGCATTTCCGCCTACAGTGTATGTTAAGACATTATATACTTAACATTTAGCATAAAGTAATCTAGTATCTATTTATTAGAATATAATTATGTAGGATAAGAAAATATTTAAAGTGTTTATTGTTGCTTACAGTTCAAAGGATATTTCTTTTTCAATGTATGAATTTCAATTATTTTTAAATTAATAATAATATTTTCTTCCTTAAAAAATATTTATAAATAATTTTGAATATAATTAAGAAAAGTAGTGTGACCATTTGCTTGAGTAAACTTTATATTACTCAAAACATACGCACTGGGTAAATTAATTTCGTCACTGTCACGTTTTACGTGTTTCGAATTAATTATTTATACGCAAAATCGACTATACGTCGTGCGCACTATCGAACTAAACAGTCATTACTCTCAGATAAATCGTCAGCCGGTATCTAGACTGAACTTGGAAATTGGCGAGTTGGAGGATGGAGGGTGGTCCATGCGGGTCGTACCTGGTCGCCCACGAGGTCCTCGACAGGTGTGATCGCGCAGCAGGCCTCCATTCCCGGCTGTGGCCGGGGTCGCGAGAGTACGCGGTGAGAGCGGTCGCTTCGCGCGCGATCCAGCGCACGCCTGCGCGCACCCACTGCGCGGCACCGACTGCCGCCCGTCGCCCGCCGACCTCTTTGCGGGGTTGTAACGAAAGTGATTAGGCTCTTGCGCGACTCGCCGCTGATAACGAGGGCTCGCCGCTCTACTCCGCTCTCGCTTACACCTTGTGACCCTATAACTTAATCCTACACCTTCACTTTAATATGCCAAAGCTCACAAATAAATTCACGCCATACCATAGCGAATTGCAATACTATCATGGCATCATTTTATTTTGTAAGTAATGTCAAATGGTAAAATGAAAGATGTAACTAAGGATAAACAATGTTTATAATTATTACCTTAGATTTGTAGAAATAAATGGCGGACCACCATTTAATCATTCTGTCTGATATACTCGTATGATAATAATGTTCACTCGACTTTCAGTCAGTGTGGAAACTAGTCAGATACACTATAGCGCACAGGTGTACTCGCAAAAACAATTTCACTGTGTATCCGCATTCCTGTCAATGCTTTAATAATATTGTTCCCCGACCGATTCCAATCGACCACGAGGCGAGGGGGGGGACCAGTCAAGGGGCTGCTCCACAGTCCACTCTGCTCTCAGAACAGTACCAGGAGCAATCTGGGTGGTAACTACTTTTTTATCCTTGGGAAATACATTGATGTATACCACCTGTAGGAAACATGTGATTATGTGGGACTCACCGGCAAACCAGTACTATCCACTGAAACCCAAGCTCACGTCAGCGGTCTCAATGGGGTGTCGCAGGATCGCTTATGCATTCAACTACGATGCCCCGGCAGGTCTGCCGCTGCAGACCACACAACAACGGGGGTTGCTCTACAGTTCACTCTGCTATCCAGAGAAGTACCAGGAGCAATCCGCAAGAGACATCGTCCACCGAAGTGGGCCCTTCCTGCACCTCCCACCGAAGTGGGCCCTTTCTGCACGTTTCTTGGCTTCGCGCCCGGTCGGATTGCCAGACGCTACTGAGCTCCTCCACCACGACTAGGTGAACGCACGTTTCCCGGGGTCGGAGGTTCGGTAACTACTGCATAACTACAAGCTATCTCTAAGTTGTTCCACTTACTTCGAGAGCTTACTCTAAGTTACCACACTTACCTCTTTAACTCAAGGACCTTCTTCAATTCCACCCTATTGTGGCTATAGATGTATCAACCACATAAAAAGTATTATTGAATTTTCATACATTCATTTCCCATCATACATTTCCCTGAAGATCTTATAAGTAAAGTTACAATATTTTTTGCTTTAATGCTTAATCAGCGCAAGCTTTAAGCTTTAAGAAGTGAATAAATACTATTTTTACTTCAATTTAGTACCGGGTACCTCCTAAAATTATCCCAAACATTTGGTTTCTGAGAAAATAAGTAAGGAGTGGTGATCCTGGGAACTTGATATTATAAGATAAAGAAAAAAGTTAAGTTCCCGTTTCTTGCAAAAGAGTTTATTATCATTTTCAGGGTTGTGACTTATGGTCAATAATTGTTCCATAAATATATTTCTTGCATTGAATTTATTTATTAAACTTACATCTTCTCTATGTTTTTATTTTATTTTAAGTATAATATAATATAATATAATCCTTAGTAAAAATAAGTAGTAAAATATATAAATATCAATAAAAAATTATTAATATATAATAATTAATTCCTAATTTAAACTTATTTCTGAGGGCGACTCTATTCCATCTATTTTACGAGTTTTGCTTAAAATAATTATAATAAAATAGGTATGTACAAGGTACATTGTATGGACGTATTACATATTACTTATTACGTAGATATGTACCAATCTACTAAGATTATACTAGGTTATACAAGATTGTGGGTAAGTAGGTACTTACTGTAGGAAATATCAAAGCGCGAGGAGTTTATTTATTCCGCAATATTCTTCTTCTTATTATTAAGAGGATAGCTATCAAACGACTAAACGTATTTTTTTAATTTATAGTTATTTAAGCGCTTTTGACAAAGAAAAAACATTTTTTTTAGTACATATGAGTATGTTGCCCAGCGGCGTAGCTATCACCGTATCAGCTGTATCAATTATACGCGGCCCGGGGGTGACGGGGCCCCTTACCCATACCCTACCCAGGGGCTTACTGGATAATATAAATTTATTATATTATCCAGTAGGCCCCTGAATTTTCTCAAGTCTTAAATTTTATGTTTAACTAGAGAACCCGCGGCTACGCTCGCGCTAAAAGTACAAAATATTTTCGGCTTTATGCAATGGACACGTACCCATGATTGATTTCCCATTTAGTTTAGTTCCACGCCACTTTTATGAGAACTACTCTATAGAGTCTCTATACTGGTCCTATAGGACCAGTTATTGTGTAATTCTGTGAAAATATAATATTTTCCTGTAGAAAAGAGTATCCTTAATATTGACCATAGTCATAATATACCACTGCACAAAGTAAATTTAAAACTTAAAATAAGTTCAGTATTTTTTTGTGTGAACTGGCACATCGATTACTGTATTTAGTATTCATTATACTGTTATACTGTTTTTAATAATAGTTATCACACATATATACCAACTTTTCTGTAGACCATGTTAAGCCTTATAATTTTCGAATTCGTAGTTTTGATGTTACATCTTGTTAAGTTTTAGGAAAGGTTATTAGCCATATTTTGTAAGGAGGACTACATAGAATCAAGTATTGTGTTTTCCTGTAGGAATAAAAGTTTTGTCATCAATAAAAGGTAGTTGAAATATTCATCTGCTCTGTGATAACGTTTTACTACACAAAATTTAGTTCAAATTGGTTCAGTGCTTTTAGCGTTAGCGCGTTTAGCGCACATACTGAGAACTTTTCTGTAGGCGTTTTTATGACCTACAATTTCTTACTACATTGTTATGATGTACCTCTTACGATTTGGTCACCGCTAGCTTACCAAGGACGACTCAATTAAAACAATTATTCTTTGGACATATCTATATCTGCAATAAAAAGTATCCTAAGTCATGACCGAAGTAATAAGTTATCACTACACAAAACGTGGTGATTTTTTTTTAACTTCCTGTATTATATGTAGATATGTTTAAATATTTATTATTAATAAAATGTCGGAAGAAGATGTTGTTTGCGAAAGCCAGAGCACTAATTTTCGACCGCATTGTCATCCTTTTAGGAAAATTATAAATATTGGCCCGGTAATACAGTTCCGGGTTAAGAATATTTTTAGGAAATTTCGTTTTTTTTTTTTTTTTATAGGACAAAGGGGGCAAACGGGCAGGAGGCTCACCTGATGGAAAGTGATCACCACCGCCCATGGACATCTGCAACACCGCAGGGCTTGCAGATGCGTTGCCGGCCTTTCAGGAAGGAATACGCTCTCTTCTTGAAGGTCGCCAGGTCGTAACGGTTTGGAAAGACCGCCGGCGGCAGCTGGTTCCACAGAGTGGTTGTGCGTGGCAGAAAATGTCTTAAAAATCGCACTGTTGTGGAACGCTGGACATCGAGGTGGTGTGGATGGAATTTGCGGTTTTGACGCGATGTCCGATGGTGAAATTCTGCGGCCGGGATCAGTCCAAACAATTCCTCGGAACACTCCCCGTGGTAAATGCGGTAGAAGATGCAGAGTGATCCAACATCTCTACGCAGAGCTAAAGGATCAAGCCGATCGGAGAGAGCTTGATCGTCGACAACTCGAGCCGCCCTGCGTTGAATGCGGTCAAATGGAAGTAGCTGGTACTGGGGAGCTCCCGCCCAGAGATGAGAACAGTACTCCATGTGGGGCCGAATTTGCGCCTTATAAAGATTAAGACGCTGACCCGACGTGAAGTACTGTCTCGCCTTACTGAGCACACCAAGCTTCTTTGAGGCCAATTTGGCCTTGTCTTCCAATTGACCACGGAACTGGACGTTGCTCGAAATGTCGACGCCAAGTATTCCGATACTGGCTGTGGCAAACAGGGGAGTGTCCTCAAATAGAGGAGTGACGACAAATGGCGTCTTTTTAGCGGTGAACGCGCAAACTTGTGTCTTTTTGGGGTTAAATTGGACTAAGTTTAGTCGACCCCAATCCGAGACTTTGGTTAATGATGATTCGATTTCAGACACAAGTTTGTTCCGACACTCGTCGACGTATTCCCGAGAAATATTAGCGCGGCCAGTGTACAGGGCGTCCACAGTGCTGTCGTCTGCATAGCAATGAATGTTGCTGATTTCCAACATGTCATTGATATGCAGAAGGAACAGAGTAGGAGACAGTACACAGCCTTGTGGAACACCAGCATTGACGTATTTAGGATCAGAGCAAGCACCGTCAACAACGACCTTGATGCTCCGATCTGCCAAAAAGCTGGTGATCCAGTTGCATAATTTCTCGGGGAGCCCATAGGAAGGTAGCTTCGAAAGAAGCGCTTTGTGCCATACCCGATCAAAGGCCTTCGCTATGTCCAGACTGGCTGCAAGCGCCTCCCCCTTGGTCTCAACTGCTTCTGCCCATCTATGTGTCAGGTAAACTAGAAGATCACCGGCTGAACGACCTCGACGAAAGCCGTACTGACGGTCGCTGATCAGCCGGTGCTCCTCCAGGTACCGCAGGAGCTGGCAGTTGATAAGGGACTCCATTATCTTGGAGAACAAGGAGGTAATGGCTATGGGCCTGTAATTGGACGGATTCGAGCGGTTACCCTTTTTTGGGATCGGGTGCACTAAAGCGGCCTTCCAAGATTTCGGGACTACGCCTAATGAGTAGGAGTGCCGGAAAAGACGCGTTAAGACCGGTGCCAGCTCCGGAGCACATGTCTTCAACACGATCGGAGGGATGCCATCGGGCCCACTCGACTTATGAATGTCCAAGGAAAGAAGTGCTTTGCGAACTGCACTTTGCCGGAATTGAACTTCCGGCATCGTAGTATCGCACCGCGGGATTGTCGGTGGTGAGTTTCCTTGGTCATCTAGAGTCGAGTTGGACGCGAAGAGAGAGCCCAAAAGATCAGCTTTCTCCTTCGCGGCATGGGCCAGCGAGCCATCCTCCGTGTGCAGAGGTGGAAAAGATGGCTGACATAAATTCCCTAAAATAGCCTTGGCGAGAGACCAGAACGCACGTGTTCCTGAAGGGAGACGTCCCAATCTCTCGCCAATTCTAGCAATGTGCTTCGACTTTGCATTAGCAATAGCACTTTTGAGGGACCTGGAGGCAAAGTTATACTCCTTTTTCAAAATGCTGGTGTTTGTATCACTAGACGACGACGCGATAGCCCAGGCTTGGTAGCATTCCAGCTTTCGGCGAGATGCCGTCTTGCAGGAGCGACCAAACCAAGGCTGGGATTTGCCTCCGATGGGCACTGCAGAGAACGGAATAAATAGTTCCATACCCTGAAGTACCACATCGGTGACAGAGTCAGCAACGACGTCTGGATCATCCGGCGAGAAGCATATCTCCCTCCATGGGTAGGATGCAAAGAATGACCGCATCCCGTCCCAATCCGCTGACCTATAGTGCCATACTCGGCGGCAACCCGCAAAGCGAGGCCTTGTTGAGGGCGTAACTTGCACTGTACTCCGGACAAGGCAGTGGTCCGACGAACCAAGAGGAGGGTCGACGGAGATCAGGTAGCCGTCCGGGTGAGAGGTCAACAGAAGGTCCAACAGGGAAGGTGTATGATCCTCCACATCAGGGATTCGCGTTCGTTCGCTTTTTGAATCTGTTTTTAGATTTAAAAAACTCAATTAGTTTTTGAGATATTTGTAAAAAACTAAACCCCTACTTTTTGTTTTAATCAATTGTATTAAATAACTTTTCTCGTCCATATTTTTTTGAGACTGCAAAAAATAGTTGAACAAAAAAAGCACTTGTTAACTCATTTCTATTGGCCATACAATAAATAATGTAAATGTTTTTATTTCAGTTAGTCAAATTTTGATACAGGGCCCATCAAGGACAAGCTACGCCCCTGATGTTGCCAAATTGAACTTTAAACCCAATTCTAAGATATTGTGCATGTTAAACCAAGGCAATATTGCGACAGGGCCGGATCAAGAAGGTCCAAGGGCTCTCTCGCAAGTGTGTATGTAATTCCTTCATTTTTGTGCTACAAACTATGTGACAGGAAAGTAGTTTATAGTTAGAGGTCTAAGGGCTGTAGCTAGTTTCTATGAAAGTTCTTCATCTTTTGTGTAAACTTTTGTAAGTAAACATTCCAGAAGAATGGATTTTGCGACAGGACTGGAATAAGGTGGTCTAAGGGCTCTCATTAGTTTGTATGAAAGTCCTTCATTTTTTTTTCAATTTAGCACGAAGGTAGTTAATAATTAGACAGGACCGAATCGACAAAGTCTTAGGGCTATCGCAAGTTTTTATGAAAGTCCTTCATCTTTCGTGCGTCATTGTCAGTAAAAGTCCGCTAAAACTTTTTGCTATAGGGCCGGATTAAGGTTGCGTAAGGACTCTCATAAGTTTTTACGAAATTCCCATTTTTGTGATACAAATTTTAAATTTGGCAGGGAGTTAGTTTATAGTTAGTAGATAACTTTTAGGATATCACATCTCGGACATTCCATTCAAAAGATATTACGAATTTAAACAAAATAATAATAGAAAAATAGAGTCCAGCACAGCGGGCAATGTGGAGAGGGAGGGGTGCCAAGAGCAAGAGAGGGACTTGCACATTTATGAATATGAGTATATTAACGATGGGTTCTGAAATACCTGAAGTTATTTTGGAAAATTTTCAGGTAATCTATAGATCTTTCTACCCAGCGAGTAATCTAATGAAGATTAGTAGCGATTAAAATAAAATAAAGCGGGTGTAGCCGCAGGTACTGCTAGTAAATAATAATTAAAATTACTAACTCTTGTAATGTTTTGTTAGTCAATATGAGAATTAGAATTTTTAACGGCTATCTTTTAATTGTTGACAACACAAATCTGCCATAATTGTCTGGCTAGATATTAGGAAGCTGTAGTGAATAACATTATCACTCCACCTAAGACTTACCAGGACATTTCGCTTGGGGTAGGGTTTGGCGGACTTTCTTAAGTTCAACCATTATGATGAGTATTTCCGATTATAGTACCAAGATCCAATTTTCATATCGTTATTGTAATGGTTGAGCATCATCTGTGAGTAGCGCAGACTCGACCCGTATTTGTTGGTATGCTTCACTCAATTCATGCCCAGAACGTGCCCAGAAAATTGGAAAAGTTTTAGAACTTTTTCAATTTTCCAATTCATTTCAAGTGAATAAAAATTGATTTATAGCTCACCAAAGCGATTTTGCAACGGATCCGCTTCCACGATAATTTTTAATTCAACATTGGCAATTTGGCTCCGGCCGTCCATGGGGTTCGTTCTGTTGATCGACATTTTTCAGAAGGAAAATGTTGTAATTAAAAACATAACATCTTTTCTTTTACCAATAGCTTATCTATCTTTCAAGGTTTTCTGCAGCCATCTTTCTTTCTTGGTGCCACGGTAAAACTAGTATTTGTAAATGACGCGAAATTTTCCATATTGTGAACAAAACGATGTTTAGTAAAAGGCATATGGCGCGAAAACAAATTAATCACTAAATTACACGTAACACAAATAACTTATAAATATATTTAAAGAAATTTTATTTATAGTTTAACCAGTTACTTTTTAACAATAGTAGGTACCTATGTATAATATATAGAAAGCATAGGTACCACAATTAATAATCATGGAAAATATATTATTTAAAATAGACATACCTGCATATAATATATGCGCAAATATGGGTATACATATATATGTATATGTACTATATACTTACCATATTTATATGTTATGTAAACTTCCCAAACTATTCTTGTAGCAGAACATTGCCTACAACATAAATTTTCGGAAATATTTACCTAATATTCAATGCGATTTCTTAACTTTCAGCTATATTTATTTTCTCGTACATATAGGTGAAATCAACTAGATACACATTCTCCCACCGTATCAGTTATAAGAACCGATAGTTTCTTATCAGTGCGGACCCGTTTACAAACAACCTGCATAATGCTTACCTATACTCATACAATATCTGTAGGTCTTCTCATTTCTGCTTTCACTACTCGTAGTTACGACTCGACCGGTGTCATTTTTCTTGTGAGATTAGGCCTTGTACATACTATACATTTTAATATACATAGGTAATGTACACTATACGTCTTTTCGAGATATACGTTACAATATATTTTTAGAGAAATTCTGTAGTAAGGATATTATTTTTATCTTTGATATACGTAATAAGTAGCCGTCGTGAATCACGAGAAGACACGAGTAGAGTATGACAGTCTATGTGCCATCTTCTACAATCTAAGATTATATATATATATATATATATATATATATATATATATTTCTTAGTAAAGGAATAATATAGCCACAGCGTCACAGAAATAAACAAAAAGCTAAAAAATAATGTTAGAATATAAATAATATTAATGTATCATGTGTAAAACTGTATAATGCACCTAAATTAATGAGTTTTCTAAACGTTACGTCTACGTGTGATTATATTGAACGAACATATTTCATTGTAAGGAATCACAAGATATATTACTTATATCTCTTTCAACCGGAAAAACATTATGCTTAAAAAAGGAAGAAGTTATACTTCTTTGTTTTTAATAAGAGCATTTAAATAAAAATGCTTAAACTTTTTATTCTTTTAACTTTTCTGTATTCTTCTCAAATATTTTTTATTCATATCATAAAATACAGTTCGCCATATGTCAGCGTCCGCCATATTGGACTTACAATCACGTCACTTTGCTTATTGTGTTTCACATATAAAGCTGTTTCATATTTTGCAATCCTTATCAAATACCTACTGATTTTTAAGCACCTTTGGTGCATAACAAACAATCCTTGGCTGTCCTTCTAGTTGTTTCTTAGTGATCAATCAAGTACAGTTAGTTCTACAGTTAAGTGTTCGAACAAACCCGACTTTGTTATATACATTAAAGATAAACAATTATTGCAGACTTTATTTTTCCACTAATCGTATCAGAATTAAAAAAACGCCTTTCATTATCCTAGAGCTACTAATGACACTGTGTGAAATTGCTATGCTGCTAAATACAGGACAATCAAACATGTTTCATTACAAAACAAAATAGCCTAATATAGAGACCGTACTATTATTTCCAACAACATATTCGTTTTGAGGAAGTTAAACTTATCATTTAATATTTATGTGGATTACATAATATTTTTAAAATCAAGACAGTTAATGAGCAAGTGGCAATATGAAATTAACTTGTACTAGCTTTTCCCGCGGCTTATCCGCGGCGTAATGTTAAAACTATGATATCTCGTAAGGTATTCATTGAAATTAAATGATGCCAAAAGCGTTTTGTTCAAAATTAAATACTTGTTATGTGTAGCTTATTTATTAAGGTAAGGATTAATACCATATTTATTAAAACCTCAAATAGCAAATTAAATTACCATAAAGGGTTATAGCGGGTCAACCTTAAAATATAGATATATGTTATTGCAGATTTTTTAAAAGGGAACAATTCTCTCATGCACAATTTTTGAATAATTTTAACCGTTTATGCAGAGTACGCGATTGAAACTCTCAAAAAAAATATTTTTCTCCCGTTTTCGCATTATTTTTCAATGATGCTCAGCTACTATTGGTCGTACCGTGATGTAATATAGTATATAGCCTTCCTTAATAAACGGACTATCCAACACAAACAACGAACAAACGAACAAACAAACAAACAAACTAACAAACAAACTCTTCAGCTTCAGTCTGTTGTACGCGCTAATCTCAGGAAGTACTGGTCCGAATTGAAAAATGCTTTTTGTGTTGGATAGGTTACATCACGCTACGACCAATAGGTCCAGAACATCAATGAAAAATGTTGCAAAATCAAGAGAAAAATATTTCACTTGAGACAGGGACGCAGGTGGCTCTCCGAGGTAATTGGTTTCCAGCCTTAAGTACGCGAGCGAAGCTGCGGGAAAAGCTAGCTATTTATATATAAATAAAAATGAACGTTGTTAAGCGCAAAACTCGAGAATGGCTCGACCAATCCAGCAATTTTTTTTGGTATGTTCCTTAAGGCACACGGGTTCGTTCCTAGCGTTTTCCTAGTATGTATTTATATAAAATTGAGCCTTAGCTACAAAAATACATAATTTATTTAAAGGTTACTTAATCAGACGACTTGTTGTGCTTATTATTCTTTAAGTTGTAGTTGGATTTTGCTATCCAGAAATTATTATCAGTAATATCTAAACTTGAAAAACCAGTTTCGATGTCTACCTTTTTCTCCCGATTCAGAAACTACTGTATTTTGAGAAATAAAAAACGTTTTTATTTCGTCTTGCAAAGCATGTAGTTAAAGTTTTAAATTGTCATAAATTTTAGAGCGGCATGGAAATTTATTTCTATCTATCAATAAAGAACACTTTAAATGATTCAGTGTGTTACTAGACTGATTGATCAAAGGTGGTCGGGCTTCGCAATTCTTATCAATATTACCATCATGTACATTACTAGATGATTTTTTTATAAACCATAGACGTTTATACCCCTAAATCATTAACAAGTATGCAGCCTTATGTTTTAGAAACTATAATGTCGTCAGCCCTTTTTTTAACGTCCCACTGCTGGGCACCGGTCTCCCTCAGTACGAGATGGATCAGGCCTTAGCTGACCTAGTGTGTGTTGGAGGACTTTACGTCTATCATGTCTTACGAAAACTTGCTAGGTTTTCTCAAACATGCAGGTTTCCTTACGATTTTTTCCTTCACCATAAAACAAGTGGTATGATCATTATAGAAATGATTCGCACATGAAAATATCTGAGGATATTTGAAGATATTTCAACCCCTTGAACTCGCTTGGTTGTACCGTCTGATATGCATTTTTAGCATAATACCTTACTGTTAGAAGAAAAATAGCAACCTAAGGTATACTCTCAGTGAACTTAATATTTTAGAGAGAAATAAACAAAGGGTATCACAGTTAGCTTTTTAAAATATGCAAAGCCATAGATCCAATAGGAAAACGTTTTATTAAACGAATGTACCAAAAACTAATTTTAAAATGTAAACTAATAAAATTGACTACTAACTATTAAAATTCACTACATAATGTCAGGATTTTTTTGGCCTTTACTATTATTAACAAGATTTTATACCCATCTTTCAATTATTTTCTTTTCCAGTGCCAATGAAATACTTTTCGGCGTTAAAAAGTATCCTTGAGTAACAAGTTATCACTAAGTATACGAAATTTGCTTAAAATTGGTCTAGTAAATATTACATGTACATATTTTACAGTCTTATTATATATACCTAGATATATATAATAGATATTAATAAAAATATTAAAGAATTTAAAGACATTATTTTTATTACTATAGTAAGTATATAACGTTATAGTGTTCACGTTGTACTATAATTTATATGATAAGTACATATACCTAAAAGTGTGTTCCTTACAATCATAAACATGTATTACAATTTACAGCCGATATTCATTATGTCATCGTTGTGAAATATTTGTATGTAGTACCTACTTACTACATGCTCACGCTATGACTTATAAGCATTATATTGTTTTAACGACAGCAACTGATGCCTTTTAAGACATTGATATTTTTTATACTTTATTTCATTACCCCCTGAAACTACTGAAAGATTCAACTTAATAATTTAACCGATACCGACGTTTACTGTTTATTTAAAAAACAACTGTAACAAATACGTTCACATTTTTAATATTATATTGTACTATAATACATATGTATATAAAATAGTACTATATACTTAATTAATATGTAGGTATATACGTATTGTAGCATTAGGTATATAGGTACCTATATACGTACAGTACGTTACGTCGTCAGTTTAAGAACCTCTTCAGTCTGAAAGTCTGCCAAAAATATGTTGCAATAGTATATTTCATGAGGTTATGAAATTATATGAATTATTTTATATATATATTTTTTTTACTTTTTTAATTCAATATTTATTTTAGCATAAAATTCTAATACATGTGTATTTTGATGGGATTAGGCATACTTATCTACATAATGAGAGTTGTATTTAAAGTAACAAATACTACGGTTATAATCGGCTTGTGAAAAAACAGATAACGGAATATCTACGAACACGTTATAAAGATAAAATTATCTCGAAGTACTACATCTAGGAAGCGTAGTTACTATTATATTACAATTTACAAGTACAGAATATTTAATAAAAACTAATAATTTAACTAACTAACTCTAGTTAGCACTAATTTATACGACTCTTTTACTTACTTGATAAAATCTAAATATCTAACTAACGCAAATTTATGTAAATAATATGAATTATTTGTTCAAAATGAACTTTAAGATAAATTATTCTGAAAACAAGAACCATTTCAATCACTAGTACGAGGCGTGAAGGCGCGCGTGGTTCGTTAAAAAAATAAACAAGATCTCATTGATGCCATTGTCTATATTAAAGTGTATTCAAGGACTTGTGCCGCTGATAATATGACCTCTGATCAGCACACTTCAGTCTACGTACTTAAAAGATCAAAAAATGACAACTAGTCTAGATTTTAAATTATTGAGGCGTCAATATTTTTTCACATTTGCTATCGATTTTCATTATTATTTTTGTTTTAAATATATATCATATCCTGTATGTGATTACTTTATGTAGCTTCTCATTAAAATACATTTATTAATACATTGTACTCATAATATACAAACATGTATATTGAAACTTCTTCAATTAGTTTAACGCCTTTTAACATAAAATTATGTTTGTTAATGTGCCATTAAAAAAAACTGTTATCTCATCATGAGATGTATTTTCTTCTTTCACTTATTTTTGTGATACCTGCGCGTAGGTAAATGTTGGTAAATGCTCACAATATAAAATTTTACAAATACGAGTCACTACAGAGACGAACTAGAACTTAACTACTTTATTTTCGATTATAGGTTATCAGAATTAAGATTTATCAGATTCAAAACAATGGATCACACGATGAATTTATAATCTAAAAGAATAAAGCAATGAAGGTTATAAATAAAATCCTGAAATCAATTAAGAACAACGAATAGTGTTATCCTTAATTTTTGCCTTGTATTTTCTATCGATCTAGTTTGTTTACAAACATAAAGCACAGACTTAAAAAAAAACACACTTCGGTATATACCAAATCAAATATTTTAGAGGCGGTACTAGGTGACAACTATTGCCTATAGTTTTAACTATTATACATCTAATTCTAATAATTTGTTATGTAAGTTTTGCTTATTTTTGTATCGGTAAATCGGCTATAATAGATTTTTAGTCCAGGGCTCCCCAAATTCGGCAAAAACGACAGGGTGACGGGTGTTATCAACATCTGTGGCATCGTAGCTCCCGAACGGATGAACAGCAATTTTGTTTTTTCGTTTAAAAGGTGAAATAGGAGTGTTCTTAGCTATATTTGATGGAAATCGATCAAAGATGGCCACCGCCACAAAATGGCGACATACATTACATATTATATTACATATTTCTGTGTGGTCTGCTTCTGCTGACCTGCCGGGCCGTCGCTCGGGGCGTCGCGTCGTGGTTGAATGCACCAGTAGTACTGGTTTTTCTGACCACTGAGTCCCACTTGTGATATGCGATAATGCATTTAACCCAACGTTATAAAAAAGGGCTCCCCAAATTCACTGTTAATCCCGGATAAGAAGTAGCTTTAGCGTAGTAGGTGATGGATTTTTATGTTACGACTACTTGCCATTTGAATTCTGTAATTTTAATTTCCAAGCATGTTGTACATGTACTGAATATTTTAAAACACTACCTTGTACGTATCTACAATTTTTGATTCCAATTATTATTAATTACTCTTTAAAGTATTGGTAAATACTGAAACAAATGTATGAAATATATTTAGCTGTTATTGTTTCGTCCTTAGTAATTGCAAAGGTTGGAAAGCAATCACCAAGAGAGCGTAGATTATTATTAAGAATTAGGTTTACGAGTATGTAGACTATTATTATGCTATAAAAGAAATCTGTTAATATCAGTTATAAAATCTACTGATACTTTGTTCATTTGCTAATTTATTTTTGTGAAAATTTGGCCAAAATAGTACTAGGTACATATTCTACAAGGCAACGTACAACTACAACTATACAAATATTTAAATAAAAATAAATCACCGTTATAAATTATGCGTAGGTAATTAATATTTTTACATTTCTGTTTAAACAAATAATTCTCATATGTAATTGATTGATATAGACTGAAAGATCTACTAATACTTGCTATTTTTAATGTAAATGGAAATGCTTTGCCGAACTTACTTTTAATTATACATACATATTAAATTTAAATACTTGTATATAAATATACTGCCTTAAAAACTGCATTGAGCTTATTGATCATTCTAACGCAAGTTTAGATCATGTAAAATGACAACAAATAAAATAAAATCCTTAAAGATGGCAAGAAAAGCCTGATATACCATAAAATAGGCAAAGCCCAATCTAACTAGCAATGTACTAAAAGCCAGTAAAGACAATTGTGCGAACATCATTGATATCTAATATCTATAAACACAAATGAATCGCGTCAACCAGAGTATATTACTTGAAACTCCCTGCCAGTATATTTAATGGTAGACAAACCACGGCACGCGCCGGCTGAAAACTCCGCTCGCTCCTTTGAACCTGAAACTTTCTCAAACATTATAAAATTCTATAGATGGTTCAAGAAAATGGGCAACACGAAAAAGAAATCTCAGTAAGTATAACATTTATATTTTCCGTACTTACTATTTAAAAAAAAGAAATTAATCTAATTTTTGCTGTGCGAATTTACAATATGCAAAATTTCTCTCTTCTACCTCTTTATGTTTTGCTGTATATACAAAATAATTATTTATTATTATAATCAAACTAACTAGTAAACGTGTAAAAAAATCACTTCTGTTTATTGTAATTATTTTAACGAAATTTTATCATTCACTAGTAGATGGTTTTCATTCCAATAGAAATTGCAAAGTAAACTTTTTTATTCAAATTATATTTGTTATGTATATATTTTTATCGATTTATTGATTAGTATATCCTTCAGGAAATGCTCTCTACTCTACTTTATCCATATCTTAATTATATAATAATAGTAATTTTAAGGTCTTCAAGTTAAGGTGAATTTTGCATAATAGTATTTATAGTTTAAGTAATTTTAATTTGTACTATTGTATTTTTTTCTAGGAAATCATCTGAAGCGGAGGCAGACCTAAAGGTGTCATATTTTCAAATCGTAAGTTCTTAGTTACTTACTCACCCATACGACTCTTTATTAATTAGTTATTTTGTTAATAATTAGTATATTGTACATATAATATACGTTGCTTCAATGCTTTAAAAAATTATATAATAATATTATAACATCATAGAAAAACTTCAATAGTATTTTTATATATCTCTTTTAATTATCATCAACTCTCTAGTTTTACTTACGCTTTTGCTTATGTTTATTAAAATAATTAAAATTATATATAATGCTAATTACGCACTATGTCTTTGAAAGTAAAAATAATGCTTACAATGCTTTAAGCGAATAAGTCAATGTACTGACATAGACTTAATGAACCGCTATTCCTAATTCCTTGCTTTATCCGAGCGGATAATAATATGATATTATTTTCAATCTATTATATTATTGTACAGAATCCATCCTATCTTTTATGAGTGCCTTTAATTATCCAGACCGTAAATACTTTCCTTTCTCCTTTTAAAAATGGTCAAGAAACGGAATTAAAAATTTTAGTTTTCCCGTTACATTATTTTTGATACACCGTAGGTATAAGCTTAAAAGCTACTTTTAGTGGAACTAAAAACTCCATAACAGATCCAATTATCTAAGTCCATTTTCCAAGATAATGTGATGTTAAATTGAATGCTACCTCGTAGGTTCTTGGTATTTTGCATACACTTTCTTTTAAAGCTTAACATCCCGGAGTTAATCATGCAGGTGATCTCTCACTGAGCGTACCTACACGTTTGTAGTCCCACTGGTGGACTTTAAGAAAGAAAGGAAAAGAGAGTGCATTTGTGTCTGCACACACTTTGATCTTCAATATCTTCTGTGTAAATCATGCCCCTGTGAAATCGACCATAAGGAAATCATTTTATTATTAATGCCATATTTCAGTTCCGTTATGCAACATGGATAGAACTAGTGGCTACCATTGTGGGTTTTCTGGCGGGTTTACTGAGTGGAGGCGGCGTTTGTTACAACTTGGTACAATTCGGTGAATTAAGTACAGCCTTCGTTGAGAGGACGGCACGACAGGATGAACTCTCCAGCTATATGCCGTTAACTACGTTATTTGGAGGAGGACGGAGATTGTAAGACCTTTAAATAACCTTAATACCATTTTTATATTCTTTAAATAATTTATATCAATTTTATAAAACAATATTAATTAAGATTTTTTATAAATGACCAAGCATTTATATAAATTTAATCCTAATTCCTATAATTTAAGAAAAAATCGCAATTATATATTTTTGTGTGTGTAAGGTGCAATGCGTCACACGAAGAAAATATGAAGGCTCTCGTTGAAGATGCAACCGCGATGGCCATTGGAATGATTATCAGCATCGTAATATCTATATTACTGAGTATGATCTCTATTGCTCTTATCAGCTGGAGTGCCTTACGTCAGGTACGTCAATGTGAAATGTAACAACGAAATCCATTAATTATGTACGTAGAGCACGTGGAATTCAAATAAACCACAGACAGATATAGTAAGATTATAATATTTATCTGTATAAATATTTTTAAGTTATTAAGTAAATATTGAACATTTTATCTTGGAAAAATTTGAGTTAAGGAATTTATTGCTGCTTTTAAAAGTAGTATTCCTTATTGTAGGAATTTTGATTTTGATGAATTTTGATTCTACATAAAATGTTCATAAAATATTATGCAAATATGATATCGTTTCCTTCAGCCTCAAAACTTGCAACAAAATCAGAATTAACTAACTTATTATACTTACATATATAAGATCGACCTATGCGTAGAAAAGCTAATTTGTAATAGGTACCACATTCTTAAATACCCATAAAATATGATTGTGGTCAGATCATGCAAATAACATTTAAAGGACAAATGCCTTACTGGCTTCCTAGTACTAGAAGAGTCATTCTATATTATATAAATATGTATTTAGAACATTATTATCAATCAATTAATTTCATAGACTCATAAATACATACTGCTTCTTAACTATTTTACGTAACTGTAAACAAAAGCAATTGTCTCAATTAATGGCCTTGTTCATAATGTCTTGGAAGCTTTACAATCTAAGTAGTAGGTAGGTATAATAAAATTGCACTGTTTGTTTATTTCAAGCGCTTATATAATTATGTTCAAGTTTATCATAATATTCAGCATCACAGATATCAAAATAAAACAGTAGGTACTTAAGTATTATTATTTATATTAAAATAGTACGTATAAAAATTTGAATGTAGGTACAAGCGAAAGCGTCCTAAGTAAGACAAACTTTATAACGTTTGGCTCAGTTTGATCCTACTCGCTGTGCCAGTGGTCGCGGGTTCAAGTCCCGGTCGAGTCATTTATTGTTTAGTGTAACAACTATATTCTTGTATACATAACGCAAGTCCTTACCGTGCAACGAGATGGTGCTGTGTGGTGATGTCCCTATATATTTATATTACTTATATAGGTTGAAAACCTATTTATAACTTTACAAGGTCCATAGGGGGCATAATTTAAAATCACAATAGACAAATAGGCCAGACTAAAATTATTATCTCACAAATAATCATACTTTTGTATAGACTTAAATTAGAGCGCAGTCATTATCACGTAGGAAAAATACATGTACCTATATGTATAATATACGTGTATTTTTCGTCGTCCGTGTAATGACAGACTTAGAAAAATAAAAGGGTAATGATATTATGATTTTTGAAATTTAAATATTTGCAAATTAAAATATTTTGATAATAGAATAGTAAGGCGTAGTGTAGCAACCCAGCGGTAATGCGCTCGCTTGAATAACACTCGGTTATGCGGGTTCAAATCCGGGTCTCGCACCTCTGATATTTTCATGTGCGAATCATTTCTATCATGATTACCACTTGTCTTACGGTGAAGGAAAACATCGTGAGGAAACCTGCATATCTGAGAAAACCTTGCAAGTTTTCGAAAAACATGTGCAGTCTGCCAACACGCACTGGGCCAGCGCGGTGGACTATGGCAGCTCGTACTGAGGAAGGCACTACTGCGAGAAATACCTATACCTACCTATGAAGATAGGGATATTTTTTTCATAAAGTAAAGTTGTGCTGAAAAGTAACGAATTAAATTTAGTTTTGGTATTTAATAACTTTTAGTCAACTTCGATGTTGAATCGGTTAAATCTTATGAAATTTACTTATTTTGTAGATTACAAGAATAAGACAGTTATTCCTTGAAGCCGTACTTCGGCAGGACATGTCGTGGTTTGACACGGATACTGAATTCAACTTAGCATCTAAGATGTCTGAGTAAGTTCATACAAATTAAATCTTCATACCTAATAAATGTGTGCCGTTTTCATAAAATACAATTATGATATCTAGAGTAGCTTAGATTTTAAGTATAACAAACATATTCTTTTCAGTTTTATACTTAATATGATGTAATATTTGTTCTACTGATTTGAAATTATTTATTATTTATATAAGAAAAATATATATATCGACTCCGCTCGGCTTCGTCCTTAATTACTTATATTATAATAATTTAGCCCTTAGTATATATTTCTCAGAAAAGAGATATTTTCTCTTTATTAAAATATAATAATAATATACCCCCGACAATCATATACCATTATACCAAATATCATCAAAATCAGGCCAGTGGTTTTCTCGTGATACGGTCACAGAAAGACATACCTACAGCAGAAGGATAGACAAAAGTTTAAAAAAATCAGTATCGGTAATAGTAACTATTTCGATAGGATTTACTAAAAAACGTTCTCTAGATTTGACTAGTTACAATTTATTTTTTATTTTCTACCAGCGACTCGCCCTTCGCTTCGCTCGGGTTCGTCCCTTGATCAAGCGCGACCGAAGCCTGGGTTCCGCTAGTAATAAATATTAACTATATTACTCGGTGATAATGTAGGTTTCTAATGGCAAAACAATTTTGGAAATAGGCCCAGTAGTTTTTGAATACAAAAAAAGTTGAATCTGCCCTCTATATAAATATTATAAATATATAAATATTATTAATAGATTTAATATTATTAAGCGTTAGAAAAATTACGTGAGCCCTCACAAAACTCTACTCTTTTTGCATATACATATTTGTATAGATTAAAATATAAATAAATCATAAATACCTATATTGAAGTTGGACTTTTCTCTTAAGCTCTTATACACGTACATTTATTTAATGCGTGGAGTGGGAAGGCTTATAATTAATAAAATTTTATGATACCTAATTTTTTTATTTTAATTGTCGTTTTTCTACAGAAATATGATGAAGCTCAAGGATGGCATGGGAGAAAAATTAGGTGTGGTGGCAAATTTAATCGGGACTGCTATTATATGCCTGTGTCAGGCTTTCCCCATGGGATGGGAGCTGACTCTTGCATGCGTGACTGTGGTACCATTTTCTATAACAGCATCCGTCATCTTATCTAATGTTAGTAGCATATAATATATACGTTTTTATATAATACAAAAAACTAATATTTTGATGGTTAGATAGAACTACTTCCAGTTTATTTTTTAGTATCAAACTAAATCATCTATTCGAGAGATGGAGTCCTACAGTCAGGCTGGTAAGCAAGCAGAAGAAGTTCTCAAGTCAGTTAGAACCGTCGTCGCTTTTGGTGGAGAGAGCAAAGAAGTTGACAGGTACTATAAGCTTTCATGAAGTTCGTTGTATGTATAATGAATATTTAAAGTCTTAGTTTTATTTATTATTAATCTATACTTTAACATTATAATGCTGAAAAGTTGGTTTGTTTTTTTGTTTCAACGCGCCAATCAGCGATAGCATATGTCTATCTTTTGTTGACTTGCTAACATTTTTTTTACCGTAAATAAATTTGTTTTAAGATAATGCATTATTTGCGAAGGTTATTTATAAACATGGCATTAATCCTTACCTAAATAAATGAGTTACTCATTACAAAATTGCTCTTGGCATCATTTGATTTCAATGAATATCTTATGAGATATCATAGTTTTAACATAACTCCGGAACAAAATAATGATCACCGTGTGCAAGACGGGTGGTCGTGAGAGGGGAAGGAAGCCGGTCGCTGTGCCAGGTATTTGGTTTCCAGCCTTTAGAACGCGAGCGAAGCCACGGGAAAGGCTAGTATTATATATACAAACTTAAAATGATTATAGAAAACTACCTAAACATATTTTGTTTCAGATACCGCCGACTTTTAGAGCCAGCAGAACTATACGGCCGAAAACGAGGTTTATATACAGGATTAGGCACGGGCTTTAATTGGTTACTAACATATTCTTTGAATGCCATTGGTCTCACATATGGTGCAAGATTAGTAATCATCGACTTTGACAAGCCTACCGACGATCGAACTTATCTTGTTGGTGTAGTCTTCAGTGTAAGTATATCTTAAGCTTTATTAATAGTTCTTCTTCTATGGGAAAATTTCTTTTTATTTTTATTCGGACAAAAATATATTATGTTTATTAGTAAGCCTCCGATTATCTTTAATTATATAACATGAGTTAATTTTCACAGATTCTTTTCAGTGTATACATGGCTACACAGTCAATTACCTTTTGCGTTCCTCATGCAGAAGTGTTTGCTTCGGCTCGAGGTGCCGCAGCTTCCTTATTTAAATTATTAGATAGAGAACCTACAATAGATGCACTTGAAAAAGGTGGTTTCCAACCACGGCGAGTGATTGGAGAGATTACCATAGAGGATGTACATTTCAGTTATCCATCCAGACCTGATGCAAAGGTATAATATAAAACACAAAACTTTTCTAAGAAAAATAGTTTAATAACATAAAGCATTTGATTAAAGTATATGAGTAACGTTTCGTAAGCTTAACTGAGCCAGTTTGTAATGACCCTACTTGCACTGCAAGTAGGGTAAAAGGACCTCTGGGGGCATTCATTTGTTAACATCAATGTTTGTACTCCAGTCATAGGTTTTTATATTTATAATATCACTAGCTGACCCGTGCCCACTTTTTTGGGCATAATTTTAATAATCCTTTTTAGTACATAGTGTTTTTAAGTTAGACATATGCTGTCGTTGACTTTTTTGTAGGCATTTTCAAGCTCCACATCTTTTCTCTGGAACTCAAAAATATATCTTTCATAGTTAAGGCAGCGTTCGTAGAAACGCTTTCATTCGACCGTTTTTTCTCCGATTCACTTTGCAAAACGGACGTAAAAGCCTTCTTATTTTTCGGTGTTTTATATAGCCTATGACACTCAGCAATAATGTGGCTTTCTATTGGTGAAAGAATTTTTAAAATCGGTTCAGTAGATCCCGAGATTAGCCCTTACAATTTAACAAATAAACAAACTTTACTTCTTTATAATATTAGTATAGATGTACGAGTACAATAAGTTTTGCAAGACAGTAATATTTTCAATTGTAAGTAGATGAGTCTTATTAGAAACTCCGTTTATCTTATGACGATAGATATAATTCAATATTCAATCGTTAACTATAGCACAGATAATATTGTAATCATTACAATATGTCTGGGTGGTCTAAAGACGATTCCAAATCGATCTTATCCAAATTTATTTTGTTGTTTCGTTCTAATTTAGCCCCCTTTTTTCGTAGTCGGGTTATTCTAGTTTTTTAACTTAAGTGCCTTGAGACTTAAAAGAAGTTCAAAAGCTACACAGGGTACACACTTCTTACTACATAAATATAATTAATACATAAATTTATAAGTATTTAGGTATTTTTAAACATATGTACCATTGTTTTATTATTTTATTCTTAAGGTGTTACAAGGGTTCTCACTCCAAATTAAAGCTGGAGAGTGTGTAGCACTTGTAGGATCATCAGGTTGCGGCAAGTCCACCATTTTACAACTTCTACAAAGACTGTACGACCCAAACATTGGCACTGTTAAACTTGATGGCAAAAATGTAAAGAATTTAAATTTGGGTTGGCTTCGATCTTCTCTCGGTAAGTTCCATTAAGTTCATTTAAGTAGGTATATAATATGCAGCACCAAAATATTTTTCGAAAATAAAGTATTTATATATCTACCTATTTTCATATTAAGGGGTTGTGGGACAAGAACCTGTACTATTTCGTGGCACTATTTATGAAAACATAGCCATAGGCAGCCCTGAAGCAACTCGGGAAGACGTACAGAGAGTCGCTGAAATGGCATACGCCCACGATTTCATCACTCATCTATCGAATGTGAGTATTCCGATAACATTTTTTATCATACTATATAGGTGTACAAAATGTAAGCATATATTAGTATATTGCTCGAACAAACTAATATTATTTTATTTACAGTTTTACTGTTTTCATTATATGGTCATACCTAATCTACCTTCTGTGTATGATACATAACACTACCAATGACTAAACCAAACTACCAATGCCCAAAACAAAATTTTAGATATAGATTATATTATAGCGTAGGTACGTACGCTCTTTTATTACTTATTTAAATTATTGGCACGTTAGATTTCCGGGGGCGAATTGTGAAGTTATGGTTTTGAAGCAAAAGATTTTATACTTATGGGGGTATTCTTAAGAATCTGTTATTTAAAGAAACCCCCTAGATAGCTGGGTGGCTTTCATATTAAAACTAATGGAATGTTGTTTGAACTTGTTTTTATACTTGTGCCATCAAAAGTCAAAACATATTTAACTAGCATTTCCCGCGGCTTCGCACGCGTTCTAAAGACCCGAAACCAATTTTTTTCTGATTCCCGTGGTATGGTACCTCGCAGAACTAATGCCCATCCTTCCCGTTTTTGCAACATTTTTCATTGATGCTCCGCTCTTGTTGGTCGTAGCGTGATGTAATATAGCCTATAGCCTTCCTCGATAAACGGAATATCCAACACAAAAAGAATTTTTCAATTCGGACCAGTGTTTCCCGAGATTAGCGCGTTCAACCAAACAAACAAACAAACAAACAAACAAACAAACAAACTCTTCAGCTTTATAATATGTATTAGTACAGATTTGATCGTGACTGATATCCACTTCAAAATAATAATTTACTTTCTCATTATTTTAAGGGCTACGATACAATGATCGGTGAACGAGGGGCTTCTTTGTCAGGGGGCCAAAAACAGCGTATTGCCATCGCCCGTTCTTTGTTACGTGAGCCGGCAGTTTTGCTCTTAGACGAAGCAACATCAGCCCTCGACCCTCATTCCGAAAGACAGGTGCAAGCAGCACTGGATAGAGCTAGCGCTGGACGAACTACACTTATGGTATCACATAGGTATGTATGTAATACTGTATTTCATATTGTTGAATGTATTTTACTTATTTTATATACGCGTAATCAATAAAAGAACTATGTAGGCAATTATAATTTGAAAGATGATACACAGCACCAGCTTAATTAGATAGTGGAAAATTTTAATAGCGATCAATAAGCTTTTACCGAATTTGAATTCTGTTGAAAGTTCCCGTATTTACAAATGGCGTAAAACATATATGTATGCTAAATAGTTTATTTTCTAACTATAAATTTTATTTATAACTTTATTAATTATAAAAAATTGAGATTATGAGAAAATAAAATAAATACATTCATAGTACATAGGTATATATTCCCTTGTATAAAAAGGGGGAAAATTCTATTGATTTTAGACTGTCTACTATTGTCAACGCTGACCGTATAATTTGTATGGATCAAGGAGCAATCGTCGAGCAAGGAACTCACGAAGAGCTCATGAAAGCTAAAGGTACTTTTCTAAATGATTTATATGTATGGATATAGGGTAATGCAATGAATGTATATTTTAGGTATATACAATTTACTAAACTATACTGCTTCTGAACCCTTTTACAGGTTTTTACCACAAACTTGTAACAACGGGTAATGAGAACAAAGAACCAGATGTTATTGAAACTTTACCAGAAGAGGAAAATGAAGAAGTAGAAGGTGAACTGAATTTAGTACCCAGATTAGACGTTAAGCGAAGATCAGCTAGAAGATTAGTTAGACATCACTCCACAAAAAGGGGTAAATAATTTTAATTAACTAAAAAATCGAGTTTTAAGCTAATTAAACATATTATAAATATGCATTATTAGAGCCCAGAAACTTTTTTAAGTAATACGTCTTAGCTGTACGGTGGAAAAGGTACAGCTAAAAATACATACATTTACAACTAAATACATTTAAAGTGTAGATACAAATATTACAACAAAATATAGTTTCTAAAATACAATATTCAATACTTTAATTTGTAAACTACCTATAGGTACATATTGGTACTAAATGACATACTTAACCCCTAACCAATTTAGAGTCGCACGACTGGATGACTCCGCGTGGATCTATCTCATCCGTTATGTCCACTGGTCTGCAAAACTTCATGTATAATGCTGATTATGACTCCGATGAAGAAAAAGATGATGATGAGGTCAGTAATTTATATATAACTAGCATTGTACGAGGTGTATTACTAGCATTGTTTTCAGAAAACCATAATGACCGACAACTACTGGTTGGTTGTAGGTACATATTAATGAATATCTACTTATACCAACTACGTAGTTTTATTACGCACTGCAAGATTGAGAAAAACGGCGGTGTTGGTATTGCACAAACACCTAAGTACTCCTTTAATCTCATTTATTTAATTTCATATTTGCATTTTTCGCTTTAACATCAATATTTATTGTATGTCTACATCTACATGTCTACACTGATATTATAAAAAGAAAAGATGTATTATTTTTTAAGTAACTACTGAACTAATTTAGATAAATAAGTATTTCTTCTTACGTAATATAAAGAACTATACTCTTAGATATCTTGAGACTAATTTGTGGGTGTGTTTAATTATATGGGTACGTCCCTTTGTGTGCAAAAAGATTTCCCAAAAAGTATTGAGTATAGGTACCTACAGATTCGATTGGGAATTCTATTATAAGTATATGCATAGATAATAATTAATCGGCTAAGTTTAAGTATGTCCTTACACGGAGTGATAAAAATTTAAATAATCAAACCATATTGTTTTTTCTTATTTATAGGAAGTAAAACAAGTCAGTGATTGGCAACTTTTAAAATTAAATGCTCCTGAATGGCCCTACATAGTACTGGGTTCTATTGCTGCATTCCTTCAAGGATCCTGTTTCCCTGTATTTGCACTTCTATTTGGATTTATGTCTGGAGTATGTTTTTTTTTACTTTTTATACATTATTATAATAATTATAAGCATCGCATAAAAAGTATTAATTAACTATGTTTTACCTAACTTTCAGATTTTCATCTTGCCTGATCGTAATGAAATTGTATATTTAGCAGACTTTTACTCAGGCATGTTCCTTGTAGTGGCAGCAATTGCTGGGCTATCGATGTGCCTGCAAAGTTCAGCGTTTACAAATGCCGGTTTGAGAATGACTAGACGCCTTAGACAACAATATTTCGCAGCATTACTAAGACAGGTAAACTTATTGAAAGAGTGGGGTTAACATTGATGGCCCGAGTAAAAATTGATAGGAAGGTCCAATTATTGTTTTTTTTTTATGAAGGCAGTTGTAGCATGCTCACAGAAAAGCGTAATCCAGGGTCTCGCCCCTCTTTATAATTTCATGTCATATGTAAATTATTTCTAACATGATTACCATTTGTTACTGTGACGGAAAACATCGTGAGAGGAAACCTGCATGACTCAGAAAGCATAACAATTTTTTTAAAGGACAATATTTTTTGTATTAATATTAATTTATTTTTTAATATTTATATTTATAGTTATTTATTTTTGTTGATTAAAGAACTTATATAATATATTTTTAGGAAATAGGTTTCTTTGATAAAGAATCTAACACAGTTGGTGCAATGTGCGCGAGATTAAGCAGTGACGCAGCCGAGGTTCAAGGCGCTACTGGCCTGAGGATTGGTCTCATCTTGCAGGGCACCAGCTCTGTGATAGTTGGGTTCATCATGGCCATCTGCTACAATTGGAAACTAACACTTGTCGGCACTGCTTTCCTACCTCTAGTAATATTTTTCCTTTTTTTATATTTTTGCATATTACGATTTATAACATTTTTATTCATTAATATTGAAAATCAATAATATATTAATTCTTTTTTAGATGGTCGGAAGTATATGGCTAGAAGGGATGGTTTCTCAAAAATCACAATCAGACGAGCGTGCGGCTATGGAATCAGCGACGTCAATTGCTACAGAAGCAGTTATCAGTATTAAAACAGTGCAAAGTTTGGGTATATATTTTTACTTAATCTATTTATTTTAATTTATAAAATATATATATGTAACATAAATATTTGAACTTTGTCTTTAAATAATAAATTATTTTAGGTGTGGAAAAAACATTTTTGAATAAGTTTAAAGAGGCTTTAGAAGATTCATGTGTTGCTGTCGCCAAAAAGACAAGATGGAGAGGGCTAGTCTTGGGCTTAGGAGTATATGTACCATTTATGTCGTACTGTAGCGCTACCGTCTATGGTGCTACATTAGTGGCTAATGAAGGACTGGAATATAAAATTGTATTGCTGTATGTTCACATATCTTTTATTTTATTTTTTAATATAGTTTTATCCGTAAAATAATGATTTTCATTGTTACTTTTAGTGTTAATGAAGCCCTGCTGTATGGGGCATATATGTTAGGTCAGTCTTTAGTTTATGCACCCAGTTTTAACTCTGCGAAAGCTTGTGGAGCAAGAATTCTATCAATTATCAACCGAGAACCTAAAGTCAAAACTGAAAATGGTCTGAAAGACAGAAAAGATTGGGTAAAACAATTTATATATTTTAAACCTACATGTAATGCATAAGACAAAAAATACATTTTGTTGTTTTCAATGTAAATTTTAAATGACAAGTCCCCACGTTACAGACAGCTACTGGAAACTTTCTTGTAAAAGATGTAGAGTTTAGCTACCCAACTAGACCTAACCAGAGAGTTCTGAAGGGAATAGACTTGAAAGTGGAGGCTGGTAAAACGGTTGCTTTAGTTGGATCATCTGGCTGTGGCAAGTCTACAGTACTGCAATTAATGCAACGTTTCTATGATCCAGAAAGTGGAAACATAGTAAGTTTTTTTATTTGTATTCGATATTTCATTTTTTTTAATTCAAGTAATATTATTTTATACTGGCACGACGACACATTATGTCAAATATATTTATAAATTACAAATTTTAACTCATGCTGTCAAGTACCTACCTGAATATACAAAGTATAATATCTGTTAACGCAATACTATAAGCTATTACGAAAAAAAGTGCAAACCAAAAATTGAAAATATGGGTCAAATATTAGGAACGTATAAAACGCGACATTTAGATTTGAAAATGGATGACAAACCTACTTTTGACAGCACGATTGGCTTCCAATATAAGAGACCGAAACGTGAAATGAAAGCTTGTGAGGAACATTTGATTTCTGCTCGTATACCAGTGAAATATAGGGACTATTGCGCTCATTACCTTTTAGACTATCAAGTTTGTCGATACAAACACATGCCTTTGCTATACAAATGTCATAACGAAAAACACGCATACCTGAACTGTGAAAAAGATGATTATGTTTTGAGAATGAAAGAGTTCGAAAGAGAAAGGAGGCTTAGAGAAAGAGAAATAAGAGTTAAACAAAACCTTAATAAATGCTGATATTATAATATAGTTTTTTTATTATCTTAATAGTAGTAGTGTTATAAAACTGCTGCCTAATGCCTATACGATACCCATGATCATTTAAAAATACTTATCTTTAAATATATTAAACCAAAGCAAACCATTTTCTCGGAGATTTAATGATGAATTGGTAAAAGACCTTTTACGTATTGTAGAGTTTCAATTTAGAATCATTTTAATTTTTAACATCAAATAATGTTCTTCTTAGTGCCTAGAAGTCGAAGCAGGTACCTACTTGTATAACTATCGGTTCCTACCTAAGTAGTTCGACTCTCAAGTAGGTGATTTTCGTTATTAAACAGTTATATAAATGAAACATTTCACCTGAACTTTTAAAGCGTAAGATTTATAAAAATATATAGGTGTATTTGAACTTTTGTTCGATAACCAATAATTTTGACTTTTAATTTTTAAGTTATTATTTTTACATAATATATTAGACATACTAGTATTTTATATATTCTGTGATACTAGTAGCGAAGTAATTCATATAATTCATTTTTTTCCTTTTCAAAATTAATTTCTGTAATAAATAATTTATTGCAAATGTATTTTTTAGGAGTTAGATGGACGGGATACCAGAACTTCCCTCACACTTCCACGGCTAAGGAGGCAATTAGGAGTAGTTCAACAGGAACCAGTATTATTTGACCGCACCATTGCGGAAAACATAGCGTACGGAGACAATAACCGTAAAGTAACAATGCACGAGATCATTTCCTCTGCCAAAGCTGCAAATATCCATAATTTTATTGTGTCATTGCCAAAGGTAATTAATATCTAAGTACATATATGCATTATATCTTTGTATAAGTTCTTATTTCATTAAAGGATATTTAGCTTTTCAGATATTACAACATAAATAGATAAAATTTAAAAAAAGCTACTAATCAATGTCATCGATCAATACTATACAACATGAATTACTTAATCATTGCGTACTCCGTAGGGCTACGATACAAATTTAGGCACAAGCGGCGCTCAGTTGTCAGGGGGACAGAAGCAGCGGATTTGCATTGCAAGAGCACTCATACGCTCACCGCGACTGCTTCTACTTGATGAAGCTACATCAGCCTTAGATGCCAATAGTGAAAGAGTAAGAGACAGTCTTATAACATGCATATTATTTATTAAGTATTAGTGACTATCATAGTAATTACACATCGTCACTCATGCGATTCCCTAGCGGGATTATTATATTTAAATATAAAATTAACTTAATTTATCAAATTAAGATTTGTTTTAATTTTTTTACTGAAGATTCATACATACCTATACGGTATACCAAAGAATTATTATAGATACGACAGTTTTTAGGCATGTCGTCCTAAACCTTTTTCAATTTTAAAAATAAATCAAACTCTGCTTTAAGTTATAATTAAGTTGTTATATTTTAGGCAGTCACAGAGGCACTAGAAAAGGCTGCTAAGGGAAGAACATGTATCACTATAGCCCATAGGCTCTCTACTATTAAAGACGCAGATATTATTTGTGTTTTAGATAAAGGTACGTAAGAACTTCAATAATGTTCTTTTTTTCAATTTTAATACTTTTATTTGTCCCAACAATAAAAATCGATATATTCTTATGACTTATGGAGATAACTAGCAGGTTGGTAGGTAGTCACGCCGCATGTCGTGTTTGAGGGCTTATAAGTGTCCGGCAGACCAGCCGGGCGGGAAGCCTAGAAACGCACTGTGCAGTGTTTTACGAGGGTCACTCCTCCTTACAGCAGAATAGGCCATGTAAACAAACTCTAGGTTGTGTGGTTAAATCAAATCAAAACAAAATATTCTTTATTCAAATAGACTTTTACAAGCTCTTTTGAATCGTCATTTTTACATTATTAAAATTAAATGTCAGTCTGTAAGAGTCTGTGAGTAAACTACCACCGGCTCGGAAAGCTGTTCTGCTGAGAAGAACCGGCGAAAAACTCAACAGTTGCTCTTTTCAAAAAAAAGTGGTAACAATATTGTAGGTCTCCTTCAGTAGACCTTCTGTCGGGGCGGAAGGGTCTGTTGGGTTTCAGGGGATAGTACTGGCTTTTCTAGGTGGCGAAACCTGTATGTAGCAGGTTAAAAAAAGGTAGCTAGCTATTCAGTACCTATCCACTCTTTAATGTAACTATGAGTTTTTTAATTTCTATTTCAATATTGTAGGTAAGATCGCCGAGAAAGGAACTCACAGCGAGTTAATCAACTTGAAAGGCTATTACTGGCGTATGTGTAAAGGACAAAATATGGCTTGAAATTTAGAATTATACTTACTACGTATATTTTTCAATTATTATAGAAAACAAGTAATTACTATAATGTTAATTAGTACGTAATCAGTTTACTATGCTAAGGTATAATAGATATATTAGGAGAATGAATAAATTGCATTTTTTATGTTTTCTTGTTTTGTTTTCTCAAGTCTCAACTACTTTTCACATTTATATAGAAGTAAAAAGTATAAACAAATCAGTAAATACCCAAACCAAAACCCTTCAAAAGAGTGTCAAATTAACTATATGTGGACACGTTATGGAAATCATTAAAAATATAATTAAAATAATAACAAAAATAGGTACGTATAATATTTTTATTTTCATAAACCGTATTTAGGCTATATCAATCTAAACTGACAACCTTTCAAAAACATTTAACATTATATAATTCGCGTCATGTAAAAAGAACGCTGGCTGTCAAGTTGCGCAGAGGCGATTTATCGGCCAATTTGGTGGTAAGACGCGGGGTGAGGGACGTCAAGGCACGCGCCGCATGCTTTCCGGCTCGCTATTGGCTTGTCAGTTCAAATACCATCGCGCACACAAAAGTTATTAATTACGAAATGGTTTTATATAAAAAAATATTTATGACGTATATTGTTTTATAACGAGAGAGTTTGATAATAATGCAGTTAATAATTTGAAAAAAATATTTGAAACGAAATAATTTAATTTTTTGTAAGTAGATTAAACATTCTACACTGAATCAAACATATTTTATAAATTAATAGAATTATATTTAATAACATTCTATCAAATATATATTTTAAATGTACCTGCCAATAACCAATATATACGTCGCGAGCGAAAGACTAGTTCAAAAAAAAAGAAAAGGCTTAGTAATTTCGTATGCGAATGTACCCATGCGCAAACACACCCCCCACCACCTTCTTCCAGCGTTCTTTTTACGTGACGCGAACTGTACATCGTAAACATTACAGACAAAATGAGGTTGGCACATTGACCACGAACTACTAATAAGTCCAAATAGAAACAGTTAGTAATTAAACACATTAATGTATTACAATATATTTATAAAGACAAACACCTCAAATTGAGGATCACAATTTTTTAATTATCTTATTATACTCTATATCATGTATATTGTCAAAACAAATGAAGTAAACTAGTAATCAAAGTTCGAAGTCATCATAATAAATGAAGGGAATGCAATATATGTATGATTCTGGGTCATAAATCATAATGTAAATATATTATCAAAAATATTTTTTTCATATAAGAATTTTGTATAAATGTAATATGTAATGATCAGTGTTACATAGTTTTTTTGACATTAAAATCATTCCTATATAAAAATATTTAAGTTTGAGATATATGTAGTACTAGTAATTATTTTACCTTATTTTTGGTCGCCAGCGAAGAAAAAGTTAAGTAAAATCAATGGTGCACTATTTGGCTTTACTTAAAAAATATATAACAGTATGGCAAGCAATTATAATAATTAATGGTTAAAAAATTATCTATTCATTTAAAAATTAACAATTTAAATAACATGTATGGGTAAGAAATATAAACTTATGAATTATAAAATGTTTGGTGGGTTCAAGTGAGCAACATCAACGATGGCGGTAAAACGAAAGCATTAAATTAATAGAAAACGTCTAAATAATATGTAGGTATGCCCGAAGAAAGTCTGCAAGACGCTAAGTTGACTAAAAATTCTGGTTTATTACGCATATACTTGTACGGTTTGCAATAAAAATATATTGTAATAATTAAAAATATGACAAACCAAATATATGCAACTTAAAAATTCTCTTTAAGTAATAAACTTTATATAAAAAAAGTGAGTGATGGCTAAGTTATTGTCAAAAATTATTTAAATTATGTATATACATTCGACTAAAATACAGTACTCGGCGATAAATATTGCACTTCGATTTTTGTTGATTGATTGATTCTTTTTCTATTGCCGGGTACTGTATGTATAGATAATATCTATTAAATTAAACTAAGAGCACCATCATCATTACTCACTCAAAACCACGCAATCCTTTTAAAATTTTTTATACCTGAACTATTGTATTACATAATTATAATATTATTATGAAATTACAACAAATCACAATAATGTAAGAAAAGAGACACTATTTCGGAGTGATAAAATAATGTAAAAAAAAGATAACTATAACAGCACTTTAAATTATTTATTTTTTTAATTTCATATAGAGATATTGATGATAATTATATGGCCAAATATTTTTCTATTTTTCCTAAACATAGATAACTTTATGATATTTAAAAAAAACATATTACTAAAGAAAAGAGTAAAACTGCGATCTCACTACAAAATTGTGGTCAAAATTTTGGCCTTCTTTACCTGACGGGTATTATTATAACTAAGTAAATTGATTTCCATATGGCGTAAATTTTAATATTGTATTATTTGTCATTTAAAAGTGCTTATATATACATAATATTATGCATACTTTTTACGTGAAAATAATATGAGGCAATCAACATATTTTAAGAATGGGATTGTAAAAAGTATTTCCAATAACAACAACTTGTTTAAATCTCATAAATTAAATGACGTAGACGTTTATATTATGTAATCAAAAATCTAATACGACGAATATAGAATTACAATGCTTACTGAATACATTACATCAATACATAGTAACATGATGAATCTCCTTATAAAAAAGACACCTTTAGCTACCTTATAGTTACTGTAAGTGGCATACACCTAACCAGTTGAAAATTGCACATCGAATATTAATAACATTTACTCACATCAATAAGTAAATCTAATAATCCAAATTGAAAATTTATTTAAAATACGACATCAATTTATATATTATATATTTTATGCCCTAATCTGAGTGAAGTACTCTGCACTGGCAATATGTTAACGTGAACTAAACTTGATACGAAATCTTTTTGCTTGTAATAAATAAATATAGATAAAAAAGTTTTTGAGTCATCTAGTGTTGGTACAAAAAAATTGTTTGAATTCACAAATAATTGGCCTATTATTTTTGCAAGTGTAATATTTATAAGCCACGCCTATTTAAGTTTATAGTGGACCAAACAGTGCGTATTAACAAACAAAATCAATATAAAATATTATTATTCAAATTATCATTATAATAACAACATATAGAATTTTTTAAAGTTTTTATAAAGATAAACAACTATAGTGAGAACTTTGAGACAAGTAACTAACTGGCAAGTTGCTTGAAATCTTTATAACAAATAAAAAAATAACTATAACACTACTATGATTCTCCCTCGTTTAATTCCTTCTAAATGATCGAGACTTCAGTAACTACTTGCAGTAAACCTTCAACAAATGTAGCAATAAATGTATGGCCTATAAGATACGAATATGGTGTGTTTTTTGCTGAATGATCAAAGAATAGAGATTGCAAAAACAATTATGCTACAAATAATTGTAATAAATGCAATATTGCGAGCATGTCGTACTACCTATCAACTTAGATAGTACATTGTATCGTTACTTTCGTCTCGCAACTCTAACAAAATAACAATGCATAATTTCTAATGTCATTAATAAACTTAAAAGTCGTCGTATATAATAAAAAATAATAAAAATATTGATTTTACACAGTTTAAAGCTGAATCGTAACTAACCAATAGTAACGGTAACAAAAAATCAAACAAATATTAATTTGAAGAAATATGGACTAGCGCCGTTTAATTTATTTAAGTCAGTTGAAATTGGAAGATCCTCTTTTTGGGTCTAAAAATACAACAATGGTTTTAAAACCAACTAACTAAAATGAAATCTAGATCAAAGTTTTATTCGCTTAAAGCATAAATATTTAAGTATCTTAAATTAATGTTACAGATCTGTAATTGCACATTTTAATCAATATAATATATTATAATATATTATAACAGTAATTTACTTTATAAAATGCTGTAGCAAAAGCCTTAATAATTATTCAAATTATATTATATTCCTCTATTATTGTTTATATAAAACTATTCCCATTTTTAATATAAACTTTATATTTATTATTAAGCAAGTAATGCCCAAATATATAAAAATCATTTGACTTACCGCGATATTATATTAAAAAATGTCATATTCATCGATATACTAAAATAAAAATGGTAACTTGTTATATTTATAAAAAACCGCGTCAATCGTACCTACTTAATATTTCGATATTTCTTGAGATCTTTGATCGCATACAGCGTTTATTATATTATTGTTATAGTGCTTTTAATTTAAATACATGGCCACATCGTAACTACATATATACAGTATATAATGTGCGATACGTGTAAATATGAGATTTCGTTTGAACGAATTAGATCACTTGTACACAATTTTTCTACATTTACCAAAAAAGAACACAGTTTAATATTACTAACTGAAATAATTTAAGTACATCAATTAGATTCAATCATTAATTTAGGTGACAGCTAAAATAATATGTCTAGTTTTAGAACATGTTATGAATTATAAACGAATGGTACCAACGACTACCGTTTAAGGATACCATCGCTAATTTATAAAACGTTTTAAATTTCGTCGAAACACATTTCAACATTTTATTTATAAGACGTTATACGTTACGCCCTAAATAAAAAATTGCACAAAGTAACCATATTACACAGTTGTAGCATTACACGAAGATTATGGCATAAAATGCTATCTCTAACATCTAGAATAGTAATTAGATAATATGTGAATAGCTATATTAATATATATTAAATTAAACACTACATTTGTGCATACAAGGAAGTATATAATCTTAGATAATGAGATCCAGTCTATATACAGTTGACGCGTACTGGTATAGTCCAATAATTAGTATGTATAGGTACATATATTATGGGTGTATGTATGGTTCGTATTAGTAGGGACGCACCGTATATTTGAGGGGCTTGGGCTAACACTTTTTGGGGGCCTGTCATTATGTTTTTAAAACTTTATTATGATTATAGTAGATATACCAAATGTAACCACCCTCCTCTACCCTTTGTATCGAAAGCCCAAAAAGCCTTCATATAGATCCTCTATGAATGTTGCAGGAGACAACAGCTAATGTGACCATTGACACGTTAGCTCTAGTACCTAGTACTATTATTAGTGCGCTTATCCGTGTACACGTACAAGAGAAATCATGTAACTAGCAGTTATTCACACATGCTCATCTCGAAATTCTATGAATTCCACCTTTATGAAAAATTAGCTGGTAACTTATTTATGGTATAAAATAAAATCAATTATTTTAACAATTATTAAAATATATATGATTATAAAGAAAGTGACCTTACGTGGGCTCAGTAAAACACAATCGTTTTACTGATCCCGCATACAAAAAGCCCTCAGTTTTTAGAAATAAAACCGCATAAATGTAAAACTGACAGTAATAATTACATAAGAGTAGAAAAACTGTCAAAAAAGCAACATAACGACTGAACATGGTTATTTTACTGTAGTGACATATAAAAACTGTCAGTAGCATATTGGTTTGACCACAAATCATGACATTATTTTACTGTGGTGGCATATTATGATGTTGGTTTGGGTGTTCGGTGTGTGGGACCTGTGTGTGAGGCGGGTACATTTGCTGGGGGGTTCCTTCGTACAATATCTGTTGAGTGACACGCTGATTTTGTCGCATTTCCACTTGATGGGCATACGGATCTTGCACCTGTGAATAATAGGTATATTTTGTAAATCTCAACAACGAAATATAAACAATAATAAAATATGTAAAAGAAATATTAACTAAATAAATGATGATTAAAAATTTTACATAAAACTAAATAAACTAACTTAAGATTATTTTATTAAACTACATAATTTACGATCGACATTGTGAAGAAAAGACTATGCCGTATGTATGACTATTTTAACAACCATTAAGTATTCTACAATATTACTTTAAAAATTAGTGGGCTATATACATACTATATACCATTGTATAATAGCTATATGACTAATATTATCTTAGTTTACGATTATAGGATGTCATCATGTAGAAGTTCTGCGAGTATAAGTACTTACATTAATTATAGGTTGTAGAATTCCGAGCCTAGCAAGTAGCAATTGTTCCTTGACTAGCCTGAGCTCCTCTTGTTGTTGGGCAATCATCTCTTGTAACTCGCGATGAGTGCGCTGCAACTGCCCCTGACGGCCAGTAACTCGCATCATCTTATACTAAATGTTCTAATAACCTAACTCGTACACTCGTACACTCGCATCACCGCATTCTCAAATACTCTCGTATTGTAAATATAATACTAACTTTAATTTCGCCACGTCCACATATAATTTTGTGGCTGGTCCTGCAAAAACCGACATACTTTGTTTTTTTTTTTGCTATAATGAAATTAATTCTTAATTTAACAGTATTTAGTGAGTATGATACTGAAGTAGATGTCAAAATAGCAAAAAATTAATTTACACATGACTTTTAGAAATTTTGAACTTATTTTGTTTATTTTACAGACGAACGCTTTTAGTAGCAAATATTTGTGCTATTTGCATTTCCTTATAATTTTAGCTTGTTTATGTGTGAATGATTTGGTAATGGAAAGAATTGATTTGTATTGAAATGAAAGATAACTTATTAATAATTTTTGCTTTATATAGATATATTGTAATAGATAAATTAAAGATATTAAAACTTCAAATATCTAGAACATTTCATTTATTTCAACATAACGTTACATTCCAACGTAATTAAAATTTAAAGTTTATAATTAATATTTTACTATTGTATTTGATATATTTAATTACATCTATTAATTAAGAGTTCAAGAAATATAATGGATAGCATGTTTTTGTACACGTACAGCATTTCGAATTCTTAACAACGTTCATGTTACAAAGCAATGAAATTCTTAAATTAACATAAATACTTATTAATACATAAAAGGTTTACATTTACAGAATGATGCAATAATATAGAACATTGGTGTCTTCTGATTAGCCTTCAATAATAAAAAAAGAAAGGCTATAATAAACTATTATTTAGTAACACAAAACTTTTAGTTTACGAATTTTGGTAATGACTTATGTACTAAGAATAATACTATGGAATCTAAGACAATTAAACAATTGATATAAATATTAAATAAGGCGAAATAAGATTTATGATATGACAAAATATACTTGGAGATCTTATGTAGTAGAGAAAAATATTGTTTTAGTTACTTTTAAGAAAAGAAAAGTTGATATTTTTGCACATTGTAGATAAAATAAAAAGGCTTAGGATATGTAAGTAGGTGCTTGTTATAGATTGTAGGTGCTCTTTATCATAATGTGCGCGAGACGAATGAAAAAATTGGTTATTGAAAGTAACGGCACATTTCATGATCATGCTGCACGCGAGTTCGTCAGCGTGAAAGATTGTAACATAAGGCATGTATATAAAATAAATAATGTAAACAAATAAATTGTCAACCAATAAGATAAAATAAAAATAGGGATGGTCTCGACATCCAATGAAAATTAAAATAATACGAATAAATGAAAGTAGTAGTGAAATAAATTTAATAAAATGAAAGTGTAAGAACATAATATGAAATAAATGAAATATATTACCGGCATCCTATCCTATCCTCCCATCAATTGCAATGCAATGCAATATAATAATTTATTTCATACCGTATCCCATCCTATATGGTATGAAATAAATTATTGTATTGCATCGCATTGCAAATTCTGCAAATTGCAATTAATTTAGTTGAAATGAATTCGTTAATATAACATTTATTAAATGTGATAGGTATAATAGTTAAGTGATGATTAATATTTTTTTTTATTAATTTAATAATTTTGATTTTTGTATGTTTTTGTCGGCGTTCATGGCTACGTTCGTAAATCGGACAAATTTTCATTTTCATTATCATGGATATTTATTTCCGTAAATAATGAAAATTAATTTATTTATAGCCCTTTGGGTACTCAAAATCTTGTTTTAATATTGTTTGTTTAAAAATACCGCCAAAACGACACCTTAAAAATATTTAAATGAATTATCTTTAATTATTATTCGATAAGTAATCATAAAACGGAACCTTTATTTTATCAAAGTATATTTTAGATTTTTATCTGATTATTGTCCGATAATAGGGGTATTATTGTGTTGGAATAATAAAGAATGTTTGATTTTCTTTGTTTTTGTTGTTTTCTTTAATTCATATACCTATATTATTCTCTAGTAGTAACGGGCAAATTCATAAAATTTGTGTTTTTTTAAGTTTTAGTTGTAGTTTTAGTGTAACAACTTAAAAAAGGAAATTTTGTAAAAACCAGAAACAAAAGGCTTTAAGGAAGGCATATGTCGTAAGACTAGCGTTAGGAATTTTGTACATACACACATTTACAGGAGTTAAAGTTAGTTTTTATTTTTACAAAAAAAATAATATTTTAATTTGTCGGATTTTGCAGGTACAGCGACAATAGAGAAAATATACATTTTTTCGGTATACTAAACAGAGTACAGAACTTTGTTGAGTGTCTAACAACTTAACTTCTTAAACCCTCATGGGTATATTGAGTAACAAGTGTGAATGTACGAGCGTGTTTTTTTTTATTTCATTTTGCAACGACTGAATTTAACGAATAATAACGAATGAAATTTAAAAAATATAGTGTATAACTAAATTAAGTAACTAAAATAGAGCATAACTAAATTAAGTAACTAAAGTAGAGTATAACTAACTTAAGTTACTAAAATAAGAGTATAACTTATTACTTACTAAATTAGAGTATTGTTAGGCATGTTTCACACTTGAGCGAAACGAAAGTGAGTTGCTAGTTATTTTTATATGAACTCAATTAGGTATATTTGGTGCACAAACAGATCATGCAGTGAAAAAACATTCCTTAAGTATCGATAGATGGCGCTTCCCTTAAATCTCAAGAGAAGAATGAAAACCTACTCAAGTGAGAAAACCATGGGCATACAGTTTAGTATAAGTTAAAAATTCTAAGCGTAATGTACATATCGTGGCCAAATATTAGAATGGATCACATCATGATGTGGCTGACCATTTCATGAAATGGTTGTTTATCACGAAATGGAAAATGCCAAATGCCTACATCATGATACCGTCTGACCAGATACATGAAAAATCAATGTTTTAAGATATAAATAGTTTACTAGCTTTTAACTTAGAACAACATGGCAAAATCATGACATTATGATATTATATTTATAATGTATTATGTAACTATTTTACGATGTGGTCAGTTTTGGCTGGAAATAATATTCCACTTCGAATCAATTCTTAAATATGGCCACAACATCCTTAATATGGTAAATAAAATAAAAATTCGCCAGCTTGGTATGTGCTCACCTGATTTTCAGGTTGCTCAGAAACTATGACCGGCAAGGGATGAGGGATAGGTAGGGGAAGTACTGCTTGCACTCCCACCGTACCGATATATGGCATCGGCTCTAAGTACTGAGCGCCTATACCGTGTTGCGGCACTATTGAATGCTCAGTTTGTGGCTGCAATGCAATATTTTTATTATTAATATTATCTTAAATATTTATACACTATGACAAGAAAGCACAGCAGGGGCATTTCATATGAAGCAGACAGTAAAAAAAGGCAGGTTAGGAAATTTGTTCATATGCGGGTTATGTATCTAGTAGATATGAAAGTGTAAGCGTAACATTTTCTTTCTACGGTGTTCATTTTTTAAATTATGGGCTTTTGAAAAATATGAAATGCCCCAGCAGCAACATACAGTTTTTAACACTACCAAAGCAAGCGATATTAAATGTGTTAAGGGTAATAAAATGTTAAATACCATCATTTGTTGAGAAGTTACGAGTGAAGACGGTCCGGGCTGCATTAAGTCATAAACATCAAATCAATAAATAGCAATATTATAAGTATTACATAAGAAAAACATTAAATAATATTAAAAATATTATATGATTACACTTTCTTCTATTTTTATCAATTTTGGACTATATTACACACTTTTTAGACTATATCTTATTGGCCTCTCTATCTTTAACGTAAATGATAAATGAAGTTACCATTTACATATAGTCATAAAAACCCATACTATATTAATTATATTACATTATATTAACAAGTAATAGAAAAAAATAAATCACAACAGGATTGATATTGAAGTTAAAAATATACTAATAAATATTTATTTTAAATATTTATAATGTGTAGACAGTTCAAAAATAAAGATAGCCATGATGGTCGCCAACCTTCGTAGAGAAGTGGCACCCTAAGAAGAAGACAGTGGTAGCCCAGCGGTAACGCGGTCCCTTGGATAACCGAGTGATGCGGGTTCAAATCCGGGTCTCGGACCTCTGATATTTTCATATGCGAATCATTTCTATCATGATTACCACTAGACTTACGGTGAAGGAAAACATGGTGAGGAAACCTGTATGTTTGGGAAAACCTAACAAGTTTTCGAAAGGCATGTGAAGTTCGCCAACACGCACTAGGCCTCTGAGGGAGGCCTGTGCCCAGCAGTGGGACGTTAAAAAGGGCTGATGATGATGATGATGATGATGATGATGATTATGATTATGATGATGATGATGATGATGATGATGAGATGAGATGAGATATATAATGTCACCTCATGTGAAGTCCGTTGAGACGATCTGGAGTCGCCAGATACGGAGCCAGTATCAGAACCCGCTGTGTATTGAACGTGCGAGGGCATCGTAGGCCAGGAGGTAGCGGCCGTTGTCGAAGTCCCAGCTGTTGCGACAGTGGCTGTACTACCCGTTGATGTCGCTGTTGATTTCACTGACGGCGACTAAGAAACAGAGAAAATTAAAAATATAGTACTTATAAATATAGCTTTAGACAGTGGTAGCCCAGCGGTATCGCCCTAGCTTGGATAACCGAGTGATGCGGGTTTAAATCCGGGTCTCGCATCTCTGAATCTCTCTGCGAATCATTTAATTATCATGATTACCACTTGTCTTACGGTGAAGGAAAACATCGTGAGGAAACCTGCATGTCTGAGAAAACGTAGCAAATTTTCGTAAAACTTGTGAAATCCACCAACACGCACTAGGCCAGGCGATCTATATACTATGGCCTTATCCTCGTAGTAAGGGATGCCTGCGCCTAGCAGTGGGGCGTTAAAAAGGGATGATGATGATGATGATGATGATGATGAAATATAACTTATATAAGTATATCATAAAGACCACAACTTTAGTATGTAATGCGGCCTCTGGTGAAATTGGAATTTTTTTTAGTATATTAAACAGTTTATTTTAATTGGTATTGGTGTGACATTGGACAAGGAGTCTAAATGTATTAAAAAAATATAGAAAATGAAGAAGACCAAATTTTAGAGACTGAAGTTACTACATACCATTATTTTATTGCCTTACACACAAACAAACATACATACAGACATTTTTTCTCTTTATATAATAATATTATAAAGACACTTTTAGTTGCGAAAACTTAAAAAGTACACTTGCCTGTGATAAAGACTGAAAGGAGTTGCCAAAGGCATCACTAGCGTCAGACATGTAGGAAGGAGACATGGCCACCATAGCGTCTTCTGATGAACGTTCATTAACGTCAGATCTGTTCGGCTCTGGTTCACTAATCCCGCATGCCTCAGCATTTTCTTGTTTTGTGTGTTTTTCCACATCATCATAGCTGGACATATTAAATGTTATCATTAAGCTATCAAAACAATAAACAAAAGAAAAACACTTGTAGCGACACATCACACAACAAAGTACAGTACAAAAAGAAGGCTGAAAGAAAGTGGTGGGGGGTGTGTTTGCGCATGGGTACATTCGCACACGAAATTACTAAGCCTATTCTTTTATATTTGATCTTTCCCTCACGACGTATATTGGTTATTGGTAAATCGCCTCTGCGCAGGATGACAGCCAGCGTTCTTTTTACATGACGAGAATTATACTTATGAATGTTAAAATGTTTTTCAATATATGTTTTAATTTAATAATGGCATTTAATAATATTTTTCGTTAGTTAATGCGTATAACAGCAACAATATTATCCTTTCCCTGCACTGTCTACATCTCGCACACAACTAATTACATAAAAGTATATGAAGTCATTTAAAAAACTAGATTTTAAATGTATGTATTTATAAACATTCCTCATATGCCAAAAACTTGTTTTTAAAACGTCAATCAACTCGAGCAAAATATTTTTTGAATACGAAGTCATTATTTTCCTAACTTTATTAAATACAAAAAAACTATACTTCAGTAACTCAACTTTTGATATTCTAAAAGCTATATAAAAGTTCATTACTTTGTGTTTGCTATAAAACTTTACAAACATAAATACGAAAATTGATTTATTTCTCCAGAGAAAAGACCTTTTCACTTGAAGGACAGGGGCATTATTATTGTAATTTTTTCCATTATAAAACCAGCTTACCTCACAACGCGATGTGTGCACACTATGAATTCTGGCTTAGAGTTCCATTGGTGGTAAGTTATATAGAATCTGGTTTGCAACCAAATCCATTGCTGCCCTTTTGTAAGGAACCTGTAGTAACACGACGTTAGCTCTCCTTTCTGCATTACTAAAATGAACATGACGTCGTGGTTTACTTTTAATCAATTATTCCCATATTGGTGTCAAATATTTTATCTTTGATTTATTTTAGCACATTAATTTTGCAAATATTTATTGAGTATTTATCTTACTTTGGTCTTTACATTATATTTACATTATTAGTATGACATACATTGTATCTCCGACGTTGTTACATAAACGTTAAAAACAAATAATATATAATATGTAACATACTGAATCGAATATTATTATTTATTATTAAATAATTAAGGTAAGAAACTTACGAGCTTTATGGCAAGTAACTACTTTTTCCAGATCATCGAAGTGGTAATAATCATATCCAGAGGTGCCAAGTACTTCAAATGGCAAGTATCCGATAATAGGAGGAGCGCGGTGATCCAGGAACAAAAATTTCCACTCTAAACTATGCCGGGATGTGAACTCGTTCCGGTTGGAGTCTACTAGCGATACGTCTCTAATCAGTTGAGGCGTGCAGAGTCGGCCCGTGCACACAAATAGTAACCTAATAAATCATTATTTTTTCAATAAAACTAAGAAATTAAACGACGACTCGCGTGGCGCAGTTGATAGTGACCATACTTGCTGGGCAAGCGGTCGCGGGTTCTAGTCCCGCTGGGGGCATTCATTTGTTGAGCACGAATGTTTGTACTCCAGTCATGGATGTTTATATTTATAATATGTATGTATTTAAACTTATATTGTGTAGTATATCAACTATCTAGTATCCATAACACAAGGCTCGTACCTTACCATGGAACTAGATAGTGCTGTGTGTAAATGTCCCAACATATTTATTTATTTATTTATATTGGATAATTACTTTTAAGACACATACACTCAACTTGACTTTATTTTATATGACAACACTTAGACACAATCGGAATTTGTTGTGAATGGAAAAAAAATGTTTGGTTGTAAGGGAGCCTAAGAAAGGAGTTTGTTTACTTAAGCACATCAGATTAACAATAGGGGGAGGGGGTTTGTTTGGTTACCTTACCACTCTATTGAGTGCCTCCACAATATATTAGTCCTAAGTCAAACCGTCAAAATATTTTAAAAACAATCCGAAAATATAATACAGTATATTTGGCTACTTTATCGATGATAAAGTAGTCATTAATGAACAGTTACGTTATGTCATTAAAGTTCGAGAACTTGATCTTTCAATTTCGACAATTTATTACATACATATTACTAATAATAATAATAAAAATTTGTTACTTAAAAATTATTATTCTGTTTTATTTACTCACTAGAAACTGATTTTGGGCTACTAAAATTTAACCATATAACCACCAACCAACCATATGACCAGTGGATTTTATTCATGAAAACTATGTTCCATTATGTATGTTACTACTTAACATATTTTGTAGAAAACAACATTTTGTACCTTGAATCTTCTTGTGGATATGTGATGTCACTATTTTCATCCTCCTCCATGTTGGTACCTTTTATGTAAGAAATTTGTTCGGTTTATACATTTAATTTGTTTATGTACAATGTTTATAATATTATATTATAATCCTTATAAAAGAACTACTAACAATCGCAATATTTTATAAACTACTTAGCTGAGACAAAAGAATCCTTAGAATCATAAACAAAACAATTAATTCATAAATTTATACCTCGGGATATTACCATACTTATATTGTCAACGATTTTAACAGTTACATATAACTATTTTTTCTATTTTTATTCAAATATTCCAATTCAAATTTTCGAATATTTTGTTATGTTAATACTTACGAAAATGGCCGTTGAATTGAACTAATTCATATATAATCTCATCTCCGATATCTAAATTTCCTCTCTGAAGGTGACATTGGAATTGTATTTCATTTTCTAAAACGAAGAAGTACAATTTACTTATTAATAACAACACAAAATGATCTAAATATATAAAGTATATAGTTCAATCTTAATATTATATATATTATTTAAATCTCAGATCTTAATTCGTTGTTTTGCCGGTTAATATTAATATTTCATTATTATAATACCAAAAACATCGCTGAATGTCAGGAAAAGTGGTCGAATGTTAAGCACAGCATATTATAAATGAACGTCTTTCGCTTCGCTGTGTGTAAGGAGTATCGAAGATACGAGTACTACAGTATTATTTCATCAACAAAAAGAGTAAGATTGTCACTAAAGGCTAATGAATGAGCAAAAATAAGTTGGCATTTCTATAATATTATTATAAATGCGAAACCTTTTCACTTAATAAGAATATTCATAAAGAAATATTCAAATTACGACATGAAATTTATATTAAGTTCGGGTAGTTCAGCTTGGGGCTAAGTTGATTTCTGAGAAATTTGCATTATAAGGAAGTAACAACATAAACTTTCTTTTGTTTTCATAAAATTGCGCAAAGTAGTTGTGTAAGGTGCTGTATTTATGGTTTCATCTTAATCAATATCCATTTTTAGTTTTTTCAGCAATCAGAGAAGGCTTTGAAAAACACGTGTTTCAGGTCTTTGTTGCAAAACATGACGTGTGGAACCCTCACATTAACTATAAATCAATATATGTACTAAGTTATATTTTAAGAACACATTTACCTGAAAAATCGGTACTGAAAAATATGTACCAAATTTATTCTCATCATTTTCATTCCCTTTTAAAACAATCGAGTTTGTTATTTTTGTAAATCAATTGTATACGCCTCTTAAATAATTCGGACGAAAAACGTGTATCGATTCATACATTATTGGCGTCGAGGATCCGCCATTTTAATTTTTATTAATAGCTAGCCGTTTAGTAATTACGCGAGAACATACTCGTAGAATCGTATCGGACTACAGTACATACGTACTCGTACGTCCAATCATATATTTAAATGTATAAATGTATACATACAGGTGAAATACAAAATGATAACTTTCATTGCGTTACTGAAAGGTATCGTCGACGCCAATGGGTTGCGTCCAATGAATTTCTTTAACCTAATGAAAAACCATAAATCAAGTTTCTCGATATATCCAAGCTTTTTTTTGACGTATTCAAATAATAATATTATCTATGTTGTTAATTTAGCTTCTCGGCAATCTGAAGTGTTATGTTATGACGATCTAAATCAATAATAGCCTTAATATGAGACTCGTCATCTTCAACCGAACGGAAAAATCTTCTATAGTTATTTAATTAACATAATATAATGCTATACATGATAATTGCAACCTATATGCTACAACATACAACAATCTACATATTACTATGCTTGTAGCACACAACACTTAAAACACTACCTTATAATAACTCTAAATTATAATATATAAGGCAGAGCGCCCGTACATTTTCTTTCCCTATGATACGAACCAATATATCTTATTTCTTCAAAATACGTTAATATATAACAAAATGTATTTAAGGGATATAAGCGAATCACCCTCATTTCGCTCGGGTTAATAACTAAAGGACTTTCATACAAAATTGTGAGAGCCCTTAAGCCTCCTTAATCAGACTGTCGCAAAATCCGTTCCTAGCGGCTATTTATTATTCAATCATTAAATTTCATAATTTGTAAATTGAAATTGTTATTGAACAGCTTATCACATTAATTGGCACTCCGAGCAATAAAAGTTATTTACATTTTGATATCCTTTATTTATTAATCAAAACATACGACGACATGGCGTCGCAAGTCTGGCGAGTTATTTTGTAAGTTTCCATCCCACCAAAAATCGATCAACGCTATTATAGGACTTATTGCTTCCCTGAATCGTTTCTATTATATTGAATTGAATATGATTGATTAGAGCTTTTGCCGCCCACTGCGAGCTATTCATATACAAATTTTATGAATTCACGTGTTTTATGAATAGAAAATATTGACACATTTTTATGCATTATTTCGTATGTCAAGCGTCAATCGAGATAATATGATTCAATAAGTATTCAAATAAGAACGTGTGTTAATGAAATTAAAATACCTCACTACTGAAAAAAGATAATTCCATCGCAAGCAATAAAATCATTAATTTAATGTTCCAAAATTTTTAAGCATACTTCGCAGAGCAGAATTACATAGCTAAGTAATAAATGAAAACTAGTTTATAAAATTAAAAATGAAATATAGTAAAACCTTGCTTAATATAAAATCTTCCTCTAATGCAAGGAATCAAACATACAATTTTATTTTATAACCAGTCACTGGAAGCATTGTCTAAATTACTCGTCAGACGGCTAATCTCTGAAACTACCAAACTGATTTTATATTTTTACCAATAAAAACCAAGATTATCTTGGCCAACTGTAATTCATAAGCATTTTGAAAATTATATCTAGTGATGTTTAATACGTTTAATTAAAGAAAAAATAATAGCATTTAGCGAATGCACGCCGGCAACGAACGCATACAAAACGCAAGCGAGTGCTAAAAAACTATATGCATATTTAATATAATGCATCTAAAATGAAGTCATGAAATCATAGAACTAAAATTATTTTGTATGAATAACTTTCCAATTCGCGAATTTCATTTTTGCAATAAAATCGCCATTGCCAGTTCAACACAAACACACACACAGAGATACACAAACACTGTAAATATATGTATTACTATTAAACAAACCTGAATTCAGTGGTTGTGTTGGATGGACCACAGTAGTTGGATTTTGCAACAACCCATATAAACTGGAACGATCATCTTTGAATGTGAAATCGTAAATACTTTTGTTCACCAATTCACTCTGAAAGTAAGGATTGTATTCATTATGCTATTATTATTAAAATTGAATAAATATTACAATATTGATTACAATTAAATATACCGCATTATGTCCTAATAATGATGTCACGCTCTCAGATACATAATAAATATGTCCTGTCGCGGAAAATACCATAACAAATCCCTCAAGTGCCTCTAGGACCAAATAAGTAAATTCTTCATTTGACAAAAAAGATGGTTTCCAATCTTCTTGCACATCATGCGCCCTTGAGCGAACAGTTACTTCTGTAATCATGACATTTAATATTAATATATATTAATATATTACATATTCAAGAAAATGTAATTTTGATAAATTAAATTAAATGTCTAACCATTATGATTTCTCAAAAATGATATTGTAGACTTCAAGACTGTTGACTTATCCATCTTTCTATTGCTTGAAGAAACCATAGATCCAAGTTCATTAAGTAGCATATTGAACTGGTCCCTTCTCTTCTTTTCGCTTAAATTCCGAGTCCTCCTAAAAATGAATTTTTTTTAGAATAATCTATACTATACTATCTTTAAATATCTATATTAATATTATAAAGCTGAAGAGTTTGTTTGTTTGGTTGAATGCGCTAATTTCAGGAACTACGGGTCCGTATTGAAAAAATCATTTTGAATTGGACAGTCCGTTTATCGAGGAAGGAACATCACGCTACGACTAATAGGAGCGGAGCATCAATGAAGAATGTTGTAAAAACGGGAGAAAAATATTACTATTGATTTTCAGCCTTTTGAACGCGAGCGGAGTCGCGGGAAAGGCTTGTTAAAAATAATATGCCATTACAATACACTTTTTTCCTAATAAATCTCATGTAGCTCTTTTTCACTATTTAATAAATCCTATGGAATACATTTTAAAACTTCCTATATAAAAATACACTTTTTTTTGCAATAATTTTCAGTATAAAGAGAATGGACATGTTGTTGATGCTTTTTACCATCTTAGCAAGAAGTATTCTGCTTTCTGAGTAAATTATGATTACTTACAAATGTGTTTTAATGTTTAATAATTAAAAATTATGTTTGTGTTTATCATAATTATCATGAATATTTCAATAGTGTATCATGCACAAAGGAAAATTTTTAATTACAATTTTAACACACCAAATGAATCAGATTTAATATTTACTAATAAATAGTTAACTATCTAGATACCTAACTTTATGAAAGATGTTTCATCATACTGTGTATGGAAAATAGACTGGTCTGTACAACCTGAATTTGCGTCTGTTTGGATACTCGCGTTTTACGCAAAAAAACTTAAATAATTTTTACTATATTTTTCTTGTGGTATTTTGTTACTTGGTTTGGTAGGATATAATAACTAGTTCTATCAAGTCGTCCTTATCAATTTATATGGCTAACGCTACTAAACCTCAAGAGATACATGAAAACAATGTATTACAAGATATAGGTATATATATATTAGTTATTACATAGGTCTTAAAAAGGTTACATTAAAGTCCAAAACAGTGTTGTGTGTATAACTATTTTTACTAGTTATATTGTTGCAAAGAGAAACTAATTGAGATGAAATAATGTATGAAGATAGTTTGAGATACATATTTATTATAGATATATATTTTAAGTATATGCCGAAAATCATCCCTTATGTGGATGAAAAAGGGGCTTAGCAAACCCGGCGCGGGTCGCCGGGAGTTCTTTAAAGTAGGTAAATTAAACAGTTTTTATAATTTATACTAAAATTATAAAGAGGAAAGGTTTGTATGTAAGTATGTTTGTAACGAATTAGCTCAAAAAGTACTGGACCGATCTTAAAAATTCTTTCACAATTTGAATGCTACATTAACACTGATTAATATAGGCTATTTTAATTGCAAGAAAATAATAAGGATTCCTACTAAAACTACAATGGAGAGAAGTAGGAGTGCACACCGCACATAATATATGAAATAGGTAGCCGCGCGGCTCAGGAATATATGAGTCGACTAGTATCAAAGGCGGCAATCTGAGCATTTTGACAAAAAGTAGTTAATGATATGGCGACTCAGATTGATTTGATTAAAAACGTTTCCCTTGGAGTATACGGTTCAGAACTTGGAATAAACCATAGTAAAAACAGGTCAAAAACTGACATCAGCATCAAAGCCGGCAATCTGTAAAATTTTGAAATCAAACCCGGCAATCTTACGCTGTCAACCAATCAGAAGCGAGAGTTCATTTGCGTTTCGTAACGGCCACAGGAACATTTCGTTCTGTGAATTTTAATGTTTTCTACGTGTTTTTGTGACTTAAACTAATATAAAGCAGTGGAAGTAGTATTATGGAAAGCCACTCCCCTTTAGTAATAAATAGTTTTACACGGAAACGCAAGAGGAATCCAGAAAATTGGACAAGAAACAGGGATAAGGAATTGAAGTAAGTTTACCCGTAGGGTTGTCAATTCTTGTCATGTAAAAGGGTATAATATTGTAGTATTATTATTTTTTTTATTTTAGAAACTCGGCGAAATCATTACTCGATAGAGTGTGCAGTCATAATTCGAAAGCACTAAAATGTGCTACTTTAACAATGGCTCATGACATGACATGCGCATATAATTTTAAATTTAGTTTAAAAAAACTCAAAAAACTTTTTAGAGTTACTTAATTTTTTAGTTCATGAGTTAATTATAAAGATTTTTTGTAACTGCCAAAAGCATTATTTTTTAATTACAATATACTATGCCAAAAAATAAAGAGTCGTTCCATGCTTGTATGACAACCCTAATTCTGGAATAACATCTATAGTATCAAAAACGGTTATCTGTGCCTTACTCAATTTCAAATACGGCATTCTTAAAAAAATAGCATCAAAGCCGGAAATCTTCAAAATTGAAATAGTATTTAAAACTGATATAGAATGATTATTAGGGTAATATAGCATTAATTCATCCTGCTATTTACCTAAGATCTTATTTAAATGAGTTTTGTAACTACAAACGAGATACAAACCAAACAATCAGTTTTTTTGAATTTACCAACATTTGTCTTAAAGTCACATTGCCACCTTTGATACTAGTCGACTCATATTAAGGGGATTACCTTGCTTCAATCGCAAAAACACTATAAGTTTAAAAAGAAGATTGTAGATGAATCCTCTATATAAAAAATATATGGTTACTTAAGGTTATATATTAAAACAATACAATGTATGTGACATTGTATTGTTTTAAATTTAAATAAACTCTCCCAAATTTAGAAAAAAATATTATTAAATAGGGCCTTTTACAACGTAAATTGTAAATTTTCTCTGTAATGGCAGAATAGTTTGGCGTGAATCTTGTACCAAAAATATGTAATGACGTATTTCACAATTTGTATTGTTTTTTTTCTTATTTATTCTAATATTCTTAAATAATAAATAAAAACCCGAAAGTTAACCAGTAGGGGCTCGAATCGAATAATTCGAATTATTCGAAAGTTCCCGATATAAATATTTTGGTACACGACTTAAGGAAATTTAAATGGAAACAATTGAAAATCCAGAGATATTTCATTAACTCGCGAATTATTCGAAAACTTTCGAATTATTCGAAATTCTTCGAAATATTCGAATGATATTCGCACACCCCTGCCATACATACTTTCATGTGCATTTAATGAAATCTGTTTATTTGAAATTAAAAACAACTTCAATTTTATTTATATCTATATTGACAAAGAAATTATTTGGCTTTAAATGTAGTAAAATCTGTACTTTATAAGATAATATAACTATTGTATATTCAATGTGTGTCTATTTAAAATTACAAAGATGGTGAAATGTGTTTCAATTTTCATAAAGCCCTAAAAACATTTTTTTTCAACAATATTATATTTAGTTCTTATTTTCCATAGATGATTGATGAACAACAGATGGACAAAGTCAGTAAGATGGATAGCCCCGAATCTAGGAGGTGGCACTTTGACAAATTTTCATCAAAATGTGATGTAAATTTGTAATTTACTTCAGTGAGGTCAAATATTTTTTTAATATTGTCCTGGAAATGTCATTTATATAACACAGCATATTATACTTATATTTATTTCAGTAAATACCTGCAGCATTACACTACAGAAGTATACTACAGTGGAAGCTTTCATAAATTAGACATTTTCTCTCTTTCTTCACAGTAGACTTACTTTGTTTGTTTGTCCTATTCCACGTCAAGCAGAGAAGCATTGGTGTTATTTTATTTATGGAGATGGAATAGCATGGAGAATGACATAGCTTTTACTTTTTTGGACAAGCCCTACATGAGAGTGAGTAATATACAACAATAAACTTTGACATCCTTACTACCTATATTTTATATATTAAGTCCAAACTAATTAATAGATGGATAGAGTAAGGGAAGGTGAGAAGTGCTTATAAGGTCTATCACAGAAATTTAAGTAAAACTTTAAATTGCTGATCAAATACATGAAGTTTTTTTAACTAAGAATTCAGAATAGATTCAAACTATGTAGTAGCACATTATATTTCATAACTTAGAAAAAATGTTTTATGGTAGATACTTTTTTACTATGTTATAGTAGACAGTATTAGATAATTATATATTACAAGGAATCAATAAGATTTATAGAAACAAGTTTGTCCCCTACGTTTACATTTATTTCAAATTAGTCAAAAATAAAACCACCTCTCCATGGACTACATTCTTTATGCTCAAGAGCAGTTTCATTTTATATTATTGTAAAACAGTTTACTAGCTGATTTTAATTTTCCAAAGTATGTTATGAGAAAAAAGCAATATTGCTTGCAATATGGTTAATTTAATTGGTATTTGAATTTAATACCTATAATTTATGAATATGGTTTAATATTCGATCTTATTGGAAAAAAAAAGAAAAATAAACATGCAATAAGCAAATGTTGACTGCGAATACTTATACATGAGAACTCATTATATGAAGGAAGATATATACATGAACATTTACACCATAAGTAAACTCATATAACAATTAATGTCTCAAGCAAGAATGTAACTAAATGTGCACAAGAATATAGTTCGATTATACATTCATGATTGCCTTATCATGCCATAATTAATTTATTCAGATACCTCTTTGAGTCTTCCTTGTCATCCCCATCTTCATCCATGATGCCTTTTGCTTTTAACCAGCAAGTTCAGAGAATCTGGTAATCAAGATAATCAAACACTATATTTTTCAGATACAATAACAACCATAATCAATACGTTCCCGTACAAATATACTTTAAACTATAATCTGTAGAAAAATATAAAATACCTAAGTACTTCAATGGAAGTTGGAAACTCGTTCTCAACAGAAACTCTATCTATATCACTCAATAGGTAGTTACTGAACTGAACATAGAGTATATTGCTCCGTACGAATAACGATTTAGAGAATAAGATAGCACTTCGCACTTCGCTGTCTTCACCACGGGTCTTCACTATTCAATACTCAATAGGCATTAGGCAATACACAAAATACACATCATAGATGAATATCCTTAATCTGTGGATGAATAATACACACATAGAGTATATTGAATACACATTACACATTAAACCAATGAAAGCATATTACATAGATCATAGATGTATAATAAAAAACAGGAAAGTGAAAACCTAATGTTAATTACTTACTCTATGGTCATAATTATTCGATATGCAACCACGGTCCTATACACAAGACCGTGGATGAAACACCCGAGTTCTGCTTTTCACCGCGAATCAAATAATAATTATAAAATCCGCTCTAATATACATCATGGATAAATAATAAAACAGATATTTATCTTCCATACTAAAACACATGCACCGAGATTTTTCTAAAGATTACTGACAAATTCGTTTCTGATATAAAGGTTAGGAATTGAATAAGATAAGGAGTCTTTCAAAATAATCTTTGTGGCGGGTTTTTAGAAATTTCTATTTTATTTTTATTGTAATATTTATTAGTTTATTTTAAATACTATTACTATTTATTAGTGTATATACCTCTAAAAAAGCAATAAAAAGTCACCATTTAAAAAGCAGCCAAAGCTCTATTTTTATTTTTATTTTCATTTTTAGGCACGTTGTAACAGAGAAAATTAAATGTAGCATCTTTTGAATACCTATTTGACAATCGATTCTAAAACTACTAAGCAATGTCAATAAAAAATAAACTATTTTAAAATAGCCTTCTGTGTGGGAGACAAGTTAAAAAAGTGTAAGTGACAATTAACGGCTCCAAAACCCACAAGATTGGCGCAAGGGTAAGGAATGATGAAGTTAGCTGAGTTGAAAAATTTAACATTGTAGGTGACTTGAGCATTTTTTGAAACTATTTTGGCCTACGTATGTATAAAACTACACTATGTATTAAATTTGGTAAACATTACCTAAAAAAACTGTACCTACTCCTATAAAGATAGAGTGATATTTTGTGAACTTTCAATAATACTTTCTTTATATATATTAATAAAACTAGCCTTTCCCGCGGCTTCGCTCGCGTTCTAAAGGCTGGAAACTAAATACCATGCAGAGCTACCGCATCCCTCCCCCCACACAACCGCCCATCCATGGAGATCTTCCTCAAATCCTCAGCGTTCAGTAGCGTTGCGGGAACCGCGCGATTAACTCGTCACACACTATGATACGCTTCGCCACGAAGTTATTTATCTCAAATATTCTTAAATTCGAATATAATAATACGAATTACGAATTGGCCATGTGTCAGTCGATCTCTTAATATTGGATGCTCCGAAGACTGATTTCCTTCTTTATTTTTTTTCTGGTGTAATCACGGACTGCCATCTTAAAACTGATCGCTAATCGCTAATTAACCGCTAATGTTGTCATTTTTGCGGTTAAAACCGCGCGCTTCTCAGTTCCCGCCGTGTCTGAACAAGCACTTATCTTTTACAATCGTAAATATATATGGTAACACTTCAATAAAGTGTCAATGGTCAATTTATTTTAAAATTGGCAGAGTCAGAGATAATAGATAATAGATAAAAAGATATACATAATTCATACTGTATTGTTAGAACGCAATTCATTGTATTAATTATAAGTGAGCGAGGCACATGGCGGCAAGCGCTTATGAATTTACTACAAGCTGTTTTCAGTTTCTTTGTATTACATTTCAGTACTAAACTTTAGTGTAAAGATATGTGGCACGTTCCTTTAGATAATTCAGAATCTTCATCTTACGAGGACGAGGTAAGTGTATATTTGTCTATTCGTAATAGTAATAATTCTTAAATTTCCTAGGTGGGTAAAGCCGGTTATTATAAGATCAACTTTTATTTGACATCGATTTTCAATTTGTTCTGTTACTATGTAATAATGTTGAATGTTTATATAAATTAATATTATCCTTGATTTGTAAATATTACGTAAGTAATTATATAATTATGAAGAAATAGATGACAATACAAATTTTGTGTTGTATTGATGCTGTATATATGCATCTAGTAACTGTAAATGAGCTTAAAAATGAATTGTAGATACAAATAGGTTACAGACTAAAAATTACATATATATTTTAAACAAGAAGGTGGCAAATGAATAGAGTAGAGGGGAACTCTAAAATTAAACATGAAGTTTTTAAAACTTGCCCTAATCAGATCACATCTCTTTTTATTCTATTAGTTTATAGTAGTATAGTGTATTCTATTATAATATTATAGTTATGTCCATTGCCAACATTAGCAAAGTTGATTATTTCCTTCTGATGTGCTTAAATTTTAAAAGCCACAAAGTAATGATTCTGATTGCTTTGTACTAGCCTCTTTTGTATTTTACCTCAAAAGAATTAATTTACTTAGTTATTTTGTACAATGTATTTAAATATTTATTTTAATTGTTTTTCATTTTTTCTATAAATAATCAAAATGTAAAAATTAAAACATTCTACTATTGCTCTATTTTGAATATAAATTTCTATATTTTTTTTACAATACTATCCATCTTCTAAACTATGTAAATAATTATGTGTAAGACTGACAATTACTTCAAATCTTAATAAAAATACAAGCTTTACCAGCAGCTCCACTCGCATTCTTAAGGCTGAAAATCAAAAGAAATATTTTTCTCCAGTTTTTGTAACATTTTTCATTGCTGCTCCACTCCTATTGGTTGTAGCGTGATGTAGTATAGCCTACCTCGATAAATGGACTATCCAATACTAAAAGAATTTTTCCATTTGGACCAGTACTTCCTGAGATTAGCACGTTCAACCAAACAAACAAACAAAATCTTCAGCTTTATAATATTAGTATGATAAAAATAAGATTCAAAAATTTTGGTAATACTAAAAAATATGTCTTTTTTGGCTGCTGAGCTTTATCTATAATAATGTTACTTTTTTAAATCAAAATATGAATTAAACTACTAGTTTTCTTATATTACAATCATCATCAGCACTTTTTAACATCCCACTGCTGGGCATGGGCCTCCCTCATTGTGAAGAGGATATTACAATAATATGAATTAATTTTTATAATTCGCGTCATGTAAAAAGAACGCTGGCTGTCAAGTTGCGCAGAGGCGATTTATCGGAAAATTTGGTGGTAAGACGCGGGGCGCGGGACGTCAAGGCACGCACCGCATGCTTTCCGGCTCGCTATTGGTTTGTCAGTTCAAAATACCATCGAGCACACAAAAGTTATTAATTACGAAATGATTTTATATAAAAAATTGTGCAAAAATATTTTTGACCTATATTGTTTTATAAAGAGAGAATCTGATAATATTGCAGTTAATAATTAAAAAATATATATTAAACGAATTAATTAAATTTTTTGTTAGTAAATTAAACATTCTACACTGAATCAAACATATTTTATTAATTAATAGAATTCTATTTAATGACATACTATCTAATGTATTTTTCAATGTACCTACCAATAATCAATATACATCGTGAGCGAAAGGCTAGTTCAACAATAAAAGAATAGGCTTAGGAATTTCGTATGCGAATGTACCGATGCGCAAACACACCCCCCACCACTTTCTTCCAGCGTTCTTTTTACGTGACGCGAACTGTACCTTAGTTTAATAATGAATGAAAAATAGTTTCAAACTTAGTACATTTGCTTATTTAAGTAACTTACTGTTTTCTTATTAATATAAATTACATTACTCAAATTATTAAATAGTCAAATATTAAAACTAATAATTCTTAATTGATATAATGCTGATATTTATATTAAAAAAGGGGATTTTAAAGACGGTAGTGAATGATATATAATTATTATTTATATATTTATAAATTAATAGCAATTCTTTTATACTATTTATATACAACGAATTTGCTGTTGTCATTTAGCTCTTTCTTCACTAACTTCTTCAAAATCATTCAACAGACTTTGATAAAATTTGCTCTATTTTCTCTCTTCATGTAGGTAGATTTTGTTTAAGAATGTGTGGAAATTAAATGTAAATTAAAGTTGTGTTTTATAGTGTACTAGCATTTTTCGCGGCTTCGCACGCGTTCTAAAGACCAGGAACCAAATTCTTTCCGAGTTGCGCGGTATGATACCTCGCAGAAATAACGCCCGCCCTTCCCGTAGATTTTGAGATGTTCTTTAATATTGTGGAACATTTTTTTGTTCTATTATCAATAGTTTTCGCAGCGCATGCGATAAAAGATGTTTTATAGGCATTTTTTTTGCACCTTGGGTAACATTATTGTAGTTTTAGTAGGGATCCTTATTTTTTTCTTGCAAATAAAATAGCCTATATTAATCAGTGATAATGTAGCATTAAAATAGTGAAAGAATTTTTAAAAATCGGTCCAGTACTTTTTGAGTCAATTTGTTACAAACATACTTACATACAAATCTTTCCTCTTTATAACTTTAGTATAGATAAAAAAATAGTTTAGATGATATCACAGATTTAAAATGTAAGATATATTTGGTCAAAACAACGTAATAGAAAATTGTCGATCTTTAAAATCCTACAGAAAGCTGTGTGAATCGGTGGCACCTTAATTAAAGTGAGATAGACTTGCATGGCTCAGGCCAGAGGCAGGGTTGTAGTGTGCATTCAAAACGGCAAAATAATCACGTTTGTTGTATAGGAGCCAACCTTAAACGCTTATTGTAATGTAATTATTTATTGAATGTATACCTAAATACTCTGTGAATATTTCAAATGTTTGCCGTTATCAATATGGAACAAAAACGACCAAAAAATCACGTTTGTAGTATGGGAGCCTCCTTAAATATTTTATGTTATAGAGTTATTCTGACTATTGAACTAAACAATTTGTTATGTTATATAATCACTACAGGTATCAAAGGTATCAATGGTTTTATATTTTTCCTAAGTTTACCCTTTGCAGAGAGAATCGCGTAATCAGCATCGAGCTTAATATTTCTATCAGTGTAACCTTAATGCTCGTAATGTAATATTATATCAGAGACGAAGTCGCGTTATTTTGCTCAATAATCGTTTTAAAGTTATGTATTAGATATTATGTATGTGTATAAAAGAAATATACTCTCCGGTCGTAAATATTTTTTAGATGTTTTCTATTGATAAATTCGGTATGACACATAAATTAAGAGGTTTCTAACTGAAACCTCTTAATACCAAAACAAATAAAAACCGTGCCATTTCTTTATTACAATAAAAGAATTAGACTACATACGGTGCAAGCGCATGCACTTACAGAGTCACTGTGCCAGTAGGTCGCATTATGTAAACCCCCCGCTCACTGCTTTGCGTAAGAATCGTCGTCGTAAGAAAACAGCCAGACGATGACTTAACTTATACGTCGCCCGTCTGTGTGTTGTGTTATTTCGAACCGAATCGGATTAAAGTTAGAATAAATTTTCTGTAACGAAAAGGTATTTACAAATTTATAAATATTTTATTAAACGACATTGACCTTTTATATGTGTAATTGTAATTTTGATTGATAATTCATATACTTGTCCATACAGATTTGGCAATGCGACTTATATAATAACTAAGGCTTGTTTTATATATCTTTATATATTTTGGAAGCATTATTAATAACCTAAAATGTCATAGAAGGGAATGCGTTAAATATTTTGTATTAAATAAACAGATAATGATAATTATTATTGAGAATAGTTATTTTAAAAATCTTTTTTTTTGCAGGGAATTGACGAGGGAGAACTGTCCTTCACTTCAATTTCTTTGGAAGATTCTCCAAATAATGCGGTAAGTTACTTATTAATTATTACGGTTACGTTACGGGTTGTTTTCTCAAATCACTCAATGGTATTCCAAACAAGAGGATAATAATGTATCCAGAGAATACCTATTCATTCGCGACTATTTACTAAAATAATGTATTATTTAAAATTCGTAAACCAATCTTTTAATAAAAACATAATTTTAAAAGACGGTACTACTAAGTATATTAACTAATAGTTTCCTCATAATGTTATGTTGTAAATGTGGCGTTGCAAGAAACAATATTAGCGTTATTGCGTCCATTTCACAGCCTTCCAACCGGTCCGATCTTACTAGGCCAAGTTCAGTATTACGTATTGCCTCGATTCAAAAAATATAATGACAACTGTTATTTTAAGTTAATGATATTATTACAAATATAAGTACCAAAAAACAAAGTCTATGATATGGTTACACATAAGAACTATGCATAGGATATTTAAGATTAGGCTAAATGGGGTATTTTATCAATTTTTGAAAAGTGTTTCAATTAGATTCTGTAATTCAATCTATAAGTCGTGTTATAAAAATGCACCTAAAGTTACATATTTTCAAATTTCGCGCCTCATTTGTCGAAAACACTCGACGCAGTGGACGCCATTATTACATTATAAGAAGAAATAAATTTATCCAACATCGTATTTGTCATAAATGTTTCCAGTATATACGATTTAGAATTTCCTTGACTGTTGGGGGTTTAGTAAATGAAAACGTTTGAAAACAAACATTATGTTAGTGTAAGTTTAAATTGATTATTAAAAACTGTTTTGTTAGACACACTGCAGTATAGTACTCACTCACTGATTGAAGAAATAGTACAATCACGTTTATTTTACCTCTATATAACATTTTTCTTAAATTTAAACACCTAAACCACCTAACCAGTAAATTAAATTTTATTTATTTTTAAATGTAAAATTATTGTTATTCCTTATGGTATACGTGCAATAGTGTTATGCTGTATGAAGAAAAAAATCGGTTAATTTTTAATTGAAGAACTTAAATTAATTATTAATCGATTATTTAATAAAATTGCTAAATAAATAAATAAATGAAACTTAACAATCAAATAAACTTCTATTTATCTATCAGTTTCAAAGCTACGACTTTAAACGCGTAAGTGGGTACGTTTTTTGCAATGTTTTTATTGGTAGTTGCTCCTCTAGTCTTTTATAATCTCATTGATTGAATATACCTACCTAATATAAGATCATCAAACGAAAACCATAAGAATTTTATCTGAGACTGTGATCCTACTCTCTTTCTCAGATTACTTAAGGGCTATTAATAAATGTGTGTGTGCACACTATCCTGGCCTGAACTGTCGACCAATAGTAATTATCAAGTAACTACTTTTAAGTCTAGCGCGATTACATATCAAATGTTTATTCTATAAACTTGGCGGATAATTAATCAATATTCTGACATAATGGAAGGAAGTCGTAAAGGACGCGCACATCGTGGAATCTTGAAAATATTATTATTTAATTGTTATTCTAAATTAAAAGTATCACTTCTGGTAAAAATTGTAGACAATATTACATTAGGCTTAAAATTTATCCGTATTTTCTCTCTTCTGTCATTTATATTTTATAGGATTAAACCAAGATCCTAGGTCCGCCAGACGTTAGTCTCTAGCTACTTACTAAAGGTATTTAAATAGTTCCTTGAATATTATGTGTAAAAATCAAGACTGAGAAATACTCGTAGATAGACTACGATAGTAAAGTTATATGGCAGTAGATTATTGTTTCATCTATGTTCTCTAAAACATCGTAAAATTTAATCTTGGAACTTAAAAAAAATTGTTGTATCAGTATTTGTGTTATTACAGTAGATTCGTCCGCACGTCCTCAGCCTGCTTGTTGATCCTGCGAAGGCGCAAAATTATTTAACATTTTTTTCTATATAAATTGTTTTTGTTACCTCTGGTGAACTCTTGTTGAAGTGATTGTTACAACAAGCCAAATAACACATTTATTTTAAGAAAACGTCGTGTCGTGATATATTTTTCTAATGAATTTACTATTTTTTTTCGTTCAGTTCAAAAGTCAGTTATTAATTCAATAAACTATATTTTTAACCGACTTCATATTAAATATATTAAAATTAACGCATTTGTAATAAGAATTATTGTTGGTGATATCAGACGGTTCACTCGAATAGTTATTCACTCAGAAATTCTCCTGCTTCATTTTTTTCATTCTATGTTCATTTATCGTTCATTCGAGGGGGAGTGAAAGATCTTACACTGTTGGATCGGTTAACTAATGAATTCTTTCAGCACTAATGTTTCATTTTATGTTTAGATGTGTCACTTTGAGTGAAATATGCGTAATTGAAGGCGAAAATGAACATAAAATGACCTGTCTGATCACTTTTAGCTATATTTCACTAAGATTATTGTCAATTACAGTTCAAGGTTTTGATCTCGCTATATAAAATGTATAGTACTTTTATCCATTTGTTTTTCTTTATTTTGTAGCACTGTGTACAATATACATAATATCTATACGTTGTTTTTAAAAATTGATTTCATTATTTTTATTTACAGTCATTTTCCGGCTCATCTACAAATATACCTAACGAAAGTCCTGGTATTGTTACATCTTTCACACCACAACTGTATACAAGTGATATTGTTGAAATGAGTCGCATGAGAAGAAGAATCTATGGAAGGTTTCAACCTTACAGTTTTTCAAATCTTTTTATATCTAATCCGGAGTGCGAACTGCAAAGTCCGGAACAAACGAATATTGCACACGGCACAATTTTCGATACTCAAGATGAATCGTCATACAGAGTTATTCAACAAGATACAGAAAATGGGACTCCATCATTTTCTCAAAATCACGACTACCTGCGAAATCATTTTCATATATCTGAAGATGACGATGAAATAATACTTCCTTCTCTAGTCTCGTCGTTTGAAGATGATGACCTCTCGGAAGATAGTTTTCCTGCATCATTGCAGATTGAGTCGGTGCCTAGAGTATCAATTTTTAATAATCAAAATATGTATAATCCTTCAAATGCGCTCCTTTATATAGATGAAGTTAATTCTATACTTGAAGCAATCTCAAAATCTACAGACGCACCTGCACAAACGGTCACATCTAATGCGAAAACAGTAAGAGAGAAAACAGTAATACAAAGTGACAATGAATCACTGGCGCCGTTATTGCGTCTCGTAAACAAATTACCAACACCAACTCTAAGAGCACAAAAATTAGCTAAAAATTTAATAAAACTGACGCGTTACCTTAAATCCCCAGACCTGAGTGAGCTGAATTGTTTAGATTGTTCTCGTATCCCTACATTTCCTGTCACAGGAAAGTGTGGTCACTCTCGATGCCTCAGGTGAAACACATTTAATTTAATTATAACAATAATTCAATAATTTTATTCTTTAAAACCATTTCAAATTATATTTATTTTTTATTTGCAGTTGCATAAACTTAAATGGCGCTTGTCCTTGCGGTGATAATGCGCCAAAAAATGTATTTGTCAATACTGTTGTACGGGAGCTAGTACAAAAAATGACCAAATATATTAAAAAATCAAGGTAAATATTACTTCCTATACAAAGCTCATGTTTATTAACGACACGTTTCACTTACTTTGCTGTTCTAACGGTCGGGGTTCGTGTCCCCTGGGGACATGTTTGTGATGAGTTTGAATGTTTGTCAGCTTAATCAATAAAGTAGCTATATTTAAAGTCAAATGTCCTAACATATTTATTTATTTTAATTATATTTTGTGTACTTTTTATAATTATATTATATTTATGTATTAATTTATATCACAGGATATCAAGTTCCGGATCAATTGCAAAAATTACTGATAAAAAGGCTAATGTTTCTGGAGGTAAGATTATATATTCCATTTTAGCTCAATGATTCAAACCCTAACTTTTAAGAAAAACTGTTTGACATTTTATGGTAACTTTATATTATTTGAACTTGTATAATAATTATCATAACGCTTAAATATAAAGTGGCCGGGCGTGAACAATAATAATCGTTCTCCAACAAGTATTATGTAAATCGACGATTTGTTTGTTACATTGCGGTTATATAAGTACATTGTCGACGACGCAATGGAGAGCGCTAGGTCGCAGGTTACGTCGGCTTGGGTAGGTAGTTAGGTACGTAAGTCCATTTGGGGCACTCACTTTTATTTCGTCATATTATTTCAAATTAAATCATCACAATCTATTAATAGCCATATTAAACCCAAAATCTGAATGGCAGCGGAAAACACCCTTATTTTTTCCTTGGAAGTTTTTATCGTCATATTAGGTAGGTAGGTATATTCTTAGAACAAAAGACCAAAAAGTTTTGACCCGTATTTCTTTATAAGTTACAAACAATCAATTAAGTTAGGTTATCGAGTATACTCGTATTTATGGCGAACTTGAATAGATACTGTTATGTAGTCCAAACTACGCAATGAGTTACAAGCGGTAAGCGAATATGTTACTGAGTCAAGGGCACTGCCGTTGATGTTTGATAGTTTTATATTTTTGTCGGTTAAAAGTTAAAAATATAAAATAACACATCTCATAGTTTTTACGACTATAATTAAGCTGTATTTGGATTAATGTTATATCACAATTGATGTACTGAAATTTGTTTCATTATTTCACCGACATTCATTAATTTGTCTAAATGTATTTTCAATTTTGCGTTTCCACTGACGAATTTTACAATAAATTATCTTCATTTCAATTTTATAAAGTGTATATTTTTGGTTGTACTGTGATAATATTATACTTCGAATAAATTTATTTTATTAGGCACTAACCGCCACGGCTTATCGCTTGGATAATATAATTGGTTATGTAACGCAATGCAAACTCTGACTTCATTCGAAATTACGTAACACCGGGCATTATGTAGCTTTGCGGGCTAAATGTCGCAGCTGTAGGGAGTTTTTTAAATATAGCAATTTAAAACAAAGTTTTAAGCATTCAGCACTTGTCCTTGCCGGCGGCTTATTGCAGATTAATTAGTACCATAATCCAGCTTATAAATAATATAAAAAGCATTACGTATAGTTTGTATAATCGATGAACATTTACAACTTATATTTCTACATGTCCCACTTTACTATACGTCTAATCGTTATGTAATGCGCACCAATTTTACTTATTTGGTGCTGAATAAGTTACGATTTATTTTACAACAAGTTGTTTACAAAGTGTTCATTATTAGCAATAGTTATAAATATTTGATATCGGGGTTTTTCTATTATGTATTAATAAAATTGTTATTTTCTTCCAATAGCTCGTCCACGAGGCTTGTTAAGGGGAGGGTCGCTATCGTCCCATATTTCGGCATCTACGACTCACCTCACACATAGTTCTTCGCGTCCACGTGAACCTATGACTGTACAGGTGATTAATTTTTCTAAATTTGAATATGTGCAAGCCAATTCTAAACGTATTTATTCCTTGATTCTAGTTGTTAAGCGAATACATGTGCCGTTTTAATTTATTTATTATTTGCGAAATGCTTCGATTTTATATATTATGCATTGTGATTTATTGCGATTTCGAAATTTAAATATTATTATTTCAATATTAATATGCATAGTATTCAATTTATGCATTTCTTACCAATTTACGACTTTATTTTATAATTTATTTAGCGAATTACTTTTGCTTCTACTAATTGCTTAAATAGTTTAGAAAAATCTTTTTGGGTCTTAAACCTGGATAAACTAGCAGACCTGCCACCACAAGAGAAGTTGACCTAAAAGAGTAAAAACATTGACAGTCTTATTACGGCTTATTTTTTTTTAGAAGGTTTTGATCCTCTTTATTATTAAGACTATTTAGTTGGTGGTTGGAGAATCTTTTAACCGATAATAAATACTGAAAAGTAATATTATAATTTGTGCTTAAAAGTAATACGAGAGCTTAAATAAATAAAATAATTATCCGCTTATAAAAATTTCATATTGAAATATTTGCTTAAGTCGCTCTTAACAAGCGTGTGCAGTTTCATAAGAATAATATCGTTGAAACACGATTACATCTCATGGCGTGTGCAATACTTGAAATGATTGGATGTTACGCAACAAGGCAGAAAGTTTCATGAATTTGATTTACAAGGGCTCTAGTTTAAAAGCACTTTAATTTGTTTATATTAGTATATGATGATTGACTTGCAATGCTTGTGTTGCATTTCCAGGAATCATCCGATATTTATCTGATTCAATAAGATTGAGTAATTCACCGATAAACGTAAATAGATAATAAAATTCCATGGCTATATGTTGATGTTTTCTCCCAATGATGAGGTTTACTAGCAATAAGATATTCTGAACTATTTTGAATAACTGTAATGAAAAAATTTGATTGAGAAACTTAGTATTTATATACTTATTCACTACTATGATACACATTAGCAAATACTCGCAAATAATATATCAGTATGTGTGATTAAGAAAAAATACTTATATAACCTTTATCTTAGCTCTGCTCTTGATGACTATTATGCTTTGTGATATTCGTTTAAGAATAAATGCTACTAATATTGTAATGAAAATGATTTTAATGAAACTACAATAATATAGCTTTTACAATATAAGACTTATCGTACAATTTATAAACATTTAAAAGATGTATATGCGTTGCAGGCTCGTCACCGCCAAGCAGGACAGCTGATATGTGGGGGCAATTTTCTAGAAGCAGCGTCTCATCTAGCTCGCGTCGCCTCTATACAACCATTCGCACAAGTGGCTAGAAAACTATTGGCACAGGTAAAATAATCAGATTACGTTATATCTTCTTGTATGTTTGTTACTCCTTGAGGCTGAAAGGGAAGTCTTGTTTTAAGACTGAGTTATTGTCCTAAATTATTCTTAGTAGTATTCCAGAGTTAGGAAGTTGACTGTCACATCGCCATATCTCAGAGAGCACATGTCTGAGAATTAACAGGACAAAAGTCCGCATTATAATATCTCCTGCGCATCTGGCTAGACCCAATGTCCGAAATCTGTCAGTAGGACATTATAATAATAGACTTAACTAGTTAATCTATATAAATAGAAACAGATAAAACAAATCAATACCCTTTTCTCCTCTGTTTGTAAACATATTTTTTAATAGCTAGTGACGTATTTTAGTGTTATCAACAAAAACATTATCAGTTGTTTTTTTACCCGACTGTGAAGAGAAAGTTCTCTTAATTACTAAACGGCTTAACCGATTTTGGTGATTCATGCGTTCTTTTGCCTAATTTTGAAAATGCTATTGACACGAGGAATATACTATTAAAAATCATCTCATCATCATATTGTGTAGATAATATTGAAAATCAATGCGTGTTTGTATGTATGTTGTTAACTTGTTCTCCTCTTTTAAGTTTAATTAATTAAACATCTAAGGCTATTCTTCAATTTTGTATGACTTATTTTTTATGTAGGTGCAATTTAAAACTGTTTTGAAGTAATTATAAGCTCATCCAAAAATTTACATTGATGAAAAAAAAAAATACATCGAAAAATGTAAATGTATTTTATTGTAATTATATTATGAGCTTTTAACGTTCCTCTTATAACGTCCCATTGCATGCATGACGAAAGTAACTGTACTTATTACTGTTTTTCACCATGTTGGCCAAATGCGGTTGGAAAATAACACGTCTTTCGAAAACTAGCAAGCTTTTTGAAACTATATTGGTTTTATCACGATTTTATCCTTTTTTATTGAAGGAGATAACAACATTGAAAATTTTAGAATTGCAAAATCCGTTGTTGACCTTGTTTTTTTCTTATTTTCATAATAGTTACTATTCGAAACAATACATTTGACTGTATAAGCGTATGTAAAGTTGTCATGGACGAAGGTTCTGCGACGTTTTTAACAATGTTCAAAATTGTTGATTCACATGTTACATAGGTTTTTTTATACATTTGACATTGTATGTATGTCTTCGGCCTTTTTTAACGTCCCACTTCTGGGCACGGGTCAAGTGCAAGGGTGGAATGCACATGTCTTTGGACATAGTTAATATATATACACATATATTTTAACTCAATGTCTTTGGAATACAAACTAGGTTCTCTCAGACATGCATATATTCACGGTCTTTTCCTTCACCGTAAAACAAGGAGTAATTATGACAGCCCATCAAAATATCTAATGTCAGAACTTCTGGCTCTTGCTTTCATTTTGTTTCTAGTATTATCTATTTGCCAAATGCTGTTTTTCAAAATACGTATATATAAATATAATTAAGAGGTGTTGAATTGTTTTGAACGCATGTGAGCGAAAGCAGATATTGATAAACATGTTATTTCGTCTGTTTTTTCATTGTTTATGATATGATATGAAACTTATTTTCATGAAATAATAATAGTTATTCTAGGAAAGTGGAAACTTACAATAAAAATTATACACATGTTTTTGTATCTATTAACTAATTTATGTTTATTTGTCTTCTGTCAATAGATAACATATGGAAAATATTTTTATGTATAGTTTTTATCAAATTCCGCTATTCCTCCTTTGTTCATGTTAATGTGAAACCAGAGAATTACATGATGTCACACATTATGTAAATTAAATGCAATTCTTTTCTTTGACGACACGTTTAGTAGTGGCCCTACTCTCTGCGCCAGCGTTGGCGGGTTCGAGTCCCGCTGGGGTCATTCATTTGTTGAACACGAATGTTTGTTCTCCAGTTCCGGGTGTTAATATTTATATTATGTATGTATTTAAAATGTATATGTGTAGTATATCAACTATCTGGTATCCGTAATACAAGCCCAGTATCTTACCGCGGAACTAGATGGCGCTGTTGTAAAAATGTCCCAACATATTTATTTTCCACAGACTATAACCGTCCTGTGCGATGAGTATGAGCCGAGACAATTATGGCGGAAACTCAGCCATTCCGTCCGACAGCAATCCACGTACAGCTGGCTGAGGTCTACCGATCTCGAGTGTGTTATATGTACAGGCACATTCACTAATCCCGTGTCCACTCCTTGCGGCCATACTTACTGCAGAAGTTGTATCGAACGTGCCCTCTACTATCAGAGGCGGTGTGCACTCTGCTTAAGACAGTTGAAAGACTTCAAAGTAGAAGAGGTTAGTTAGAGTTAATGATATTGTATAATTATACATCATTTTTTATGTTTTTTCAATGACAAAATGACAAAAATAAAATTGAAAAAATGACAAAATTAATAGTAAATATACAGATTTGACTTGTGAATGTTATTGATTTTTTTGAAAATAACAAATATTTCTAAACTCTCACAAAAATAGTTAGTTTTTATTGAAACAAACCAACTATATGTAAATCAACCTCTTTGTTCAAGGCATAGCAACCTCAAGTACAATACTATGCGAGGTGAATTTAATTATAAGTTATTTATTAGGGTGTCCTTGTAGTCAGATCAGATATATGTTCGAAGCATGATCAAAATATTTTCCGAGAAAGGTTTCTAAATGGTTTCTAAACATGTAAAATAATATTTAAAGACAGTATTTATGTATATATATAGGTGTTTGTGTGTTTTTCAGACTCACGATACACAGTTCATTAAGTCTATGCTCACCTCCATTGATATTTGTCGGGTGCCGGACGATACGATTGTCATACCTATTGTCACCTGCTACGTAGCTTTTCCAGGGTGAGTACTGTGTTTTTCTAATTATATCTTTTTTTTTTACGGTAAAAAGGGGGCAAACGGGCAGGAGGCTCACCTGATGGGAAGTGATCACCTCCGCCCATGGAAATCTGCAAGCCAGGCTTGCAGATGCGTTGCCGGACTTTCAGGAAAGGGAGGGAGGGAAGTGGGAGGGAGGGGGAACGAAGGCGGAGGATGAAGGGAAGAGGGAGGGGGGAAGGAGAGTGGGCCTCCCGGACTCTCACTCACCGGACGAAACGCGACAGCATAGCTGCCACTTCACGCCGGTCTTCTGTGAGAGAGTGGTACTAATGAACTACACGGGGCGTGCCGGCCCATTCGGTTGCTACCCGAAGGTAACAAGCATGGCACTACCACACACAAACTCGAAAGATCACTAAAAAGATTAATATTTTAAATACAGGCACTGTATAAGTTTAAAATGAGAATAAGTTCAGTTTTATTCTTATACAATAAACGATAGTATATGGAATTTACCAAAGCACGAAACTTTAATAAAAATGGTCAATTAATTCAAGTGGACAAATAATAATTTTAAAACGTACCTACGCGTCTGTACTATATAATTACTCGAGACTTACGTGTCAATAACATTTACTACTTAGTTTTGGGTTCTGTTTATTATTATAATTATGTTGGGACATTATTGCACACAGTACAGCGCCATCTAGTTCCGTGGTAAGTTACGAAGGAAGCTACATATATAAGTTTAAATACATACATATTATGAATATTATTATTATTATTTTTTTTACTTTTTAAGCCGTCCCTGATATACCCCTAACAAAAGAATATTTACATTATTTGAAACCTAACTTACATACTATACTTACAATATCTTATCTATACTAATAATATAAAGCTGAATAATTTGTTTGTTTGTTTGGTTTACCGCGCTAATCTCAGGAACTATTGGTCCGAATTGAAAAAATATTTTTATGATGGATAGTGCGTTTATCGAAGAATGCTATAGGCTATATTAAATCAAGTTATGATCAATAGGAGCGGAGCATTACTAAAAAGTGTTGTAAAAACGGGAAGGGCGGGCGTTAGTTCTGCGAGGTACCATACCGCGCGAATCGGAAAGAATTTGGTTTCCGGTCTTTAGAACGCGTGCGAAGCCGCGGGAAATGCTAGTAATCATTACATCGGATGACTTGCCTTCCTTTTGTTTTTAAATTAGTACACTATAACAAGGTTCCCTAGCGTTTTTCATACAATGTCTCTCTGGTAACCCAACAGAATGCCATGCCCGCTGTTCATATCTGATCCAAAGTATTGGAAGATGGTATGCAGTGTAATGAAGTCGGGATCCCGTAGATTTGGAATACTCGCCTACGAAGAAGGTGCTAACTACGCTGAATATGGCACCGTAAGTTATTTATGTATATTGATATGATAAATTATATTTTCTTTTCTGTAATACTTTTAATTATTATTTGATGATATACATTGTAGAATAAAGTAAGACACAAGAAATATACTTAGATTCTATTAGTTAATTAGAAATTCGCAACAAAATGGCTGAACTGTTTTAGAATTGGCCTAGACAGAATGTTTAAAGTTACCAAGTATGGTAAGGTAAGGTATTTCGCTCATACAATTTGTCAAACACTCTATAATTAATATTACTGTCAGATAAAAATTGAAACAGCAAACTTTACCTACTATGTACTTATTCGGCAGCCTAGAATTCTGCAATTATCCATATAAATATAACTTATTTTAAACCGAGCTGTATCTGTAATAGTGTACCTACAACTAGATTTTTCAAAAAATAATCAATGTGCAGATTCGACTTAGTTGGATATCCGAGTGATGCGGGTTCAAATCCGGGTCTCCATTGCTCTGATATTTTCATGTGCGAATCCTTTATATCATGATTACCACTTGTCTTAAGGCGAAGGAAAACATCGTGAGGAAACTTGCATGTCTGAGAAAACCTAAGTCCGCCAACACGCACTAGGCCAGCGCGGTGGACTATGGCCTGATCCCCTCGTACTGAGGTAGGCCCGTGCCCAGCAGTGGGTCGTTAATAAGGGCTGATGATGATGATAGATTAATTTAACTATCTGTTTTTTCAGGTGCTTGAAATTCGCGATTGCGTTGTATTTGAAGATAACCGCTGCATCCTATCGACTGTCGGCGTGTCCAGATTTAAAGTAAATAAGCGATTTGTCAAGGAAGGGTAAGACTTTATTACAAATATGCTACTTAGAATTAATACTATAAATGAGTCGATTGATCCAAAAATAAGTTAATTTAAATTTGAGATTTTACTTTTTGCGCCCACCTCTACAGTTATAATACGTTATCAACATATAGCCATTGTACCCATCTCTAATTATAATAAGTAACGTTGAAAATTCATAAATAACGTTTATTTTTAGATGTAACGTAGCCCGCATCAAAGTGTTATCCGACGTTACGCCTCCAGAGGAAGATATCCCAGAAATACATTCAGTGGACACGCAAGTATACCATAAAGCGTTGAATTGGTTGAAAAATCTGGATGATTTAGTGAAAATCGAAATTGAAACTGCCTTCGGTCCTCTGCCATATCTTGAAATGTATAATTCACCGAATGTGTGGTGGACCTCGCCAGACGGCCCTCGGTGGCTCTGGTGGCTTATAACTATACTGCCACTCAAACCTGAGATAAAGGTGAGTACTTCATTTTCATATCAAACCGGTGTAAAAGCGCAAATAACATGTTATATTTCCTTTATTGCACTTAATACCAATTGAAATTTAACACTAAACGCTTAGTATAACTTGAATTATATTGGTTACTAGCGATTCGCCCTCGCTTCGCTTGGCCTTTTTCCTAGATTTAGCACAGGTAAAGCCGCGGGATCCGCTAGTTATGCATATAAACCTTCCTCTTGAATCACTCTATCTATTAAAAAAAACCGCATCAAAATCCGTTGCGTAGTTTTAAAGATTTAAGCGTACAAAGGGATATAGGGACAGAGAAAGCGACTTTGTTTTATACTATGTAGTGAAGATTCGTGTTTTCACGTATAGCCGAAGTCAGAACTAAACATTGTGTCCATTAAAAATCAATCGTATTAGTGACAAAAAATATATTATTTGTTATTGATTTATGAAGCGACATTTTTATTCAAATATTAGAATTAATTAAAATAAATGGATTTTCTTAGATATTATATTATTAGCTGTACCAATAATTTGTTCTTTTCTTTTAGATATTGATGATTTCAACGTGCAGTCTTCTGAAACGCATGTTAGCAGTATCCAGGACACTGGATGTTATGAACTTGGAGTCCGATAAGTCAGTTTACCTTTCAACTATAAGGGAGCCAACACACGCGCCCACCGACCAAAGGTGGACTATGGGAAGTATATAAATGTTGTTTTCTTAAAGCATTTTTGTATGTTATATTGTCTAATTATAAAATAAGAAAATCTATTTATAATATAAGATTAGCATTTGTATACGTCTTGCTGTATGAATGTCATAGTTTATATGTTAAACATAAGAAGTGTTTAACTATAAGATAGAAATAACACAAGTCAACACGAATTTGGGGCCTGACTTCTGTGTACCCGATTTGAATTTCTTATACCTAATTAATAAAAAAAATAATATTTCAATTTCATAAAGTTTGATTTTGTAGCTATCAGACTGAAATTTAAAATTTTGAAGAAAATCGCTAGAATAGAAAACTTTCTCGAATCAAGCCCCAAACGCTATCTCCCATCATCATAATTCATATTTTCATTGTATTGTCCTTGATATCGTTGCTCGAAATCCACCACATATTATGAAAGCGCTTGATCTCCTAAAAATGCTCCCAAGTTATTTTTAAAGTTATCTAAGTGAGCATGTAGCATATGTAGTTACAGGGACATTCTGCAACCCATGATTTTAAAGGTATGGACCATATTAGAAATAAGTTGTAGCAAAAGCTTCATTGGCTTCACAAAGTCTTTTATTAGTAGATGAACTAATTTTTTTGGCTCTTAGTTTAATAAATTCCCCGCAAATGTAACAAAAAGGAGTCATTTGTCGTCATTTTTACAAATTTTGAAGACATTTTGACGCTCAGACAAACAAAACAGGTCGCTTCTCTAAAAAGCGCATACTTTGTGACTGCTTTGTCACTTCCCGTTCCGCACCTGATATCCGCCCGTACCGAGGGGTACGGGCGGATACTATACTATATGAGGAGCAACAGATCAAAGTGTTTTAACTCCGTTAATGTAACTTTTGAGATAAAAGCATAATCCATAATATTTTTAAGAGAGGACAAAAACAAACAACTTTGTATTGTAATAGGGTTTATTGGAAGTCAAATCAGCAAATAAAACTGAAATCCACATACTTCTTATTATTAATTATCAATAAAATTTTACATATTTTTTTGGATTTAATACATATTGATGCATTAACCATAAAATAATACTGTTTGATGTGGCACATTTGGGATTTAATACAGTTTGACATGGGTGTGAAGACTATTACACACTGAACTAAAATTTACTTATTTCATCCTCCTCTTCCAAACAGTCACACATTTCCTGCTGTTCTTGATCTGAATCGGTAACACCATCACCATCACTATTTATAATTTTTTTGTAATATTCTAACTCCCCATTATCTTGCCATTCCTCTCCAAAACGTTTCTTCAGTAACATGTTTACATCATTTTTCTTTGCCTGATTTAGTAAATTATTATTGTTGATGATTGCAGGCTCTGGTATATTTTCAATTTTAAAACCCCTTTTCATAATTGGACCATAGTCTTTTCCAGTATCAGCATTGTAGAAATTTTCCATTTTGACATCTATTCTTGGTTTAAGTTGCCTTGTTGCTTTGTTTCTTACCATTGTCTTTTTTATATAAATCCTTTTAGCATCTCTGATTCCATCCATCTTTTTCATGAATTCTGATAGACTTTTTATATCCAGCGTATTCCATTCCTTTCCCAATTCATGGACTTTTCCTTTTTCAGAGTAAACTTGTGTATATTCTTTTCGTGTGATGATTTCTTCTCTCTTCTTCAATTCTTTTTCTACCACTCCAAAGACACGATCTGGAGGCATATAAGAATGCCCTCTTACAGGGTAGAACAAAACAACTTCCTCAATATGTACAGGAGCTTTAGTAAAAAGCCACCAACATAAACTATGAACGACATGCATGTTTTTGTTCTGCCCTCCGCAACCGTCACAGAACAGTCTCAATTTGGTCTTGGATTCGGCAAAATTGTATGTTTGTAGATATGATAGTATAGCAGAGGATATTTCCACTGAGCCTTTTCCGGCCTCCGTTTCTGTCCACGTAAAAAAATGTGAATCCTGCATATTCAGGTCAACAATACAAAAAGTATAAAAGTTTATTTGCCGAGCATAGTAAGCTTCACTAATATTCAGTTTAGGAAGAGGATGAATTTGTTGAAGATCGAAACAAAGTCTGACACTATCAGAATAGTCTGCTTTTAGTAACTTATGAAATGTCTTGGCACGTAACTTATGAGCTCCCAAATTGTGCATCAAACTGTTTTTCTTTTGTGTATCAGTTTCTGCTCTCATGGCAGACGCCATCCTTTTACAATAACTACAAACATCAACAGCAGGAGTTCCGAAGCCAATATTAAATTTTGTACAAAATATTGTGGCAAAGAAAGTTTTTTTAACTTTAAGATTTCCATTGGCTTGACTGTTGTAAATTTTGTAAAGCTTATTTATTGACAACGTGGATGGCAAATATATGCGCTTGCTTTTAAGGCGATTATAGTGACTTATACTACCCTCAAGTTTAGAAATGAATTCAATAACGGCCTGTTTTTTCTGGGCATACAGATGTGCCTTGTGATTTCCACCTCTCCGTTCATGAACTCCTTCACCACTAAAAACACCCTTTGCAATTGAGTTGATTCTGGTTTGAGAAACATTAAACAACTTTTGAAAAAACTTTGCACAAACAGGCATCATTTTCCCTTGTTTGACAGAAATGTAATACTTAACGGAGAATTTCTTAGCATTTCTGGACTTAGTTTTAGGCTTTGCTACTGGCCTAGATCGTTTAGTGCCTGAAACCCTTAACATGTATGACAATCGCCTATCCTGCTCAATTTTCGTATGGGCGTCATACATTTTTTGTTTCGCATAAATCAGGTAATTCATAGAAATCAAACAGCAAGAATACCGTTTTGTCGTATGTGTACATGGTGGATTAAAGGCTAACAAAGCCGGATCACTATCACGGTATCTGAAACAATAAACATTATGACATAAACAAAAACAGGCAAATAACCCATTAAAATAAATTACTATAAATGCTGTGATAAAATACACAAGTGCGAACAACACTTACCTTGCTTCTTTACGCCGAGCTCTTAGGTTTTTATTACGTGGCCGTTTTCGTGAACCATCCGAATGTTCTCCAACAAATATTGATTCTTCCATCTTTACATACGATTATTACCATAAAATAATAACAAATCTATTTTATTATTCAAAAAACATTAACACAACAACAGTGACAACATAACCGCCAATGTTTCCTGTCATATTGACATCGAGTGACAAGTGACCACAAACAATATAGTTTGTTGCGTTCAGAAATGACTTGTACTTGATGTCTATGGATGTAACACACTTTGTTCTAGCGACAAAATTTAATACACTTGGATATGGCAACGAACCTGGATCTAATATCGTTTGAAACGGTGACTACTTTTGGTTCTTTTTTATAATAAAAAGTAATACAGTTTGATGCGTCATAATTTGACATGAGTTTCAAGGTTTGAAATAGATAAAAAATCCGTTCTGTATTAGAATAATTCGGTAGGTGGAGTTAATACACTTTGATCTGTTACTCCTCATATACGGTCTCTTGCTTATTAAGGAAACCTCTAAGCATTGGGCAAAAGTCTCATACTTTTATTTATCATATTACAAATACAAAAGCAAACTATTTTTTTAAGTTGATTTTTTTTGTTATTTTTCAATGTAAACAATCAGACGATAGTCATTAAATAAATGACAGAAAGAAAGTTTTTTTTGTTGACTTGTGTAATTTGTAGTATTAGAAATTAATTAAGTTTCATTAATATCTTTAAAAAATTATAACTTTACATAATAAGGGGTAAACCTGCTAAAGATTAACAGGCGTGCAATTTGTATGGAGAAGAAATGGTTTCTCCTAGCATTCATCACCATGACATTAAAAAATTCTTTCTAACATGATCGATCCTACGGAGTTAGGTGGATCCATCACTTAAGTTCCATAAGTATATTGCTAATAATTTATTTACTGTAAAAGAGTAAGTAGAATATCTTTATGCTGTGCACACCACATAGTTTTCGCATTTTATAGTTTGCAGGTCAATCTTTATAGTATAAAATACTTTGTATTGAAACAGTAAGTTTCAATTAATTTACTTCTTTTTACAAAGGAAAATCTTTGCCATATATATTTCCATTAGCTTGTCTATAGATTTAAGTTGTCTTTATTAAAAGTAAGATAAATATAATACATAGAACTAATGCATCTTTCTAGATTTATTAAGGAAAACTTAAACATTCCATTTCTTTTCAGAATTTTAGCTTACAATTATTATATTATTGTAAACCAAAGTTTTGTAAGATAGGAATTAATATTAAAATAATAAAGTTTGACGGTGTTATTGCCTCTATTAATAGCTAGTTCTTAAAAATGCTACATGTCATTTTGACAACGTTCGTTAAGTTTATGTTAGAGTTTAAATTTGTGTAGATGTTGTATGAAAATTGTATTTTCAATCCTTTAAATTAAAATGTTACTACTTAAATATCCCGGAGTATTAATTAGCAAGCATCACTTTCTACAATTTCACAGGCTAATTTTTGGATATATTATATAATTTCCCTTAGGAAATTCAGTATAATTATAATTACTTAAATTGTTAATAATAGTAAGTTACACTAGATGTGTTGAGAATTCAATACTATCAGTGAATCAAAAATGAAAATGTGGGCAGCGCAGATAAACTACTTATATCACAAAAGTTGTCTAACGTAAACAGTTTTAACTATCCAAATTGCAATGATTTACGATATCACTGTATGTACTCAGGGAAATTATAACATAGCTAAAAATTATATTTTGTAAAACAACTCTGGAGAATTACAATTTCACAGTTCTAGCAACTTCTCTATAATTATATTATATTTAATAAATATATGTCTCTTATGTTTCACCATTGACGTGTTATTACATAACTTTGATACACATTTTACATTTGCATTGATGTAAATAAAGAAATAGTAAAAAAATTGACCATATTGTTAAAAGTTTAAGCTTTTAAGGTTTAGGCGTTAATTTTTTTTTTCAATTCAAATTCGATAATGTACGACAAATTGACTTTGTGAACTAATAAACAATAAAATTAATTCAGCCTTTACTCTTTCTATTGTATTATAATTTGGTACAACTTTTCTACTTTATATAAACATATACTGTCTCTTAAAATAATCTTATACTGTAGAATTACTTAGATTTTTTATGATCTCGTCGTTTAAGTAGGGACCTATTTGTAAGGAGTTTATTTTGTTATCTATAAATGATCACATTCATGAAATATTTTATGTGATTAATTTTATTAACATGTGACCAAGCTTTATATTAATATAATATTGTCACGTATAAAAAACTACAGTTCAACAAAGCTGATTTATCTGCTGTGATCATTTTAAGAAAGTAAATATATTTGTATGTTTCGAAAATATACGTTTAGTAAATGTCTATTAAAACAAATGAATGAAAGTATTTTTTTTTTGTATCAAAATAATTACATGAAAATAAATAAAGTTTAAATGGTTTGTTTGGTTTTATTTTTTTGCCTAATATTTCATATAATCTAAAAAATAATTTAATTTTTTATATGTATAACAAAAATGAAAACCGACTTCAAAACGCTACCAATCGAAACTAAAAAGAAAAAAAAATAATTTTAATTACTTAGTTATTGTTGGAGTCGGTGCCAGCCAAGAAGGACAGTTTTATCCTGCCTTTGCAATGAACTTTCGAACGGATATTTTGATTATATTTACAAATTGATACATTAATTAAATTGTATTAAGATTATTTTGCTTTGGCTGGCACCGACTCCAACAATAACTAAGTAATTAAAATTATTTTTTTTTCTTTTTAGTTTCGATTGGTAGCGTTTTGAAGTCGGTTTTCATTTTTGTTAAAAAATAATTTATTTTAAATTTTTTTGTGGAAATTATTATGTTTAAATAAAATATTGGAAGGCTAACTAAACTACTGCTTCAATAAGTCAGCGAAGTTTTGAAATGAACGACAATAGTCAATCGAGATTTGTCCACGTCTATTTTTCCACGTAACTCGTAGACGTTAATAAGATTTACCTTCTATTATCAATCCACCTAATATCCTGAAGGAATACGACTATCAGTTCATAAGTACGTATAATATTAAAAGAATTTTCTTTCAACTCCTAACCGTTGAGGAGATATACCTTACATCATCACATATTCTTGAACAGCTTCAGAAAATATATGAAAAAGGTAATCAGTGCCGATAAAATTTAAGGGTTGCCCTCGATTTCTCTAGGATCCCATCATCAGATGCTGACTTGGTGACAATGAGAACATCTTGAATGTATACCCTACCGAACAAAAAAGAAATTTTTAAAATCGGCCCACAATTCACGGAGAAATCGGTGAAAACACATAAAAAACAACTGTTGAGGAATTTTGCCTTCCATCATCAGCTCATCCACATGAGATGATGATTTTCATACGTAAAAGCTTTATCGGGTTTAGAAAATATATCAAAAACATAATAGGTGCCTGTAAATTTTGAGAGTTGCCTTCGATTTCCCTGGGATCCCATCATCAGATCCTGACTTGGTGACAATGGGACCACCTCGGAACTATACCCTACCAATCAAAAGAAAAATTTTTGAAATCGGCCCACAGACGGCGGAGTAATCGGTGAACATACATAAAAAAAAAAAAAATACATACAACGGAACATATAACCTCCTCCTTTTTTGAAGTCGGTTAAAAAGCCGGATAATGGAGATCTAAGGGATCTCACAAGTTTTTATAAAAGTTCTTTTTTTTGTTCTAAACTTTAAATTCGGCAGAGAGGTAGTTTACAGTTAGCAGACGTCCGATAAGAACGAATTTTGCGAAAGGGCCGGGAAGAAAATTTCCTTCATGTTTTGTGCTACAAACTTTAAATAGTAGGTAGGCAGTTAATAGTAGTTAGATTACTTTTAGAATTTAGAAATTGGACACTCCATTCAAAAGATATTTCGAATTAAAAATGTAATTCAAATAATACTTATAGAAATAAAGTGCAGCGCCAAGGGAAGGGAGGGGGGAGTGCACATATATGAAATAGGTAGCCGCGCCGCTGATGAGTATATTTAAAATGGGTTCTGAAATTGCTGGAGTGATTTGATGAGATTTTCAGGCAATCCATGCAGTTCATCATCAACCCAGAGAGTGATCGAGTGAAGTTTATAGTAGTGGTTAAAAACATGAACACGGACGAAGCCGCGATTACTGCTAGTCTATATATATTTTATGAATAAATGTATTTGTAATATGAAGTCATTATAATTGATACAGAGGTCGAATCTATAGAATTAAAAGATTGTTTTGCTTTGTTCTGACCGCATCACAAGAAACCGCTTGACAGATTTTTATATTTGGTATGATTATAGGCTATAGCTGGTTTCCGAGTCAATATAGTAGGTATGTTTTATACTTTTTACTGCAGAAAATATCGCATCTCTGAGAAATTAATGTTATATTTATGTACTAGCGACTCGCCCTCGCTTCGCTCGGGCTCTTCCCTAGATTTAGCACAGGTAAAGCCGCGGGATCTGCTAGTTATGCATATAAACCTTCCTCTTGAATCACTCTATCTATTAAAAAAAACCGCATCAAAATCCGTTGCGTAGTTTTAAAGATTTAAGCGCACATAGGGATATAGGGACAGAAAAGGCGACTTTGTTTTATACTATGTAGTGATTGGCGTAAGAAGTTAAACTGATTCATCAGTCACATCATCGTTCGATAGAATATATACAAATAAATCATAATTTAAACATTATTGCCGAGTGAGTGGTGTCAATTTTATTCATTTATATGTATAGATGAGTAATGTTTATTTAGTTATGAATACATCTACAGCCGGTTTTATATGACTTCAATTGAAGTTATTTTGATTTTTTACAGTAAACACAAATATTTCGGAATATTTATTGTATTTGTGTAAAAATCTGAATCTAAACTTGAAAACTTTACCTCTTTATAATATTAGTATGGATAAGTGCAGGTACTTAGGAAAAATTAAACATACACGTTATCACAAAATAGGTATTACACTCAGTATAGAGTAGAAGAGTTCAATAAAACAGGGCAATTAAAAGTTCAAAAGCAACGTGATTTCTCATCAATTCTAAGGTATCGTGTTAAGGATCGTTCTTAGTAAACGTTTTTTTATTGCCAGCTATAAAACAGAGACAAGATAAAATGGATAAATGTCCTTTTTAATCTAGGTATACTTGTACCGTATTAACTCACGTTTCTATGGGAAATAAAAAATGCTTTTACTACTAAATGCCATTTATTTCTTACTAGCGACTCGCCCTCGCTTCGCTCGGGCTCTTCCCTAGATTTAGCACAGGTAAAGCCGCGGGATCTGCTAGTTATGCATATAAACCTTCCTCTTGAATCACTCTATCTATTAAAAAAAACCGCATCAAAATCCGTTGCGTAGTTTTAAAGATTTAAGCGCACATAGGGATATAGGGATATAGGGACAGAAAAGGCGACTTTGTTTTATACTATGTAGTGATTAAGTTATGATTGCATTGGGACGACCCTAACTTTTAAGTACGCTTTATGCCAAGTCGGTTTTTTTTTATTTGTTGTTGTTGTTGTAAAAGAAATAAAATAACTTATTGGACTTTACTTACTTATTTAAATATACGACATTTAGGAACGCGATAAAGCTTTCTTTGACCAATAAAATAAACAGTATTTTTTCTTACATGCCTAGAAAAAAACCGAAAAATCATTATTTATTAAGACCACGTCATAGAGAAAAGTAATATTAGACCACGTCGTCGAACGTCATTAACATATTACATCTCCTATATATGTATCGTATTTTTTAAATTAATGAGCTATCAAAATATGTCATTTCAATACGGGTGATGTAAATAAAAAAGCAAAAGCTTAGCTTTATAAATAAATTATACAAACTTGTTTATACAAAAAATATTTTTAAGAAATGGCATACAATTTAAGTGAGAGATTTCCACGGAATCTAAAGGCAATTCCACTTTTAGAACCCGCCGGTGTTTATCAGGAAACCAATTCGATATTGGTTAGATCTAATAAAGTGCCTTTTCTTTCAAAATCTTCAAGAAATACTGGGACTGCGTCTAATTTATGGACACATGCCATGTATTTTGGCGACGTATTACGAAGGATACCAAATTGTACATCTATTTCTTCCAAAATCCCACGCTTCCCATATGAACTTTTGAGTAAAGAGGATATTGAAGGAATTATCTGTAAATGTGGAATAGACACTACTTGCGAATGCTGTAGTGAGGAAAGAGAAAAACTAGAAGAAGAAACAATTTGTCAAGGAAAAATTATACGAAGAATATTTAAGGGAATTAGTTCAAAATCTATAAAAGGTAACGGTACTCTCTCATCTTGTGAACAAGACCGAAATGATAAGATTTTGCCAGACGGATCCAGAATACATGTGTTTAAACAAGACGATATTCCATTTTACGATACGGATGTGAAAGAACATAGTGCATTTTATCGCGGATGGAAATGGAGTAAATGGACTTCACAAAGAAATAATGAACTTCGAGAATCTACACCTGGACCAGGAGCTTATACAATTACCAAACCTGTATATGAAACTGTATGCGCAGAAAAAGTAAGAACGTTAAAACGTAAAACATCTAAACAGTTAAGATTGGGTGAAATGGTTCAAAGGAAGAATGTATTGATCAATTTTCCTGGACCAGCCAACTACCAGCCGACATCGCCAAAAGGAACAAATTTAAACTTTTTAGGTCCTAAAGCGAAAAGATTCATTACTTCGAAATACAATGAGATTCCTGGTCCGACAAAATATAATATCAAAAGAGATTTTGAGAGTGACAAAGAGCCGGTAAAATATTGTCGTGCAAAACTGCGAATACCTGCACCTTTCGGAAGTAAAGCTGTGAGATTCAAATATCCTACACGAGGCGGACCTAGTCCTGCAAGTTATGGTTCTAATAACAAAGCGTGTAAATATCCTAATTGCACTTTAGCTCCATTCAATTCCTCTACAAAAAGATTCAAAGATGAAATTGAAATGAGTGACACCGATAGTGACAGTGAAATTGATAATGTTGCACAGGAAATTCAAAGTAAGGATAAGCTGAAAAATTTGCCCTCATGGGAATTCAGATCAAAGACTATAAGAATGAAGCCTCTAGTTAAAGAATTGCACGAGCCCAGTCCTGCAGATCTACCGTCTCCAATGAATAAAAAGGAAAGACGACGTGAATTTCAAAATGCTAGTCCATTTTTTTCTTCGGAGCCTCGATTTCAACCTTGGTTTAACTGGATTCCCGTACACGGAGCAGAAAATACGCCTGGACCCGGCTACTATAAACCCGAAAATCCAAAATGCTTGCCCGCAGTTCATCACGGACCTATATCTCGGAGTCATCGCTTTTGCAGTAATGCTTTTCAAACACCGGCTCCAAATACGTATAAAATTCAGAATGGAATACAAACTATCTTGGCGACTTACAATGAAAAATTAAAAGGCAAAATCAAAAATAACCATAAATATCATTGGAATCCGCCTGCTAAAACTAGATTATTAGGATTAAAAGACAGAGAAAGTCTGTTATTAAATAAATGCATTTGTCTTTTAAATGTGCCAGATATTTTTGATAACAACGAAGTAGATCATAAGCGAGCTACTAAACACCTAACTGAACCTCAAACTAAATCTAAATTTTTGCGTTGTTTCATTAAACATACGGAAACCGAGTAGTTTGGTGAATAAAGCTGCTTAACAATAACTTTTGACAGTCATTTCTTAATACTTGTGACATTTCTCCTCTTAGTCCGGTCAAAATAGACATTACCCTTGCATAAATTTCCAAGAACTTGAAAATTTACATGAAAGCTATGGATACAATAATAATGAAATTGTGAAAAAGGGTAGTAAGAAATAAAACAATATCAGTTCATCAGTTTTGGAATCGAAATTCTACCATTTAAATGAGAGATCTCTGTTAAATATCTTTTATATGGTAGTAGTAGAAGTAGATAATGTGAGTTACGATTGCTTAAATTTAATTAATTTTATATAATTTCTACTAACTACGTTATTTTTTCCAAATAATAATATGTTGTATTGCAAAAATATACCTACCTAGTCTAATAATGTACTTAATAATGTATTTTAGAGCGCACCTAAACAAATAAGTAAATGCAACATTCGGTGGTAAAGAACCCTCGGTGCAAAATCACACACATTTGAAAATTTATAATGATTTGCCATCAAATTATTGTTAGTTATAAAAATTAAAATAAAGCTAAGAGTTTTGTCTTTTGTTTGCTCGCGGGCGATGCCGCGTGTTTTACTAGTTTCGTTCGTTTACTAATCTGTGGAAGTGGGCATTGGTCAAGTAAAACCACGGTCAGACTACAATACAGATAACAAATTATAATAAAATACCATATTTGTCACAACAGTCAAGAGTTATTATCTCAAATCTCAATCTTGATAAAATATTTTGTTTCAAGTTTTGTTTTCTATAAACTTTATAATTTAAATATATTAAAATTTATCAGAAAACTTTAATTGTCACTGAAGAGAAAAACCTCAACTTTAAATATTACTGATGCTTATAACCCCCCAAAAATAAAACAGGAGAGGTTTGTTTTGTGAACCAAAATATAAATTTATAATGTCCAAATTAGGTGCATTACATTTTACGAAAAATACTGGATTGAAACATACTGCGACAGTTATTTTCTTTCATGGTTCAGGTAACTAGAATAAGTGTACCTATTAGTTATTTAAACTTATATTTGAAATGTTTACCTTACACAGGTAAACATTATTATAGTATTTATATGTTAATTTGAGTTTTCAATTTTAATATTTTTGTCTTTGCTATAGAAAAATATCAGTATATAAATACAATAAAAACTTTTGCTTATACTATTTAAGGTGCTGCTGGAGACCATATGAAAGAATGGGTACATCTAATGGCAAAAAATTTTACATTTCCTCACATAAAAATTCTATTCCCAACCGCCCCATTGCAACCATACACTCCAGCAGGTGGTTTGATGAGCAATGTTTGGTTTGATCGTATTGACATTAATAAAAGAGCACCAGAAGTGATAGAATCATTGGGAAAAATTGAAGTAAACATCAAGGAATTAATCAGAACTGAAAATGATGCTGGAATACCTAGCAATCGAATAGTTGTGGGTATGAATATAAAATGAAATTAAAGCTATATTTATATAGAAATTTTATGTGTTTCACACTAAATATCAGCTTAATATGCTATATATTTTAGTAACATGTTCAATATATTTTAACCAGAACATACACAATGGCAAAGTTGGTTGTGCGTAACTTTTATTTTATATTCTAAATATTATCAAATGCTTTATAGTAAATTATATTATTTGATATAATTCAGGTGGTTTTTCAATGGGTGGTGCTTTAGCTCTTCACACTGCATACAGATGGGATCCAAATGTTGCTGGAGTTTTTGCTTTCAGCTCTTTTCTTAATGACAATTCTATTGTTTACAAAGAACTCAAAGAATCTCAGAAAAATGGTGAGATAATAATTTAAATTTGATCATCATATTGATTTATCCATTTTACTTAGAGATATTATTATATTTTGTATTTATATAATGTTATTCATAGTAATGAATATCAACTGTAGTCTTTTGGCTGAATCTTTGTTGGCTGTTGCATTTATTTAACAGAAAAACTCATTTTGTGTTTAAAGTTTCAGTACCTCTCCTACAACTTCATGGTGATTATGATGACCTAGTAAGCATTGCGTGGGGACAAGATACATTTAAAGAACTTAAAGCTCATGGTGTTCAAGGAGAATTTCATGTCATCGAACGATTAGGACATTCTATTAATAAAAAAGGACTAAACATAATTAAAGATTGGATTGAAAAACTTTTACCTGATTTATAATGATAAAATAATGCAAATGTTGTAGTTTAGATGAAAAAATAATGTAAATAAACTATTTTATATATTATTATTAGATTTCTGGACCTCAGCCATATTGTTTTATTTTAATGTGCAAATCCATGGTCGGACGCGTGTGCGTAGTCAATCTAGTCGTTATAATTTCTTTCAGTTTTATTTAATTTCGTCTATTGAGCGGTAGTTTTGTAGAACTTCATTATAGCTTTTGAATACAATGGCAATCACTCCTATATAAATAAAATTGTAATGTCTGTTTTTAATTTCAAATTAACAGCTTTTTACAAAATTAATATGAAAGTTCAAAGAAATACGGTATTTGCAACAAAAAAAAACCGTTTTTAATATATTTGTATGTTCCGGCTAATCTTAGAAACGATTGATCCGATAACCGATTTTGACGGGACTTTCACTTATAATCACTGTAAATTAGCTTTCAATCAATAGTTGAACACTTCTCGTCCGATCACCGAAGTTAAGCAACGTCGGGTGCGGTCAGTACTTTGGTGGGTGACCGCCTGGAAACACCGCGTGACGTTAGCTTTTAGATTTTAATTTTGTAAAAATTAATTTTATTTCAGTCCTCAAACAATATCGTCATATTAAATTTGTTGCTTTATACTTATTTGTTTTTATATATGATGTTAAACTGAAAAATATTATATGACGCTGTTAAGTCCTAACCTAACTCGTTGAGTATATAATATATATACAATGTATACAAGTATACGAACGTCCAAGTGTACTCGCTTCGGAATACTTAAATTGGAACGATATACAAAAAGTGTTTGTAGGTTCACAACTTTCAGTATTTCGTCTCGGTGTGCGCGCGCATCGTAAAAATTTACTCATCATTTTTCCCTAACGCGCCAAAAGAAGTAAGTATAACTTAAATTCTCTTTTGTGTTAGGTATTTTTTCGTTACGGAATTTCTTGAATCGGTCGCCGCGCTCAAAGCCCGCGATAGAAGCTATTAGCTATGTAATAGCTTAAAAATAACCTAGCTTAAAAATATTTTATATGCTATTGCTATTTATTTATTTCATTTGAATATAGCTTTAAATACAAGTTCCTTATTATAAAAAAAATTATTAATTTTAAGTTCTATTAGCGGTATAAAGAAAAAATAAAAATATGTTGTGACTTCCGGGAAGATGGTGCCTTTTGTGGTGGTGTAGGTTTTTGTGAGTCTGTGGATGTTTGTGAGGTTGACGGTCGTATGTTCATTGGAGTGTGATACATTTTTTTGAGGTTCGGTCTTCGTCAAAGAGTAAAGGGTTTACACAATTTATAGTCGAGTGTAAATAGCTCGATTGTCTATTTAAGCGCAGCTTAATACAGTTTTCAAGTGTACTAAAATGAATTAAAACTAATACCTTAGATTATATACATGTATATAATCAAAGACTAATACTATTTTTTTACCAAAGTTTAGTACTATTTTCTAGTCTAGGTTACAAGGTACTTAGAACTATATAGGGGTTCTAGGTCTTCGCGAGCTCTTTTAAATGAGCCCAAGGTCGGGGGGTTATTATTAACAAAGTTATGGCTATTTGAATTTTAGGGGGTAATTGGGGGTTTGTTTGCTATGAATTTGAAATTTATATTTTAGAATATGGTTCAGAATTACCTAGTTAAAGTTCAATATATTTTTTTTCTAAGAAAAACGTAGGAGTACGATTTCCGAAAAATGGCTTTTTGTGTTTTTTTTAATATTAGGGGTTAATTTAAAATTTAGGGGTTTGGTGTATTAGAGTCGGCACTTTAAGGGCTTTCTTTGAACACCAAGTTTATATAAAAGATAAACAGATTGAATTTTATGTTACCTATGGCTTAGTAGACGTAACTTGGGTTACGCTTACGGGTTCGATTTCCAGACTAAGGAGTAAGTCTAAATAACTATACAAATAAAGTCTAACTTGAAACTTCTCTAAGTCGATGCTATATGTATACTAAAATTTTTAAGTAAAAAATTTACAAGTCAATAAGGACCAAAATTTTATACGCAATTTATATATTTCATTTCAATATAGTTTTAAATACAATTGCCTTAGAACATAATTTAGCGCACACGACTCGTGACAAAAATTTTCAAATTACGGTTTATAAGATTTTGTTTGTTACCCATTTAGATTTTAGCATCTAATGTCTAATAAATAATATACAAAAACAATAATACAAATATTTACAACTATAAAATACCCACTAAAAGTTGTATTACACGTAGTAAACAAGTAAACCTATCTTACACTAAAAATCGATAAAACTATAATGCTATTTCTAAATTGGTTCTGCGGTTGCGGAGCAAACAGTCACAGGTCCGTTCAGCACAACGCCTCGCCCGCACTGATTTACTGGGCGACAGAGGGTTTTCTCGCGGCTTACGTGTAAGTATGTATTACGTAAAAAAATCATAAAAAATAAATAAAACAGTTATTTGAAAAAATAAGCCGAAGGCATATAAGGTGTTGTATTATTTAATATGCTAAACGCAATAAAAAAATCTTGTTTTTGATAGTTTACGAGAATAACTGTTTTAACTACGAAAACATAGGGTACTTTGCATATTTATTTATTATATTTATGTTGTTTTTTTTAACTCTTTAAGCCGAAGGCATAATGCTGTATTATATGCTGTAGAATAACATATATATTTTTTAATTTTTTCTTATTAAGATTACAGAGAAAAATTGTTTTAATGAAGCCCAAGGGGCCATTCATTTATTACGTAAGACAGTTTAGGGAGCGACCCCGCGGTCGACCATGTCTTATTTTTTCTTACACGGGGGTGGGAGGGAGTCTCGATAATTCTTACGTAAGATCACCAAAAGGCGCAAAGTTAAAAGTATACTTTGTAAAAGCGCGGGCTTTCAAATATTAAAAAAGAAAAAGCTTTAGCCAAGACCCATATATTCAAGGCGAATCAAAGAAGTTTTGTACCGCATCGGGGCTGATGTGGAATGGATGAACGTCGCTGACGTCGAAATCCTGAATAACCAACTAGAAGCAACACCTATTATTAGAGATGTCCCAGTGGCAGAACCAATCCGAGTGCGTTTTGAAAATCTAATGTAAGTAGGTAAAGATGAATGATTAAAACCAAAGTTTAATACAACCAAAAAATAAAATCTATTAGTAGGTACCTTTCATGAACGAATAATCTAACGGACGAGACATATAAGCGGACGTACCTTTACCGGCCTTGATAGTAATCAGGATATTTTAGGCCTGGCCGTTTGTTTTTACGTCAGTCTCAAGCACTTACTTGTCAACAAAACATCTCCCAAAAATGACTAAATGTTCTATTAGATGGTGTAAAAACTATAGCGGCGGAAGCAGCACTATTTCTTTTCATTTGTAAGTAATATATTTTATTACATTTAATGTTATTTATCACAAAATTAAAGTAAATGTAAAATAAAATTTCGTATTATTCAAGTATGTTAAATATTGTCGATATATCTATGTATTGTTGACATCTGACAACCATCATAAAATGGCTGGATTATACCGTTCAAAACAAATGACAGAACTGTCGAGTAAGTCCATTTGACATCGACTAGTGCTTGACAATGTCGAAAAATATATCGATATTTGACGAAATAACTAAGCGAATAATGGATGTTATTTGTACAGTACAATAACATAAAATACTTTTATCGCAGTATCCTACAATCTGATGACAATAAATTTATAATAATATTTTTATAATTAAATAAAATCATTATAAATGCAAAAATTATAATTAGTATGTGTACTTAATTTTTATTTTATTTTAACACATAAATTACACAAAATTTTAGATTTCCTAGGGATCCTTCTCGAAAAAGAAAAAAAATTCTTAACAAAAAATTTGAAGTCTATAATAACTATAATTGAGTAAAAAGTTCATAACAATGTCCTGCTTATTTTAGTATAATTAAAATATAAATACCGGAAGCTTACCCCACCTTTATTCTCCCTTTATTTTCTTTGCCTTACAGCTTATTTATGATACGCCTTTTCTTTCCCATTCGAACGTTCTGGGTTTGATTGTCGGCGAAAAATCAAACAATATTTATTATTAATATTTAAAATGTCATTGATATGTGTATTTTATCGACTACGTTCAAGCACTAGCATTGATGAATGATTGAGTGAATTTTGATGTATTGTGTCAATTCTTTGTGTGCGTTATACTTCAATTGGTTGAACGTGTTTTCATGCATTTGTATCTTATGACTGGTCCATTAGGTTATTCGTCCATGGTACCTTTGTTACTTGCAACTTCATATCTAGATGTGTTAGTATTTGTCAAAAAAATATAATTTTATAACTGTTAAAAAAATGAACATTAACGATTTTGTGTTCATTGGATTTATATATTGGTGTTAGAAAACCAAATATATCAATAATCTATACTAATATTGCTAATATTATAAAGCTGAAGAGTTTGTTTGGTTGAACCCGCTAATCTCATGGAACTAGTGGTTCGTTTTGAAAAATTATTTTTGTGTTGTATAGTATGTTTATCAAGGAAGGTTAAAGGCTATATTACATCTCGGTATCAGCGATAGGAGCAGCATCATTGAAAAATATTGCTAAAACGGGAGAAAAATATTTCTTTTGAGAGCTTCCGCAGCGCACGCTGCGTAAACGGTTAAAGTTATGCAAAAATCATATATATGAGAAAACTGTTACTCTTTAAAAGTTCTAAAAAAAGTCCGCGATAGCATATTAAATTTATATTTATCCTTACATAAATAAATAAGTTACTCATCACGAGTATTTAATTTTGAACAAAATTACTCTTGGCATCATTTGTATTCAGCGAATATCTTACGATATATCATAGTTAGTTCAACATAACTCCGCAACAAAATAATGATCACCACCTGCAAGACTGGCAATCGTGGCGGGAAGAACGCCGGTAGCTCTGCGAGGTATTTGGTTTCCTGCCTTTAGAACGCAAGGGAAGCCGCGGGAAAGGCTAATCTGCAATAGTTAGAAGACTTTTATATACATCGTCAATATCACTAATGACTTTTATAGGCAAAATTTTTTTACGTAGGATGACATAAAACATTATTCCATTTTAGGTAATTAGAAAAATTAGAGATCCAATTTTTTTTGAAAATATGATGTAGCCTATGTTAATCGGTAAAAATGTAGCTTTCTAATGTTGATTTTTTTTTTAAATCAGTAATTTTTGAGATTATTTGTCACATACAAAATACAAAACAAATCTTTCCTGTTGATGGTAGTATTATTACTTTATTGAATCAATACATGCGGGGAAGGTGACGGCCCAGATGAGCGGGGGATATTATCCCGCGCGCGGCAACGCACGGCAATGGCGATTCGCGAGAACTCCTGCACGCATTTAATAATCAACTTAAGATCTTAATTTCAAAAAAATCCTTTAAATATGCCAAAATATAACAAGTCCAAGAGACGTAATAACAAACGGGTGAGTAGGACGCCTCCGTTGATCCCTCAACCAGGCCCCAGCTCACCAGACTCTGATGCGCAGATGGATGTATGTAGAGCGTTTACAATATAAATCAATATAATTATGATTGTTTTAATTTATTTTTTATTTAGTGAATATTAAGTAGACTTATTATTCATTTTTATACACGCGTTGATGATGAAAAAATATGTTTGATCAAACACCTTCTTTTCGTTAAAATATTAATTGCGACTTTGTTTGCAGGATGACAATGACATCAGTATGGAAGAATTCGTAACCGGGCTGCAAGAATCAGCCTTGGGTCTCGTTATAGAAAGGGGAGACGTAGATCCGATTTTACAGAAAAAAAAGCAGAATGAAATTGCGAAGGTCTTCTTTTTTATATATTTACTTTGGGTAAATATTTCGGGCCGTAGGGAAACAGGTCGACAGGGTGCGGCCGCTCAAGGAAGCAGTGAGGAAGAATAAAGGAAAACTCTTTCATTAATTGTCTAAGTATTTTCTTTTTTTTTGTGTAATTTTATGTTCAGGGTATTAAATGTCTCATTTCTCAACAACTATATTGTAACAAATACAACTTCCTATTATAAATTTGTAATATTTTGAAAAAAAAAAACAAAATCAATTAGACGGCTTTAATTTTTTAACTCTACTCGTTTTCTAACTGTTCTAAATATATAATACAGAGCCATAATAAAATAAAAAGTGGTCTGGAAATAAACGTAACATGGTTGTTTTTTTCACATACATTTCCCTTTTGTAAAAGCTTATAGTCTAAATAATTAAACTATTTGCTTGTCCACTAAAACTATTCACACGCAAGCGAAATTTCTAGATTAAAGCTTAAGCAGAATAAGCGAATTAATATAATCTAAGTATACTAATTTTGACGTCAATCAATTTCCTTGAACCCATAGAGAAAAGTAATATTATACTTTTAATGCTTGAACCTATTTAATCTTAGCTCTATTTGCTTTGGCCAAGTTGAGGAATAAATCATTTTTCGATATTGCAATATGTCATTGTTGTTATATTTTGTAACATGCCAATCTCTATATAAATAAATGCTATATAGAATTGTTCTTAAAAATAATTATCTATTTATTTAAGAATTAATTGCTTTTCCTTTAGAGTACATTTTTGTAGAATTTAAGCTGAATTACATTTTTTGGATAACGTTAACAATAAAACGAAAATCTAAAATCTGAATTATTTTTAATGGCAAATAAAGACCTTAGATATAATTTATAAAGTATTTGAATACCATATTATGGTAAAATAATATTATACCTTTAATAGAGAGCTCTTGTACCATTTTTTTGCCAACACAACACCAGCGCCATCTGTAAGTATTCACCCTATGGTTTATATTATTCACGCATTTGTATAAATTTATTATTTTTTTGAAATACTTCGTTATTACTTTTTAGTGAACCAGTAATACTGGTTTACTAAAAAGTAATATTAAGAAAGTCTGTTTTTAATATAGGCTATGTTTATTTACATTGGCACTCGGGATGTCCCGGTTTAAATTGTAAGGGTTCGTGTTTTCACATAGAGTAGATAAAATCCTAGAATGTACTCACATAAACATTTAGATGTATTTAATATAATATTTTCTTATATTTAATGTAGGTAATTTAGTAATAAAACTTCAACCTAACATAGAAACTTCTTCAATATTTTATAGAACTTTATATCTATACTAATATTATAAAGCTGAAGAGTTTGTTTGTTTGTATAGTTGGTTGAATGCGCTAATCTCAGAAACTACTGGTCCGAATTGAAAAAATATTTTTGTGTTGCACAGTATTATGTCATTATTCTACGACTAATAGGAGCGGAGCATCAATGAAAAATTATGCAAAAACGGGAGAAAAGTGGTCGTGAGGGGAAGGGAAGCTGGTAGCTCTGTTAAGTATTTAGTTTTCAGCTTTTGAACGTGAGAAAAGCCGCGCAAAATATAATATATAGTAATGCTTTTAAATGAAAAAAAAAAAACAAACGAATGTACGAATTTCATATTTGTGTTTAAGTAATGCCATTTTGGCAGGATGGCAATTTATAGTTCCGATCTCTCCCGACAATAATTATCGAGAATTGCCGAGTGTCAAAGTGAAAATAAATTGTCATTTGTCTAAATATAATGTTAAATATAACCTAAAAAATTTACATTTTGCACGATTTAAGTAACTTGGCCGAAGCTTGGGCTCGTGGAAATTGGGCTCTAGAATAATTTTCGATTTTGTAAATTTCATATTTTGGCTCTGTAACACAGGTCTCAAAGTTCTATGGAAATTGGTTTTCTCCTTTAAACATTTCTAAAAATATTAAGAAACTAAAGTCGAACAAACAATAAGTAGTACTTTAAAAATGAATCTATCGAATGATCTATCGAATAAAAAAAATACATATAAGATATACTACCTACTTAATAATTTGTAAAAAAATTGTTTGATTGAACAAATAATATTTTTTGACGAATAAATGAGAAAATAAATTATTCAGGTTCAAGAAATTTGAAATCATATCATTACATATTTAATGCGTGAAACGAAAGACTGTTTATAAAAATGGCTTTAGACAAAGGACAATAATTATGCACTGCACAGCACAGCCGCGTAGTGCTCTATGTCTCATACTATTTCATATAAAGAATATTTTATTCGACGATACGTTTGGAGCAGTTTGTAGTGACCCTACTTTCTTGCGCCAGCGGTCGCGGCATGTATCAATATACTCTATAGGTGATAGGTCGCGGGCATTCATTTGTTAAACTCAGATATTTTTACTCCAGTAATAGGTGTTTATATTTATAATATGTAGGTATGTATTTAAACTTATATATGTAAGTAGTTTATCAACTATCTGGTGTCCGTAACACAAGCTTCCTTCGTAGCCTACCACTGAACTAGATAGCGCTGTGTGTAATAATGTCCCAACAACATATATATATCCCAACATATTTTGCAGTGCAGTGCGGCGTCGCCCCGTTGCAATTCAGATACGCCTAGTGCGCGCGGACCTTTAATGTTACTTGTTGGCCAATATTCAGACATATTATATGATCTCCAAAATGACACTACTATTATATCTAGGTCATTTTTTTCCATCGTCCTCAAAAGTTACCGCCCAACTGATGAGCAAAGTTTGCCGAGCACTGCCGCGCTAGTGCGTTATACAATACTTACATGTTAGTGCCGTGCCGTATCGCGTCATTCCACTGCAGTGCAGTTACGCCTAGTGCGTGCGTACCTTAGCTTGGTCGATAGTTGTTCAACTGATTAATATTAATTATTTAGTTGATTGTTTGCGAACCCATACACTTCCATAATATCACTTTGGCTCACAAAGTAAGTAAACAGTTATACTAAAAGCTGTGCTAAAAGTTGTAAGTAGTATATAATATATATGCGGTAGACCTAGTGGAACTGGCACATAATAATATTACGTTTCGAAACCATATATTACTTTACTCTATGTTCGAAACTCTTTTCTTGCCTGACGTAAAATAATCATTAGGGTCATAATTAAATACAATTATAAATATATATCTAAATTAGTTTATCTATTAGTAGTTACATTCTCTATCAATTAGCTAATGGCACCTAAAAAAGGAAAAGATATAACAGATGATGATAATTATTGGAAATTGTGCATAGAAGATGCGCCGTTAGATGATGAATCCTGGAAAGTTAAAGTAATAATTATTGAAGCGGCTGGAAGTGACCAAGATCGTATTTACTTGGATAAGTTTGAAACCTGTGCAGCTGAAGAAAGACGATTTGTTATTAAAAATATATGTAAAACTGAAACAATATTCATGATCAATCAACTTGGAGGGGAAAAGAAAGTGAAAGATGATAATCTCCGAGTATTTGAGGAAGGTCAATCGTATTTAAAAGAAAAGAAAGATATTCCACCAGAAATAATGGCTTTAATTATCAAAAAAATAATTTTGAAAATGAAAGATGAGTATATTTTTATTAAAAAACAAAGATTAGAGGTACGCGACGGAATGAAAAAAGAATCAGTTACTATGATAAGCAGATCAGAAGTAAGAGGCACTGTTAATATTAAGTTGCCTGAGTCAGAACCGCCAATACCACAACCACCAACTAAAGGTAAAAAAGGAGAAATTTCGAACGAAGATAAACACTTTGAAATACTCGTAGATGAAAATAAAAAATATAGTACTTTACTCAGAATTAGAGGAGAAGAATGGCGGGATAAAGTATATATCGACGACTTTCCTGTCGATGGTCCTAACTTATATATTGCTGTAACAGGATTTTTACAAACCGGGCTAGCTGGATGCCTTATTAAAATTGGAATACCTCTAACAGCAGTAGTTCAAGTACGAATAGATCCAATAACATTGAAATGTCAGACTGAAATGCTATCAGAAAAATATCTTAAATTTTGGGAAGACTTGCATCAGTCGCGTATTAGCAGAAATTCTGCAGATGATTTTAAGAATACAGCTTTCCTTATTTTTGCACCACCATATTGGAGTAAGGAGAAATTATCGGATGGCCATGAAAAAATATATGATGAGCTATGCTATTTAATGTACGATATACAAGATTTGACCAGACAGCATTCTAACTACCTTAATAATATGGATGTCATTATTGTACCAAAAGAATTGAAAGAAAATTTATATCAACAACTTTATCTGTCGAAGATAGAAGAGCTGCCTCTAGAATCCATTACCATTTACTCAGTTTTGCATGCGATTCTCCAAACAGTGTCTGAACAGAATCTTTCAATTGGAGAAAATAATAGTAGAATGCGTTACTCTACCAGAAATAGCTTAGCACAAGATGCTCCATATGTGGAACAAGATCAACTATATAGTAAATCTGAAGATCTTGTTCATAGTTTGATTAACAATCTTTGTAAAATAGACATTTCCAAAAACAAATATCGTCTAACTTATGGAGAAGAATATGAAAACCATATAAACCCAATTATAATAAATCACGGCTCCTATTGTGAATATAATACCTTTCACTTAAACATAAATTTAAACAATATTGTATATTCTATGCTATTAGACATGCCAATAAATAAAATATGGAAAAATAAAAATAAACCTGTTGGTGAAATTAAGGCTAAAATTAATTTTCATATCAATATGCTTTTATCTTGTTTTGACAGAAATGACATAGAAACAGCTGAATTAAATAGGCTCATACACATTTTAGCTTTTCGTAAAGTATATAATAATAGAAGTTCTCTGAAAAAAAAGCATTTATTGCCATCGTCAATAACAGAATTCAAAAAGAAATACTTGAAACGCAGTGTTATCGCTGAACCTTTAACGAAATCAAGTCGTGATGTATGTGCAAGCTCTAAATCGTCCTCTGTACGTTTGCCAATTAACGAAGTAGAAGAATTCAGTGGATCTTTAATAACTGAACCTTTTGATGAAACATGTAGAATAAGATTACTTCTTGACTGTCCTGATATTAGCGAGTTAGCATCAACTGCCGAAATAATAAGTCAAAAACCTATCAGCCATATGATTGATGATTTTGAGTATTTTGAAGAGTTTGCTGGTATTAATGCCTTTCAAATCCTTCTCGAAGCTTTTAACAAATTTAACTGTGTAGATTATAAATATTGTGAGGTAACTGATTGTTTTATACTTATGTTTTACAATAGTCATGACAAAAATGGAATTACCCGAGAAGAGTGGCGTCGGCATCTTCCAACACCCTTATGTTTACAAGATTTTTTTGATTTTATTTTAGACGAACATTATGATTGGATAAAAAATGAAGAAGACATTTATGACGAAGCAATTAAATTAAAAACACAATCAGAATATAAAGATACAAAAAATCAAGAAACTGGTAAATCATGTGTAAATAATACTGAGATGGAGTTCGAGTTGTTCATGGAGGACTCGCTAAAATATAAGGAAATGAAGGGATATGAAGTGGCTACTCCAGAAACTTATAATACAAAAATATTATCTTCCAAAAAGATAAATTCACCTGTTTCTTATACTGATTTAGATTTAAAAAGTAGCAAAATGGAAAAGTCTCCGGCATTTCCACCACCTGAAACTAATTTCCCTGTAGAAGAAGAAGTGGAAACCACCAGGAAAGAATTTTCTGGTTATGATTTAGGTGACAGAAGAGTTGAAATTTATGGTAAAGATTCAACTTTTTTTTCTGAAGATGGTACACGTGTCTCCACTTTTTATTCCTTATTGATGCCGATGAACTTAGAGTACGTTACACTGAATATTGTTCCTGGTAACAGCCACAATGAATTTTGGGTGCACAAAGCGTTAGGAGAATTTATTGATCCTAATGTAGTTGATGCCTGTGAATCATATAGAGTTAAAACAAAAGATCAATTAATTATATATGTAAAAAAACAATCTTTTCAAGTACCACTTTATTCTGTAATCCCCTCCTCTGGAGAAGCAATACATAAAAATAACATTTGGAAGTCTCCGACTCCAGATTTGGGTAATCCAAGCGCACAGTTATTTGAATCTAAAGCATTCTACTCACTGCTTATTACTTGGCCGACAGGACTTATTACAGAAACTGTCTATAAAAATAATTCTTCAAATATTTCACACATCAAACAATATTATGTTACGAATTTCATTAATCGTACTGAAAACATGCGATGCATCAGTTTAGATGGAGAGACAATCATTTTTAATAGCAACGGTGATATTGAAATATTAAAACCAGATTCATCATATTTTAAAATAACTAAGTATGAAGAAAGAGCTACTACTGAGACGGTTGTAGAAAATACGTACAGTGCCACTAGTTCAGATAAAAGTAAAAAAGGAAAAGGAAAGGACACAGATAAAAGGAAGGAAAACGTTATAAAAACCGCTTCAAAATCACCTAAGAATATTTTAGGTGGTACTGAACGAGTAGATGATACAAAGGCATCTGAATATGAATTACATATTGAAGAATTTGAAATAATAGAAAGTAATGGTTTGAAAGAGAAGTGGATAAATGATAAAATATTTAGCACAGAAAAAATGCTAATTAAAACTGCATCGGATTTTTGTTTGGGAGAAATATATTCGAAACGAATGGACGGAACAAGTACACTATTAAATAAAGATGGTATACTAATTGTAACTTTTCCTAATAATACAAGAATTTCTACACATTTCATAGTAGACAATAACGAAGTATTTCCTAAATGGACAGAAGAAGAAACAGAATATCTATCTCATTTAGATGTTAATCTCGAAGCAGATACAATTAAATCGAAAGACTTTTTACCATCACTTAACAATAGCACATACAGTCACAATTACGAAAACTTGAAATTTAACGACAATGATAGATCTAGAAATGATGGTTACGTTTCAGTGCATTTAATATATGTTATAGAACATCCAAATTTTACCACAATTACCATCAATAAATTCAATGACAAAATTTCTATTGAGTCGCCAAATGAAACTTGTGTCACAATAGATAGTGACAACAATTATGAATTTTCATTAGATAATGCAACATCTGGACATTTTAATGGACAGAACTTAAATATTGATTATGTAGCTTGTGCAGAATGTAATTCATTGAATAATTGTGATGTTAAAATTGCGTCTAATAAAATGAATATTGAGTCCACATTTCAAAAATACTGGCTAAAAATGACGGATTCATTTGGTAAGAATGTCGTTGTTAATGAAGAAGGCAATATCAGTGTTATACAAACATCCGATATATCCAACTTATCCAATAAAATTGAAAATGAAGCTCCGAAAGATAGATCTGATCCTATTATAGCTCATACAATATGTAGAGAAATGTATCAAGCAAAGTCATTGAAATTTTTTGTCCTAAGACGGTAATACATAAGTATTATAACTTGCATAATTAGATATTTTTAGGTAATCTTGAAACCGAACTTTTCTTAAAAAGGCGAAATGTATGTTCAAAAAACTAAACCTTGATGGTTTTTAATAATTAATACTACTTACATACGCGTAAACTATAAAACTTTTAAACTACAGCTATGGAGTGTAGAGGTATAAGGAGTACTGTCACTGTACGAATAAGTGTCCGTAAAAACACGTCTAATAAGGGTGGCGCTGTGGTAGCATAGGATAAATTTTAAAGAAAACGCTAAAAGTAATTAGAATAAGATAGAGATAGATATACATAAGGACTAACCAATATCCGCTTGCTTTTGGCGCACTTTTTGAACAAAATTAATGGTCAGATCACTCTCAAGTCTCATATTAAGGTAAGTAATTATTAAATACTAGCATTTCCAGGGGTTCCGCCCGCGTTCTAAAGACCAGCAACCAAATTCTTAGATTCAGTTTTTTATATACCTACATTTTAACTGTTAGTATGTATTCCTCAGTAATGAGATACTTTCCTACAGCAAATAGTATCCCAAATGTTCACCCAGATAACCAGTCATCATCATACCAAATTTCATCTAAAAGTGTAGAGTGGTTTTCTCGTGATGCGGTCACAGACAGATGGAGACAGACAGACAGACACAAATTCTAAAACGTGTGTTCTCTGTATTGTTAATAATAAGTAGTTCAATTAGATTTTTAAAATATATTTGATGTATATATTCTTCTAAGTTAGAATTTTATTACACATATAGATACTCGGCACACCTCACTCTGTCTCCAACATCTTCGTTCATATCGTTGTATTTCGTACGCCAGCGCCATTCTGGTTTTTTAACTGTTATTTTCCGCTTTCAAATGGACACTTCTTTTACTTGTCTCCCATTAAGACTATACTCCTTTTTACCTTTCACAAGGATAGCTGAGGACCAGAGTCCAGACGTCAGACAACTATCGTAATAATTCCACATGGGTTACACTAAATTGTGAGGATTTTTTTTAATTATAATGTACTACTAGAAAAGAATATATGTAACCTTATTTTCACTCTCTCCCTCACGGTACCATCCGAATTAATTTGGCTTTTTGTCGACATTATAGCAAGTTATACAACCTACTTATAAGAACTTGGAAAGTTGAAACCTGTATACATATTTGGAAAGGTTCTTAAACTACAATTTCACCTATTTTACGAAAATTGTGTTTTCAGAACTTTAAATTAATTGGTTTTTGGTATAACGATGTTTAATTTTATACAATAATCGTTTTTCTTTTCTTTACCAGTGACCTAACATGTTCAGAATTTGTCCATCGATCGATTATAGACGAATATAAGTTATCATGTAAAAGTCGCTCCTGGTGTTCAATAAATGAGTTCGATGCCTTCAGAGATTATCGTAGCCTTTGGTCTATTTTAAATCCTATTTATCTTACAGAAGCGGAGGTAAGATATTAGTATGGTGGTTATTAATTTATTTGTATGTGTAGAACTACTGACGTAAGTATATGTACAGTAATACTATAGGTACGATAGTTAGCTACCGTGTATGTAATATTTTAGAATGTAGGTCATGGCACACTGGGTAATATTTTGATATATATTTTAGAAATGGTTGATGGAGTCAAAACTATCCGACAAACCAAAATATTTGGCCTACAAAGATTTGGAAGTTGATAGTGGAAAAGAATTTTATCATTGGATGCGACCTTACAAAAGATTTACACCTAAACCAATGAAACCTGACTCAGTTTTACCCGAGAGATTACCTAGAGCTTTTATATTGCGGTATAACTATTTTGCACGTAATTTATGATACCTAATAATTTACTTTGCTTGAAATAGCTAATACTAATATGATAAGATACCAACCTATACAGCTATACCCTATCTATTTATTCTATCAGAACTTTAGAGAAACAGTGGCGAGACGAGAAAAAGGATCAATTAAGCGGTGCCAAGGAGCTTATCACTGCCATACTACGATACCGAAATCTTATGGAAGCCAATAGCCAAACTCTTTTAAGTGTGCCTATTCATGATGTTCGAAATGAAAATGAGCGTAAGACGGACGAAATTGTACAAGATATTGCACATAGGTGTGTCCATATCAATTTTCTAATAGTTAAATCCTACTACCTATGACATTAGCCTTAATTTAGAATTTCTGATAGGTACTCAACTACCGACTAGAATCTAGTCACTAGATGGAGAAACGTACTTTTAATGTCATACATTTTTTTATAACAGGGTATATGAAGATATGAAGAATCGTTTGATGGAGGATATTAAAAGCAGAGCTAAAGCAACAATTACCACAAAACCACCACCGCCTCCAAAAGATATTTCAGGGGAAAAAGAATTCGTAGAAGGTGCAGTTTTATTACTACCTACATAAATACTATATGACCACTAGAATATGTAAACCTGGTATAAGCTACTTAGTAAGAATTGATATTATACGATAAATGATTAGGTACTCAACTCAACTCAAAATGATTGGGTAGAAAATGGGCCTAAAGCGGGCACCAGCCTAAAATTAGCACTCATTTAAAAATCATCGCTTTTAAACCCAACGTAACTGTGTAGCATAACATTAGCCATGGTACTATCATGGAGCATACTATAACCAATGGAGCACGCGTTGGCATGTTTTTGTATTAGCACAAAGTCGCTCATTTACGGCGGGGGGAGAGGTAAGCTTCGCCAGCTGTGATTGGATAACGAAGTGACAACCAAGTGATGACTGATTCTCTAGGGATTCCAAAATGGTTACTTTAAAAAATATCGATATCGATAATTGTTTGACTTATTACTACCTAGTGGAAGGTAAAGCATGCGGTGTGAAATATATAGAGCATATTACGCTATGCTTTGTTGGAAAAAATTGTCTCTTTGAAAAGCATTAATCAAAATTTCTTTCTTCTTGCTGTCATCGTTGGAAAATCTGCAAATTTAAATCATACAAAATACATATTTTTAATTATCCCGAGGACCATTTGTCTTTAAATAAATCAATAATAACACCTACAGTAAAATACAAATTCATCTAACCTTGAATTACATCGATATAAATCGTTGCGATGCTGCGACAGCACTATCGAGAAAATAGACAAGACGTCAACATTGACGTCGCACAAGCTTGATTTAGCGTATGCATAGCAAGCGCGGTTGCCCCCGCATGCGCTCTCCATTTACTCCATTTACTATACTATGTAGGTAGGTAGGTACATGGTATGCTAGGCACTTTGCAGTGATATCTCAAAACAAGTTCTTGAAAAAAAACTAATTAGGAAAATTCACCACAGTTTTCAGCAAAGAACAAAACTGAAACCTATGGACTACGCTTTTAAAAATCACAATGTGTTTCACGGCTTATCGAAAAAGGATTTGCACCAGCTAGATTTTCAGTATGCTAAATAAAATTCTGTTAACCATTATTACAATACACCTTTTATATAACATTGGCATATGCGCATGCCACCAGATGGTAATGAGAGGCCAATACTACCCAATAAATCCCAACAAAGCTTAAAGCAGCCCAACAAACCTTCATACTTATAATTTTTGTCTTTAATATGTTATGATCAAGGTTATCCTCAGTAAAAAAATATGTTCATAACGGTAATAACAAATAATATTAGATAATAACTTACTTTACCCAAAGCGCTCAATTTTCCCTTATGCTAGGCCCTCTTCCCCTACGCATTTTTCCTAAGTAATTACTCACACTCACAAGCGGACCACACTACCAAGGGGTTGCTCAACAGTCCTTTCTGCTATCAGTTTTAGAAGTACCTTACTTACCAGGAGCAACCCGAATGACACACCGCCCAACGAAGCGGGCCTTCCTTGAACGTTTCTTGAACTCACGCCCGGCCGGATTGTCGGACGGTAGGTACTGACAAAATCGCAGATACTGAGATGTACAGGATAATATAATAACGTTTCAGAAAATCAAGAATTTAAAATTTATGAAACTGAAGTCGCTGTAGAGATGAGTCCAAATCTTAAGCGATACTGGCGTCGTCGCGAGGAAGAATATAAAGAGGAACAATTTTATAGGTATAAATATTACGGTTCATAAAAATCATCAGCAACTCGTTACGTAGTTAGGTTATTATTATATTATATTATATTCCCAAAAAAATTAAATAAAACTACTTCTATCATTTTAAATAAGTTAGAGGGTTTAAGCATTTCATGCACATTATTTTATTATTTTACACTTTTCTTTTTACTTTTACCTCAGAGACTTTTACCATATAATTTAAACAAATACCTTAGGAGTAGGTAATGTCAGTAATCGCAAAAAAATTACGGACGCGACAATAAAATTCAAGCGCCTCACATCGCTTGATGCAATCGACCCCCTCCTCGCAACGTCGTATTCGTCGCTAGTTATCAATCAAAATTAAATCATTGCACATGCAATGCTTATCTTGGCAATGATTTCACATGTTCAGCTACATTCAAATTGAGCATTTTCTATTAGTAGTTACCTAAATACACAGGTCATCCTATTGGATCCTTGGTCTCCCTGAATGAATACAATGCCCTATATTTTGTCTCTTTATGACCATATCACTGAATTACAATTAAAGGTAGTCTTCATTGTACTTTACAAAAGATACCTACTTATTTCAGGTATCTACTAAGAGAAGATAACGTGCCTCCTTATTTTCAAAATATCCTTGGTGGTGGAATTTGGTCGGAGGTTAACAGAGCTGTTGATGATGCAATAACAAGCGTTGATCATAAAAAGATGAAGTGTCAGTGTGATGCGGAATAGATTAAAAAATATTCTCGGTAGCGTAGTTAACTAACTAAAAGTAGCCACCTAACTTACTGCTGTACCTATTATTTAAAAAATAGTTTTCATGATAAAGGTATTTTTAATATATATTATATATTTAATTTACTTCCCTAAGCTAGGTAGCTTAGTAGCTTAGATGTGCTCTACTCAAATTTATTATCAACATTATTTTCATAGGAGACGGAAAAATATATTTTTTATTATATACTATTTATCTATAAGTAGGTAAATAATTCACGTTGCAAGTTGGTGAAACAAGTTTCAAACAAAATTTTGCAATTTTATTTAGTTTTTGCCATCGTACCTTATTGCTCAACGCACAGCCTCTATACCTCGCTATTTTGCAAGAGTAAGTTCTTAAAACATTAGTTGTAGGGTTTCATTTCAAGAGTGGATAAGGTGCTATAATAAGATGCCTACCTAGTACCTACCTATGTACTTATTTTTCTTTTTTTAATTCATCTATACAAAATCTAACTTACTCGAACCTGTAGTAGGTACGTAACTTCAGAAAAATCTTATTACAGTAAGGGGTTAATATTATCGATAGGTACACAGGCCGAAACTATAGTTTTTTTCGAATTTTTGTCGGTCTGTTGTCTGAATAGATTTTGATGAAATTTAGTACCATGAGAGCTGGTTATCCTGGTCAAGAAATGTACCTTTAGTACCTGTTAAAACGTATCTAAGGGCGAATCTAAGCGGAGCGAGAGTAAGTATGTGTACAGTGTAACGCCGAAACATAAATACAAATAAACGTTATAGTTTTTCGTTTATTTTTATTTATTTTAATTATTAACAGACAGATTATTATTATGATTATCATGTCACCATGAACAACAATCGTTGGATTGTTTCTATTTTTTTTTTGCTGTATAATATGTCACTACACCTCAGAAATATATTGTGATTACATCGACGGCCAAATAATAATAGGTGGCAGGTGATTGGTGTCTCACATAGAGCGGTGTGGCCTCAGACGCCAACTCATATTATCTAGATTGAATGGCGGGAGAAGTGCTAAGCGGCGTAGGCGAATACGTTTGTCAATTTTCCCCACCGCTTTTACCGTTGCTACGCCGGGCCAGTCGCGAAGGAGACCGACGCGCGACGCTATTGGTTCCCGGTGCAGCCAATGTGTGCTCCGAGAGTCGGCCCTCACGAAAGGGATCGAGATTCGAGCCGCTGCCCGGACACTGACACAGTCCGTATCGGGCCCTTGTTAAAGATTGTGTTGTCGACACGATTTGTAGCGGAGTTGTTTGATAACAAATGTCTATAGTCTATTGTGCATGTGCATTGTAATGGAGTGCCGCGGTAGAGTCTCTTAACACTACGTCTTCCTCTTCACGTGAGTATTTAGCTCCTAATAATTAACGTTTACGCAAATCCCTAAAAGATGGCGCTAGCAGGCGCGATATCACAACAAGATGTGTCATTGAACCAGTAAATATTTATGATTGCAAAGTCTGACATCTTATCGGATGCACGAGAATTTTTTCTCGAACATCTAAACACACTGCTCCAGTGACTTAAAGGCGAAGTTTAAAGATATTGTAGTAGTTTAATACGAAGCCTTATATTCCTCGGAACACTTCTAAAAGAAACTTGATACTAGACCTACTATAAGCTCAGCACTCTATTACAAGATATAAAATACTGCTCTAGTAGAGTCAGTTGACAAAAACTTGTAAATAGTCTTGTAACCGACTTTATTTCTGTAAGCATAAGATTGAATATTGCTATCTCCACATTCGGTGTGTAACTCGTCACCAAGTGAGGTCTAATGACCCTGACCTACGGGCAACGCTTGCATGTCGCGTAGGTACTGTTGTGACTCGTACCCGAAATTATCGAAAGAATGACGTCGCTGCTCGCTACTTACCGAGTTTAACTTCCATAATATTGTTTTAATATCTGAAAAATAAAAATTAGGAAAACTGCAATATTGTACATTAACCCTAAGCATCAGGAAGCATCTAATGATTGCTCTTTTATAAAGCAATCTTAGTGAACACAAAGAACACACATAGGTACCTCTCTTTTATTTACTCAATCATGAATTTACCATCTTATATCTAAATCCGTAAGTGCCGTAATCCGTAAATATCATAAAATATAAATTTTTCACTCAACTTGCATTATTGATACTTTGGAATTTTAATATTAAGTATAAGGATTTTTTTATTATAAAAATGAATCCCTATTTCCCTTTGTCACAACTTACAGCATCACGCGTGAACGACTAGACTGATTTTGTTTATTTTTTTGTTCATTATTATTGTTCCTGGAAATTAAAAAAAAGAAAACTTGTCATGGTCCGGGCAATGACGAAGAAATCGGCAAAAACATTATACCGGGCGGTGCGAAGTAATTAATACCTACATTAAAAATCATCATACAAGTACACCTGTATGGGACAAACCCGAGTAAAGCCGGCCTGCTAGTTTTTACTTTTTGATAACAAAAAAAAGCCTTAAAATGCTTAAAATTTTACATCAAATAGGTTTCATTAGGGGCCATTCATTTATTGCGTAAGACTATTTTCGCTAGTTTTTGACCCTCTCCCCCCCCTATTATAAGAAAAAATAAGAATAGGCTGACCGCCTCCCCCCCTGATTAATATTTATTACATAAGAGTCTAAGAGAAACATAAATACACGTTTGGTTTATTTTGATGTTTATTTTTCAAAGTAACAATTTTTTGAAATGTTTATTTGTAATTTTAAAGGTACAGTACCTTTCGCTCGGTTGCCCGCGCTTTTTCAAAGTATAATTTTAACTTTGCGCATTTTTTGATCTTATGTAAGAACTATCGAGACTTCCTCCCACCCCCTTGTAAGAATACATAAGACATAGTCGACCCCCCTCCCCCCTAAATTGTCTTACGTAATAAATGAATGGCCCCTTAGTGTTTTCGTTCGGTCAAAATTAACCAAGTTATTGGCTTTAAGTTTCATAAATCAACGCAAATAAAATATAGAAGAAAGATGAGCGATTTTTTTTATTTCTTAAAAATCTTATCTTTAGTTTTAGAAAAAGGTACCTACAGTTTTTCTTTTAATTGCTTTTAAAAAAATATAACATAATATTTTAGATAAGTTTGTATAAAACACCTGCCGAAATATATCAGGTAGGTACCTAAATTTTTCATAAATTTTTAAGTATTGTTTCAATGTGAAAATTTCAAATTGTTATAGGTACCTACTCTTTGACTGTGACTCTGACTCTGTCGACTGTTCTTGTCTTGACTCTTAGAAACAAGAACAGTCGACAGAATTTGACGATCATTAGCATCAAATCACTATATTTAGTTATTTTATGTCGGTACTATACCTATTCTTATTTGAAATAAATAGGTGTGAACAGTTATTTTATTTATTTCATTGATATTTGATCACATAATGCCTATATCTATCTTTTTAAAATCTGACTAGAATTCTTAATAATCTTATCAGATACGAGTAGATACCTCGATAGTTGCATGAAAAAATTTATAGCTTTTTACAAAATTGTTTAAATGGAGTAGAATACATGGTTACTTCCATTTAGCATTGAGCTAGATTCAAATTTCCTTTTTTTGCATATAATGAGATTATTTTGAGATTCAAATAAGCAATACTATCTATACTCACTTTCGAATATGAAAAAACAGGGAATTAAGTAGCTTAACTCTGCTTTATTTCTGCTTAGTAAAAAATACAGGAAGGCACAAGCCTCAACTTAACATCCCTCAATATGACTAATATTTTAGCCGATTCTTAATAAGTAGGAGGTAATATACTTCGGAATATTTTTGTATGTGAATTGCACTCCTGTTTCAAAAGTTTGGCAATACTTAACACCTAAATGTGATAGTAGGTACACCTATAAATGTATTACAATCTGAAAATACATAATATCTACATTTTTTATGTAATTTAGACAGACATTATTATTAGTCAGACAGTGAGCTTCTACATTATTTATATTCTATGTTCCTAAATAAACGTGAAATTATTATTTATATTTTTATACCTTTAGTTAGTTTCTAACACAAAATGGTTCTTGTTTATACCTAGATGTGTAGGCTAAACGTTATCATCCCTTTTTTTTTAAAAATATTGAAATGTAGAGGCCATCTACCTATTGAATATACCAATGAGATAAAAGCCGACTGCGAATTAAGAAACCAGTAGGTATGTATAATTCAGTTCGTATCTTAAGTGAAGAGTCGTTCTCACTAGTTGGTTATACATGCTTTATGTAATACGATATGTCAGTTCTTGGCTTAGTCAGACACGGACCACGGTGTGATATCTTAATTGATAAACTACATTTTATAAAATAATCCAATTGATTTGATGAATAAAGCTATATTTCTAACTAGCGAATCGCTTTGCTCGGGCTCTACCCTAGAATATTCTTAAAGTTGAAAAACCTTTTTAACTTATATACCGTCCATTGCGTAAGAAAACTATAATAATTATAATGTTTCTCACATATCTTGCTCTTGTCCGTACTCAGACGGTGATCAGTTAGAATATTAAGTTATGTTGATATAATTTTGATTTTTAAAAATAGACGTGGTTTTCTTTATAATCATTTTATTTCCATACTAGTGGTACCCGCGGCTTGGCTCACGCTAAAAGTACAAAAATAAATTTGGATTTATGCTATAATAATTTATACAGAATAACAGCGATTCATACCTCATTTAAAAGTCCTTCCCCTCCCTTCTTTTACGAGTATAACGAGTCCTCTAAGGCTCTATAGAACCAGTTATTGTGTTTTCCTGTGAGAACAAAAGACTTTCCTGTAATAATGGGTTTCCTAAATATTGACTCTAGTAATAATCCATCACTACAAAAAAAATCAAATCTGTTCGGTACCCACTTTTTGCGTAAAACGCGTACATCGATTCGCTATGTTACTTATTCTTATACAAGCTTATGTTTTATAGTAGAGGTAAAATAGGTATTGCGAGCGTAACTTAGGAGATAGATATATGATGTTTTAGACTTTTATGTAAGGATTTGTAATACCTACAATTTCCTACTGCATAGTTTTGATGTATTTCTTAAGATCTAGCCTCCAGCTTTCTAAGGAAGACGCAATAAAATAAATTATTTTGATTTCCTGTTTAATTGAAATATTTTTGCAATAAAAAGTATCCTAAGGCCCGAGTAATAAGTTATCACTACAAAAAATTGGTTAAAATCGGTCCAGTACTTTTTTTGTTAAACGATGACAAACAGACAAAAAAATAAAAACTTTTATTTTGTCTATATTTTTAGAGTTTTGTCTGCATGTGATACTAACCGTAAAAACGTACCTTAGCGTGGGTAAGTTGCTAATCTGTTATTAAATCGTTAGGCATAATTTTCTTCCAATCCTTAAAAAGTAACCACAATTTATAATGTAGGTGTGTAAGTAGCTCTTTATTCGCCTATCGTACATTACTAGTAATACTCTCACAAATTAGGTATAGGTACCTACCTGTAGATTAATTAGATTAGATTAATTTAATAGTTTAAGGCCCAATTTCACCAATGATGTCGTTATCCAAGAATAACTATGCCAGGTATAAAATTATTCGCTGCATTTACTCTCAGAATAACTCGTAGTACGTTTCACCGCTTTGTAAAGACAAAATGTTAATCCTAGACCCTAGTATAACTATTCTTAGATTAATGTTTTTTTTTACCTGTGGCACATTGAATGAGAATTGAATGTAAATGCAGTCAAATTAAATAGACTTGTCATTATCTCAGTACAGTATAGCATAACAGGACATTTTTAATTTAGTCGTCACTTTGAACTTATGTCAATGTGTCAGTGCTATTTTTCAAGTTAATTTCGTTTAGTTTGCTATGTGTTTTTTTTAAAATTATAATAAATTAAATAATAATAAATTTAATGAATAATTAATTTAATTTAATAATAAATTGTATGCTGCTGCTTTAGATAAACGAAATCTAATCATGAAATCCTTTTCATCGTAGTTGCAAAAATGCTCATTTCTTTCTTTAAACCACCTTGGACGATAAAATAGTCTTCATCTTCACTATCACTTTCACTGTCCGATAAAATTCTTCTTGCATTTTAATAATATTTTCTCCTAATTACAATTCAATGTGCAAAAATATGAATCAACAGTTTACTGACATAAAATTTGACACCATTTTGATTTTATCTGAGGAATAAGCCGGTTATTCTTTCAAAATTGGCGGTATAAGAGTTACTCTCGTATAGCTTTGTTATACTCAGGATAAGTAGTTGGTGAAATGAAAGCATGGTTATCTTAGAGTAAATAACAGCTTTATCCTAGGAATAAAAGTTATTCTACTTTGGTGAAATCGGGCCTAAACCTATCATTTTAATGACACAGTGTATCCAAAAAGATAATTGTACCAATATATAGTCTACACTGTAAGAAGTTATTGAGATGTCTAAAACTTAATAGTTACTTACTGAAATATTATTTTATAAGTAGGTAGTTTCTATTAGGTATTGTTAAACGTAGTTGCGTGTTAAAAATAGCTATTACGTTATCGAAGCAAGATTTGATTGTTATATAAGACTGTACTGTACCTATGACAATGATGCCTTGAATCTAAAATAGGTGGCGAAAAAATTATAATCTAAAATCTAAATTTAATTTTGGTTATTTATAGAGTACATACATAGCTATGTATAATTTATTTAGTATAAGAATATCAAGTAGGTATAACAATATCTCGTAAGCTCTTTAGAAAACACTTTTGCTTAGTCTATTTCTATGAAATGTGATATATGAGAACCGTTAAATCGTGAGACATATTTTGATATATGATACTTGGGCACTGCTGTTTCTTCAAATGCTTTGCTAGCTTTATGATTTTCTACCTACCGCTATGCGAACTTTATATTGATAATAATATGCAATAATATAATACACGTACCTATATACTACTTACCTACGTCTAGACTAGATATAGGTACATAATATATTGAATATTACGATCAACTTTTTTATATTACCTACCTACTCAAGTTCTAAATTATTGTAACTTGGCATGCACTTGTACTTATTTAATGTAGTGTAAATGGGTTTTTAAGAGCTACTTAAATATTTTATTTTACAAAAAGTGTTGTTTTAACTTTGAGGTTTTGATATAAATATTGTCGAATTATTTCAGTTAGGTACCTACTTGTTTCCTACGTAATAAAAACTTAGATAGTTCATAGTACTAATCTATAATTTTTTGCAAAACTATTTTTTTTTCTAATCTATAGTAAGTACTAATTATTATTATCGATACAGAGACCAAATGGTGCGGGGTCGGCTTTAATTTTGTATAAAGCGATGGATATACCTTTCAAGTTCTTTCTGAAACCTAAAAACTAATTAGCGAGCAGTAGTAGGTATATCATTTAAAAATAAGTTTTACGATTATTAGTCATAGAAATCTTGTACCCAGGCGCGTCAATCATGCGTTAAAGTTGTAAAGTTTTTCAATTTTTGGACGACGCTTCTCGGACTCTACACTCTTCAGTAACTTTGAGAGCAACGGTGCTCCACAGAGAGTCTTGGAAGTGAAATTACTTTCAGCTGCGTCACTTTTGTTCTAGCCGCTACGATATTGGAAAAAGTTAGTAGGTACCTATTTATGTTTTGAATGACGCTTCTGTAGGTACATTGTACAGTACGCTTTGCTAGCTCTCATTTGGCGTTAGTGGAAACGAGACAGGACAATTTTCTAAATGGAATTTATACCTATTCTTAAAACATTTTTTAATATTATTGTAGGTAGGTACTATGGTAGTGATTTTTGATTATGAACATAAAATGGGGTTTTTAGTCTAGTTATAGATTAACTTAAGGAATCTGTTTTTACGCAAAAACCTTTATTGTTTAGTGGTAGTGCCATGCTTGTTACCTTCGGGTAGCAACCGAATGGGCCGGCACGCCCCGTATAGTTCATTAGTACCACTCTCTCACAGAAGACCGGCGTGAAGTGGCAGCTATGCTGTCGCGTTTCGTCCGGTGAGTGAGAGTCCGGGAGGCCCACTCTCCTTCCCCCCTCCCTCTTCCCTTCATCCTCCGCCTTTGTTCCCCCCTCCCTACTCCATCCCTCCCTTTCCTGAAAGGCCGGCAACGCATCTGCAAGCCAGGCTTGCAGATGTCCATGGGCGGAGGTGATCACTTCCCATCAGGTGAGCCTCCTGCCCGTTTGCCCCCTTTTTACCATAAAAAAAAAAAAAAAAACCGCGAAAGTACATTAAAAGAAAAAGTCCGTTCAACATTTAGGATACCTTTTACTATAGAGAAATCTTTTATCCCCAGTGGAAAACACAATAACTGGTTCTATAGTCCTTACAAATTTACATTGCTAACGCTGATTCAGTTAGTTAGCGTTAAATAAGCACATAATAGAGATAGGTAGTAGGTATCTATGTACCTCAAATCCATATAAAACAAAGTAGTAGCTCTCAAAATTTGCAAAAGCAATTCATATGTATTCTAAACATATCTATCCTTTTTGTGATAAGAAACAGGCACCTAACCTAACTTACTATGAAGAAGGGAAGTAAAGTGGAATAAAGTGATAGTAAAAATAGCGTCATGTGATGTGCTTAATAAGTCATGTATTTATTCCGTACAGTAGTAGGTGCTTAGGTAGGTACATATTTCCTAAAATATTACTGTAACAATATTGGGGAGTAAATGATAGGTATTACGTAGTATAATTTAAACTATTAATTAATACATTAAAGATTTCTATAAGTACCTACTGGATAAATAGTAGGTATTTACCTATTATTATTCGACGTAAACATTTTCAAACATAAATGCAACTTATAACTTAAAATGTATACCTACTCATAACTCTCCTACTTACATACTTACTATACAAGTATATAGAATTTGAGTCAATACAAAAAATACGAAGAATTAGCCACTCTTTCTCGTACAAAGATTTTCTCAGAACATAATCAACGGACAAATTATTATTATTAATAGAGAAGGTCTACATCAATCAAATAATAAATATTTAGTCTTGATACTTATTCAGTTAGTAATTAGTAAGATTTTTCAGGCCATAATGATCACTTTAAAGTTTAAAGAAATGTTTTCAAAATTAAATTATGAAATTAGATTGTATTACATTTTCATTATTTGATTGGGATTAAGTTGTATTTAGATAACAACTAGGTACTCTATTGTATTCATCTGCATTTCTATTTAATTTTACCTTTACAAAGTGAACGTCACACTGATGTCTCAAAGCTCTTTATCTAATGTAGGCTACGTCAGAACAAGCTGACTCAGTTTAAGTCTTGTTCAGTTGCATGTGATACAATGTAAAAATATTAACTAAGTAACTACTTCCATTACGAAAAACTATTTGATATGACGTATCAATAAAAAGATAATCAATAAATGTTATTACAATAATCACTCTCTGAACTTTTAATATAGGCCACAATTCGATTTTTGTACTTGCAAGTTGGAATTACTTAGTATAGTTCTTCTAATCACCAACTTTAACATAACTAATTGTTATAAATATATTATGGGTACCTATAGGTGCAGCTTTGCGTTACACAAACACGCGCGTTCGCGCACCAGCATGTTTTAAATCAAGATAAATTAAATAATTAAATTAATAATTGACACATTACCGATAAAACGTATAAGTTTTATTAAAAGGTAAAATAAAATATCATAAATTCATTAAAAGGTAAAATATTTAAGACAGGAGATCAACTATTAGTACCTAGTACCTACATACTTACTTAGTTTAGACACCCTAAATCAACTAAAACATCTTAATAAGTATAGGCTAACAAATTAATAGACAGGAGGTAGGTACTTAACTCATATATATATTTCATGAAATCCCACCAATTTCATAACACGGAAGCTTAATGCCTATCTAGCTTTTCAACTGAGATTAATAAAAAATAAAGATATTGTGATAGTATAGAGTGCACTTTGGCGATGTCTGAATTAGTAAACTGTAGTTCACTATATGTATTTATCACGTACCTTATGTTAATAAGCAATATACTTATTGTAAAACGGGTGTTCCACATGAAGCGACAGGTAAAAATGTTGATGTTTCCGATTTTAGTGATATTCAATTGAGTTACATTTTAGTGATATTCAATTGAGTTAACATACATCCTCGTCTCAGATATAAAATGTTTTTGCGGTTACGTGTATAGTAAACGAGTTATGGGACATCGAAATTTTGGTTAACTTTCAAGTATGCGCTACTTTAGACCCAAATATCAAGTGTTATCAAGTTGTAATTAAATAAACAAACTAACTAAGCTCTTTAAATAAAGAGAAAAAAAAATACATAAACAAACTAGTGGAATGTATACTTTACTTAATAAGCTTCCGAACTGTATTTTTAAAGTTTTTCTTTATGAAATGTATAACCGCTTCAATATTTTTAATTTTTTTTCTCAAAATAGGTAGTTAGTGTATAGATAATCCTTACTAAGTTTCATAATGGGCCTAGAAGTCGTTTGGGGCTAGACCAGTCACAACGCCGAGCCGCGCCTCGGTTGCGTCCGCCACCCGCTAGAGACAACTTACAGAAACTTTGAATAATTAAGCATACCAACCTATTATTCGCATTTTACCTCTGTTAAGGTTTTCTTCCTTCGAAAACTTTCAGTGCGAGTGGCACTGCAATTTTTAAATGTGAAGTCTGTGCTTTTGGAAAGGACACAAGAATATATATACATATATAGAAAGTATAATATATAGAACCTGGGTACTGGCAGGTTAATTAGTTTAAAATAAAATGATCTTATATTCATACCACTTTAAAATTTATCTAGATTTCTATGCTTTTTCAACCTAAGACATAGTTGTGATGTTTTTCTCCACAATCACTAAAACCTTCTTTTTTACGCACTTAAGTAGGTAAGTACTTACAAGATTGATTTAATTTGATATAGATTTTAGATATTTTTTATTGAATACTTTTTGAGGTTTCCACGAATATTTGACATTGTAATTTGTAAATGAAACGATCTTTTCTAATTTTGACGCGGATTTATTTTGATTTTTGGTTCACGACGCGGACGTTTCGAAGCTTCAACAGTCATGCTCACGTGAGAGAATAAAGCCTCTGACGTCTCAGAGGTTTTCATAGGTAGTACTACCACCAATTTTCAAAAAAAATAACTTAATTTTTGCTAGTAGGTACTTACAACTTACTATAATTATTACATTTTTTTTATAATTATGTTACACACTACACATACATTTACCCTATAACCTTAAATACATGCCTTTATAATTTAAATGTAAATATTTTAGCTTATCACACAAATTAAGCCCCTAACGAGATTCGAAACCGTGACCGCTGGCACAGCAAGAGAATCGAATACCTAAGTAGTATCACTATAAATTGAGTCAAAGGTGTTGTCAAAATACGTAATATAATAAAATATGTAAGCCTTATTCATTTATCAACATTTATTTACTCATCATTCAGTATGTAAGTAGGTACCTATAGGTACAAATTGTCCTTTGTACATTATTTTAAAACATTTAAAATTTGGTACCTACTACCTAATATGAATTCATGAATTGTTCTATATCATTCTGTACATATTATTCCCGAGTTCGAGCTCATACGTCATAACATGATATATGGTAGGTATAATAAATAAGTTAAGAATAAATTCAGTACCTACCTACGTACATATAAAATAAAAATATGTACGAGTAGCTATTGAAATTTAAATAGCTAAAATTATAATAGCTAGTGATACCTATTTGACGACACGTTTGGCTCAGTTGGTAGCCTTCTGCGCCAGCGGTCGCGGGTTTGAGTCCCGCTGGGGGCATTCATTTGATGATCACGAATGTTTGTTCTCCAGTCATGGGTTTTAATATTTATATTATGTATGTATTTAAAAATTTATATGTGTAGTATATTAACTATCTGGTATCCGTAACACAAGCCTCGTAGCTTACCATGGAACTAGATGGCGCTGTTGTAAAAATGTCCCAACATATTTATTTATAACATAGACAAATAGATATATTTGTCTATGTTTTCACTTTTTGTCTTATTTTTTAAACATTTAGATAAAAAATGTTGGAATCCTGATAAATCGTTTTATTCTCAGAACGGCAGTTACGTATGCATTTATTGTTATTTGATTAATTAAAATATTAAAATATGTTTCCGAATATTTAACTGTCTACTTGAATCACTAATACCAACTTACTGCTATTTTGTCGTAACAATATAAAATACTGCTAAACTTCTCACTCAATACAGATTCAATGCCACTCAACAAGCCAAACCAGATAAACAAAGATACAATTAACCCAACTAATAATTCAAAGTCGTGCAAGTGGATAACTCTTCGAAACAAAATATCAAAAACTAACTGCTACGTTCAACACAACATTGTTCGTCCCGAAAACATACACCAAAAACATAGTGTGCACACTCAAAATCTCATTTCGATTTACACTAACACTTATCGCTCGGAATGGGATTATCTAAACAAAGATCATTTGGTGACACAAAATAAGAAACTGACGTCGAGGCGGAGACAATCGCTGACACTTAATACTAAACTCGACCGGTTTCGGTGATTCGCGCCTTTCACGTCAACGTCCGCGAAACGCATCGCAATTATAATAGCTATCCAAATGGTAAGTTTAAGTGGCACCGGGCACGATCCCACGAAAGCTTGGAGTGGAACGTATCCTGGCTACGCGGCGTTGCCAGCTCTATGCCCCCGGGCGCTCGCTAGTGACAGCGGCGTTGCCAAATCGTTCCTCAACAAATATTCCGTGAGTGGCTAGATTTGGGAGGCGAAAGGACGACAGGGTCCCCTTTTACCTGATCTACTATTGTTACCGTGACCGTGCTTTTTATTTAGGACGCCTGTTCTTGCTGTGGTAATACAAGAAATGTGATAATTACATATTTAAAACTGTTCGTAAAATGTTCACTAGTTAGCGTAGAAGTATTATAAATAGGTACATTTAAAACATAAAGGTAGGATAATTATTACAATAATAGTTTTACGAATATTGTTATTAAGTATAACGTATAAAATCAATAAAGTAGGAATTGAAGCTGTTAAAGTGTGTCAACTATATTAAGTATTAGCGGAACCCGCAGCTTTACTCGCATAAAATCTAGGGACGACCCGAGCGAAGCTAGGGTGAATCGCTAGTCAGTAAATGTTAAAAACATTGAATTCAAATTAAAAGTTTTTAACCAAAAGCATATATGAAAGTATATACGGTACTTAAATCAAAATAACAATTTTTATTATTTTGTCTCTCTGTATTTATTCCGGCTAATCTCTGAAACGTCTGGGCCGATTTTGACGGGAATTTCACTCGCCGATAGCTAATGTAATAAGGAGTAACTTAGACTACTTAAATTTTATTAAAAAAATATAAAAACTGTTTAATGTATTTTAACTTACGCTCAGTGAGGCAAGCCGGCCTTTCTAGTTGCCTACGCGTAATGAAACTTAACCGTCTAGGGACACACTCCAGCAAAATCAGAATAAATCGCTAGTAAAGCGAAATCGTATATTTTATCGACAGTTCCACACTCTCAGGCCCAAGGATCATCTCTACATTATTATTTATTAGACATTTTTAGTTAATTACCTGGAACTTTGTGAAATTCAAGTTTCAAAACTTATATTTTATTACATAAAGGAAATTTTTCAATAGGTATTCAAAAATAGAATTTAAAATCAAATTAACTTAGTACTTTGCAGTACAAAGCAAAAAGAGTAAGCAAAGCAGTGAACTGCTTTATTTTTGTTTTCTTATAACTTTTAAATAGTGAGCTTCCATTTATGTAACGCATAGGTTTAGGTATTACTACGCAAAATTTCACATTCCTCTTACTGTATAACATTTTTTGATTGTACGAGTAGGTACGCTTCGCATTATAGGTACATGGAGTAAACCTCTGAGGCTCTAGCCACGGCTAAAAGTGATTGAAGTTGTGTTTAACCAAGTTACCAATTGACCGATGACACAGCACAAATATCAGATAAATAAACACTTCATATTGGTTTTTTCCTTAGATATATTATACCAAATAGACTTAACATTCGGAACAAGAAAGCAATTGGCCAATGAGACAGCATGAGTAGATAAATATATTCTCTCATATTTGTTTTATTAATTTTTCCCTTTAAGATATATTATTTTTCAATAAGACTTAACGCTCGAAACAAAGAACCAATTGACCTATGAGATGAGAGCAAAAGTAGCAGATTAATGAATACTTTTTTGTTTGTTTATTTTCCTTGGATACATCATTTTACTATTTATATGTAAGTATATAAAACAAAGCTGAAGTGTTGGATAGCCTAATTATCGAGGTATGCTATAGGCTACATTAAACACCACATGGTATTATAATAGGTACGTATAATCTAAGAATTATGGTTCTGATCTTCAGAACGGGAGCGAGCCACGGGTAATGCTATTACCTCTTGCAGATACATATAATATGTTGATCAGAGAGTGTAAATGGAAAGTCATACCTACCTGATTTTAAACTAAGGTAAATGAAAAGGAAAGCTCAATATAATGCTCAATGTTTGGTAAACCATAAAATATATCTACTATTCCAAGATCCCACTGCATGATTCTGCAGGTACGCGTTTTTTTGATTAAATTAATTTTAAATGAATGTTGAGGAAGCATTCAATGGATTAGCGACAGGTTGCCAGTAAAAAGTTGGCCGCAATTACCTGTAATTAATTCATGTATAATTCATTTTCTGGTGTAAATTGCAGCTATATGTTTTTTTAATCAATTTTACGTAATTTTAAAGGAAATGATGTAAAGAATAGAAAAAAAAATGGTTGCCAGCTCCCAGTCAGCCGCAACGTTAGGGTTGCCAGGTGTAAACAGGTATATTATTGTTAGTTATTTTCAATCATTTGTTTTTTTAAAAATAAATATTACAAAATTAAGTTTTATATTACCTGTTCACGATAATGCATGGTTGCCAGTTAAAAAATGGCCGCAACCAGAGGTTTCCATGCTTTCTTTTAATCAACGATTATTCCTCCAGGTAAGTGTGAGTGTAAAAGAATGGATTGTTACGTGATGTTAACAAGAGTACAATGTAATGTAGATGTAAATCTAGTATTTTTCTTTCATGAAAATAATTTCGCGTGACAAAAGAACAATTTTTATTGAAAAAGTGGTGTACGAAATCTTTGAAGCACTTCGATGATGCTTTATTTGTTCATTCAATGTTCATGTATTAGGTACATTTTCGTTTTTTTAATGAAGAACTAGTTAATTTCTTTTTATAATAAAATCTTATCAATAATATCGTACTTAAATCGTAATAATTAAATCAAAATAATAAATATTAGTCAATCAGCGTAATGGAATATAAAATAAATATTGAAAAAATGAAAAACATTTTTTTATTATTATAAATGAAACTATCTTTTCGGATTTTGTCGCGGATTTATTATGATTTTTGGTTCAAAACAAAAATCATAATAAATCCGCGACAAAATCCGAAAAGAAAGTTTCATTTGTAATGTCAAACATTCGCGTAAACCTAAGAAAACAATTTTTTATACAAATTATGTACCTACTACATAATTTACTTATTCTAAATCTTACAATTGTACAAATATTAACAATATAATATTATATTTAACATAGTTTTGCCCAATAGTTTTCCTTTTATGAACATTTTTGTTTGTTTACGTGGATGATGTAATTTTAGAATGTGTACTTTTATATGAGTTTTTATTTAAGTTGTTTATATATTATTATTATTCCGTTCCCGTTTCTTGGGATTTATATTGTTTAAGGCACGCGGCACGATTTGTAGATACTATGTATTTAATATATGACAATTAAAAGCAACAAAATGTTATAGTTTACTTGATGTAATCTAGAAAAATCCTACTGTTGTTTACAGAACAACCTATTACAGACACTGAAATGTAAAAAATAAAATAAGTAAACTACGTTTCCAAAACCGACTTCCAAAACTAAAATGTTTAAAATAAATTAATAAAGATTAAATTTCATACACATCTTATGCAAACCTTTAATATTAATAAATTACTTTTATTTGTATGTGCTACCTATTGATAGATTTGAAGTCGGTGCCAAGCCCTAAACAAAATAAAACTTAATATTATAAACAGCTTACTTGCTGTAATGAAATACCTACACTAAAGATCAACCTACATAAATAAAGAACAATGTTCAATGTTCTAGTTCAGTACAGAAAATTAAGGAAAAATATTAAATATTTGAACAATTGTAAGATTTAAAATGAGTAAATTATGTAGCAGGTAAAGAAAATTTTTTTTTAGTTTTTAAATATTTATTTTATGTTCCATTACGCTGATTGACTAATATTTATTATTTTGATTTAATTATTACGATTTAAGTACGATATTATTGATAAGATTTTATTATAAAAAGAAATTAACTAGTTCTTCATTAAAAAAAAACGAAAATGTACCTAATACATGAACATTGAATGAACAAATAAAGCATCATCGAAGTGCTTCAAAGATTTCGTACACCACTTTTTCAATAAAAATTGTTCTTTTGTCACGCGAAATTATTTTCATGAAAGAAAAATACTAGATTTACATCTACATTACATTGTACTCTTGTTAACATCACGTAACAATCCATTCTTTTACACTCACACTTACCTGGAGGAATAATCGTTGATTAAAAGAAAGCATGGAAACCTCTGGTTGCGGCCATTTTTTAACTGGCAACCATGCATTATCGTGAACAGGTAATATAAAACTTAATTTTGTAATATTTATTTTTAAAAAAACAAATGATTGTAAATAACTAACAATAATATACCTGTTTACACCTGGCAACCCTAACGTTGCGGCTGACTGGGAGCTGGCAACCATTTTTTTTTCTATTCTTTACATCATTTCCTTTAAAATTACGTAAAATTGATTAAAAAAACATATAGCTGCAATTTACACCAGAAAATGAATTATACATGAATTAATTACAGGTAATTGCGGCCAACTTTTTACTGGCAACCTGTCGCTAATCCATTGAATGCTTCCTCAACATTCATTTAAAATTAATTTGATCAAAAAAACGCGTACCTGCAGAATCATGCAGTGGGATCTTAGACCATACGTTGATATAGCATTATTTTTTATGCAACTAAAGAAAACAACGTGTTTTTACATATCTACAGAATAAGGATATATTATAGGTCCATAAATATTACCTATATTATACCTATGTAACCTATTATAAATATGTAATATGTATGTAGGTACCAGGGTTAATTCATCGATATTGTATCGATTTGTGTCGGTATTGTCAATGAAAACGATTAATATTAAAATCATTCATAATCACAATATCGATGATAACTATGTCCAGACTACCGGCCCAGGTACATTTGTAGATAGTACCTACTAGTAACTAGAGCATATTATGGTATCTTAGGTACTACTCGTAATGAAAGTGAACTTTTAAATTTTACTGAGATATCACAACTGGAAACCACATCTACTTCCAAATCAATTCAATTAGCAAAAATTGTACAGAATGCATATAATGTCTAATAAAAGTTTTTAATATAAGTACCTAAATAAAAGGAATTATATTTAAAGCTTCGTATCCGAGGGCGTATTTAAATGTTGGCTCTATATGGGCGTGTATTTTCCGCTTTATTACGATCTTTAAATTAAGTTAGTAGGTTAAGTTAAATAACACTGGTTTTATTTATGGAAATACGGTTCTATAAATTTCTATTAAATATTTATATTTAAATATATGTACCTACCTATGCAACTCTTTACGCTAACTATGTATTTAATTTTGTAGATATTTATGCACAAAAGACACACACAAGTAAGAGCCCAGATTAAACTAAACAACATTGGTGTGTGCTGCACTAATGGGGAGTTAAAGCGGCTCTTAATCGCTCTAGGCATTTCTGGCATCTCCCCTTGAATTTGCGTCAATATTAAACCCTTTGTCAATATGATTTAATATTATGTAGGAACAATTACTCTTGTTTCCTAATTAAAATGAAACTAATTTAGGAAACGCGTTTATTTCTGTAGATTTCTAAGCACATAATGGGACTCACACTTCTTATATTTGCCGTAGTTATATTGTCTATATAAAATGACTAACGTCTCACTCTTCTAAAACCTTTAGTTTTAATATTCGACCTTGGTATACATAGCTATAGATTTTACAAAAAACATTAAATTATTAAAAGTAGGTATATTATATACCTACTAGCAGTACCCGCAGCTTTGCTCGCGTTCATTTTTTAATCGCTACTAAACTTCATTCGATCACTCGCTGGGTTGTACTGTAGATTGCCTGAAAATTTCTTCAAAATTACTCCAGCTATTTCAGAAGCAGAACCCATCTTTAATATACTCCCCTCTCCCGCTCATGCAACCCCTCCCTCTCCCTATTGCCTGCTATGCTGCGCTCTATCTATCTATTAGTATTTTGTTTAGATTGATATTTTCAAATTCGTAATAATTTTTAAATAAAGTGTCCCATTTGTATAATTCTAAAAGTTATCTATCTACCAACTATTAACTAACTCCCTGCCAAATTTAAAATTTGTAGCACAAAAATGAAGGAATTTTGTAAAAACTTATGTATACATACATATATTACCTTCAATTTAAAGTTCGTAGCTGAAAAAGATGAATGACTTTCATACAAACTTGCTACAGCCCTAAGACTTCCTCAACTCGGTCCTGTCATAAAATTTGTTCCTGCTAAATTTAAAGTTTGTAGCACAAAAGATGAAAGACTAATACTAACATACTAACTAATAAGAGCTTAGCTTAGCTTAGAGCTCCTTAATCCGACCCTGTCAAAAACCGTTTCAGCGGACTTTTACTAACTCTTAACTACCTTCCTGCCAAAGTTAAAGTTTGTAGCACAAGAAATGAAGGACTTTCATGATACAAACTCACAGTACAAACCAACAGTTCCTGAGAGTAGCGCGTTCAACCAAACAAACTCTTCAGCTTTTAAATAATATTATAGTATAGTCTGTGGTATAGATTGATATGTAAAATTCGACACACAAGTAATATATAGCATTTTTGTTTTTATATATATACAGATAATAGATTTTTTATCTGGTACTTTGAGAACAAAACAACTACTTAGGTACGAAGTAGGTACCTACGGGCTACGAGTATTAGGTACTAATCCATATTTGTACAGCACGTAATATCTAATTAATTAAGATCCTCATAGATATTTCGAAATTAAAAATACCTATACTAAAATTACAAGTATTATATACTATGGGTATGGCTTCTTTGCCTTATTTAAAAAGAAATGAGTAAACAAAAGAAAACTTGGTCAATGTCCAATAAAAAGTTCAGGATGAAAGTTTCAAAGTCGAGCAAGCTCGGTCATTGTCCCTGTACGTCATTTTACGAACATAACTCACCTTTCGTAACATCGCTGGCGTCGCGTCGTCGGCGTGACAACGCGCAGGGCCGCGCACCCCACCTAGTCCTGCCACCCTACGATCGATGCAGCCGCGTCTCTACTGCCCCGGCAAAGTGATCTCGATAGCGAGATGATTTCATTGAATATTATTATCCTTTTAAAAAGCTAGTGCGTTAATCTAAATAGCACTTATTAGGTACCTACTTGTTATGAATATATTTTTAATGACCTTTACTTAAAAGAAAATAAATTGATACAAAAAATGTAGGTATATAATTTACGATGACATTATGTTACAATAATTAATAAAATTACTTGGGTCATTTTTTTTCATTAATTACTGCAAGTTCACTGAAGGTTACATTGATCTTCTTAAGGTATTTTGAGGAATAGGTATATCTCTATTTTAATTTAATGGGTAATAGGTTACCTATGTCATAAAAAGTCGAAATCTGTTGACAAGAATAAAAATCGGAAGGCAGCACGTACACGGTACCTACTCGTAATTTCACGCGTTAGTTGCATATTATGTGGAATGCTCATTTTTCTTTTCTTTGGGAATTGACTGCACAACTATCTAGACAGTCATTTGAACCTATTTATCTCTCTCATATACCTATTTAGTATTTATAGGCAAAAGGCATAGACAGGCCAAAATATGTAAATTAGGTATTGTTAGTTCTTTTTAGCTATATCATAATAAGTCTAATCTGCATACCTACTGCTACAATAACTCAATATTTACATATTTAAATCTGTTCTCAATATTAAAAAAACTGAAGAGTTTGTTTTGTTTGTAAATGTACTTGGTTGCACGCGCTTATCTCAGAAATAAAACAACGAAAGTGGTGTACCTACCTATTAAAAATTATGTAAAATATAAGAACTTAGGTTCCCGTATTTCGAACGCGGTTCCTGCCGCGTGAAATGCTAATTTTCGCTGGTTTGTCCTTGGATAAAACTTATATTTTATGGATCGGGTTTTTATTGAAACGTATGGCACGTTTCGGAATAAAAAATTCTATTCTATAGGAAATTAGTCTGCTGCACCTACCATAGTAGTGCAATTCTATAACAAAGTTTATAACTGTACGGCCAATGTTAAGAATAAGTAGTATTATTTTTATGGTTTAATTTGATTAAAATTGACACACAAAATTTACAGCGAGAAGTGTAACAGCGTCATTATCTTAAACCCGCTTAACGATTTCTTCCTATGCTGCGTATTTGAAGACGTTGCGACCTTAAACGTCTAGGTCGTGTTTAGTTGTTTAATAAATCTTTAATGTGATATACCTATCTTAATATCTTAATGTACCTTAGCTTGTAAATATTTATATTTAAAAATATAATATAAATATATCTTTTTTATCCTTTTGTTCAGTGGCGGATTTGCAGTTTTGGCCGCCCTAGGCCCCAAGCCATCACCCGCCCCTTTCTCAGCATCCACCATATAGACTTCTTTCTTCTTCTTTAAGTGCCTCTCCATTACTGAAGATCGGCAGTCATCCTTCTAAATTCTTCTTTGTTCAGGGCTAGCCTGAACAGATCTTCAACTTTATTTATCCCGGTCCATTTCCCGATGTTGCAGAGCCAGGACATCTTCCTTCTTCCCTCTTACCTGCCACTTTGCCCATCAATATAGTCTGCAGCAGTTGGTAACGTTCATGCCTTAGCACGTGTCCTAGGTACGCAACTTTTCTCTGTTTGATGGTTTTGACAAGTAGGGGTCTATGCCGTTTCATCTGCCTGAGGACCTCAATGTTGGTAACTTTATCTGTCCAACTTATTCGGAGCATACGGCGATACATCCACATTTCAAATGCCTCTAATTTCTTACGGAGATCTTCTTTAATAGTCCATGATTCGCATCCGTAAAGTATGATAGGCACGTAGTTCGTAGTTCGATAGATAGTCTTCTTGTAGTAAGGTCTTTGTTCATCCTTATGAAAGAGGCTCTTGCAATTTCAATTCGTACTCGTATGTCCGTGTCACTCTTCCAAGAATCAGTTACCCAGGATCCAAGATACTGGTATTTTTGAACCTGCTCGATACTAACCTGTCCTATACATACATTGCACTGCTTTGGCACTCTCGACATTACCATGAATTTGGTCTTATAAGACACATTAATATTAAGTCCTGCACTTTTGCTGCACTCGAATATGCGCTCTAGTATTTTTCAAGACCTTGTTTTGAAGATGCAATAAGGATATAGATAATATAGACTTCATAATGAAATTACTTTATTGCCAACTATACAATTACTTTATTGCCAGCCAAAGCAAAATAATCTTAATACAATTTAATTAATGTATCAATTTGTAAATATACTCAAAATATCTGTTCGAAAGTTCATTCAAAGGCAGGATAAAACTGTCCTTCTTGGCTGGCACCGACTCCAGCAATAACAAAGTATTTTTTTTTTCTTTATAGTTTCGATTTGTAACGTTTTGTTTAGTTGAATTTTTATCAAAGAGTGTTTTGTAGTTTTTTGTAATTTATTTTTTCATTACATTAATTTACTACTAAATTGGGACTAAGTAGATATTGGCTGATTTCAAAATATGTAATCGGCAGTATACGGCGTGTTGAAGAACTGTAGTGCACAATAATTTCAATATCCTGCATAAAAATCAATGATTTTTAAGAAAGTCGAGATCCTAAGCATGGATTCTAAGTCATTAACTTATCCAACTACGCAGGAGACAGTATTAAGTTAGTATGTATACGCTAGCGCAAAAGCACACTTAATTCATTTCTCTGAAATAGGATGAAAATGACTGAGAATTTCTCGTTATTTAACCAAACACCTAACTTGCCCGACTTTAGACTCGAACTCAGTACTACCGGATCTGCAGCCATATATGCTAAACCAATAAGGTTAACAAAATTATAAAAAGACGAAGGAAAAAATATATAAAAAAAAAAGTTATTATGTTACATTTTTTTCCCTAAACAATTAACAACAAATGATTTTAATTTCAGCTGTTAACCGTGATTTACAAGCTTCTTATTTACAACAAAACAAAATATTCGGGATAAAAAAATCAATTGTTTTTTGCTGAATAAAATTTGGTACTCAGCAAAGACTTGGTCTACAGTCGAAAAGGCTACCAACTTTTAATACGATGAAATTTTCATAGTAGGTACGATACTTAAGTTGATGAGTACTGTGGTTCTTCAACGCGCTGTCTTGTTGAATGTATAATTCGTGTCATATAAAAAGAATGCTGGCTGTCAAGTTGCGCAGAGGCGATTTATCGGCCAATTTGGTGGTAAGACGCGGGGCGCGGGACGTCAAGGCACGCGCCGCATGCTTTCCGGCTCGCTATTGGTTCGTCAGTTCAAAATACCATCGAGCACACAAAAGTTATTAATTACGAAATGATTTAATATAAAAAATAGAGAAAAAATCTTTTTGACGTATTATTGTTATTATTGTTTTATAAAGAGAGATTCTGATAACAATGCAGTTAATAATTTTAAAAAATATATTAAATTAATTAATTATATTTTTTGTAAATAAATTAAACATTCTACACTGAATCAAACATATTTTATTATTTAAAAGACACTCTATCAAATATATTTTTCAATGTACCTGCCAATAACCAATATACGTCGCGAGCGAAAGGCTAGTTCAAAAATAAAAGAATACGCTAAGTAATTTCGTATGCGAATGTACCCATGCGCAAACACACCCCCCACCACTTTCCTCCAGCGTTCTTTTTACGTGACGCGAACTGTATATTTTGAAAGCAGCCAATATCTACTCAAAGTCACTTTAGTAGTAAATTAATGTAATTAAAATAAAAAAATTGAGCCATATTTAGCTTAGGAACATACATGCCCATTCATTAATACAAGCATAGGACTACTCGCATCTTAGATTTGACGGTACATTTGTTTGTATACGGAATAATACGCAACTACCATAAGAAAGTCTCTACGCGTCTCTTGAGTGCCCGAACAAAGAGTAAGTCTGGAACTGCACGCATGTGTAGTTCGCGCACTAGCTCTATCTGTCTTACTCTCATGCAAAAGCCGAGGAAAGAAATTGATGAACCCTGGCGAATCTAATCAGGATAATCGGATATTTTAATTAAATTTTTGCATTTTTAGTGGTGCGTAGTTATTTGATGTGTGTTCGTGATAATTAAGTATGCAGGGAGATAATGAAATGTCCCAGTCACATAAATATATTATATTGCCTATATTATTCACTTAACAGACGAAATAATGAGACAAAGTATATAAATATAATAATAATAGCGTATCGGTAGGCGGTTACGGAGCAACTGCCGTTCGAGCTTCGAGGCGCTATATGCTTGCTATCGTAAGAATGTGCGCGTCAGCACTGCCACTACACTATTCCCCCCTATTTTAAAAAAAGAATCATATATAAACGCCTCCCGATTTACAACATTTAAATTTAAATATCATTAAATAATAATTATTACATACATATGGTTAATAGTTACTGCAAACATACGGTTAGAAAGAATTCGTTGATTCAGCATTACAGGCTTACAATAACAACTTAGGTGTTCGATTACAATGTTCTTTGTTTCGCAATGCGCTTTGAATTTATTTTACAATTTATGTTATGAATAGTTTTTATTATTATTATTTTAATTAAATTTATAGTAAATTAACAATACCATAAAATTATACATAATATTACCAGTATGTTAGCATTTAATTAAGTATTAAATGTTTTACCAATTGATTATTACATATTTTCCTATATAAAAAATGAATAATAGACTGCAAAACACAACAAAGTAACGGTTGTCTATTTCTATACACAATTATAGCTAGTACTAAATAATTTTACACTGATAAAATATTAAGATATATACGTAACTCTACACAGAGATTGATGATCAGAATACCACTTTATGTTGAGATTGTACAGGTAGTGTCAGTTATCTGTCTTTGAGAGGTGTGCAAAGTTTGAATTAAGTCTGATCGTTCAAAGTAGGGCAAAATCGAGCCCAAAGGAGTCTGTTACAAACAAACACGCAAACATACAGGTGAAACTAATAAAATCGTGTTAAAAACATATAAGAATATTTAAGGATGCGGTATAGATTGCAGCATGCAGTGCAAACTCCTTTGTTGTTTGGTTTGTTCCTTATTTATCTTGGTAAATTATGGGAAGCATTAACGGATACCACCTGTAGAAAGAACGACAGACCGAAGAACAGAATAAAATCCAAGCACCCATCTTCCGTCATAATTACGATAAATTTAAAAACAACTTTGACTATGCCAGTGGTTCACGTCTGATATTTTCATGTACGAATCATTTCTCACATTATTACCACCCGCCCAAGATAACACCTCCCCACCCCTCCCTCTTTTGTGTCCAAGGGAGGCCCTTATACCTCTTTATAATTATAATCCAAGCTTTAATCTTCTACTAACATTTAATATTTATCTATCATTATAATTAGGTAATATTATCTGCGAAATTTTCCAACAAGTCATTTCTATTTCCTGAGGGGTGTTTATTCACTGGAACATTAAGACTTGATTACCAATCTAAAGATAAGATGTGTAACATACATAGTACTGTGTTGTTATAAAAGAAGTGAAATTAATTGTAGGTAGATTATAGGTAATTACCTAAATTCCGATGCTTAAGTTTAGCTTAACCTGTTTATCAACACTAAAAACAAATGAAATACTTTACTCTACATTATATTACAAATATATATTATACCATTTGTTTAACAAAAAGGTATTGTAACATTATTTTTTATACTACATTAAGTACTAATACTAGCGTCTAGCACATACTACACTATAATTTTTTTTATTTCGCTTGGGGCTAAGGAAGGTATAAATATACCTTCCTTTTTCAGTATCTCAAGATTTCAAAATTGTATTCCTAAAAACAAAATATGTATGGATAATAACAATCCTATCTCTTAAGTTGGGACAAACAGACCATTTAATACAGTAGTGACTAGTGTAGATGTTCATCTCGGACGAAGTAGGTACAAAACTTTAACATAACTATAAGAAGATTAATGTTCGTTTTTGGTATTATTTTATACGTGAAACTGTACCTACGACTTACAAATCTATGAATAATTTCATACTGTATGTTACTGATAAACTTTTAATAAATAGCTTTATTGCACTTTAGTAGGTTTTTTTTGCTACGTATGTACCTACTTACAACTGCATAGATAAATTGGGACCATCGAAACCTGATACCCAATCCTAAAAATCCCGTTTATGTACTACCTTTGTCTTTATAATAATTATTATTACTTTGACGAAAACAGCTGTTGTAGAGTTCATCGGCCGATGGGCTCACACCTACGCAGTAGCGTGAGCGAGAACATGTTAACTTATGCGAGTGTGAAAGAGACAACAAAGGAATAATGTATGAAGGAAGAAACAGAAAAAATCTCCGTTTGGTGTGGAATAATAATGAAAAGGATCTTTTGCGGTATTAGGTTTCCTTAAACTAGCGATATACCAAGCAATGTACAATATTTATTAGACATAACACGAATTAAGCAAATTTAATTTTGGTTTTTATACACCTAATTCCAAATTAAGAAAATCATAATAGTATAGAGAAGTAAAATGTATAATTGATGATATAATCATCAAACAAAACACCAAAACTTGCTTTTATATCTTACTTCTTACTTCTTAGTAACTACTAACTGTCTACATGAAATAGTTTTTGAAACTTAGGTACACCTTACTAACCCCAAGTACAATTAAATCTACTTAGTTGAGTAGGTTAATATTGTACAATTAAATTAAGAAAAAAACTACTTATTAATATTTTTTTTGTTGCAAACCTCGATCAGTTCTTTTAACATTTTGTCGTCTTGTTAGAAGTAGTTCCTGATTATTACCTATTGAATAGACAAGATAATTGTTTAGTTAGTTTACGTAGTGTGACGATATTAAATTGATACTATGGTATTATATACCTAACATGGCTCAAAGAAATGTTCAATTGTAAATTTGACGAGTCGTTTGGCTCAGTTGGTAGTGACTCTACTTTCTGCGCCAGCGGTCGCGGATTTGAGTCCCGTTGGGGACATTCATTTGTTAAGCACGAATGTTTGTACTCCAGTTATGGGTTTTTAAATTTATAATATACCTATATTTAAACTTATATATGTAGTATATCAACTATCTGGTATCCGTAACACAAGCATTTCGCCATCCGAAACTGGATGGCGAAAGAATGTCCCAACATATTTATTAGCACTTATACTACCTTATACCTTCAATGTCATGGATACGGCCTACGGTTATATATTATGTAGACATTAACCAAAACTAAGTAGGTAGTAGGTAGGTAGGTAGCAATTTACCAAATATCATATTTTGTCACTTTTTCTTTTTACGTAGAGTGGGTAGGCACCTACCTACTCATTATATACCTATTTACTATAGGATAATTGATGTTTTTATTAAGTTTCTTAAATGAAATGCTTAGTACCTATTTGCATTTTGCTTTCTTTATTACCTGCGTAGTCTGATTCGACACAACAGTATGAACAGTTCAAATTAATACTGTATTTCTTTCATATACTTAAAGGTACGCCCGCACTAAGCGTAACTGCCCAGTAGCGGAGCGACGCGACGCGGCGCGGCGCGACACTAACACAGGTATGTTCCAAACAAGTGCGACAGTATGCGGCAAATTTTGCTCGTCAATCGTACGGCTACTTTTGAGCATGATGGAAGAAACTGATGTTTTTACCATGGTATTAATCAGATGATGGTAATTTTGGAGGTTAATATAATATAATGGTCATTTATCTCTGGATATCATGTATATAGTATAATCAATTGTGTCTCATCTAACGCCATTTTCAAGAACAACCTTTCGGTATACGCATTAAACACATTATATACTTGAATGACGTCCGGTTTCGCGTCGCTTGTTATCGGCACTCGGCAGCGGCGATACGCGACGCAGCACGAGGCGCCATATTTGGCAAGTTGTTCATCTTTGCCGCGCAGTGCCGCGGGTCGTAGTTATACTGCCACGTAGTGCGTAATATCTCATACTATTTCATACAAATAATATTTGGCCACGCCGCGCCGTGTCGCGTCGCATAGTGACACCTAAGTAACACCTAGTGCGAGCGTACCTTTATATTCATTACTAGCTGTACCTACCCGCGACTTCGCGATTGATATGTCACTAAAACATGCACACCTCTAACTAACTATTGTGCTATTTCCCTTGAGGGATGAAACATTTTACCGCCGTTGAGGTCCTACATACTTATTCACTTTAATATTAAGTTACTAGCCACTACATAAGATTTACAGATTCTACATCACGATAAAACCAGAAACAGATTTTGATGAAATTTGGATGCTAGTGATGTATTATTTTTTTTATTAAAGACCGGATTTCCTCCGACGCGGTGGCGATCGGAGCCCTTGTTTACAGAATTATTGTTTTGACCTTAGAATTTTATATATAACCTGAAAGGTTTGGATTGGTTTAATGATATCTTAAGACATAGGTCGGAAACTTAGGTTTAAATTTCGTCGTATAATTTTTTATAAAATTTATATTGCACATATATTATCCGAGTTATTATTACGAATCTGTTGACACCTCAATGATTACAATCGGTTCACTAGTTTAGGCGCAACGGAGGAACATACAAACTTGCATACATATGTAGACTGCCAAAGCCCTTGTCCTTCCTTTCGGCTTACCCGTAGTCGGTTAAAGCGTGGGAGTGATGTCAGAGTTCCTAAACTCTGCTGTACACATACATATTCCCTTTTTTGGGAAAGCTAAAATAGTTTAAATCGGTTAGAAATGTACGATTATACACACTGAGAAAAAGATTTTCTCCTTCGATTTTCATTTTCATAATGGCGTTTGTGCCAATTTTCATTATGATATTCGTGATTAGGGGGTCAAAATAGGTACGTTATAATACCAAATTTCAGACTAGTAACTATTTACGTATACAACACGTACTTAATCTTTTTATTTTTTAAAATTGTATTTACCTTTGGTATTTACATTATTTTAAATTCCATTAATACAAGTGATGTAGGTACAGAGCATAAAATTTTAGAAATATAAAGTTACCTACTAATAGTTTCTTAAAAGTTTGATGAAGTGAATATAGATGGCACAAATGAGTTTCTTCAAGTCATTCTAAAAATTGCCCAGAGATGGCGTTAACGCTGATTTCAACAGTCATCAACTTTTTACCTTTTACGTCTTATTATGATTATTGTTAAACTCAAAAGTATCTGACAACTACTTTAAAAAAGCATAATAAAACAACCTAAACTACATAATCGTAAATAAGAAGATTATGACAATATAATGATGTTTAATACATATTATTGAAACTTGTAGGTATAATAGTCTTATAGGTATTAAAGAAATCGTAAAAGAAAAACCGTAAAAATGGAAAAAGTATTATAATAAGTATAATTTAAATTTACATGCCAAAATCAATTTAATCTATTTATCTTTTTCCTTTATTAATTATTATAAAAATGTGCGTATCTACTATTTATATATAAAAAAACTAGTATTTTTTGTCTAATTAGGTAATTTAAGTATTTTTTTAGGTAATACCGATATTGAATGTTATGGTTTATGTGATGGTACATACTAGGGATAGGTACCTTCTACTTTCCCCTTCTTGCAATTAAAAAGGGACACAAATACTTATAAGGGTGGTATAAAGAAGCCATTGCACGACAACGAAGAACCCGTATATAAGCAAAATTTTAAGGGCACATTTTCAAAAGTACACGGTATACCGTACACGTACTATATAAATGATGTATATACCTACGTAGGTACATAAAATAAAAACTTTAAAGCAGGTCTATTCAAGTTTTTCAAATTCAATAAAAGTTACAATACAACCACAATAAAATATAAAACAGTACAGTAGGAGATTATGGCGTGTTTCTTTTCATCGGCGTATTCAATTATTACAAAAAAGAAGAGAGGGATAGCAGTATAAGTAATAATAATAATGCAGAAACGCTAATTTCATTCCTCGCGCCCTTTCGCGCCGTTCATGGCAACCGGTTTTGTTTGTGGAACGATCGTAAACTGAACCAACCAATAACGGAGCAGAGCTTGCAGCGGGCGTACCATTGGAGATGCGTGATAGAGAGCGTTGCTTTACGGAGAGGCGAGGGGTAGGGTGCGAAGCGACAGTGGTAGTGCGCACCGCGCGCATTCTCTACAGTCTTATTTCGCCATTCGGAAAGAAGGTTGTTGTTACAATGAGACGGGAACTGGACTGTCGATAAAGTGTGTTTGTATGTCGTTTTCGTCGATAATAAGTGTTGTGTTCACTTTCACCTGTGCGAATGTCTCGATCCTTACCTTTTTGTTTGTTTTTTCTTTTAATTACTGCCGCATGGGTCGGCGCTTACGTTTAAGTTAACCCTTTATTTTGAAACGATGGAACGTTGTTCTTATGGTTTTTACACCAAAAGGTATTTTATGTTATTTTTTACTTTATGATGGCGAGTCAGTTTGGTTGAGTGCGTCGCGTGTGGCTAGATTGTGGGCTGAGGAATTTATTCGTCATCAAAGTGAATCGCGTTTGTTAATTATACCAACATTGGTGGCAAGCTTTAAATGTACAAAAATACAAGTATCGCTATGCGTTTGTTAAAGTGGAATATTTTTTATTAATTTAATTGTGTAATTGGTGGCTATTCTATTCAAGCTATTAAAAAAACCGTTTTGCAAGGGCTTATGGGGTAGACAGTGAGGGGAGTAAGCTCGTATTATTATTATTGAAGCGCTTCGGGGAAAAGCCGACAATACCCGGCCCTCGGAACCGAGGGTCGCCTGTCGAGGGGAGGAGGGGGTAGTGTCTGTCTGCACACATGCAGAACCGGTTCGCTCTCCAACTCCCCTAGTGCGTTGCATAAATCTCTTTCTTTCACCACACGCGGCTGCATATAACCTTCTCGCTCGCACATTTTCATTATTTTTTGCTTCCCCTTGTGAAATAATGCCAGACGGACCGTTTTTATTTAGGTATCTGTCCCTAAATAAGTGCATAACTGTATATTTATAATGGAGATGGTAAGTATACGTATGGCAAAAACATGTGGCATGGGTCTCTTGTTACTAATTATAGTAAATTATGAAAGCACTCTACTAATATTATAATAAAACAATACAACGAAAGTTCATGCATGTAACTCCGTGTGCTTATTGTGTTTAATAATTATTGTTCTTAAACATGATAAAGCCTACTAATTAGTACTTTATTTTATTAAGAATATTGAAAATTAAGCTATAAATAAGGAACGTGTTAACTGTTATATGCTATGATCGGTAAATCGTATATTATTGTATAGTCTAGGGCACGTCACTATCCAGAATATTGCACTTTGTAGTCTATGTAGAACTTACTTCATATAAAATATATAATGTCGTAACTTGCATTAAGCTATTTCAAATATTTAGTTAATAATTTTAAAATTAACGTAAACTAATATAACATTTATTTATGTTATATGATAAAAACAGCGTTGATTTTTTGTTGACTTTGAGTGACAAGTAAATCAAATCATTAAATGACAGTTTTAAAACTGATAGATACTGTTCGTAGTTTGTGCTATTGAGTATTTAGATTACCGATATACTTAGTATTTTACTGACTATTTCTGTGTGGAACAATAAATTAGATATATTAGCTATGTTACCTATGTATTAAATCCTTTAGTTAAATGTTATTTGTGCATTTTTATTTGTGTTACTAAGGAAAGTGAATTAAATTGAGTGGACCAAATTAGTTATTAAAATGAAAATTCGATGATATTTAATAAGAACTTAAGTAAAACATTTAAAATAGCCAAAATATAATTTCATGTAGCACTATTCTTGAGTAATGGCTGACATATCCAGGTACATTACCAACAAGTGGTTATGAAATGATAGAAGTTAGTTAAAAATATTAGATATTCATGTTTACATTTTTTCAATTCACACTGAATGGAACTTTAATTTCATTTCAGGTCAGAGATTTTAGATAATATACAAAAAAAGAAAGAACAAGATAAGGACCAACCACAAAGTCCTAACTTTCCACAGCAATTGGTTAAACCAGTTGATAAACAACATAATTCAGATCAGCAAAATGCTAATGTATCCGTAACACAGCATGTTCCGACACAGCTGCTTTCGCCAACACATGGCTCTAGTTCTCCAGGCCAATCAAAAGAGGACACAAAAGACAAAACTTTAAAAGTCGCTAATTCTACAACTATAACATTAATAGAAAACAGTAATATCAACGGGGAGAAAGATAAAGACAACAATTATCCCAAAAATTATTTCACCTTGGAACCTAAAAATGATAAGAAAGATGATTGTAATAAAAACAGTATTACTATAACTCGAACTTTACCAAAACAGTCTCCAGGAGGTCAAACTGAGAAATCTAAGGCTCCATCAAAATCAACTAAGAGACCTCTTCAATATTTAGAAACCCTTGCAGAAAAAGCAGGTATAACATTTGAAGACAAATACGAAGCTGCCAATACACTTCTTGCATTAGACAAACAAAACAATACGTTTCGCAGATCTGACCTTAAACAACCTAAGACAGAACCAGAAAATCACACACAAAGTGAAGAATTTAGATATAGAAATCAAAAAGAAGAGGATGACAAATTACAAGTAAGACTTATGTAACTATAATTATATAGTTGATAAAATAAAAAATAGGCACTAGAAATACCTACTTAATACAATAGCTCATTAAGAAAATAATTTTACACTAATGTAATAATGCCATGATAAAAAAATATTAAAGTATTTGTATATATTAAAATGGTTATTTCCACCCTATTATCTTACAAAATATATTCTTCTGTATGGTATATAAAATCTGACTTATAGGTAGGAAAAAATCTAAGAAAACTAGGACAAACCTAAGCAAAGTGTGGGTTAAGTAGTATATGATACCTACTTACATCAAAAAATCTATTTTAAAATGTTTGTTTGTCTGTCTTTTTGATTCGGCTAAACTCTAAAACGGCTGGAACGATTTTGATGGGACTTTCATTTGCAGACAGCTTATGTTATAAGGAGGAACTAAGCCTTAGTTATTTTATTAAGCCTTAGTTATTAGAATTTGTATTTTATTAGAAAATTATAAAAACCATTCTATTTATTCTATCTTATTTATAAAATTGTGAAATCATTTGTTCTGATGGCTTGATATAAAATTATTTGCATTTTGACCAGTATATTGTTAAAGTTTAATTGTGTGTGTAAAATTTGTTGTAGATTCAACAACAAATAATACAACAGCAGCAACAACAGCAGTTTCAACATCTACAACAACAGCAGCAGCAGCAACAACAGCAACAGTTACAACAATTACAGCAGCAGCAACAACAGCTGCAACAAATTCAACAACAAGCTTTACAACGTCAGCATCAGGCTATACAGCAACACTTAAAAAATCAACAAGATCAACAAGAATTGGTAAGTCTCTACAAAAATTTAACCTTCAACAGTGACATAATTAATAATTACATAATTGATCCAGCAAGTGAAGCTTGAGAAGTGTCTTCTTTGCTTCTATCTTGCAAAATTTGCTTTCCTGTTTGTTAGTACACCTCTACAAGTCATATATCAAGTATTTACGACTGATCTGGACAAATGACTTTTTATTTATGTTATTACAACTTAACAAATTTTTCTTGCTTAATTTAACAAATTTTTGATTGGAGGGGTACTTGCGCCAAAAAGGTTTGCACCTTGCCCTTTGCGTTGTCCACAACAGAGTTTTCTATTTGAATCTTAGCAAATGGCTTGGAATACATAGTGTTGTTATAAGAATACATAGATATGTAATGCTTATTAAGAACATAATGTTATATTACGTAAAGGAAAGTGATATTGCTATTCAGGAAAATAAGCACTTTGAATCTTTTCGCCACCAACTTCTAAATGATTCTAACGTTAGATCTGATATTTCTGCTAGTTTTTAAAGTAACTCAAAGTTAATAAAAAAGTTTTTAAATTTAGTTACAGAAGCAATTCCAACAACAACAACAACAACAACACCAACAGCAACAGTCACAGCAGCAACAGCAGTCTCAGCAGCAACAACCTAAGACTGAAATCCAACAAATTTCACAGCAGCAAGAATTGCAACAGCAGAAGTTTTTGCAGGTATTTAGTTATTTATTTACTTCTTTCTGTTAGAGATAACACTCATGAACCAACTCATAGATGTAAGATAATTAAATGCATAAAACATAAAATGTCTATGGAGATAAATGGTATAGATAATATTCATTGAAGAAGTTATAAAGATTTAAATTTAAGAGTTATTCGACATGTAATTGACCACCCTATTATTAAATAAATATTTATTTAAACAGGTTGTAAGTAATCAGCCGGTGCATACCCAGCAGTTCAACGTTCCTGGCATTGGAGAAATCAACCTTAGTTTTCTTGCATCGCCACAAAATAACGTCAACCTTCTATTTGACAAGAATCAGAAGACCGGCATGAGTGGTGAAATAAAACAACAACAAGTATGTATAAAATTAATTTTTTTCAACTTTAGTTTTATAAAAAACAACAACAACAAAAACATTGATTATTATTTATTATAAATTAAGTATAACTTTAATTTTATAACAGTTAGTTGACGGTCAGTCTCAAGTGGTCCAGCAACAGATCAGTATGTCTCAACATGAACCATCTCAACAACACCACCAGACCGTGACCGTCGTGTCTTCTATGCCGAGCAGTATGGCGACTCATCAGGTATGTATATTTACTTATAAGTAAAAATGCTTTCTTAATTTGGTATTTCATACAACACGGCTAAATCAGTACAGTAGTAAACATAGAAAGTATCTTTTCGGATTTTCGTATACTAGAAAGTTCTTTGTATATGCAGATAAAGAAATGATAAAAAAGACTAAATAAATGCGAAGAAATGAAGAAAAGTGAAGTTATAGTGCAAGTTTTGCAAAAGGTGTTTATACAATGAGTTACGTCAGAACTGTGCATATTATACTGTGTGTTGGTGTCAAGTGACTCTTGTGAATTTGGATTTCTTTTAAGAAATAAAATATCCGTAGTGTAAAAGACTTACTGTAATTTTTAAAGGACACAAAGTAGGCAAAAAAGATTACAAATCGCTCAAAGATTTCAATCAGGTTAGATTTCTTTACAAATTAATTTTCTTCTATTTGTCTGTTCTTTAGGCGATCTTTCGTCCATTATTTAATTTCACCCCTCGCCACTGAAGAACAACAAATATAGGTACACAATTTTTGCCTTTAATCTTTAATCTAAGAAAAAGTAAGGACCGGAAACATTGTTATTGCTAGAGTAGGATTTATTTTGCCTATATTATAATATTGTTTTGTCAAATGTCCTCGAACCCGATGTAAGGAGACAACAATACTTTATCAAGATGCCATTCTTGAAATGGATATTCTTCTGGAGGATGTTTACCATAAATATAAATAAACTTTCATGTCACATGTTATATCTTCTTATGAAGTTAACACAAATACAATTTGTAAATAATATTTTCTGTAAACATGGTATTACTTTCTTGTATAAAAACTAAATAGCTTCAGACAGATAAGTCAGATTTTATTATATTAAATACAGAATATTTTTGAGATTGTGACAATATAAAATGAAGTATAAAATCATTCATTGTTTTGTAGTTCATTTAGATTATAACTTCAAAAGATTTTGTATTTTAAAAATAAATAAAAACACGATTCAAATCACATAATCGGTCTATTACACTGATTTCATAGAGAGATAGTAAAGCCATTTAAAACATCATCCTCATCTATTAGAGGAGGATGTAGGATCTATTAGAGAGGAGATTATCATTCATTATGATATAATGAAAGAAATTAGTCACAGAAAAAGAATATGTATATTGATGTTTCAAAATAATCGTATCGTATCTTTATAATTCGAGAGATTTCTCAGAGTGGATAAATATTTACGTTCTGAATATAGCCATCGGTAATGTTCATGCTATCACCACTTATGCGATTCGGGAGCAATACCATTAGCATTTATATATTCAGATTTTCGTGTCCATATGTTGTTTAAAAGTTCCATGTACCGAACCGACTTCTCCCGTCTTAATGGAACGTCGCAAAGTCATTTACGCATTGAACCACGTCGCCCCTAAGACAGGTCTGCCGAAGCAGACCAGAGAATGGTTTGCTCTTAGACCATCTTTCGCCATCTTTGGCATCACTCACATTTATTTAGTAAATGTAATGCATTGCGAAAGAAATGCACCTAGGGTGCAACCGGCCGGTTATGGAGAGATGAATTGGAGTTTTAAACTATAGTCTCTTTTCAGATTAAAAATATTTGAAACTTATTCTTAAAAGGATTTTCAATGTAATATACATAATATGTATAAACATAATATGTATAAAGCTAATAGTGATAATATTTTCAGGTACAGCAGCAAGCGACAGGTATACAACAGCAAGCTACTATGCCACCTCTGCAAAGCCTTCCTCCTAATACGCAGCATCCGCAGTTAAGGTAGAGTATTTGAAAAATTTTAATAAAAAAGTCATTATAATTCAGTTACTATAATACATTCAAATAAAAAGTCATTATCAGCTGCTGAATCTATAGGTTTTATATTTCTTTTCTGTCACAGACATGTGATGAATTATAGTAGTTATAATAAGATCCCGTAAACTCATAAACATGCTTCCGAAAACGGTTAAAATTACAAGACCACAAATAGGTAAACAATTTAGGTAGATAACTCGAAAATGTATACAGAAACTGTTCTATTCAAGGACTTACATTTTAAATGTTTAAATTTTTACACTACAGTAAGTTTCTGACAACAAAGAACTTGTACGATCGAACAAAATAGGTAAATAAGTAAGCACTCGGCTCACGAAACAACAGCTGTTAGAATAAAGTTGCAGTTTGCCTAAGATTGGTTCAGCCTGACTTGGTCGTGCATAAAATATTAAAAGCTGGCCGTTTCATTGGACTCTAACTATAAGCTAGCATAGAAATAGAGCTTAGCTTTCAAATCAATAGGAATAGGCTTTTATAGCAGTCTCGCTTTGTGCTTCTCTGCATATCATCGGTTCTTTTGTATTCTAAAGATGATATAAAATTTGGTGTCAACTATTACTTAGTGTTTATTGTGTTAGCTTAAGGATCATTTCGCGTAAAATGTATCTTAAATATTATTATATGGTCATAAAGAAAACTATCGGAGATCAGGCTGTAGAAAGGTTTTATGAATGAAATATTTTATAGTTTTGATTTTTTTTACATTATAATGTATTTTTTTACTGACTTGATATTATTATAGTACGGAATGGGGTCACGGTCGCGTGCAAGTGATACAGCAACCATTGCAGAACAACACCTATCTACAGCAACTGTACAATGCCCAGGGGCCGTTGCTGATGCCTGGGAACATTGCTCTGCATCCTGGGATCAACTCTCAACAAATACAGGTAATTGAATACAACATACTATATAAAATATATTCTCAAAAGGCTTAAAAATAATTTGATTCAATATATGAATATATACCTAATTAGCATTCTTACGTCATTGTTTTAATTTCTTAAATGTAGTTAATATATTATTTGCCAAATATTATTTATACAAACTTTCATTACATACACAGTAATTTAGAAAGGGATAAAGCAGTTATCGCGGCTAATTCGGTACATATTATTATAATACTTTGTATTTACGATGAATATTTTGATGTTATGTATTTAACGTAATATATAAATTTGTTTCAGGTGATAGCCGCCGGGAAACCGTTCCAGGGCAATCAACTAACACAGCATATGCTCACCACACAAGGAAAACAAGTTTTACAAGGCCAAGCCGGTGAGTGAAAGTTACATCACTAGCTAGATCTGGTTCTTTCATATATTTAATTACTTTCCACGCGGTTCAACTAAACCTGGTGTAATTTTTAGGCTCTATTGAATTATTTTTTTGCGTAAGCTTGATATTTTCCCCTCACAATTTGTTTAACATTGTAAAAATATGTATGTCTTGATCTTGCTAGTTAGTATACATTTATTTTAGAATATAATTCTTATTAGTAATCTAAATTTGAAAATAAGTTTTTAATACAAATTATAATATATAATATGTGTAGTAAATAAATTGATTTGAAATTTGTAATGATTTTTCTCTGATAAAACTGATCCAAAAATGATTGTTTCTACAGATAAATAATATAAAGTCTATGTAACAACTACTACTGAACCGATTTTAATGGGATTTGATGTTTTTATTTAAAAAAAATCAGGATTAAAAAAATAAAAATGTACCTATGGACACGCCCGAGCGAGGCCAGGATAAGTCACTAGTTCTAAAAAAATTTTCTTTCCGCCAAATTACATCATGTAATTTTATTACAAAATACTGATTACATATTACTGATTGTGTATGCACTGCATGTAGTAGTAAAAAGAACGACAACACTATTTAGTTTAATAGTTAATTTTACAGGTCTCACTGCATACCAGGAACAAGGTTTATAAAACGTTTCAAATGACTATTATTATTTTCGAGTCTCGTGATAAGTTTAGCGTGGATGTCAATGTCTTTTTTTACTAGGGAACAAATTATATTTTCTTATTTATTTAATTGGTACTAGAAATAAGATTTGGTTGAGCTTTTTTGCAATCAATTATTATAAATTATTGTTGATTTAGAGAAATGTGTAGGCTAGCAACAGCTTCTAAGTAGTACTGGGTCCATTGTACGTTTTTTATTTCAGCTTTCACGCAGTTTTTTTTAAATCCTTTACATACATCATATTACTATCATGTTTACGATATTACTCTTAACACTAAAACAAAGTAAAAAATAAAATATGATCAAGCCTTACAGTAGTCGCATATGATGTGTAATTAAAATTATCAAATAAAAGCGACAGGAATAACCGCAGAGTTTATAATACTAAATAAAACATAACTAATATTGAAATAATTAATTATTGATAGTAAAAGTTAACAATTTTTTCATTCAGTTACTATCAATAATAATGAATAAAACAGTTAATTAATATGGCGGCTAAACCTGCCAAGGCGCACTTATTGGTCAAATAAAATGGCGCGCGCTTCGCCGACTTCCTGCTCCACTCCCGCCCATTGTCACGAAATCGACAGATTGCGGAAAAGCGAGAGAAAAGACGTTTTACTTCAAATAAATAACGCAACGCATGTCGAAGCATTCACATGACAGAAATGTACACGGACATTTTAATAAAAAATTGTCCGACACAACACACTCAGAAACAACTTTTTATTAGACAACTTTTCAGTTAGTGATTGTGAAAGTGTTAGTTTGTTTGGAGTATTATATATTTATATTATATATATATTGTGATTTAAATATGTTTTTTTATATATTTATAGCACCATTCTCCGGATATACTACGATACCAACTATCCCTACAACGCAAAATCAGACGTTCGTCTTTAGTCCCCTGGGAGTGATAAATTCCCAGCCGAACATACTTCCGGCGCACTCTCAAGCAAATGTATCCGGCATTGGACAGCAGCAGAAATCTGCCGATATGCATAAGGTTCGGATCACATGTTAAAAATTAAGTTAATATTGAATTTGTAGAAATAGTAACTCAATAGTTACATAGCGCAATCTTAGTTGTCAATCTCTTGATTGTGATTTATTTTCAATACGCGAGAGATGAGTCAATAGTCTACCTGCGTACGTCACAAGTGCACGTTGGTGGATTACTATAAATTTTATTTAACATATTTTTGATGTCTCGAAAAGAGTACGAAAACCTGAAATCATTACATTAATATACTAAAAGGCAGTGTTAGTGATAGCGCGTGATAACGCGTTCACTTGTCTAACCGAGTGAAGCGGGTTCGAATCCGGGTCTCGCACAGATATTTTCAAGTGCGAATCATTTCTAACATAATTACCACTTGTCTCACAACATGAAGGTGAAGCACAACATTGTGAGGAAAGCTGCATATCTGAGGGAACTTAGCGAGTTTCCGAAAGACTTGGCTTGGCCAGCATGGTCAACTATGACCTAAAGGAAGCCCGTGCCAAGCAGTGGGACGTTAAATGTCTTTAAACTACATACTAAATGTACTTTTTGGAACGATGTTCCTTATGGGACGATGCGGAGGGGTAACCTAACCGGGAAAAAATGCCCGTAACGTAAGATTTTTATTCATCTAGTATTTAATAAAAATGGATACTTACTATATAACAGTTTTACTGTTGAGTGTTGCTAGTGATGTAAGATATTTTCTTTCTTTCAACTATATTTATATTATTTAAAAATGGCAAAAAATATTATATATCATATTTTCTATGTTTAGATTTTTATTTTTATCGATAAAAAATATTTTTATAATAAGGCACTTCGTTCCTATCCGGTGTCCCACGACACTACACGTTATAATTTTTTTTATTTTTAATACCAGGTGATGAGTGGGGGTAAAGTAGGAAACAAAGTGGGCAGCACCGCGCAGAGCGTGCCGGTACAGGCGCAGTGCGTGCAGGTCTCGCAGCCGGTGTTGGGACAGCAACCGCAGGCTCAAATCATCAGCCCCTTGCAGGTGAGATACTTAGCGTATACTATTATACATGCTATTTATTGAAATGAAACTTCTTTAGAATCGTTGTGATTTCAAACTCGATGAAACGAAAAAATATGTCCATAGAGACACACATAAATGTATAGGATTCAGCCGGCGAGAGAATGAAATAAAACACATTAGACGTTCTCGTTTTATGTACTTATAAATATACAGTTTACATGAAGCGACTGTTAATTTTTTCTATACTTTTCAATAAGTTTTTTAATCAGGGACTTTTCAGAAGTTTCACTTCTACCGTGTGTGACTTGCACACACACACACATTTCTTAATTTGGTACCTACATAATAATGCGTATACGCGTAATTAATTCTCCCTTTTATTGTTTTTTATTTGAACGTATAATTTTATTTTTTAATTTTCTTAAAATAATTTTGCCACTAATATCACACTAATATAGTTTTAGATATAAACATACATTTGACTAAAATTCAAATCATAAATATACTTAATGGGCTGATTTACATATTTATTTCATTTAAAACTCCAGTAATGAGGGAAAATATATTTATATGATTTAGTATGGTATATTCATGTTTAATATTATTGCCTAGTAACAACTTATTTATAATGTATCATATATTGTCTTAATGTATAAATAACTAATTAGTTCAAATAATAAATTTTGTAGTGGACCGAACTGTGAATCTAAACTATTCCCGAATAAACTCCAAAACACACGAAACATTTCATCAAAATCGGTCCAGCCGTTTAGGAGGAGTTCAATTACATACACATGCACATACGATTTTTATATATAAAGATGTGCCTTTGCGAACTTTAATGTAAATGCAATGCGATAATCAATTAAAACTTTGCTATGGCCATAAAACTGCAAAAATTCTGCAAGCGAACACATTTTAATATTTGCACTTTGCAGTCTATACAAAGTTTGTTTTACATTTTTTAACCAGGTCTCTTATTACTTTTCAATAAATTACCTCCTTGTTTAAATAACTGCTTCATATTAAACATGTAATTTGATGAAATAACAGATTTATTACCGAATATTTCAACCAAATTTTTTACCTTAGTTAATCTTTTCTATCGTAATTACCACTTGTCTTACGGTGAAGGAAAACATCGTGAGGAAACCTGCGTGTCTTAGAAAAACCAAGCAAGTTTTTCGAAAGACATGTGAAGTCCGCCAACTCGCACTAGGCCAGCGCGGTGGACTATGGCCTGAACCCCCTCGTACTGAGGGAGTCCCGTGCCTAGCATTAGGCCGTTAAAATTGCTGATGATGATGAGTTAATTTGCTAAAGTTGAAATGTAATGATTTTTATTTGAATAGATTTGATTTGCGTAGCCGGACTAGTAAAGAAAATTGATATTTTATTTTACATTTAGATGCTCAATTGTTTTTTTTGTTTGTTGATCGTGCGTGAGCGTTAAGGCGAACGTTATTGTTGCATTTTTCAAATACGACTTTATTATGTGGTACAATGAATCATTGAATTGTTTATAGATGTGTTAATAAACGCGGTGGTTACAGACTGGCAGTCAAACTATGCAGTTCGCTCCGTGGCAGATATCCGGGGCCCTCCCGCACATGTGGACGGGGGGCCTTCAGGCTGGGACACTCCCTGCGGGGGGTTTGTTAGCTCCCAACCCCATATTTATAAGGGGTGCACAACCCGACGCGACGCCCTCCATGTTCATACAGCACTCCCCTCAAAACAACGTGCAACACAACAGTTAGTATCACTTTACATTACATACATACGTACATACATATTCGTTGCGTGTGATGGATGTTTTTAACTTAATAACTGCGTCAGCGATGCGAATTGTTTTGTTCAATAACTAGTAACTGTGTTTTCGCTGCTGCGAATAGTAATCGCATGTTTGTGCAATAATAGCTATGAAAGTTGAAGAATTTTGTTTGCTGTGTTAACTCAGTTTTGTGCTTTAAAGATTCATTCCAACTTTTTATTTGTTTAAATTTCATTTGTTTAAATATTACACAGAAATGTTTCCTTCAATTCTATTGATTACATTTTTAACTTACAACTACCACATATATATTTTCATAATATTGATTAAATTAGTGCAATATTTGTAGTTAATTCTATTATTAACAACAGATTTATGCATACCAATATATTTATTTTACCCTATAATTAAATAACTTTATTTGATGACAACCTTTTTTACCTCAATGTTGGCGAATGTAACAGTATACTTGCTAGACCCGATTCTGTAAGAGCTAAGAAGCTATTTAAGCTTCTTGAAAATAAGGGTAATGTTAATGTTATTTAATTTTAAAATTTGTATGTTTTCCTAACAGAGCGACATAGTCGTTTTAACGACAAAGCTCTAAAATAAAAAAAAATGAAATAATTAAAAACGTTATTTTTTTATATATCGTTTACATATAACATTGTTCTAACGTGCCAACTGTTTGTTTAGATGCAACGGTGGCGTGCGCGACGACGGCGAACAAGCCGCGGGCGTCGACCGACGGCCTCGCAAAGACACCGCGTCCGCTCTCCAACATACTGCCGTCCGGCATCCGCCCGGCTTCGTCCGTCTCGACACAGACTAATGCTAATCAGACTCAAAATCAAGTAAGGCTTAAAACTTATTTACTTACGTAGGATAAATAGATAAATATTGTATTTTATTATTTTTTGAAAAGAGCAACTGTTGAGTTTCTCGCCGGTTCTTCTCAGCAGAACAGCTTTCCGAGCCGATGGTAGTTTACTCACAGACTTACAGACTGATATTTAATTTTAATAATGTCGAAATGACGATTCAAAAGAGCTTATAAAAGTCTATTTGAATAAAGAATATTTTGATTTGATTTGATATTGCTCCCGGTTTTGCTCGTGTATGAAATAATGAATTAGTGGGTGATATAAGACGACGTGTTAAAGCTTTTAAAATATATACACAAGTATCTGTTTTCGAACGTATTTCCTTTCGACATTCGCGATACTTCAACCGTCTCGAAACTGATTTTACATATAATTATTTATGTGTCTATGAAGAAATTAGATAAACCTTAGTGCTGGTTTTGCTAGTATATAAAATAATGGGTTATTATATATATTATGCGTAATTTAGCACTGAAACACTTTTGTAACGGTTTTTTGGTAACATGTCCATCATTGTATGCAACGGCCACGCTACCATTTATTAATAGATATTTGTTTCTTTAAAGTATAATATGTAAACAAAATATTTATTGTCTCGGTTCATAATAGAGTATTATAGATAATAATATGTATACTAAATTTTATATATATGTAAAAATAAGAATGGGGTAATAAGCCAACTATTCCATAGATGTAAAAACAAACATTCGCATTTCTAATAGTAGTCTGATTTCATGTAAGCAGGCAAAGCCACGAGGCAAGCCCGGGGTGAGGTCGCCGGCGCCCACATCTAAGCAGGACGCCGCCAATCAGACCAACAAAATGCAGCACCAAATACAACAGCAACAACAACAACAACAACAACCGAAACAACAGTATGTTATATTTTTATATATTTAAAATAATTATTTTTTTGCATTGCAGTTTCTACTTTTGCTTTTACTTACTTTTTCAAATAATGTATAAGTCTTCTAAACAAGACTTTTCAAAATAACACACTTCTAAAAATTTAAAACTAGCGAAGTGAGGCAAAAATATTTTTGATATTTGTAAACAAAAAGGTAACAATGGACAGAATATGTTTATCGGCTTGTGTGTCAACCAAGCGTCATGACGGTGTTTTGTGACGATTTCTAATGACCTTAAAATTTTATTCAAATGCAAATTGCCACTTTAATAAAAGTAAAACCAATATTAGCACAATTTTCCAAACCACTAATATAATAAACTATAATATAGGAGCATTTCCCGCGGCTTCGCACGCGTTCTAAAGACCGGAAACCAAATTCTTTCTGAGTCGCGCGGTATGATACCTCGCAGAACTAACGCAAGTCCTTCCCGTTTTTGGAACATTTTTCATCGATGCTCCGCTATAACCCGAAATATACCCTATAGCATTTCTCAGTAAACGGACTATCCAACACAAAAAGATTTTTTTAATTCGGACCACTAGTTCCTGAGATTAGCGTGTTCAACCAAACAAACAAACTCTTCTGCTTTATAATAAACCATACAACTTGTATACAGACTGCTGGTGATGAACTCTAGTGGTCAAATGACGCAGATCGCGAGTGTCGCGGACAAACAGCCGCTCGCTAAGAACATGCAGCAACAAGCCATGTTGCAACAACAAGCTTTACAGGTCAGTCATATCATATGGATGAAAATCCTCCTTCGATTTGAGTAATTTAAAATAATTACCTCTTATTACCGAAATTGATTGTTGCTGAGAAAATCATAACATTATATTATCTGAAAATTAATTATACATGTTAAATATTGCTCTTTAAATTTCATGCCAATTGCATAGAATCTATTAAAAAAAATTAAAAGTGCGTGTGTACAGAGTACACAAACAGTTACACAGTTCAAGTACACAGTTCAATAACATTGGTAAAATTAACGACCACTTTACACGTTTTAATTTTCAAATACATAAATAAAACGATTTTTTTTTGATTTTAGATTGAGGGTTATTTTACGTATTATTGCAAATAAAAATATTTTGAAGTGAAACTTCTTTAGAATCGTTGTGATTTCAAACTCGATGAAACGAAAAAATAAGTCCATAGTACCAGGCACTCAGAGATGGGGAAGAGTTAGCCTTAGTTAGATCTCGCCCACCGCGAGTCAGTGACATTTCTAACTCCGTCTAAGTCGCGGGTGTGACCTTCGCGCCATCTCTCTCTCTCTCTATCTCTCTCTCGACGAGCTTAGCCGGGGTTATTTAGTATAAATATAAACGAGATTTAAAAATTAGTTTGCCAAAGAAGTTTTACTTCTGACATGTGTACTTTGTACACACGCACTTTTTTATGTACCTATTATATGTTTCTTCTATTTGTTAACAACAGCAACAACAGCATCAACAACAGCAACTCATACATCAACAGCAGGCTCAGCAAATGGTTCAGCATTACCAACAACAAGGTTCTCATTTTAGAAAAAGATATATCTTATTTACTCCAGTCATGAGTGTTTATATTTATTTAAACTTATGTATATAGTATATGAACTATCTGGTATCTGTAACACAAGCTTCGTAGCTTACCACGGAACTAGATGGCGCTGCGTGTAATAATGTCCCAACATATTTATTTATTTTATTTATTTATTTTGCTTAATATAACATTATAGCTATTTTAAACGTTACAGTTAAATGAAACTGTCTATTCGGTTTTTTCAGTCGCCGCCCAAAACTAATCTACGATAAAATCCAAATTGATAGTTTTATTTAAAATATCAAATATTTGTATATGGTTAATATGATAATAAAAATATGAAATAATTTAATAATATCGATTTTGATTAATGTAATGGTTTTTAGGTATGACATTGGGCATGCAACAAGGTACTTTGCCTGTAGGATCTGTAGCGCAAACGTTGCCTATAACTGGAATGCCGCAAACTATATCTATGGTTCAACAAATTCACCCGGTAATAAATCATTTTTATACAACTTTCAACAATTTCCCCCTTCCAGTGTCGCAAGCAATGCGAGGTGCTCACATATCAATTTAGAGTCTAAATAAGTTAGTAATCGTCTCTGTTTCCCATTAAACTAAAATGTTATTTTGCATTTGCACGTTCCCCATGTACACCCTTATGGTAAAGACAAAACTGTCCCCTACAAGAAAATTCAAATTTTACCTTTTTAATTTTATATTATTAGTATATATATATTAAAAGTTACATTATGTACATGCATCTTATAATTAATTATGTTTCAGCTGGGCGGAATGGCTCAAGCCGGTACAATAGTGGGGCAAATAAGTAGTGGCCAACCCCAAGCCGCACTAACACAAGTGCAGGCGATACAACAACAACCACAGGTTAAACATGTTTTCATTTTATAACGCATCACCTTTTTTGAAGACAAAATAATATAAGAAAATGAAAAATTGAAACCTAAGATCGTTTTTTGATCATTTTGTTGGGTATAAAATATATAGTTTGGTATATAAAATATAGAAAATACCTATTGCCAATGCACCAAAGTATATGCTATAATATAGATATAATAATGCATATTTAAAGCCTGTCTAATTATAATTTATAATTTGTTTATTAAATTAGAATATAGTATACTTAATTACAATGTTAGAGGAACGATTTTGTATCTCACATAGAATATAATGTGTGTTACCAATCTATATGTTCATAAAAAGTAGATGTTCAGTTCCAAAGGGATTCTTATTTTTGAACAATATTATTTACCTTAAAAATATCTTACTAATAACTCGTGTTTTATGTGTTACGAATTATTATTTTTTTTATTTGTAGACTTTAGTTGGTAGTGGGTCAGTACAAACCTCAGTAGGGATGGCGGTGCAACCTCAGGCTCTTAACCATTCTGCCCCAATGCAGACGGTGAGTACAAACTTTAAACTTATAGTACTATTCTAACATTGCTATAGATTATTTAATTAATTTTTTAAATATTTTTTGATAATTTAAAATATGTAGTATGTAAAATAATGTACTTTTGCCACAATGTTGGTCAGGAATTTGTAAATAATATTCTATTTACTAAAAAGTCGCAAGCATTCAAATTTTTATTCAAATAATATGTACTTGAAAGTATTGAGTTCAGGACATGCTAATTTGTCATATTTTTAATTAATATAAAAAAAGAATTTCCTTTCATTCACTTATAAATGTCTGAACTAATTGATATTGTTGGTTGCTAGAACTTGTATTATTTACACGTCCATTAACAATCTATCTCTTATATAGTAACTAACACTAATAATATAGAATGAAAGCTTGAAATAAAATTAACAGATTTTATAAATAATTTCACAATGCCCTTTGGTACGCCCACTTACATATTAAATTTAAATTAGTCATGCATCGCATGATACTATAGTATTGGAGGAGGCCACCTTTGAGAGTGTTAGAATTAGCAAGTGTGAGTGAGCACTCCATTAGATATTTACAATTTCTAATTATAATGCCCCCAGTATTAGGGGGCATCCATTAGTTACGTGAGATTAAAATGGAGGGACTGAGGCTGTTCAGTAAAATCTTAGCAAATTTCCTTTAAATTTGTGGACCATAGTTCTAAAATCTAACGTCAACTTTTGAAAAACATAAATTATGCGTTATAGGTAAATGATATAAAAAAAGAACTTACTTTAAAAATATTGACTTTGGAAATAAGAAAAAAAGCACGACAACCAAAACGTTAATCTCTTGTAAAGAAAACGGAGAGGTTCAAAATAAAAAAAAAGCTCACAGGATTAATGGATGCCCCCTTATGAATTGATATGCAATCAGTAATTTTGATCAGACACTTTGTACTAATGACCCTTTGAATATTAATCGACCCATGTTTAGATTTAATTTGCCTTTCATAAATTTGCACTATATTTGCTTAGTTCACACAATATATTATTAAGTATAGTTGATTTAGGGTTTAAAACGTTTAAATAACAACAATATTTATGAAGGACAGAGTGATCAGACAATGATTTAACACTTGAAGAGAAAATGTTAACATTATGAAGTATACATTCCAGTATATAACATGTTTATGTAACAATTGAACAAAGATGGAACAACAATGAATAATTTTCTCAAAGCACTTCAAACATTTTCTCTACAATCTTCCTCTATGATTTGTAAACATGTCCTTTTTCATGGAGTAAAAAAAACAAAGCAATACTGTTATTTATATTCCTTAACTGATAAAAGATAAAGATAACTGTGTATTCTGCACAATAGCCCTTACGCAAATTGGTGAAATTAAACGTAAATTTGGGTTATATTGGTTACGGTGTGATGCGATGCGCTTGGCAGCCGGCATACGCGATCGAGGCGGCGCAGCTGCTGTCCCCCCTCGTGCGGCTGCAACCGGCCTTGTTGCGCCACGAGGTAGCACCCCCGCACCCCGCACCCACCCCCGCTCCCCCGCACCCACCCCCGCATGAAGTGTCACCCGTCTTTCCTCTCGATTCATTTATTGCTTTACTATACTCTATTCACGGAGTGAACCATGCAAAGCGCTTTCTCTGTCCCAAAATTGCATACAAACTGATAAGGACAGAAAAATATCTAGCTCCGCCCAATAACGCTTGCAACTGGTTTGAAATCATAGGGCTCGTTCATATTGCTAATGCGTTAGTGACGTATTATTATTAATAAACACTACATAGTATAAAATAAAGTCGCATTGCTTTCTGCCTGTGTATGCTTAGATCTTTAATGCTACGCAACGGATTTTGATTCGGTTCATTTAATAGATAGGAACTAGCGGAAGCCGCGGCTTAACCTCGCGTTAAATCTAGAAACGAACCAAGCGAATCGAGGGTGATTACCTTGTTTGTTTTTTTTTTATTTTTACATTACGTTAAAGTAAAATTAACTTTATTTTTCAATATTTATATAATCGCAATAGATCAGGTAACTACGCGAGAGGTGTCTGTATTGCAAGCAATCATGCGGAAGAGCAAAATCTCAGTGCTTGGTTCATTCAGCGAATAGAGTATACCTTAGTCGCGATTTCGAATCTCTCATTTTAGTCTAATGTTTCTCGAGCTGGGTAGGGCATGATCACGTATCTATGTCAGTCGCTTCTTATATTGTACAAAAAATATAAAACATAATCTATGTTTATGCTGGGACCTCCTTACAAGAAACCAAAACGTGATTAGAATTATTTATTATAAGTGCAATAGAACCTTCATAATTCAAAAATTAAATAATATTGCATAATAATATATCATCTTACATGCAATACTTGTAATTTGTTTTCTTAATTTTTAAGGAGGAACTGTATTTAAAATTTTAACAATCTTATTCTTAAATACTCAACATTCACACGCGCACGCATACACACACATATATTAATAACTACCAATTATACAACTGTAAAAATTTAGGTTATGTGCATTGCGAAGTTCAACATGTAAAAAATTATAAATAGTAATTCGTACAGTTCTTGAGGCATAAGCTCAGCTTTGCATTTGTGTGAGTGATAGCTAATAGCCAATAGCCGCGCATCAAAAACCAGTTAAAACAGGTTTAAACCAATCTCGCAACGTTTCTCCATATCGTCGTGCCTATCCGTACACTGCACTTACACAAATGCAAAGCTGAGCTTATGCCTCGAAAACTGTAAAGCATGATTAATGTCCCTCATGGTATTGTTATTTAGAAAGGAATCGAGACTGCATGTTGGTGTAGATAAACAATATATGGTTTAGATAGCTGTACTCTTTGTGCGAATGCATGTGGGATAATAGCATGAAGTAATCGAGAAGTATAAAACATGCGTAAACCAAAGTAAAAATAATCTGGTTCTCGAGACTTAAATGTTTATTTACATTATTTTCTGTCTACCCTCTGTTCCTTACCACCTTTAAATGGAAATCTATCGTTGTCCTGCTTTATATGTATAAATAACATAAGTGTCTAACTGTTGTACGTAGTATATGTGTGGATTTGCATTTAATAATTGATTAATAAATTAATAGTGTGGCTTACATATGAAATTGGCGTTTTGTCGAACTGACCACGTTCAACTCAAATCTGGAGTTTGATTCAAAATTTCAAATTAGCGTAGATACGTTTTAATTATTATTGATTTCTCATATGTGTGATAATTTCCTGCAGTAATAAGTAAAACTAAAGATTCGGCCTCTATATCGACAATATTGACTATTGCAAATTTAATGTAGAATAATATATTATGTATGTATAGATACAGTCTTTTTAGTCATTTAAAACTGCCTCCAGAGATTTTATTCATTTACCCTCCCACATTTTTTTCAATGAAAACCTATAAAATGCTAAAATACCAATTATTTTCACTCCATTTTTAATATAAATCGCCAGTTTCATATGTATGATTTTATTATCATACTATTTGCCTTATTTAACGATAGCAGTAATACTGTACTACTATTTAAAATCTATTTATATCAGTTCAATATCATTAACAAGCGTTATTAACAGCAAAAATATGAAATAACTTTATCTTTACTAGGTGCCAGCGAATAACCTTAACTCATCGCAATTAACCCTACAACAGGGGACAGTTGGGCTAATTACTGCTCCGGTACAAGGGTCCGTATTACCGCTTCAACCCCAAGCTACCCTTGTAACGCACGTCAAAAGCGAAGACGATAAAGGCCAACAAATCCAAGCAACGGTATATATAGACAAATGTACAATGTACATAACTTACTACATTATTATTACATAACTAAATTCCTTTAACACTATAATTTATATAACGTAGAACGAATTTAGGTTATCACGCCGCTTTACCAAGCCTCTGTAGACAGTACACACTTTCCATAGAACACGAAGAACTGGATAAATTTTCTACTAACTTTTTTCTATTTAAAAGAAGTATTACCAAATTTATAATTTATTGTCAACCTTAGTATAATTATTCATTGTTATAATTGTTCTGCCAATTTTTTTTTCTTTTGTTTAATAGTTTAATTTAGTTAATTTTGTTTTCATTTTAATTTTTGTTTACTTAGTCACAATATAAAAATAAGCAAGCTGTAGTCTCCTATAATTGAAGGAGCACACATATTGTGTTTTGTAATAACTTTTTGTATTTTAAGTAACGTGTGTATTCTTTGTTGGAGACTCTTATAAAATAAAAAAAAAACTTTAAAGTTAACAGGTTAGAATTTCAATGTATGTATTATGAGTCATAAATAATAATAAGGTTTTAAAAGGTCACATGATTTCTAGGCCCAGCAAGTGACGAGTCAAGGGGACAGTGCAGAAGTGTCAATAGAATCGAGTGTGGCGACGCAGTCCGCCTCGCTCCCCACCGCCACTGCCAGCTCTGCCGTCACCGATGCCGCTGTGTCCACGACCACGTCTACTGGTAATTAAGTATTTTAATTTCTCTTAATGCAGAATAAATGGTTGTTACCTTTGGGGCAGCAGACGAATGGGCTGGCACGCCCCGTATAGTACCACTCTCTCACAGAAGACCGGCGTGAAGTGGCAGCTATGCTGTCGCGTTTCGTCCGGTGAGTGAGAGTCCGGGAGGCCCACTCTCCTTCCCTCCTCCCTCCCTTCTTCCCTGCATCCTCCGTCTTCTTTCCCCCTCCCTCTTCCCTACCTCTCCCTACCTCCTCCCTCCCTCCCTTTCCTGAAAGGCCGGCAACGCATCTACAAGCCAGGCTTGCAGATGTCCATGGGCGGAGGTGATCACTTTCCATCAGGTGAGCCTTAGTCCGTTTGCCCCCTTTTTCCATAAAAAAATGGTATGTCTGTAATGTCAAATTAACGACTTTTTGTGAAAAACATATAAAATTATATAGGGACTGCTTTTATTTTAGAAAAAAAATTAAGGTTCCACTCAAAAAACTTATCGAACGAAGCAAGAGTAAATCGAACATACATTTTATGTATTATTCTAAACCTATAGTATATTTTCCTTTAATTCTTATATTAGCTACAGATTTAAAATGTAAGTTGTTCGCAACCCAGGCCCGAACACACCAACAGAGACGACGAAGACGAGCTCGTCCAAAGCCGACTCCTCGGCCAGCACCCCGCAGCCGTCGCCCTCGGCCAGCTCGCCGGCCAGCGCGTCACAGACCGCCTCCGCTGCCCCACAGGTATTAAATAATTCGATCTTACGAATTATTCGTTCCCGAATAATTCGTAAGAAATAGAAACGAAAAAATAAGAAACCCTGAACTCAAAATACTCGAAAATTCGCTAATAAAATGATAGTTTACGAATAATTCGGAAAAAAAATCGAATTATTCGAAAAAAAACATCGAATTTTTCAAAAGAAATCGAATTCATCGAAAATTTTCGAATTATTCGAAAATTCGAATTTCGAATCGAATCTCAAAACATAGGTACATACATAACTAGCATTATGTTCTACTAGGTATGTGAAATTTAATATATCTTTAATATCCTTCTCATGACAGGTGGTGACGACGGTAGCGTGCAGTGCTACGTCGACTATCACGACGTCTATAGGCGTGCCTGCCTCCTCGGGAACCTCCACGCCGTTATTTAAAACGTCCCAAGCTACAACCAGGCATATGAACCAACAAGCTGTACATGGTAATTTGAAACAAAACTTATATCTACTACTATTTCTAAGCTAAGAATCGCTAATTTTATATTATTATGATTTTTGTGTTACGCACTATTTTTCTCTTGAAGAGAAATATTCACATCATGAACCAATGAGGTTATAAAATACTAGATGAGCATCGACCAACAAAAACAAAAAATGTAACCACTTACAAGTTAAAAGTCGTAACTTTGAAACTGATACAGAAATATGTGAATTTGTCCAAATAATTTATGTTCGTCTCATTTTAATACCGCCAAACTAATCACGTTGGAAAGAGACAAGGTATTGTCAATGAGAAAACGGTTAGGTGTTTTCATTAATCAACATAATTTCCTCAGAATGAACGAAGGTTTAATGTTTTTTCTTGCTACATAAGGCTTGAATTAATTATGATGAAATATTGTTCGATGGATCTTTCAAAATATTAAAGAATTAGAAAAATTGATAAAGACTAGGTAGATTAGGATAAAAAATGCGTAAATGTATATTATATGTATTTCAAAACTGTAAAATCAAGGTGAAATAAGTAATAAAATTTCAACTCCATCTCTAGTCCATATCGGTTGCTAAAGATAACCAGTCGGTTTCTTTACGCAAAAGTCTTATAATTTTTGTCCACTCCCTCCATACGCTTCTCCATACGATCCTTAGGTATCATGGAAAACAAATAAGAGATACCTAACTCTGTATAAAACTGCACCGTTCCGTCTTATATTATATTAATTTTTAATGTACATTTACGAAATGTACATTAAAAATTCATTAAAAAATTTACACTGTTAAAATACAATCAAACACGTCTGTTATTAAATAATCGATTCATAATTTTGGTCCTTCAAATACATATAAATAAAGTGAACCGATGTTTTCTTCGTACAGCACAACAATAATTTTACATTTAAATAAAATATAATTTACTGGTTGGTGGTTTATGTGTTTAAATTCGGAAAATACTTTTTACTTATGTTATATTAAGGTATAAATGAAAATCGAAGCCGTGAAGTGCTTATCTAGTCCTGTATAACATCATTGTCATAAACACATTTTTAAATAAAGACTAATAAATGCCGTGTGTAAATATCGTATGTAAATATTAAACAAAACTGTATTTACAGATAAAGGTTTACCAAAAGCAATGGTGAAACCCAATATCTTAACCCACGTCATAGAAGGTTACGTCATACAAGAAGCCGCAGAACCATTTGCAGTAAGTATTCTTTTAACATTCATCAATTACATTAATTTTAAGTAAATGTGATGTTATATATTTAGTCAAGTGAATGATAGATTAATGTAATACTCATTTTTTTATTTTTTATTATTTTAGGTAAATAGGCCGCTTCGGGAATGGGTCGACAAGGAACAAGATAAAGAAAATAAGCTTCCCTCGACAGACGAACCTCCTCGTAAGTTTCAGTACTATAGTTTGTCCATTTTATTAATAGTTTTTTGACAGCTCACGCCCATGAAGTATCGTATTACCATCAAGTGAACGGGTACCGCCCCCTTATTGATGTGCCACACAACGATTACTACGATTGTGCCACAGATAATACCAATAATCGGTAGAAATAAATGCTAATAGGTAAATAAGGTGTAATATTTTATTTAATCACTAGCTGACCCGTGCCCACTTCGTTGGGCATAATTTAAATAATCCTTTTTAGTACATAGTGTTTTTAAGTTAGACATATGCTGTCGTTGACTTTTTTGTAGGCATTTTCAAGCTCCACATCTTTTCTCTAGAACTCAAAAATATATTTTTGATTTTCATAGTTAAGGCAGCGTTCGTAGAAACGCTTTCATTCGATCGTTTTTTCTCCGATTCACTTTGCAAAACGGACGTAAAAGCCTTTTTATTTTTCGGTGATGACACCTATGACACTCAGCAATAATGTGGCTTTCAATTGGTGAAAGAATTTTTAAAATCGGTTCAGTAGATCCCGAGATTACCCCTTACAATATAACAAATAAACAAACTTTACTTCTTTATAATATTAGTATAGACAAGAAGACAACAAAATTTTAGGATTGAAACCAATAAATTAAAATATTAACATTATGTAAAGTTTTACTTTTATTCATTTCTTTCATATAAAGTTCTACTTAGTATAAGGCATACAAATAAAACAACTAAAATAGATTAATTCCTATTATTAACTTGATTCGGCAGAATCATCATTTATATTAGATTGGTCCAATGAGGAGTCTTCAGTTATATTAATTATTAACTCTTGTGTGCATAAATTATCAAATGCAATGTCACGGTCCCAATCAGACATTATGAGTCTCTTAGTTCTTTTTACCCCACTTGCGAAGTTCTCGGCCGTCATATGGGTGCAATAACGATCATTAATTAATTGCAATTACGATTACAATATTTATTTTCATATTAATAAATATAAAAATAAATTTTATTCATTTTATAAACGTCATCTTGTGTCCTGAACATTATCAACGCAGTCCCATTTTGGAGTCCCAACATGGCAGCTTTCAGAGTGATTTTATTACTAATATGCTAAATATGTCAACACAACTGGGGTTCTGGAACGTATTAGACACATTGGACTCCCTCAGTACGAGGGGATCAGGGAGGGATCAGGCCATAGTCCACCGCGCTGGCCTAGTGCGTGTTGGCGGACTTCACATGTCTTTCGAAAACTTGTTAGGTTTTCTCAGACATGCTGGTTTCTTCACGATGTTTTCCTTCGCCGTAAGACAAGTGGTAATCATGATAGAAATGATTCGCACTTGAAGATATCAGAGGTCCGAGACTCGGATTTGAACCCGCATCACTCGGTTATCCAAGCGAGTCTTTTTATTAAATTTTTATTATTTATTATAATTTAAAATATATATTTAATAAAAATTTGTATTTTAAACTAGGCAAAAGGCAAATGTTAGACAACAGCGCGAGTCTGTCGCGTATAAGCTCGAGCAACGAGTCTGAGAGCGCGGCGTCGAGCAAGCCCGAGCCCATGGCCGTGGACCCCGAGCCGGCCACGAACGACGCGCAGCCAAAAATGCTCAACGCTAATAAATGGACTGTAAGTGCTTTTATATACATATTTTGTATTTTAATTCCTCCTAATGATACTCTAATAACGAACTATGTACGTTATATATAGGACTAGGTTCGAATCCTGAGTCGTGCATGTTCTCACTCCAACTACAGACGCGAATATCGAAACTATGAACTGATAAGAAATAGAAAAGTTACTACGAAAATAAATTTTTCATATATGTAATTGCATTTCGATTGGTTAACATTGAATACACATTGATTTGCAACTTTTGAATAGACTTTCGAAACTATACTAGCCATACGTAGTGGAAACGTTATACCTTTATAATTTATTGTATTTCAAGAATTTTTTTCTTTTTATAAGGGTGCTCCTAAACGGGCAATATTTTCTGCAATTTGTAGCTGCAATATTGGCAACTAATTGCAGTGTTGGGATGGCAATATTGCAACCATGACCGAGCAATGTGTTACTGGGAAATGTGTTTGCAAATATATTATTGTCAAGGCAATATCATCAGCCCTTTTTAAAGTCCCACTGTTGGGCACGGGCCTCCCTCAGTGCGAGAGGGATAAGGCCATAGTCCACCGCGCAGGCCTAGTATAAAACAACAATAGCACAGAATATAGCAATTAATCACGGCGTCTTTCTCTAAATCCAGGTGAGTGAAGTCTGCGACTTTATCCGGAACATACCCGGGTGCGCGGGCTATGCGGACGAGTTCCTCATGCAGGAGGTGGACGGCGAGGCCCTACTCCTCATCAAGCCAGAGCATCTGGTCATGGCACTGTCCATGAAGCTCGGACCAGCTCTCAAGATTGTTGCCTGCATCGACTCCCTCCGCCCGGAGACTGAACAAGCAACCGCTGAACATGACTGAGGTAATTATAAATGAAACCCCTGAGACGTCTAATACCTTAGTCTCTCCCGTGACCATGTGCGCTGTAAAGCATTCGAAACGTCGGGAACCAAAAATCATAATAAATCCGCGACAAAATCCGAAAAGATAGTTTCATTTATAATGTCAAACATTCGCGTAAACCTAAGAAAGTATTATGACTGAGGTAATTTAAACAAAATACTGCCCAGACTATAGGTTTAAATTTATTCCATCGTTTGAAGTAGATTTAACTATATAACTTCATGTTTATTATAAATTTCTTTCAATTTTAAAACTATTAAAAAACTGCTTAGTAGATGGAGTGTACGGGTCTAGGTAAAATTATGATATGTTAACTGAGTCGACTAGTATCAAAGGTGGCAATGTGACTTTAAGACAAATGTTGGTAAATTCAAAAAAACGGATTGTTGGTTTTGTATCTCGTTTGTAGTTACAAAACTCATTTAAAAAAGATCTTAGGTAAAAAGCAGGATGAATTAATGCTATATTACCCTAATAATCATTCTATATCAGTTTTAAATACTATTTCAATTTTGAAGATTTCCGGCTTTGATGCTATTTTTTTAAGAATGCCGTATTTGAAATTGAGTAAGGCACAGATAACCGTTTTTGATACTATAGATGTTATTCCAGAATTAGGGTTGTCATACAACCATGGAACGACTCCTTATTTTTTGGCATAGTATATTGTAATTAAAAAATAATACATTTGGCAGTTACAAAAAATCTTTATATTAACTTATGAACTAAAAAGTTTTTTGAGTTTTTTTTAAACTAAATTTAAAATTATATGCGCATGTCATGTCATGAGACATTGTTAAAGTAGCACATTTTAGTGCTTTCGAATTATGACTGCACACTCTATCGAGTAATGATTTCGCAGAGTTTCTAAAACAAAAAAATACGATACGAAACGCAAATGAACTCTCGTTTCTGATTGGTTGACAGCGTAAGATTGCCGGGTTTGATTTCAAAATTTTACAGATTGCCGTCTTTGATGCTGATGTCAGTTTTTGACCTGTTTTTACTATGGTTTATTGCCAGTTTTAAGCCGTATACTCCAAGGGAAACGTTTTTAATCAAATCAATCTGAGTCGCCATATCATTAACTACTTTTTGTCAAAATGCTCAGATTGCCGCCTTTGATACTAGTCGACTCAACTAAGGTCGATTATTTGTCAATGGTAAAATAATTATAAACACTTTATAAACGGAATTTTATTTGAAAAAAAAAAACCTGATGTAATTTTTTCGCAGGTTTTTTACTTTTTGAATAGACTCCATTAATGTCCAACTTAAAAAAGCCACTATATTGATATTAATGATTTAAATGAAATTATGATTCTTTAACATTAAAGATTCTGTATTAGAATAAAAAAACTGTATAAAACTTTGGAAACCAGTGTTTGGAAAACGTTATATAAAATTACATAATATTTATTTGTGACATGTTGATGTATGAAACGTTCTCACGCTCGTGTGTCACACATTATATTGGTACGATAATGACAAATCACTACATAGTATAAAACAAAGTCGCTTTCTCTGTCCCTATATCCCTTTGTACGCTTAAATCTTTAAAACTACGCAACGGATTTTGATGCGTTTTTTTTTAATAGATAGAGTGATTCAAGAGGAAGGTTTATATGCATAACTAGCAGATCCCGCGGCTTTGCCTGTGCTAAATCTAGGAAAAATCCCAAGCGAAGCGAGGGCGAGTCGCTAGTGTCTTAAATAACAGAAATAATCTCTCTTATTTCAGATTCGGTTACTGAGTGTTGGCAAACCATTTACGAGGACTTAACAGAGTTAAGTGAATATGAACATTATTACGCGTATGCTAAAGTGGCGTCCGAGTATTTGCTGACTTTATTGTAATTTTACGGTCTAGAAATATTCTTTTGGATATTACAACAAACAATACGTATTACTCTCTTGTTAGGAATTTGTGTACATAACTTTAATGTTTAAGACTAGCCGCCATGAGGGATATGCCTTATGCACATAAGTACTAGAAACCGATTATTTACTATAGATTTAGTAGTGATATGTGTTACTTTGTTTAATCTAATTAATTATCTCTCTAAATAAATATGTATGGGATTATAATAACCGCCTAATATACATATGTATTGGAGAGGGGATTCCCCAGTGATGGTTACTTCGACTATATGTAATTTAGTTATAGCTATACATTAAGGTAAGTATAGAATGTAAGAAACCTTAAGTTAAGTGTTTAATTCTTTATTTTATACGTAACGTTTTATGGGATATCCGTGGTAACATTACATTTATTTATGAGCTCATCGCTCTTTTGCTCTTTGGTCGTATGACTAATGAAGATTATTGTATTATCTTCCTTGAGCTGATAACTTATAATTTCTAAAGCCACAGGTGACGTGGCTATTTAATTATTAGTTTTTTGCGTATTGCGACCATGAATCTAGGACTATGTCGAAAGTTCCGCCTATTTAGTGTTAAGTAATTTGTGTATTTGCGCAAAATATACTTTAATTTTATGTCATTTGAAGATGGCCGAAGCGGTAACAAACTTGTATTTTGCTTAAATTAGTTTTCGGGTAAAAGCTAAATATAGAAACTAACAGTATTGTTTATCTTATTATAATTAGATGTCTTTCAGTGTTATGTGTTTCATAAGTATATATTTCGAATTAATGAATGGTAATAATTATAAGTATTAGGAAAAGTAAAAAAAAATGTATTTTGTTTGTTGCCGTTTCAGGTCTAAATCTTTTGTAGTATTATAGTTAATTAATATTTTCAAGTCTCAGCGTTTGAAATATTTGATTACAATTATAGATGCTTTATAAAAAAAGAAATCAGCGTCAATTTTAAATTCGGTGCTAAATGCTAATGCCCTGTATTAATTTCATTGTAGAATATTGTTCAAAACCCACTTATATATATACTTCCTAGATATATCATGAGTGAAATTAAACCTAACTTATGAAGTATTTAAATTGTAATCATATTTTTCAATCGCTCATTTAGACTGTTATTTGTTGGGCGAGTTGAGTTTTAGTATACAAGAGTGCGTAACTCATATTGTGTGTTTGCGATAGTTATCGAATATCTAAGTTAACACACTGTAATGCTATCACGTGACAAGTTATAGTAATACGTGAAACCTAAAGCCTAGGTCATAGTAGGTACGTGTTACAGTTGTCATCTCAATTATTCAATTAACGTCTTCGATCTGTGTGTAGACTGTGGTCAGTCGTAAGTTGTAAAATATCTCATCGAAATGTTCCTCGTTTCATCTAATACGACTCGATTATCACATATTGCCCATGCACAAGTATGGTTTCAATTAATATTTACTTTTTTTTAATAAAAAGACAAGTATTTCAAATGTACATTTTTCCATCTACCTTACATTTTTGCTAATCATTTATGTACCTTTGTTATATAATCAAGAAAATAACAATAGCACATGCAAATTCAAATGAAACAACCCGAATTAAGAACCTACCTTCATTTTTGAAGTTGGTCAAAAATTATTTATAAATGAGATTTTGCATACAGACTACAGTGCAATCGTGTGTACGTGGTTTAGTCGTCCGCAGTATTGAATATTAGGTATTGTTTCTCAAAAACTGAAATAGCATAAATGATTAAATCTATGGTGCTATTTAGTTCTTTTTAATGGAGTGCGTTATTATTTTATGTTAGTTTTAATAATTTATGTTGTGTTTAAGAGAACGGTATTGACTTTTCAGATTGATCTTTAATATAGATTGTAGTTTATGTACATAAAAGTGGAAAGAAGTATGAAAGCGCTCGGTGAAATAGTACTAATCGATATGCGGAGTGATGCGTTGTACTCTAATTAGTCTAAGCCTATAGTAAAGTTATATTTTAAGTGAACACCAAATGAAATTTCACTATAGAACTAATATATACATTATACAAGTACATTTGTGCACATGACGAGGATTCAAACGGAAGTAGTGTTACAAATGTTTATGTACATAGATTAATTATTGTGAGATCTTGTAAGACGATTGTCAATATTAATGTCAGGTGACTCGACCAGATGCACGTCGATGACCTTTAGCTTTGTACGAGGGAAATCAAATGTTGTATGTGATTTGCATGTTAAATATATATGTAACGATTTGTGACTAATTATATATTATTAGTATATAGAAAGTGTACTTTGGTTACTCACCTACTACATAATGTTATCGATATTATTGTTAATCGTCACGATTCATGTTTTTATCGATATATACATACATATTATATTTCTTAATGGTAAGCTTAGATATGTGTTAGTTAAGTTTGGCCGGTGTCGTGCTATTGCTTCGGTTCTCATTAAGTTAACGTTTATAGTACATGGTAGTAGTAACTATAAGAGAAACATTTGTTTGAATTATAATCAATGTGTCGTAATGATATAGTTTTGTTTGTAAATTTTGAATAATTCACAACGGCTCGAGCACTGCCATGAGCTAAAGTTAGTGAAGCGCGTAGTCGCGGGTGTGTATATAAGAGCGACTACTAGAGTAAGGTTGTTCGATTGTGCAAGGTCTATCACTCTCTTTGTTGTAATGTACTTGTCGTATCTCATCCTTTATACTTATAGACGAGAAGTATAATCTAAAATTATATGCTAATTGTCCTAATGATTGTCCTATCACTTTTCTCTCCTTACGAGCTGGACTTTTCATGTTGGGATTTATATTATCTAATAAAGGATGAGACTGATCTTTGTTTTTTTTTTAACCCCTAATTTCTTCTGTGCAAATCATGTTATACAGATTACATATTACTAGAATGCCACACGTAACATAGTAAACAGCCAGTTGTGTGTCTTTTTGTTAATTTTTTATGTTGTGACATTAATACACACAGCGCCATCTAGTTCCGTGGTAAGCTACGAAGGAAGCTTGTTTTACGGATACCAGATAGTTTATATACTACATATATAAGTTTAAATATATACATATTATAAATATAAACACCCATGACTGAAGTACAAACATCTGACTTTAAGAAAAGGAATGCCCTCAGCGGAACTCGAACCCGCGACCGCTGGCGCAAGAAAGTAGGGTCACTACAAACTGCGCCAAACGTGACGTCAAAATGTTTAATGTTGAACTTTAAATATGAATAACTTATAACGCCATCTATGAATCCACTATACACACATTAATTACTAAAAATATGAAAATTTGATAGAATTAAAAATAAGATTTTACAAATATTGCGCAAGTACTTCATGCCTAAGTGTTCTATATAGGGGAAGAAGGGGGAATGGCGTTCACTTAAGGAAAACATGCTGTATTTTCTAAATTATGTATTATTTATCAAAATTAAGGTAAATAACAAAGTCTTTAACTATCGAGTAATTAAGATTTTAACAACAAAAGCATTTATCTTTGACCTACTAGTAGTAATAAAAAAATATTAAAAAAACATGTTTGAGCGGCATTGCCCCTGACTATGGGTAATGCCGCTCAGTGTATGGGGTAATGACGATCAAACATGTTTTTTGGAATATAACAAGTAAAATACATTTTAATTAAAGAAATATTAATGAGATGAACCTACTACAATGAAAGTAAAGTATACAATAACAAATTAGCATCAGTTATCGCCATTTGTACGTAAGATAAGCGTTTTTCAATTTAACAAATATAGTGAAGTCTTCGATGTCAAATCAACTTCAATTATTATAATATAATATAAAATTATTATTATTATAAGGAGGTAAGACAACTTAGAAATAGTAATATTTTATTTTTGGTACAGATATATTCATCTGGCAAATCCCATCCTGAACATATAGCATGAGCCCATACTCCGCAGATGTTGCACCGATACCATAACTCGTTATGTTTTCCAAATTCTTTGCAAATAGTACATTTGTTATAACTTTCGTCATCGACATTTATATCGTCATCACTGTCATCGTAGCAAAGATGCTCTTCATCATCACTCTCTGAAGAACTTTCTTTTGTTTCATATGTTTGTTCTTGTTGAACTTTTTTTGGTCTTAATTTGTCATCTTTTCCGGTCTTATTGAGTTTCGCAACTTTTTCTTTTTACTATCGTCTAAAATAATTTTCATAGGAGTCGCAGTTAATATTAGCTTTCTTTGACGTGGTTTATAAAATGGTTCAATTGTATTCAATAGCAGCAAAGGATACCGGAGTTCTTCATTATTGAACTAGCTTTTGGTTGCGTGCTTGTGCACGTGCCAAAACAGATGCAGAGGATTGATCCTGATTTGATGGACTTGCCAAAGGAGATGTATGTCCTGAAATTATGGCCGTACCATCAGACTGCGCATATTTGAAATTCTGGACATTTGGGCCTTGGTTTTGAGGAGTTTTAGCAGATTGAAGGTTAGAAGGAAGGAATTTCTTCGGTCCAAGCCGCTTTAGCGGTGGTCCTTTGACGATTTCTTGGCATATCTACAACAAAAAAAAATATAAGTCACTAAGGGGTAATTGCGCTCAGATGAGCGGTATTACCCCAAACGCTCGTTTTGTAATTGAATTGAAATTAAAAAAAAATCATACACAATTGTTCAAAATTGATTGCATTATTACAAAATAGAATAGTTTTATTGTCAGAAGAAAAAATAATAGTTAAATAAGTATTAAAATTTAGGACTTACCGTCAAGAAACTCCTAACCAAAAGTTAGATCAGTTCGGGCGGAAACAAAGAAAAGCACTTCACGGTCACATGACGCGAGCTGACTGTATGTTTGTATCGCTGTCTGTAAGAGATCCCCTCCCCTCACAATTCACGCGATGTGGTGTGTTGCTACGTATCATGTTTACAGAGTTACAGAGGTGAGCGCCATTACCCAGTGAGCGTTATTCCCCCTTCTTCCCCTAACGTTACTGATTGACATTTCATTGAGTGAATTGTTTCTGGTGAAACCCCATAACATTACTTATAGGTATTCGAGAGATTTCGTTCAACACGGGTAATAAATATATTGTATCTGTGATTCCATCTTAGCCATTAGAAGTAAAACTCATAAGGTACATAATTCAATAGCATATTTTGTAGATTTTATAACCATTTGTCTATTCAATATACTTGACATATAAGAATAATGATAAGAAAAAGAAAAATTATAAGCCTAAATCAGACTAAACATGTAAAGAAATTTAGAAAGACCAAAACTTAGCTAATGAATTAAAAAATTTAATAGTATGTAGTTACTAGCCTTATATTCTTATGAGGCTGACGGTGCTTATTGATGTATAGCCAGTATGATTTAAAATTTTATTTAAAAAAATACCTTTTTTAACGTTGGGAGATGCATTTACGCATGTATGCTGTAGGAAACAGGTAGCTATGTGTACGGTGTGGCTAAAGAGCCAGTACTGTAGTAGCTGACACAATAGTAAGCCAGAGCTAGGACCGAGGACGCACTTAAGCGAAGAAAGGGTAAGGCGCGAGTAGTAAAGTTAAATTTAATAACAACAAAAAGTAAACTACACCCAGAAATATATTTTTATTTGTAGGTATTTTTCATATATTAATTAAATTATTTTAATAAGCATTATAAAGTGCATTGTAAACTGATTTTTACGTGTAATTAGGAAAGAAGCCATCGGGGTGAAGGTCGTCATCGAAGCGATAGGGAAGACGCCCGCGCATTGCCTCACGATAAGAGCCCTTCGATTCCATCCCACGATTTTTGTCAATTGATATTTTGGTACTCTGGAACGTAAATTATAATGGAAATTTAGCGTAATACCTTTTATCTCTTAATTAAAACCAACTACACTTGTACCAATTTTACTTAATGATCTGATGCCGTTTGACAGAAAACATAATTAATATAGTTTTATTTAGTACCTACCCGAATCCTTTCATTATTTTTCATGGGTCTGCTGGCCGGGAGCGGTCTAATCATCATCCTAGTCTTATATAAAGTTGAATGTGGTCCTTTGAATGATATCCAGTAAATCGATTGTCCGTTACTTTCATCCGGTGAAGTTAAATACTTGCCATTAAGGTTACTGCAATGAGGAAGATTTATTTTAGTAAAACCTTTCTTTAATATTTTTATATCATTATACACTTATAAATTATTGAAATACCTTTTGTCACATTCCTTATACCACCACGCCCCGCCATGTTCGTTAGCGCAAGATCCCTCTTTCCACTCGTCATTGTCCACGTCATAAGTTGAGAACTTCTGTCCAGCGTGATACGACAGAGAGTCACCTACATCCAGAAACAATAGCGCGATTAGAATACTTCGATGGCTGTCACAGTATTACAAAATTAGGAATATTTTTAATTCCGGTAAAATATTAAACTAACCGGCTGTCCCACGAAATGTTCCAATTGTACTTATTCGGTATCCTTCATACTCTGGTCCCAGAGCAAACACTGAATATGTTCCTGAAGCTTCTTGTCCGTGTTGCGATTCTATTTCTACCCTTAATTCGTAAAGCTTTTGATTTGTGAGGTAATAAATCTTCTCCAAACCAAGCCAAAATTCGCCGGCCAAATTACCAAAGCCATGCTTGTATTCTAACCAGTTTTTGAAGAAGTCTTGAGAACCGTCGAATCGATTTTGTATTACCTAAAATTTGTTAAAATTGCTATAAACTTACACTTTGTTTAATAATACATATGATATTTTTAATATAAAACTAGTAGACAAATGCATCCCGATCTCTATGTGACTTTGGGGTAGCAAATGTGCGATAACAAATTAAAGGTCCGCGCGCTCTAGGCGTAAATACACGGCACAGCCGCGTAGTGCGCTATGTCGCATACTATTTCATACAAAGAATATTTTGTAGAGCAGTGCCGCGTCGCTCCGCTGCAGTGCAGTTACGCCTAGTGCGCGCGGACCTTAAGAAGTAAGGTATTAATAAAAACATCTACTACCGTCCAACCCCCGCCTGCAGTGTTAAGATCGCACAAAACATAAAATGGTTCCATTTCATCAGGTTTGATTTTGTAAATTCCAGTTATATTAAATCCTTGGTCTAGGATTTCTTGACAATCAGCAGGATACCGCTCCGAGTGACCTACACGTCTTGTCCTGATAAGAAGTTAAAATAAACGCATTAAAGCACCAACAAAATACTCCTATTTTCGAAAAAGTTTACTAGTTATTTTTCCCAAGAGTAAGCTGTACCTATGTAATATGGTAGGAGCCTCGATTAAAAATGGTCATTAAAACTATTTACAAATAAGAACCAAGAGTAATTCACTGATTAAAGAAGAATTCATGGTTAATTCTCTAAATTTCTTTATAAAAAAAAGTTGACAAAGTAAAAGAACAAATTTTAACAAAGTGCTTTTATTTTAGCTCATAAATAAACTTTGAAAATTACATTCACAGCATTAATTTTGACCCAGTTTACGCATAAATTATTTAAATTCGTCTTTAAATTGCTTCATTGAATTATTGTAATATGTAATCAAAACATTTACGTAATGACCAGCTGACCCTGCAGGCTGCATGCACTTGTCATGAATCAGAACATATGAAATATCTATAAAAACCTTGACACAAATACGTAACGTATGCAAACGCCAGATTAGGAAAAATGAACACCAAACCTAGTACCAATAGCTCTACTGTAGGTTCATAACGAACACAACGTGTGTTTAAAATCATAATATGAACATTAAAAAATCTGATAAAAATGAGTTTTATGAAAATTTACTACGTTTTTCGATATTGATACATCTCGCCAAAGATGAACATTACCAGAATAGTCTTCAATTTTTTCAACTGATTGACTAATGACTAGACTATAAAATTTAAAACTTAAGAATTATATTGTGTATCAGACATTAAAGCTGTTCTATCAGTTACAAATTTTATTCAAACAACAAATAAATTAAAAAGAACATGCTATGAATTAGTAGTAGTATACCTAGTTACCAAAACAAATACTAAGCGAAACAATTTTAAGAGCTTTTATTAACAATAAGTTATTTTATGAAAAATGGACGACTTTCTTCTGACGGAATTCTTTGTTTTAAGTTGCACAAATGAGGGAAACAAATGATATACAGTTGGTTTAAAGAGCCTTTATGGTACAGAGCGCACAGAAACTTATTAGGCACTATGAAGTAGTTACTATTTCTTGGCAAAATACGAATTTTTTAGTACTAACTTGCAATCGCATTTTTTTGTTTTCTGCTCGTGTATGACTCTCCGGAACTCGTTGATCAGAGTAGAAGGGTCGATGGCACCGCTCACCTCAGGCCTGTGTATTGTTTGCATTTATTATAATTCATCTATACATAAGTATAATACATAGATATCTTAACAACTTAGAAGAATCTATACCTACATTGATGGTTGTTGGAAAAATCATATTGAAATAGTCATTATTATCGATACACAGACAGAATCTTTATTTATTAGACCGCATCGCGAGAAAACCTCTTAATAGATTTGAAGAAATTTGGTATGTTGATAGCTAACTATCCGGGTCCACATATAGGATACATTTTACAACAATTACTTAAATATAAAAATACATGATTACTGTAAATATCTTACTTATTTGAAGTTCGTGCACGCTGACGAGTCTTCACTTCCGCAATAACGTTTGCTATCGTATCTACGCTGTTCATAACGGACTTCATGTGACTTTCCAAAAATCCAAGGCGACTATCTAAATTTACTTCTAAATTGCACTCCGTATTATCCACTGAAATAAAAAATAAAAACAAGTTAGTATAGAAATGAAACATCTAGTATTAGTAAGTAAGTAAGTAATAACTCTTTATTGTACACACGAAAACAGAAGAAAATAAACAGAAACAGAAAAAATTGAAAAAGTACAAGAGGCGGCCTTATCGCTAAAAGAGCGATTTCTTCCAGGCAACCTTTAGGTGTAGGAAATGATATAAGAAAGAGGGGGCGCGAAATATAAATAATAGAATATAATTTATAAAATATACTTATACAAATATAAATAAATATATAATCAACCTATAAATAAATAAAATACTTATAATATTATAATATATAAAATATAAGAAGACAAGATTTATTAATAATAAAGTAAAACAGAAAATAATTAAAAATAAAGTGTGAAAAAGTGATCCATTAAACGTTTTTTTTGAAAATACTTAGCGATTTCACATGCCTGACAGTTTGAGGAAGATTTTTAATTTTCATTTTAAATATACTCTTAAACTTAAGATTTACAAACTATCCATACCCTTTAAGTCTTTACTAGGATGTTGTTGGTATTTTTCTAACAAAAGTTTAATTTGGCTTACACCCGTTTTCAGATCGTCAAAAGCGGTATTATATTTCTCGGAATCGACTTGCTTCTGGATTGTAGCCATTACCTCACTCAAACGTTCCAATATCGCATTTGCCTTTTCATGTATTTCTATATCAAGCCTGTTTAGTCTAAAGTCTATTTTTTCAATTTTTTTAAAATATTTCTCGTTCGCCGTTATAGCTTCCATAAGCTTTTCTATTACTTCTTCATTATCAGAGGTCGAAGTGGATTGGACCTTTCGTGTGAAATTTTTATCCCTATCCGAGTCCAGCATCGCGTCACCTAATTCCGTCTCATATTCTTTTTTCCACAGATTGTCATTCCAGTCTAAATGCTGTTTTCTTTTTCCAGATTTCCCACGAATATTATCACTCGACGCTTCGGTCAACGCGAGCACAACCAACAAAACTTTACACTTTGAAACCATTTCGAGATGCATCAAATGAAAAAGATGTTAGACGACTAGTGCCAAGATTTATGTTGGTCACTACCAGTTTACATTTGTTAGAACAGTAAAATAATAAACAATAAATACCTACATACAATTCAACTATTATCTCAGACAAACACTCCTCATTCACATATAGTATGCACAGTTATCCAGCGATTGTTAATTCTTAGTTATTTAAATTCCTCATAGTGTTTATAAATATCTTAATATGTATAACTAAATGGTTACTATATTAACTCATCGTAATATTTTTGTGTATAAATAATATTTTTCTACACAGGATGAATCAAATTCTCTATCTACGGTGAAATTATATTAAATTTAAAATAAGCTAAACTGCAAAACGTAGAAGTACTTATTGTGGTGTAAGCAGTAAGATATTTTAAAATGTTCATAGAAATCTTCACAGAACCAGTCAGTATAATATATATGTTATATGGATGTAAGTACCGATTATCATTCCTTACTGCAAGATGTTAAATGACATAATTGTAGGTCTACCCTAAAGACTCCCATGGCAGTTGGCACTTACCCTGGACTCTGGAGCCATCCACTTTCTATTCAAGATTACTCCAGCTTGTTTTCTCTCTCCTTTTCTCTTTTTTGTCGCCTCAGCTCGTGATGAGGAGCTACTTCTGCCATGAAGCAACAACCTGGATGCAGTAGTAGGTGCCTCTGCCTGGGCGGTGTAATGGCTACCATGTAAGGCTGTCCGAAGGTTTTGACTTCGAGTTCCGGAGGCCAAGTATAGTGATCGAGTCTTTCTATTAAGAATGTCTCATAACAGCCCGGAACTCTTTCCCTCAAAATATTTAGAAAATTTGACCCCTCAGAGCACTGTTTAATTGTTAATTAACAGCCTTTATATATATAGACAGTGGTAGCCCAGCGGTAACACGTCGCTTGGATAACCGAGTGATGCGGGTTCAAATCCGGGTCTCGCACCTCTGATATTTTCATGTGCGAATCATTTATATCATGAATACCACTTGTCCTACGGTGAAGGAAAACATCGTGAGGAAACCTGCATGTCTGAGAAAACCTAACAAGTTTTCGAAAGGCATGTGAAGTTCGCCAACTCGCACTAGGCCAGCGCGGTGGACTATGGCCTGATCCCCCTCATACTGAGGGAGGCCCGTGCCCAGCAGTGGGACGTTAATAAGGGCTGATGATGATGATGATATATATAGAAATGTTACGATATTAAGGAACATTAAAATAAGCTTTTCAAGATTTTCCTGTCATTGGTCGATTTCTCAAATTAAAATGAAACCAATAATCGTATATTGATAGGATTGATTTAATATTTTGTGTACACACCTTATATCGATCCAATCATTTTGGTTTAGATTAAGATATAAACCTATTCCTATACCTTATATACAGTTCGATTCAGTTAAGATTTTGCACTCTTCAATTAGGTACTAAAAATATTAAATATTAAAAAAGTTACAAATATTGTCCGTTATAATATATTATGGTTACGGCGTAGTAATCAAATTAGGAAGAACCCATCTCCATTTTTGTTTGTGTTCATTAGGTACAAGATAAAATACCCTTCAGTCGCTAAGTAGTTAAGTGGGTAGCAGTTTACTGTTAACTTAAATCTTAATACAAATTTATTTTAAACTAGCTGACCCGTGCCCACTTCGTTAGGCATAATTTTAATAATCCTTTTTAGCACATAGTGTTTTTAAGTTAGACATATGCTGTCGTTGACTTTTTTGTAGGCATTTTCAAGCTCCACATCTTTTCTCTACAACTCAAAAATATATCTTTCATAGTTAAGGCAGCGTTCGTAGAAACGCTTTCATTCGACCGTTTTTTCTCCGATTCACTTTGCAAAACGGACGTAAAAGCCTTTTTATTTTTCGGTGTTACACTCAGCAATAATGTGGCTTTCTATTGGTGAAAGAATTTTTAAAATCGGTTTAGTAGATCCCGAGATTACCCCTTACAATTTAACAAATAAACAAACTTTACTTCTTTATAATATTAGTATAGATTACCTACCTCTTACATTTGGGCTCTCGTCCCTTTGTTGTGATATTAATTGTTTGAGTTTGTCTAAATCAGTTTTGAGTGAATGCAGGGCGTTTTCTAAAATATCTACTGGTGAAGTTTTTATTACGCTTAATACCTCACTCGTATATTTTAAAATAGTATTTGTTCTTTCTAAAATCACACTCTCCAAATGATTTAATCTATTTTCAACTGTTACAAACGTTTTAAAATATTTTTCACTAGCCATCATAATATCTATAAATTTCTCAACTGCTATATCTCCTTTTGTCTTATATCCTGCTGTAGAAGTATGCTGGCTGACATTGTTGTTCTGAGAAACATATTCATTTTCCGTATCATCGTCATCATTTCTGTTTTCTGTCGGTAAGAATACCCTATTTGTACAAGAAATACCGTAAAAACAAAGGAAAATAACAATCTTTCTCCACATTGCGACAATATAAAACGACTCTGTAGTTCCACACAGTATGCTAAAATGAATGTCTTCAATTAGAGTTTAAAGTTAAGACTTACTTATTTTTAAACAATGCCTACAGAAGTCTCCTTTGTTATTATCCACTGTCCAAATATACGGATATGTAATATAAACTGTTATTCAATCAAGATCACGTCGTATCGCTCTCACGAAATATAAATAATATTTTTATATCAGCCCTTTTTAACGTCCCACTGCTGGACACGGGCGTCCCTTCAATACGAGGGGATCATGCCATAGTACACCACGCTAGCCTAGTGAGTAGTGCGTTTTGGCGGACTTCACAAGTCTTTCAAAAACTTGCAAGGTTTTCTCAAACATGCAGGTTTCCTCACGATGTTTTCCTTCACCGTAAGACATGTGATAATAATGTTTTTTTATGGAACAAATGGGGCAAACGGGCAGGAGTTTTGTCGGCTTAAATGTTGGAGATGATTCGCACATCTTAGAGTCACGAGAACCGAATTTGAACCCGCATCACTCGGTTATTCAAGCGAGTTCGTTACCACTGGGCTAACACTCTCTTTATATTATTTGTAGTAGGTATTAATCTAATCTAAATTCTAATTGTCCAGCAATCACCTCGCCGTAGGCGAAGGGCCTAATGGTACCCAAATTCTTTAAAGTTGATACTCCAACAATATAAGTAGGTATGTTAAGTGCATTGAAAGAAACAAGCAAAATTATTTTTACATTTATTTATTCGTTTCTAGATTAAAAATAGCTAGAAACACGCTTTTTATGTTTAATCTTAATTACCTATCTAATGTCCGTCTTCAAACTATCGTCTAGATTCAAAAATTGAATGAATATTGTTGTTGTAACGTGTACTGGCAATCTCCTTCGTGTCTTCTCCATTCTACGTGACATTGGTGAAATAATCTTGTAATAGAACTTTTATGATTCGGATATATTCTTAAAATCAATTTATTAAAACACATGTAAGAGAAAATAGGGAAAATAAATAATTTGGACAAAAATGTGTGTAGGTATAATATGAAAAGTTTTACCTAATGCGGACTAACAGACAAAAATACATTATTAACTACTAAACGAAGATACTTATAAACTAATACAATCGTAGCTTCTAATATATTAATTAAAAAAAAGCTATATCAATTTAAGGCTCACATAATATCAAAGTGCTCTAGCCATCTCAACAGTACCTTTAAACATTTTTCAATTAAAAAATTTCAACTTACTCGTAGTAGATTGGAGTGTTCTCACGGTTTCGAGTAGGCACTTTTTCAAATCAGCAGGCCAATCGAAGTTGCTATGAATGGTCCCTGAACTTTGAGCTACCTTGCCTGCCTTTGTAAAAGGCTTTTAAGATTCTTAATTATCTTAATAGTACTCAAGTAATTGCCTCATTTAGAAGCAATTTGTTCAGAAACGTGAAATAACATTAACCTTCAAGCTTACACTGTAACGAGTCGCCTCTTCTATTTAATTTAATTATTTTTAATAATGCGTAACCACGTTTTTTGCACATATACTGATTGCAAAATTTTGTAGGAATCACCAGTTATTGATAATGGGATAAGTTCAGACGTATCGTAATAAAATTAATATACTAGCGACTTAACCTAACTTCGCTCGTGTTTCTTTAAGTGCCTTTTCCTAATTACATTATAAATATACACTACAGTGTAGTCTATAGGTATAGGTAGTAAAATATCGAAGTTCTAATAACATTAAAACATGACTAATAATACAGCGTACTACAAAAATCACCGAAAAATGGCAAATATTAAACATATATATAAACTTTCGTAAAGCAGATAGGACTCTTCACATCGAAGTAAAGTAAGTGATTAGAATAGCAACAAACAAACAAACAAATTTGTTTGTTTGTATTTTTATCTTTTATCAGTGGGACGATAAGCGAAGAATAAAAAAAATGTAGGTAGGTATATAGGGGAGAAGTGGCATGAAGGAGCCAGGTTTTGAAAGAGCCACTTCTAATATTTCGGAAGTTTAGGAACGGATTTGGTTGGTGAATTTATTTTTAAGTGACAACACTGATTTCCCATCACCCACAAAAATTTTAGAGTTCGCCGATATCAACGAACGCCGGTGCATCGAGTTAAAGTTTTTGGCACTAAAAAGTAAGTATTTTACTTCATTTAAGTTGTTTTTTGATATTTTACTATAAACAAATATATGACCATGGATTGTAAAATGAGTTTGTGCATATATTTGGCTTTGCAACTTCGTAAAAACTGAGCCGCAAAAGTTTTGATTTTGTTGTAACATTGAAGGTTATATTTTTTTAAGAATATGTTTTGAAAGAGCCGCGTGAATAGGCCATAAAAAAGCTGGCTCTTTCATAACCGGCTCCTTCATAACCCTGCATTTGAATTTTGTAAATAAAATATATAAATAATAAATATTATTTGCTTCAAATATTGCATTATGGAGAAACCTGGTCAAAAAAAAACTAAAAAGACCCGAGAAATCCGATCCGACCGAAGAAAAGATAATTGAAGAAGCGGTCAATGAAGTTTTGGAGAAAGGTCATAAACAAAACTACACTTGTCATAATATATTGAAGGCTTACTGAGCTAAAATAGTTCAAAGAGTAAAGGCTTCTGGTAAATCATGTATACACACTCTCCTAATGTAGGAAAATAAGCGTATTTTCACAATAGATCAGGAGAATGTGCTTGCAGATTATTTAAAGGCTGCTTCTAAAGTGTGCTATGGCCTAACAAGTCAACAAACTGGCATTTGATTACGCCATGGCGAACGATATCTGCCCAGATAAATGGAAAGAAATTAAAACTGCAAGTATTGATTGGCTCAAAGGATTTATGAGCAGACACAACGATTTAGCTGTGAGAAAACCTGAAAGCACTTCTCTATTCTGTGCAACAAGTTTATAGAAACTAATGTAAACACGTTTTATTATTTAGAAATTTTTTTGAGATTGTAATTAATACGCCAATGGTTTGAAAAAAGCACCTGTTCCTTATTCAGAGCCATCAGTGGCATCAAAGATACAATTTGCCTTAAAGAGAAGAAAAGAAAAGAAATTTTTTTTTGAAAGAAGATGGCACTTTAAGAAGAAGTTATTAATAATAATAATCCGCCTCTAATATATTAAGATTATATGTATTAAGATTATGTATTATAATAAGTATGACTGAATAATATGTTAAAATTCAAGCGCTTGTTAAAATGACATAAGTTTACTGATAGAATTAAAAAATTCTTAAAAATGTCATTAGTTTATACAAAGGATTTGTTAGAATTGTCTTTTTGTTTTTTTATAGGGCATAATTTTCACAATTATACTTATAAAGTATATTATATACAGACTGGCTCATTCATAATTTTTGGTGGCTCTTTCAATACCGAAAAGTTATGAAACAGCCGAAAGACACATTTTTTTAAAATGAATATTTCACTGATTATTGTAATGTATTTAAGGTTTCGTATGAAATCATCTACTTTAATAAATAAATAACAGTTTGACATAAAAAAAATTATCATTTCTTTCATTAAAAGTATATTTTTCGGTCTGTTTAGTAAACTGGCTCTTTCATGCCACTTCTCCCCTATACATAGCAATTGTTGTAACAAGACATTTATGATTTACATTACATAATTTCAACGTTTATTTACATAATTTCTCTGAATATATATCATAATGACTGCTTTTTTACAACCGGAAACGTTGGCACGTATGTTTGTTACTTAACTCTTAATGCGGCTGGAGACAATAACCTATAACATTCAGAACACTATCACACACGTAGAGACGATCGAGCCAGTCTAATCTAGTCCACCTAGACCGGTCTCCGAATCCCGTTCAACTTTTTTACCGGATTTGGTCATCGACCCCAAACCGAAAAGCAATTCAATTTTAGGATTCGATAACGTTTTGTAACCGGTTAAGTCTCGGGTAACAGTTTTTGTCGTACCTATATAGTTCTATGACCAAATGAACCGGTTAAAATGACTTATTTTGTGTTTATGTTTGGCACGTCAGTGCGAATGGTGAATTGAACAAACATTTCTCTAATTTTCATTACCCAGTTAAATAATTTCTGTCCTGACAGGGCGGGGCTGTTCTGCTATTAGAATAGGTTACTTTACAGTTATCTATACTAATATTATAAAGAAGTAAAGTTTGTTTATTTGTTAAATTGTAAGGGGTAATCTCGGGATCTACTGAACCGATTTTAAAAATTCTTTCACCACTAGAAAGCCACATTATTGCTGAGTGTCATAGGTTATATAAAAAACCGAAAAATAAAAAGGCTGGTAGTCCGTTTTGCAAAGTGAATCGGAGAAAAAACGGTCGAATGAAAGCGTTTCTTACGAACGCTGCCTTAACTATGAAAGATATATTTTTGAGTTTTAGAGAAAAGATGTGGAGTGGAAAAAAGTCAACGACAGCATATGTCTAACTTTTATATTTAAGTGACAAAAAGTAGTTTTTTTAATATAAGTATAGATAATTTTATTTTTAATATTAATAAAATAATTTAAATTATTTAAACACACTGTACTAAAAAAGGATTATTAACATTATGACCAACGAAGTGGGCACGGGTCAGCTAGTACTCTTATATACTTAATCAAACTGTGCGCTAAAGCCTGTATGTCATGTGGTATTGGTAAAGGTACTTTTACTTTTTATAATATAATTTTAACATTATACGAGAATCCATAAAAAGAAAGGTTAAACCGTAGATACTACACAATAAAATAATCTATAATAAATAAAGAATTCGTAATAGACGTTAAAATCACTCAAATTTATTCCAGTTATAGCGTGATTTTTTATAGTAGGTCTTTTAAGTACTTACCTAATTATATTTCATTAAAAATAAATCAATCCACAGTAATATTTATTTTTTGAAGTAAGTCAAAAGTAAATTATTTTATTTAATACTAGCGGTTTAGCGTCATCGAAACCATGGACTATTTCTACCTCCTCCATTTTTGAAGTTATAACATTAACTATCTGCTAAATAGACAAACAGACAGACAAAAATTTTAAAAATTCGCTTTTTTTGCTAGTATCGTATATGTACATTCATATGCATTTAGTTAATTTTATTTATATGCATAGATAATTTATACGTTTCTAAAAAAAAGTAATTTCACTATCTAATATTATTTTTATCTTTATCATACCTAATACTGTTACATTTAGACCTCATTGCATTTAGAAAAGTCGAAGCTGACTCACACACGGAAGGTTCCACTGCATAAAACATTAAAATATATTAAAATAATTATATAATCGCAAAAAAGAAATATGTTTGGGGTTTATTTAATTACTTATGACTTTTGCCAAATTTTATATTTCTAGGTCATCGGGAAGAACCCTATAGGTTTTGTATTCTCATATTATTGTCAAAATGTGCAACATAAACGTTTAAAGTTTTATATTAAAGTTTGATTATTTCAGAGCTCTAAGATTGATTGCGTATTTGATAATACTTTTGACTTATTACCTCCTGAGAAAAATAGTCTCGACAGATAGGCAGACACAGATAACGAAGTCATTCTATAAGGTGATCTTTTATCCCTAATACATATCTTTGCTGTCTGCACAAGAAACTCCATTAACAATAATTTGGTGTCGGGTATAAGTTCTACTCTTAGAATAATTATTCTAAGGTTCTACTTAAATAAATAGTTTCTATTACAATATTAATTAATAAGTAGGTATATTAATAATGAGATATATTGTAGTGCATTCATGATACAAGCATAGGTCCCAATAATATTTGTAAAAGTTTATGTAGAGAGTAGACAGAACAACAGAAAACATAACACATTAGTATTAAAAATATAGCTATTCATAAAAAAAAGTAATCACTGTCACTCTGTGACGACTAAAGCGCACAAACACACATTGTACCTATACGATTATTATACATTGTTTTGTCATAAAAACAACCTGCTGTTAATTTTATCAAGAATCGATTTATTTAATCAAATATTTGTTAAATCAAAGGACAATTAAATTAAATAAGCTCTAATAACTCTAAGTTACTACTCGAAGTACCTAAATATTATATAATTATATAAATATTAATAAATAGTTGGTATGAAAGAATTCCATGCGTACAATTGCTGTAACGTTTTGAACAACACATACATACCTAATATGACCTGTATTTTTTTCAAATAAAACTGGTATAAATCACAATGTTTAATAAATATAGAATAAACCCAAATAAATAAATATGAAAGGAATATAGAGTAGAGACAGACAAAATTTTGTTATCTAATTTACTGGCAATGATAACACATTGTATGTAAATAATAAAATGATAATGAAATATTTTGTAAGTGTGAAGCGATTTAACAATTCAGTTTGACTTTGAATTCACTTACGATATGAAGTTATATAAGTTATATAACCACTAAAGAACCGAAAGGATAAAATTCTTTTGATTACTGAACCAAGGACACAATCACAGGGGGTGCTACGTATATTCTCTAAAATACCATTCAAAGTATAGAAAATGTTTAAAGTGTGTTGTATTTCATTTCTATCTACTATATTTTACTCTGAAGATTCTAGATTCTTTTTTAAAAACAAATCAATTTTAATTATGAACTTATACATTTAACAGGGTCTAGTAGGACTGATCTCAGGCGGGGCATCGGGCTTGGGTAGAGCGACGGCGGAACTACTGGTGAAACAAGGGGGATCCGTCATAATTTGTGACCTCCCGAGCAGTACCGGCCAGGATACGGCTAAACAGCTAGGTCAAAATGCGGCTTTTGCTCCTACAGACGTAAGTTAAATAGAAGTTCTAAATTTAATTTACTTTTTTCATATAAGTAGGTATATATTTCTACTTTACTGTATCAATAATTACGCCATTGGCTCCTCATGAAACATACTTTCTTCCTTTTGTGTAAATACTAGCAACTCGCCCTCGCTTCGCTCGGGGTCGTCAGGAGATTTACCGCAAGCAAAGCTGGTTATACATAAGAACTTTCCTTTGATTTAAGAAATCACTCTATCTATTAAAAACCGTATCATAATTAGTTGCGTAGTTTTAAATATATAAACATATATATGGACAGACAGACAGCGGGAAGCGACAAAACATCCGTATGTCAAAAATAAAAGTTATCTCAAGCTACTTGCCAAGTGGCCGTTCTACTAAAAGTCGAATTTAATGGCTTATTTTTTATTCTTCTCTCTCTCTCTTTCTCTTAAATGTATTATTTTGTATTATTTGGACCTCTATGTATTTCGCGGGCTCTAGTCTAGGTGATTTGGAAGGCTTGTGTGTAGACACTATCTTAGGTACGCATCAGCCCGGATCCAACTGCTGAGATAATAACCCATGGACAATTTCCCAGTGGTGGCCTCTGGCTAATTTGTAGGGGCTATGGAAAATATGGAAAGTTAACAGGGTTATGAAATTGAGTTTGGCAGGGCTAAGAACTGTGCTATGGAATGAGATTACCTAACGCCTGCCTGCTTAATAGTCTCACGTTGAATCTTTGTGACAGTGACTCGTCTCCCACTAGATGTGTTGCCATAAAGCGGCACAGTGCTTTAAGCATAATATAGGTGTGGTTGGTTAAGGGTGTTAACAAATGTGCACCGGCTTCAGCATTGAAAGAGTATTCGTGATCAGGTCCCTATATCTGTTATTACTCAGATTGAGCACTTCCACTCAGAACGTCAATGTACGCCGAGGGCAGGGATAGATGTTTTTTCCTCCCGAGAGGTGTCAGGTCCGTGGTGCCGTCCCTCACCAACAGCGAATCCAACAAACCAAACAAGCCCAAATTCGAGGGTTTCATTAGTAGAAATATTGATCACTATTGACCTCCTCACCCCATCGCCGCGCCGAATAATATATAATCTATAGTAGGTACCTAATAAACAGTTAAATAATTATTCCACCGTTTGAAATTTATGTTTATAATTTTACGATTTTATGTTTCCAAGATACCTTTATAGAATACAAGTTCAAATAATCTGGACACGCAATTAGTATTTTTTGAGTTCAATACCTGAATTATGTGTTTCAACTATAATATATTGCAATATTTCTTTTGCTAGGTGACATCTGAACAAGACGTAAAGAAAGCGTTGCAGACAGCAGTCGATAAATTTGGACGTCTTGATGTGGCAGTCAATTGTGCTGGAGTCGCAACAGGAATAAGGACATATAATTTTAAAACAAATCAACCATTTGATTTGAAACATTTTCAGAAAGTTATTGAGGTATGTTAATTGTATAATAGAAATTATAATTTTGACAACACGTTTGACTCAATTTGTAGTGACACTACTGTGCTGTGCCAGCGATCGAGGGTTCGAATCCCGCTGATGTCATTCATTTTTGTGAGCACGAATGTCCGACTCCAGTCCAGTGTTTACATTCATAATACGTATGTATACTGGAACCCGTAACAAATGCCTCCTAGCCTACCATGGTACTGAATAATGCTGTGTGTGAATGTCCCAACATTTTAATAAACATTTATAATAATAATTGCTTTTAACTTCCTAACCTAACTTTGAAGGTGAATTTGATTGGAACCTTTAACGTCATTCGCTTGGCTGCTGGCTTGATTGGCAAGAATGCTCCTGATGCAGATGGCCAACGTGGAGTTATTATCAACACTGCCAGTATAGCTGCTTTCGACGGTCAGGTAAGCTTTCTAGACGTCAAAAGACGCTTCTGCGTCTTTTGATATATTGAATAAAAACAAAAGCACTAAATGAACAAGTGTTACAACTTTAAATCAGATTTAATTTTTATAGATTGGTCAAGCTGCATATTCCGCATCTAAAGCAGGAGTAGTCGGAATGACGCTACCAATCGCCAGAGATCTCTCTAAGCAAGGCATCAGAGTCGTTACGATTGCCCCAGGTTGGTAATTACCTAATCAATTCTCCTAAAGTCTAATCAATGAAAATGTCTATTTAAATTTTTGTATTTATAAATATTTTTTACTTTTGTGTAAATGCTCCAAACTCATCGACCATAAATCTAACTTGGTTTGTAACTTTTTCGCAGGGCTATTTCGAACGCCTTTATTAGAAAAGTTGCCTGAAGCGGCCATCCGGCAATTGGAGGCGAGTGTGCCCTTCCCCTCGCGCCTCGGTGCTCCACAGGAATTCGCGGCCCTTGTTCAAGCAATCATTCAGAATCCAATGCTCAACGGGGAAACTATACGTCTCGACGGATCACTAAGAATGCAACCATAAAAATCTATTGCAAATCAAATTTATTTATTGTATATTATAAAAACCAATAATTAAATAGCAACTGATATTAAGGAGTTTTTATATACTAACCAACCTCACTGAGGCTAGCCAGCTACATATGTTCCCATGTACATACTCTCGTGCATAGGAGCTGAGAAGGACTTTTGCATTCTATGACTTTATACCATCGTTGCGCGTTTTATACAAGTAACTACTCAAAACGTTTTTGTCCTGAAATGAACTATGAATCTCTATCAATAATAATTTACTCGCTTGGAACTTATTTCTAGATTAGATATATATTATATATAAGGTTAACAACAAAAAAAACAACTGTCTAAACGAAAATATTATTTATTTCTACAATAACGGTCGGCAGCGCGAGCTAGCGCCACCGGCGCGTAGGTGCGTCTCACAATATTTATTAATCACAAAGAAAATAAATATACTGACGATGCACTAGTGGTGTCCTACATCGTCACATACAGATGTACGAGTGATTTCTCTCACCGCCATATACATTGTGTCTAAGTGGACTTCTAAAAATAGATCATTGTCGTGTTGCCAGTTAAAAACTTTATGACATTCCAAAGTTAAATCGACATTAAACATATTTTACATTACAGCGACAACAATAACTATATTTTAAATGTACAAAAGACAATATGTGAGGTAATGACACGGTACAACGTTAAGATATAACACTTGCTCCGGTATTAACTGAACTACCGTTAAGTAAGTACTTCACTCAGTTCTTATTCTATGCACTTTAGCCTACTGTGCAGAAAAGAAGTTATAAAATTATGAAACATTATAGTTATTTACAAAAATCGAGTCACATGCGTCTCTTACAAAGTGATGTCGGAAGTGATGCATAAACATGTCTACTAATGTGTTCGCTTCGTCTGCGTTCAGTTAATAGAGGAGCAGATACACAAACTTTTGAAACTAACTTTGTGTGGGGTCCTTATGTATGTACTATTTTATAATAATTATAAGAGGTCACTGGACCGAGATGCGAGGGACGCGTTCCGATTGCTTGCTTCGACGGCTGGCACTCTGGAACGAGACTGTGTCTCGTCGCTGCCTTCTAACATTTAAACATAAATAGCCACTTGTATCGGCGTATTAGACAGATTATTCAAGCATATGTGACGTTACATTGACAATTACCGGCCCCATATCATTAGACTCAACAATAACCATTAAAGATGAAATGTAAACTGTTTACCTCGCCCTATCTATATGTACAATTACTTAATAAAATACAACTAACACGGCTCGCGAAATAAAGTTAGGTGCAACAGAAATAATCGCTTAGGTACTTAAGAATTACAACTAACAAGAACCCAATCAGGCTTAGGCCTGTCGATTCGCTCAAATTCACGTCCTCACATTAACTTAAACCGATAGAATACTATACACAGACTAAATAAACAACATCGACTGAGATTAAAGCTAACTTATCGTTAATGAACAACAAAGTGGTTAACTTACAAATTGTAACGCATTCGTACGTTCGTCTACGCTACGTCGTTGACGCTCTTGCGCTTGCTCGCACTGAACGTGACTGTTAGGGTTATTTTGGAATGTGTGTGACGCAACTATATCCCATCACCCATGGGGCCGAGGGGCCGAGGGGCCGAGGGGCCGAAGGGGCCACGGGGCCTGGGGGCCGGGGGGCCGGGGGGCCGGCTGACGGCGGCGCGGCGGCTGTGGCGGCTACGAATCTGAGCGAAGGAACAGTGGCCGACGGCTGCCGTCTGACGGAGAGCACTCGCGTGTACTTTACCACTTCCAAATACTTAACGCTTTAATTCATAAATATACATGTATATTTATATTACTTAACGACCGCTAAAGTACAACATATTCTGTATATTACAACCTAATCTTAAAATTAGACAGTAATTTTACAAGATATAAGCATACATATAATAATGATTTTAATAAATAGCATTAAGTTGTGTTAATTTATCCAAAAAGCGCGTGACACAGAGTAGCGATCGGACAGGATCGAATATGAATGAACACTGGCACCTTTAAACTTTGTTATTGTCTAATTGTCAATAAATACAACGGTAAAGTAAACGTAAAATAGTTATTCACGTTAAACAGAAGTTTTGTATACGACGGTCTGGAGCGGACCGCGTCTACAAACCCTGTATAAAACACTTATCTAATGGCACACGACGTAACTTTTTTTATCACCACTGGTGTGTCAGACGAATATATTTTGATAGATATATATGTATATATAATATGCTTATTCGTAAAAAAATATAACATAATTAATTTTAACTGTTACTTGCAAAAAAAAGAGTACATGCTAATAATTAACGTATGTACAAAGAATATAACTGTAATATTAATGGTGTATATTGAAATTTGATTAAAATAATAGTAAATCACATAATACATAACAGATTGTAATTTAATTTTGTGTATATTTAAGAAAATAATACTATAGTAATAACAATTTTAATTAAAAATGATCACTACAAATATATAAATACTGCATGCAATGGTAACGTAGATTGGTAATGTGGAAAGTGTTAAACTAATACAAGGAATTTGCGTGAACATAACACACTATGTACTGGGAGTAAACGTTATCACAAAACGTTATATTATACACGAGAAAAGAAAACGACTCGCAGGTTACTTATATTATTTCACTTTTAGCGGAGAAGCCAAATGTTAAAGCAGACATGGACAAGTTGAAGTTACTTTAAAATTGGTCACAATCTGTCATTCTGTACCTAAAGTACGGACAAGTAAAACCCACACAGCCTAAATGTACCTAACTATGTCATACCATCACAGATCAGCTTTGCATTCGATAAAGCATCTAAAGCTTGTGAAGCTGCGTGCGTTGTCTGTCCGTCCAAAACCTACTTTACGTTCCCGATATTACGTTCACGTCCGACGCTACGTACATATTACATAACTGTTATCAAATCACGACTCGCGGTTTCATTTTTACTATCTAACTTAAATTTACAAAAATCGCAGCTTCACATAATGTACGAGTTACGATACACCTTAACTACCAAGACGCGGGGTTTCTCAATGATTCTACTCCAGTCGACGAATGAGAGACAACAAACACGATCAAAACGATAATTAATTTACATAATCAATACATAACATTACGAACGTACTTAAAAACTGTGCTGACGTGTTAGAACATTTGTAATTTAACATCGGTACCATCACCGCAACATTTTAAGGAACTTTAATAATTTGATCATATTTTACACCATATATACACCAGGTACTATTTGTTTCTATTGTCAGTAGTCAGACCGTATTCGCTATCGATCTGCACGGCCGGTCCACACTGAGTGATGTAAGCAGAAAAACGCATGTGAATATGTATAATGTAATCGCGACGGTAACATTGGTTATCACTGGACGGTATTGAAGATAAATAATGGTGCCAAATTTGTCTATTTTGCGAACACACGACTAACGTAATTTTCCATACTCTCGTCGCTGCGGCCAACTATACATTCGCACTTGGTGCAGTGATAGTATTATAATTAAAATTTAATTATGATTATAATAATATATAAACATTAGCTTTACAAGACAGACCGTCAATCACATGTTCGATTAACTAAATCCATACCTCGTGACCCAAACGAACGCGCGGCCGTTGGCTCTGCTACCCTACAACTGGCGTCTATACTTATATTATAAAATAAAACGTTTTCAAATCAAATTTGCAACGCATATGTACGCAGGTATCACACAACGACGACACTATATTATAATATTATTTTAATACAATATGTATAACCATTTCCACATTAAAAGTTGATCAATATAATTGAATACGTTCACTACTATATTTATATTAGAAAAATACGAAATAATGTACTTTCAGTTAACATATTATATATGTTAATAAAGAATATGATTTATAAAAATACATCGTCCATTCCGGCCATAAACCTGTAGACGCTAGTACCCATATTTCTTTAAAAATCTATGATTTTTAAGGCTTTTTGCACGTACTTGAGAAATATTTTACATAATTACAATATAAGTAGCATAAACCACTGTTAATTTCTATTTGTCATATTTACAGATTTAATCAATAATTATTTATTTGTACTGGTACGGTACGGCCGATAAAATCAATACAGACAATTTCAATAACATTTAGATAAACATTTCAATGAACAACTGTAAATGTTACCTCGACTTTCGTCGCGATCCAACCTTACTTTATAGTGATATACATAGAGAATTTAATTTTTAAATGACAACTTCAATAAATTCTTAAAATACTGAAGCCCGAGAGCACAGACGCAACAATGGCGGGTCTCGGGCGGTCGCGCGCACTAGTAACTATGCAGAGGGCGCGACTAACTACAAATACATCCATTTAATATAACATGATCATCTCCTCTAATTATAAATGGGTCATCAAATTTCTTTTTTAAAAATCACAGACGCTTTTCGAAAATATGTATTGTAATATTTTCCATCACTACACACATGAGAGTGAAGACGAGCTAGTTATCTAACATAGGTACACAGATACTTATTTAAGCTTCGATTATCCATACACCGTAAATAGACTGCTCAATAAATTAATGGTAGCTACACGAGAGATGTTAGCAGTATGTTACAGAGATTATGCAGACAGACGATTGCTCGTCTGTACTGGGACTAGGCGCTCGGCGCACAACGTCCGGCGCAAAATAACTTATTATGTTTAATCACACACCAAATTAAAATCTAATCTTAAACTATAAGGTTTCTTGTCAACCCATATGATGTCGTCGCTCTCGGCGCTATTTGTTGGCGCTACTAAGGGTTGTTCCAACCCTTCTTCGCGGCTGCTTCAAGACCTGAAAGTAAACAACTTACTTTTAGTCTCCTGACGCTTGAATTTCGTGCATGTCAACTCTCCCAACCACAGAATATCCTATAATGGAATATTGAAAATGCCGCCACCATTCGCTGCCTCCAAAAACACCATTTTGCAATAAATAGCACACCTTTTCTAGTGTGTTAGTGGCTGTGTACAAGTATTTTTCTTTTCTTTGATGAAAATGAAAAAAAACTATATTGTTAATCAATGAAAGTAACTATTTGCTTACTACTGTGGAGGTTTTTATATAAGAATGATAATAATTAACATGTTACAAAATGTATACTAAATACCACTTAATGTGGATAAAAATGTATGTAAAATAAAAGTGATGATGACACTAGTTAAATAAAAAAAATACTTATGTTATATTTTTTTATAAAACTTGTGAGAAAAATCTTTCTATTGTCTTTAGACTTAATTCAAACCTAAAAGCTTTATGGTTTTACGGTTTTATTAAGTGCAGAACTAAACGACCAAGCCGCATAGACGCCTGCAAATTAAAAACTATACGTTATGTGCCATATTATTCTTTACAGCAGTGCTTGAATGTGCAAAGAGTCATTACAATACGATGTGCATCGAAGTAGTGCGAGAATGGCCTTACACCTCAAACATTGAATGCTTACTCTATATGGGCGAATGCGGCTCAATCGTGTCGTTCGGCAGGAAACCGCACCTGACACACAAAGAGCAAAGAACTTCAATTTTTTTACTAAATCTATAACGAAATGATAAAAGCCATAGAAATTCGAGTTATCATCAAAAAGTCTATATGAATAAAAAATATGAAACCGAAGAACCACTTGCACTTTCAACTACAAAAACTAAAATAAAATGTCATAGCACGTTTCTCATTGATGTTAATAATCTGAAAACTGTGACCCCTAAAAGTTAAATAAATACCAATATATAAGGCAATATAATAAAAAACATTAAAATAATAATATAAAAACAAATTTTTGAATTATTTATTTTTAGATAATGTGATTTTTTTCATTTAAATATGTTTTTTAGCTAACTGGTTAAGTTCAGTGTACGAATACGAATATTCTAGAACAATAAAGTGTTATCGCCTAAAATTGGGGCAAGTTAATAACATCGAATGACGTGAGCGTTTATAGTATAATCAGTGAAAAACTTTATGACAACATACAATTTATCGTTTTTATATATGTATGTAGCTTGCATATCTATATGTACGAAACCGAGTAAATAGGGCTTAGACCATTTGGGCATTTTTAATTGATATCCCAGTAACATTTTAAGGTAGAATGATTTTAAAATCTAAGAATTTTTAAATTTTATAAAACGAATTTAGTATATTTAATTATTTTTTTATATTAAATAATAGTTTTATATTTCCCAATTAGAGAATAAAATTCGCTCAAATCAATTATTGCAGTGATAAAATCAGACATTTAGAGTTTTAAATGTAAAGAAACGTACCTCACGTGTCTTTAATTTTTCTTAATAGCAACAAAAGTACAACTATTTATATCTTTAGTAAAAACTCATGAAAATATCTTTCATAGATTACACAACATTGTAGATTAATCATAAGAGTTAATTTTTCACATTGATAAGCAATAGAAGTATTTATTGCTGGTTACAAAGATATTTTGATTACGAAAACTCTTACTTGAGCTTTTGCTAGTGACTAAGATTCTAAAATTATTTTGCCATATTATAGAACATTTCGATTCACTTTAATGGAAAGCCAAGCTTAAAAAGAAGGCATTGTTAAGAGTACAACAAGTAATAAAATTATATTACTGTAATATATCTATAAGACAATTCGCAATCATTATACAACCCTTACTTGACATGTCACAAAATGTACATTGTAGGTTAAAGCAGTTTAATGCCATGTAGGTTAAAGCAGTTTTCTGTCGTGTCTTTATTATGTCCCCTAACGTGCAAATTGAAGATTGAATTGTGAGATAGGAAAAAATGTATTTATATATGAGATATATATATCATTAGAAAGTTAAAATAACCAGTTACTTAGAAAATGATGTAAGAAATACTTAAACATATGAATAAAGCTCGTGATATAACATTTCCTAGAGATGCAATGGATATTATTTAGGCAATTTAAGCTATTTATAATTGTATATGTGAAATAAAAAGGGAACTTCACACAATTCATATAATTTTTTCAAACAGTTCAATTAAAAAAAGCATATTATTATAATTACTTATAAATAAGTTACAAAATATGTAAAACTATATGATGATGGCTTTATAAAATGTTTGCACGTAATACTCAAAATTACTAAATTGAAAATTTTGTTTTTGTTTATCCTTGGAGAAATATTAAAAATGATGAAATCTACTTTTTATCATACTGAAATAAAGCGCAAATACATAGCTCCCTTCTAGTTTGACTGACTATATGTAATAGTTAATCCTTTGCATCTATAGTAGTTATGCTTTAATGAATCATTATCTACGAAAATAAAAAAAATGTGCTGAGATAATAACATAATAATGTTACATAAAATATAAAATGGAGATAAATAATACATTTATAATATTATATAGAATAACGTACAATCGGTCTAGAGTCGAGGTGTGCTCCACACTCCGGTTAACCATTTCGGCGCCATTGGGCCTAGAACGAGACAGTGACTGCAATTTTTAACTATTACACAGATGCACTATATAAACTTAATTATCATATTACATACATTAAAAATACACAAATGATATAGGCCTTATTTTCAAATATTAAAAATATTATTGGTGAAAAAAAGGGACGAGAAATATGTAAATAAATAATGTATAGTATCAATAAATAAATATCCTTGGCAAGTGTGAGCCGCAGGTGACACGAAGAGTCAATCACAATATATAAAATCGCAATTCCGCTAACTCCGTCGCAGTCATCGATAGAGAGGCTCCCAAAAAACGAAAAATATTACTTATAAATAATTAGGAAAAATACGAGTATATTGTATATATTTTGAAATAATTTACAATATTATGTTGCTCTTTAGTGTCTCTTGAAAAATGCATTAAAATGAATTTAGTCGTTTCGCGAATCAGTGTTTAGAGATGGGGCGCAACGGCTATATATAGATATAAATTAGGGGTGTTCGTTTATTTATTTATTTATTTAGATAGATAGGATTACCAACAGTGTTATAAAAGTAATAATGTTTAAAAAATAGTAGTTAAAAAAATAAAGGGTCATTTTTTATACACCAATTAAAGGTAAACACAACATTTGTATGACATAAAATAAAACAAAACAAAAAATTATACTAGATAGCTGAAAAAATAACCTGCTATTTATAAATAATTAAATCGCCTGTTATTTATTTCCAGAGGCAAGCGCTATTTTTTAATTTATTTTTATTACATTTGATATGACCACAACAAATACAAGGTATAAATATATTATAGCGTAAAAAATAATAGGCGTTTTAAAAATAGCGTATTCTCATAACTCTTTATTAATATATAGCCGTTGCGCCCACCTCTACAGTTATAACTCGTTATCAACATATAGCCGTTGCGGCCACCTCTAGTTATTTTAACGGAACAGTCACTCACTTGCGTTTAGCGTGCAGCATTTCCATGAGGAGCGTCTGCGTGGGGGCCTGTCCCGCGCAGTGGCGCTGGTACAAGTGCTCCTCGCCGCGCGCCGCCAGAGTGTGAATTTCTGGCACCACCATCACCAATTTGCCGAATTTATCCTGAAATAGTAAAAAACGCTTGTTTTTAATTACTAAATTTCAAGCACACATATTGTTTAAGGCAGTGGTAGCCTAGCGGTAACGCGCTCGCTTGGATAACCGAGTGATGCGGGTTGAAATCCGGGTCTCGCACCTCTGATATTTTTATGTGCGAATCTTTTTTTATCATGATTACCACTTGTCTTACGGTGAAGGAAAACATCGTGAGGAAACCTACATGTCTTAGAATAACCAAGCAAATTTTTCGAAAGACATGTAAAGTCCGCCAACACGCACTGGGCCAGCGCGGTGGACTATGGTCTAATCCCCCTCGTACTGATTGAGGCCCGTGCCCAGCAGGGGGAAGGTAAAAAAAGGACTGATGATATTGTTTATAATTTATATAATTAATTTTCATGTGAGAATCATTTCTAACATGATGACCATCTGTGAACAAAAACATCGAGAGGAAACCAGCATGTCTGAGGAAACCTGTATGGTCTGTTTTCCCTTTGAATTTTTCTTGATGGATGACCTGATTATTCCTTGTAGCTAGTTTTTTCTTTTTTTAAGAATACTTTTTAAACGCATTGAACAATTTTGTTATATATTCATGGGTTTGCGTCACCGGCGTTCTTCGTGTGAGTGTGACGTGTCGACGCATTCTGACGTAGACTGGTGACACGAAGCGTCATGTGTTTTGATTATTATAATAATATTATATAATAAAGTATATCAAAATGTAAATAATTATTGCTTGGAGTGCTAATTAATGTGATAACCAGATTAATAACAATTTCAATTCACACGTTATGACATTATTATTATTCATATTCATGTTATTAATTTAGATTACATTTATGAATGAAAAGCAAATAAATGATTTATTATTGTTATGTTTTCATTACTGTCGGTAGTCTCCATGATTGCTTATTTTTTTCAAACTACCAAATGGTCTCAATTAGAACGCTTTATGTGTGGCAGTTAATAAAATGGACGACACACACTCACACACACATTCTTTTATTAGTGAGCCAAATATATTGATTCGCACGATACTAAAGTCTCTAACATATATGTAGTACACATTCATGTATTTTCTAAATATTGAATCGCAATTACAATTCAGAAACAAAAACTAATTGTTGAATAAAGTTTTAATATACATTTTTTTATTTAAAAAATGCTTTCATAATTTCATATAAATATATGTAAGTATACTAAAGTAATTTTAGCAGTAAATTACAAGCTATAAGTTACCTGTATGTTTGGATAGCAGGTAAGAGTGTAGTCCAGCAGAGCAGCTTGCACAGTTTGGTAACCATCTCGGACGCACTTTACGTTAACGATGCCTCTTACTTCTGAAACCCCAAGACAACTCTTCAAATAAAAACAACATTGTTTGTAAGTTGTCAACACAAAGACCGAAGTGAGGTACGTAAAAAAAATTATATGGTACAAGAGACATAAATCAAACAAATTAAAAGGTACATACAAAACATACATCATTCGCATAATTAGCATTAAGGAGATATTATCATAAATGATACTGACCTGGGTTAAGTAAAAGCAAAAATTTGACGCAGATGTAGTCCGGGATGTCGAACTTGAGCTCAGCAAGTTTGTTCTGTAGCTCGTTGAAATGATCGGCAAGGGCGGGCACTCCGAGGAGGCCCAGACAGAGCAAGTCGAACTTTTGTCCGTTGTGGAGAGTTGTCTCATCCGGCAGGCCGTTGTGCATCCTCTGATGTAGATGGTCTAGCACAAGCATGTCCGACCACGAGTGTTGCAACAGTTTCATCTGGTCATCAACCTACAATAAACGATAAACGCATTGCTTTACGTGTCTAGCGCGTATGTAACACTTTTCTACCAATATGGAGCCATCGAGTAACAAGAGATTTATAGAGAACGCCAGCAAAAACAATAAAACTTAATTCGCTTGCCAGTTTTGTATTAACAATTCATGTACCTCCACCTACCTGATTTGCACCTCGGCCCACGTCTATAGACGGGGTATGGTATACGATGGGTTAAGGTACATATTATATATTTAGTAAACTCTTATAAATAAAACCTCGTTACTCGATGTCTATTGTCCAGCTCCAATTGGAAGTAGAGTAAGGGCAACGTAACATGTGATGTGGTAGAGTCTCGTGTGAAGCAATTAGCGCGTCCTGCCATTAATCGCCTTAATGATACATACTTTGTAGTTTAATGTTATCCATACTAGTATTATTCATCATTATCGGTGCTGATATGCGCTCGTGCCAATTACATTAGCTGTTTTTGTACGTTATCTTGAACCGTATTACTATCTGGAAAGTCGCAAGCGTTTCGTAGCGTCATTCCGTGACCCACATTCGAAGTTGCATTAGAATATACGGGGCGGTGCGCGAGCGCGTAAAATTTGCCGTTTACGAAATGTTATAACTGAATTTTAGAGCTCGATGCTATTGCCACACCGCACACCGCTTGCTCAATGATGAATCGAGATTGGACTGCCAAAATTGTATACTTATTCTACCGATTAGAACTGCTGACTAGTTTAATATTTAATAACTCTCGCATTTGTAAGGACATTCCCGACAGACGCTTAATTTTAATTAATAATATTTTTTTTATATTTTATGTAAAATGAAATAGCAATAACCAATGCGCGTATGTAAAGAAGAACAAATCGTTAGAACCGTAATTATTCCCTTGGCGCGATATTACTCGCCAGTCGTATCATATGTAGGTCAAAGTCGCCTCGGCTAGCCGCGTGCCAGATAGGCGCTGGTGTCTCGTCCAATCTATATTTTAATATCTTAAAACTTGATAATAATAAATTTCTACAACTGTTTTATTGTACATTGATATTGAGGCAATAAAAACAAAATAACAATATAAATAAGACGAAAAGTTTGCCTTTTTAACTTTTTGACTTCAGTTCCGCAAATATTTCGAAAATGATGTGAACATTTTGACGTGTTGTTTAACATTAATTGTTTTATTTAAAACATATGTTGGGCAGAACATCATATGAATGTAGGTTTATAAAAATACACAACGAACAACAAATAGATTTAAATCGATTCTAAGTTATTGTAGGTATGTATTACGAAAAAAATGTAAATATTTGAAACTCGAATCCCGTTATACATTGAAAAAAATATAAACAAACTTAAAGCTCACGTACTGACATACGCATTATGATAATAGAATACTTCATTTGAATTGCATTACTATTGTTCACGAGACAATATTACAATATGGAATATCTGGGTCAACATAGTAAAGAAACAAGTACAAGTTTACCGCACCATGCAATAGTGATCGTAACCAGTAAGAAATTATGTAAGAGAAAGCAACGCACTACTAGTTGCGTCTCCATTACCGGTAGTTACGCGGGCGGTAAAAAGTGCTTTCTCGCGGCAACTCGGCCACGGGCAATGTGTCAAGTGCGACGACGAAAGTGCAGCGTTGCCGCCCCGCACGGCATACCGTTACATCATATCCGTCTGGAGAAAGCGCGGGTCATCAACATTGCTCTCGCGTCTTCCCTATATTTTATACACGGTCGTTGTTTGTTAGCAGGGCCGGGCTTTTAACAATGAGCTTTCCTGACTATACAGTTCGATACTTGGCATTTAGGATATGATGGAATTAGCTAGATAACAATCGAAAAGCTATTTCCGTAAATAGATTGAGTAAATACTGCTAGCGAGATTCATGCACGTTTGTTCGTCCTAATTCTGAGAATGGGTCGTAAACAAGCCGCGTCATTTAGAACAAATGAAAATTGCTAGTTGTAGAATGGAGGCTGTCTGCTGGAGTGAGACGAGGCGAGGTGCACGGCACGGCAACGCCGCGCGCCCACGTGACCGGCTGCTCTTGCGTAAGCGTACGGCAACCACGATACGGAGACTGTAGCCTGGCAGTACCGTGCTCCTCGATTGGTTCCTGTTGGTTGATCGAACTCGGGCTATACCTAAAAATATATTGGACTATCCCCGGACAAAACGTTAAATTAAAACGACGTTTTTTGATTTAATGTTATAATATTTATAAAAGTTTAATACGAAACGATTATTCTTGTATCAAATTCTCATTAGAAGAATGAAAATATATAAGTGCGTTGAATCGGAACAAATTTTCAGATTACGCAATACATAATCATGTAATGTATGTAGGCACGTCACACGTTTCGGTTTGTTTAGAAGTATAGTATAATAATAAAAAACGATGGCAACGGCAAGCAGCACGCTAGTCGTGGGAACTTGACCCAGTTGGTGGCGAGCGGGGGTGCTGGCGGAGTGGGGTATCGATTGCGACCAGCACCGCACCGCTCAATGCGTCACACGCGTCTCTACAAATTAATTATATGAAAAATAATAAGGTTTCGTCAAGATTTCGCATTGCTCACTGATTACTCCCCCTCGCGTAAGGAGCGCATATCGCAAAGCAGCATGAAGACAAATTCGCAAGCAAATTGGTGTACACCGAGGATTTGGGGTTTGAGGATTCGGGACGGGATACTTATACTTATCTGGAAATTCACCTTTAAATACTTAAAGAACACGGTGTTTCTCGCCCAGTCCACTTGAGAGAACAAGTTTTGGTCCAGCACTTTGCACATTAATTCGAAGAGATCAACTTCACACTGGTTGTAAGTTTGGCTCTGCAAGAGTCCGAATAGTGAGTTTTGCCACTCTCGATCGTCGATAGTTTGAACGAATTCACGAATCATAGGAGAGACCCGTAGAGATTCGGTGCTGGTAGCTTCTGCTGTGCTGGAGGGCGTGGCGGCGTTGTTGGCGGGTGCCTCGAAGGTGAACGCGTCCGGAGAGGCGGAGTGCGGCGAGTGCGCGTCCCACTTGTCGTGCGTCGGCGGTGGCACCTGCGGCACCTGCGGCTGCGCGGCCAGCAGCGCCGGGCCCGGCGAGGACTCCGGCGAGGACGTCAGCGACGACACTTGCGGGATTTGAATCTCCTGCTTCACAGGCACCGACGTGTACGGCGAGTTGAACCCGAGCACTAGCCCACCGTCGCCCAGCGAGCCACGCAACGTTTGCACGGCGATCTGTCTTTGCCTCATCATTTGCAGTTTACGGGCGCGGTCGCGCTTGTACATGGGGCCGAACTTATTTCGACCACCTCGCATACGATCTGCTCGTACGGCTGAAAAAAATATATATTTAAAAATGTATTTTTCATTCTATATGATTATAATATATTTTTATATAATTTAAGGTTGTGGACAACCTAAATATTTACGCTAATTTGTAATAGGTAGTTTTTAAATATATACCTATTACTTTTTACAAGACGCAAAGAAAAAATAGCGATCAGAATTCTTATATAAGAGTTACCTATGAACTAAAGAGTAACATTATATATTTCATGGGTATATTCTAATAATATTTCATGGCATGTTCGTTCGAACTTGTCATTAACGGTTTCGTATCGCTAAAAGGTCACGTAATTCTGGCGTCATAGATGTCACATCTTAACTATTTATGGAACTCAAGCAGTGCCTACTGATACAATGATCTACATGCTAATACATAATTATTTATAGTTAAGCTGAACAATATTTAACTTGGCGTTCTTGGCAATTGACATTTTAGCAAATTTAATTGATCCTATTTTTAAGTAACGTTAGAACACTGTATAAATTTTATATTTTTATCTTGTATGTTATACAATATACAGTCTGGATAAAAACTTTATGAGTTTTAAAAGATCATGAGTCTATCTCTCACTGCTCGGCCACCGCTAAGTAAGCAATACGCCGTTGATAAGTATTTAATATTAATTATGTAGTTATGTAGGCTTGAAATTTAGGACACTTGCCTTATAACGCACACAAGCGCACCGCTCTTTAAGATTTTGGCTAGATTCCAAATTTTCAGCAATCGCTCTTTGCAATAACTACAATTTATGTTCGTTTCATTTTCACTGAGAACATCAAAATATGGTAGAGTATACTTTGTGAAAAATGTGTTGCATATAAATTATAATCATAGGGGCTGTCCATTTAAGTGCGTATATTTTATTTAAATATATTTTGTGATTTCCCTTTCCACTACCTTTACTTTACATTAGTAAAAAATTAATTTCTTATTCACGTATTTTCGAATGAAGTTCATTATATTATTGCTAGTTGTAAGGCGCTACTAAGTAGTAAGGTATATTGAGAATTGTAAACAAATATATTATGAACCAGGAACGGAAGGGGGCTTTCAGTAAATTGTCGACTCGCCCAACCCACGAGTTAAAAATAACAACCAGTTTTTATTGTAGCCAGCGCACCTCGGTGCGATAAGGACGCAGTTATAGGGCACAGAGAAGGATCCAAAAGAGACGCCTAGCGTAGCGGATTTAAGTGGTGCTGTGTGCAATTCTACCAGTTTCGTATTGCAAACAGATTCATGAAACAATTCATATTCCTAAAAGTAACGAACTGACACAGAGTTAAAATCAAACTACAGGTATTTAATGTATTTTCTTATCATTATTAATGAAATTAGAGTGTTTTAAATATATAAACTTAAAAATATTAAGTTATTAGTATTAAATGTTTACTTTGTTAAAAATCTAACATAATTTCTATTTCAGTCTAATTTATAGAAGTAATATTAGGTATGTACCTACTTCGTTATGTTATAACTTTTATGTTTGTTAAATATGCCAGTGAAATTATTATTCATATACTCATGTAATATACGTTTTACCTGTAATTTATATTTGGAAAAATTCAAGATCCATCATGATAAGAGTACTTTTTTTAAATTATTTAACGTTTTGATATGAGATGATAAGTTATTGAATAAACTTATAAGGTAGCTTATAAACTAATGTTCGAATTCTTTGTAGCATGTGATGTTTTCTCATGAATGATTGTCGACTTTCATTTGTTTTCACTGTCTATGCCTATAAATTAATTAATTATTTAAAAAAGATATATGTTTTACATAAAAGTAAATTGATCGAACTGTAAAATATAATCATAAGGAGCTATTAAGATTGGAATTAAGAACACTTCCAATGAATTTAATCATCTAATGTTATTATAATGAGCACGCGATAGTATCCGATATGCGGTAAACGAGGTCAGCCGTTTATTACAAGACTCAACTAGATCAAGGTCAAGGTCATTTTTACAAATCAAAACTATACGAAATAGCGACAAACACACAGGGTATAGAAATAGACATACATATTTATTATTTCACCTTACATTCTGATGCTTTTTCTATGTACATATTTCCCTCTCGTCGCAGATGGGTCAAGGTCGGCATCGACACAGTTGTCGGTTGCTTACATCAATTTTCCACCCCGTTACATCCACATGATGAGTCAATTATACAAAAATCTAAACACGTGTCAATGTAAAAAAAACTAAAAATATATTGATATTTGTGACCTTGGCACATGCACCAGGGCCGTTAAATGAAGTAATCGTGTCAACGAGATAAAAAATAGTGTTCCGAAAGGACGGGAAGAGGTGGGGATCGCTCCTTGTACCGAGCGACGAGTCGTGAAACTTGGTCAAGGCTGAAGCGCCCGCCGCCCCGCACCTCGGGCATGCCGCTCCGACGCGAGCCGAGCGCGGCCGCCGCCCGCGCGCCCGCACCCGCACGTACTCGATCGCGCGCCCAGATAGTGCAACGCGCTCGTTACACAACACTATCGACTGTCGAGATAAATCAACACCCGTGATCATCCATCGAACTGTGTCAAGAACTCATCCATATGTTTAAGTAGTATTCTTTAGTGAGACTCAAATTAGATTCTAATTGGAAGAAAATTTTACTTAGATAGTATACAGTTATACATAATATGCTTAAAATTTTCATAGAAAATGACACGAAAAGAATGTGTTAAGATACCAAATAATAAATTGGTCCTATTGCAGTATCGAAAGAAAGCAATTTACAAATCCCGAATCGCGCACTGCGCCTGCGCACCAAAATCTTTTCAAGATGGCGGCGCCACCAAAAGCTGTCGTAATAATAAGACAGGTAATACCTAAAAAATAGAAAGGCCCGGTGTGCGAGGCCGCTCTGTCGAAACATCCAATTCGGGTCAAGGCAGTGCGCCGAAATAGTCTGCTGGCGCGAGCGTTTTTATTGTGATCTAACATCTGTCGCACGTCGCAAACCCTTAACAGCCGCACAAGTCATGTTCTGCGATTGGCACGATTTTTTAACTCTCAACTTAAGGGAAATACAAATATATCTAATATCAGGTTATAGTAAACAAATTCGACCAATTTTAATTTAAACGCGATCAAATTGAATCTAAAAGGATTCTAACAAGACTTGAATTGCTTCATTTCTCGTCCAATAAGCAATTGTCATTCAATTAAACATTTTGTTTAATTTTAAATTATGAGGAGTTCGGGAGAACTATATGGATAGATTACGTAAGGAAGCGTGCACGGGGCGAGCAGTGGTCGATATAACAACGGTCATTATTGTCAATCTCGGTCCGCCGCGTTGTCGCTGCCGATTGCCCTGTAGGGGAATATATTATAACGAGTGTCTGTTTTGCGTCGCAACACGTGGGCTACCACTTGCACGTCAACAATCATCATTTTATGAATACCAATTCAAAGATACCCAACACGGAAATGGACTATGAATGTTGCTAGTGATCATTGTTATCTTGATCTTGTGTACAAGATCAATGTTACGACAATTCGTTCTTCCTAAATTACTTTGAAGTGAGAATGTCACAAAAGTGAGATCTCTTGCTGGGCATTTTAATTTGAAATTAAATATATTATGCATTACTAGCGTTAAGGTGCTTAAAATTCGACATGGATAGACCTATGGACGTGTAATGTGATACGTGTTCAGGTCACATTTGGGTAGTCCGTTGCGACAGGTCGAGCGAGGCGTCTTATGAAACGTCGCTTGCGCAGCACACCCCACCGACGGCGGCGATTGTGTCGAAACGTGCGAACGATAGTCGTTTGCGCGCGCCTGGTACACAACCCTTGCCTTTATATTACTTTTACTACTTACTTTAATATTTGTAGTATTTTGTCATTTAAACTATAAATACCATTATAAATCATTTGTATATAATATATATTGTTATCACAGAACATTAAGATCAATATTTTAAAATTAAATAAGAAAAACAAAGAAATAATTTAATTATTACGATAAATTAATATTGGGAACAACAAAATATCGTTACTTCGTACCTATGTCTTAAGATTTATTTGCAATAAAAAAAAATGACTATAGTATAGTATAGAAAAATTTGGTAGGTAAAGTAAGCGAAATGATGGTGAATTTTTAGTACATTTGTTTAACAACGAGATTAAAAGATTGTTAAGAAGCAACTGATTGAATTGAATGACTTCGATAAACTATTACATAAATTTTAATTTCAAGTAAAGGTGACGGTGGTTTTGTACACGGATCGCAGAGCGGTGCTAGATGCGCGGGCGCGGACGGAGCGCTGGCATTGCACAAGGCTCGTTGCAGGTCGGGCAGGCACTGCGCCTCTCGCAACCACGATTGAGGTCAGACAGCGATTTGTGAGAATTGTGTCATCTGACATATGTTTTATTGCAAATGATATTTTTAAATACTGAATCGCATTATTTTCTGTTATTATAAAAGTTCTTTTTAATTCAATAATATAAGCATAATTACTGGTTCGTCCTGATCATAATATACTTATTGTTATACACGAAATGTTTTTACGTGGATCAGTAACAATAAGAAACTATAGCAATATGAGAAATGTTATAAATTACAAAATGTAAGCCTAATTATCTAAGCTGCAGTGTATAATTATATAGAAGAAGCCGCGTAATGGTTAATTGTAGTAAACCATGTAACCTATTATTGGGTTAAGGAGATTATAGTACATATGCTTAATACTCATGAATATAATATAAGTACCGAGCCCTTTAATTTTATTTTTGTGGGTTTGTTGTACTTTATGTTTATAGTATAATAATATCATAATATCCAAATAATTATTGCAACATCAGAGTAGTAAGTAGTAACAGCTTCGAGCTATGAATTTGTAGCTTAGTACCGATAGCTTATAGGTACGTACGTATACGTTTGAGGCCAACTTAGACCACACCTTTGATTTATGCATGAGAAGAATTTTAAAATATAACTACATTAACTAATTGCTATGCAATGATTTTTACACGATTAAACATTTTATTAATTTCTCGATCATCTTCGACTGGTCTTGCAGAAATTTTAAGCAAAAGTAGTTTTTAAGCAAAAATCAGTGGTATGTTCAATTCCAGCGTAAGCAGCATTGAGTGTTGCAAACATCGCAGCATCTGGCGAAACGCGCAATCGCGAACAACTTACGCACACAGCGGCAACACCGCGTTGCGTACATGCACGCACAAGCAGCAGCGCGCGCGCCGCATCGCGGCCCCGCTTCACGCAAGTAGGTCAGGGCGCTCTGCGGCCGCGCGCGTTTTAAATTTAGAACGATCTGCGCTTCAAACTACGCCCCACGCGATCACCTAACTACAAATTAACCTTTAAATTGTTACCTCATATCATTTTTGATTATAATTTAATTAAAGAATGATTAACTGTTTAAAATCAATTATGTACTTTTTTTAAGACCAAGTTAGTTGACGTTTTTTGTTAAAAGGTCGTCGCCGTGAGCAGAAAATGTTGCAATTTCATATTTCATTATTCCGAACCCTGGTGATTAATTAATATATAAATAATATAATTTTCACTAAGGGATAATCATACTGTATGTAATAAATAGGTATAACATCATCACCATTTTACTCAAAGGGAGAACTAAGGTTTTAATCCTTATGACCTCGTCAACCGACTGAATATGTTAGTTGTTAACTGGCTACTGAAGAACATTAAATTTGAATATTAACTATGTACCACTATTTATATTGAGTTAATTTTAGTAGGCATTATAATTAATTTCAATATTTAATTTAGAACAACTTTCCCATATACGTATATTTAGACGTACTTACATTAATAATAATAATTAGGTATAATAATTCGATTACTAACGCGGCTCTCTCTCTTACTCTGCTGAATATGACAATCGCCCCAAATAACGTAGTTTTAATGTTAACGTGTACAGATTTAAATTGTCTTTGTCTAACTTAAGACAAACCGTCTTATGCAGTCTCAAACTCTTTTGTTTTGCCAAAGCATACTGCGAAACGCGCTACGTTTTACTAAATGCGGCTTACATAAAACGGTGGTTTTATTTTTGTATCGTTCTTCTGTTGTACATAGATACGATAGTTCTATTGCCATTATATCGTGTCTGTTTTGTTATCACACAGTATGTACTGCGGGTTATACTTCACTTATAGAACAAAATGCTAAAGAAAGAAATAGGTCAGAATTGATAATATAATATGTAATCGAGGACATTCTACCTGTACAGAATGAAAACCTAGCGAAAAATGTCTCTGTTGTATAATACCTTACCGACGGGTTCACTTATTAAATATGTATTATAATATAAAGACTAGATGGTTCGCGCAAAGCCGCGGGTTCCGCTAGTTATACATATAAACCTTCCTCTTGAATCACTCTATCTATTAAAATAACCGCATCAAAATCTGTTTCGTAGTTTTAAAGATCTAAGCATACATAAGGACAGACAGACAGCTGGAAGCGACTTTGTTTTATATACGATGTAGTGATGATTGCGATTAAGTAAAATTTCAAGTCATTTCTATCATGACCACTAAAATTAGTATATGTGTGACTTAAATATATACAAAGAAATCTTACTTTTAAAATTGTAATAAAATATTTATTTATTAGCAATTATTTTTTTAAAGAATGTTTTAGAGTAAACATATAATGTCAATAATTACTTTATTAAAAATCTTAATGAAAATATATTCTATTTTAAGGATTCTGTATATTTCAATATTTCAACTTGTCTTCTTTTAATTAACAAGAGATAAAATACTACATACCCAAAAATATACTTTAAGTGTAGCTCCGAGCTCGCCCTAAGAACTTTCAGTTTTTACTGCATTTGCTTGCGCTAAATGATGTAATACATCTGGGCGCTCGCTACTGCCGCCTACCTGACCTACATACATATGTGTCGCGAAAACTCATATTTGAACTATTCATGTCTCAATTATTTAGCCTATAAAGTTATATAATAATCTTATAAAATTAAAACTTACCTTCAAGTTTCATGCCGACATCAAGACACTTTTGGAAGCGGCAAAAAGGACATCGCTTCCTCTGTGTTTTATCAATGTGGCAGGCTCGTTCTGCAACGCAGGTGTACACTTTCTTGTTCTGAACGGTTCTTTTGAAGAAGCCTTTGCAAGATTCGCATGTGAGCAATCCGTAGTGGTAGCCACTGACTTTGTCTCCGCAGACGGGACAAAGTTCTTCAATAACATCCTTCGTATCTGTTTGGTCACAAACTGTGCCAGCGGCAGGCATGTATGCTGATTGTTCGTTGCCTGTACCTGTCGGAAATAAATATGAAGCGTCCAGATTCGCATAGCCGAAAGGCTGTTGATCTGAAGTGCATTGATAAGCTGCGCCCTGAGGCACGTATTGTTGTGAAGCCCCCGAGGGTCCACTGCCCGTTCCCGAACCTTCCGGACCAGGACTGAGATCGAACGGGGACATGTTTAGAGACATGAGGCCTGTCTGCTGGTCCATCGTCATACTCGGCCGCACTTAGCGGCTACTCGTTACAAATCCCTACGACGGCGTTCAACCGCGACAACGTTCACACAGTCACTGAGTTCACTGGCGGTCTGACCGCAACACTATCTGCCGCTAGCGGGCTGCACCTGTTCAATCACTGTTGAAGACACATAAATCCAGCACATTTTTCCTAAGCCTACTTGGAAAGAGCGAGGTTCGTACGCCAAAGCAAAGTAAAGTTTAAGAGAAAAGTGTGGCAATGTCGGTTGGATTTGTTGACAGCGCGCGTTATTACGATCGTATCGAGTGTCGAAGTGACGGCGGCTGTCGTGCCGCCGAGTAGACGTTCCGCGATCGACTGGCGGCCGGCCGGCGACGACGGCGCGCGTGCCGGCGCCTCCCGCATGCGCGCCCCGCCGCCGCCCGCGATCCCCGCCCGTCCATACAATGGAAAACGATTAGGAGCCCATGTAATAAGTGAAAGTGAGTCGGTGACCCACTTTCCCGCGATCCAGGTCTATGTTAGTGCGCGTTCGCGCGGTTGCGCCACCGCGCGGGCGGGCGGCGCGGCGGCCGCGGGGGGCGGCCCACTGACCCACTTGCGCGGTGTTGCCGCAGCAGGGCAGGGTTGCCGCGAACGTTCGACATAATATCTCTACCAGCAGCTTTATGTTTACATTCGCACTGCAAATGTCGCTCATTAGCGATTTCATACTTGTATCCTAAATTCATTGTATATTACGAGGACACATTTTTTTAATTTAAAAAAATAAATAATATGAATCTTAACAAATATCACAACTAAGACAAAGCTGAATAATAAAGATTATTTAAAAGGCCAACTTTATGCTAATAGTTGTATTAATATTTTACTAATAGTTGTTCAATATTGGGACCAATTAAATAGAATATAACTGATGCAATAAAATATTTTCGTGTTCTCAAAGTTAAGATATAATACAACTATAATAATACAACTATAATAATAAAAATATAAGTAAAGTATAATAAAAGACAATTTTATGAAAGACCCACTTTCACCAGGGTAACATCAGGTAGTAAAATAAGCTATTCCCGATGGAGTCCCGTTATCCAGTATCATACGAAAATAAAAGAGAAGAACAAGCTTCAAAGAATTGTTGAACTTACTTAAAAATAAATAAAGCATAAACATATTACCTACTCGTAGTTATACGTTTATGTCTAATGATGTAACATTGGTAAGGCAAGTAATTCAAATTTGATACTTTGAACATTGCGCAGAAACTTGATCATGACTTTGTCTACAATACTATATGTATTTAACACAATAGGCTAATTTTTAACGTGCAACGAGAGCTATTCAATATCAAAAGCGAAAGAATTAAAGATCTTGACCTGGTTTTGGTTAAAATCAGTCAACGGGTCACGAACGAGTGACTGGCTGTGACAGCCTTGTGCTCGCTATGTAACGTGTTTCAACGTGTCTTAATATACTAAGCGAACTGCATATAGCATCCACGTGAGCCGACTGTAAGATGCAGACGTGCAACTTACCTATATCCCCAGAGAAAACCTCCACGACTGTAAATTGGATTGAAATCGGTCGCTTCGATAAATACAACTGTACTTTACAATCGCAGCCAATCAATTTAAATGTTGATGAAAATCGTCAAATCGTTACCTTGGCTATATAATATATTATACTAAATACAATTATTAGGTTGAAATATTTGTATACATAAAAATTTCAAAAGTACTATGTAACAAAATAATATTTCTCAATATAATATAAGTAAGATATTAAAGTATTTTCCATTTGCATGTACTGAAATCAGTTTCAGTAAATGTGCTTATGTTTGTTAAGTAGGTCAGTGGTAGTGGTAGGGTAACCGAGCAAGGCGGGTTCAAATCCAGGTCTCGCATCTATGATATTTTGATGAATAACACTTAAAAATATAAATAAAATTGAAGTGTGTTTTTAATTTCAAATAAACAGCATTTCACTGAATACATATCAAAGTATAAATGGTAGATGTTAAATCAAAAAAATCTATTTTTAAAGTTTTTGTCCGACTGATTGTTTGTTCCGGCTAATCTATGAAACAGTTGAGACTGATTTTGACGGGATTTTCATTTGCAGATGATGCTAGATGCTTTTATTTTATTAGAAAATTATCAAAACCGTTTAATTTTCTACTTTTAACGAAGCGGTTTTACGCCTAACATAAGTAGATAATTTTTGTTTAGTTACTAAACAATTCTATATGAGCTACCTACAAAGACATCTGTTCAGGAGTATTTCCAGAAAATATAAAGTATGCTTTTGCATTAAGCATATAAAGTTCATTTTCAATTTTTATTAAATAAAACATGTTTACTTTAACATCTAACATTGAAAAATATATAAAACTGACCTAGATAAACTGGTAAGACAAAACAATAACGTTAAATATAATATTAAATGAACCCAGTTTGGATACGTTTCTTAATAATAAGTCATACTGCTTAAACTGTTGCTCAAAATCCGCAATCGCATTAAGAAAAGGTGTATAAGCCGTGTGAGTCAATAAGTTTCGATTTCATAATCAAGACTTGAATACCGGATGAAAAAGTGACAGTGGAGGTAGGTATAGCAAGTGTGTCGTTTTCGCTATCGCTCAGACGCCGCGGCCTCCTGCGAAAGCAAGAGTGCTCCAAGTTGCCGAGTGCGACTCGACCGTCGCGCGCGCAACTTTGCTTTCTTTGCATGCGCGCATCTGACGTCACACTTTCCCCGCGTCCGGTGACGCGCGTTGATGTAACGTGTCGTAATACAGTGGAGTAATAAGCGGCATGCCGCTCTTCACGCTTATACATAGATAGGCGTTTTACGCGCTAACTAATTTTTCGTTAAACTTTTACGTTTATTATAAGTTTTTCGATTTGAAATGTAATAACGATTAATGTACATTACATATTTTTTTTTGAAAATCTTATAAGTACAAATGGTTATATATTGATGTATGCATGAAATGTACTATGACATGGTATTTCTGCTAATAACGCAATATAAGGATAATATTCAAGTTTTGTGGTTATACATAATAGATAAATCGTAACGGGACATTAAAGGGGCCATTTGAATCGATCAAATGAACTTGCGTGCCACAATGGAGGCTGGGGGAGAGGGTGGGGCAGATTTAGGGAACGCGAGCCAAGTGCAGTAGGTCAGTAGGTCAATGACAGCTCTTATTCAGGCCAACTTTATGGACGTCACACGTACTATACCTAGAATTTTATAACCTGATATTAAATAAATTTCTTTACTAAAAATTATGTATGTAACATATAAATAAAATTGAAGCGTCTGTTTTCAGATTAACAGCTTTTCACTAAGTGCTGACATATGGCAGTATATACGGTACTAACATAAACTCTGTCTGTATGTTTGTTTGTTCCAGCTAATCTCTAAAACGGTTGGACCGATTTCGACGGGACTTTCACTCGCAGTTAGCTAATGTTATAAGGAGGAACTTAGGCAATAGGGTACTTTTATTTTAGAAATTTTATTTATTTTAACTAGCGGAACCCGCGGCTTCGCTCGCGCTATCCTTATATTTGAAATGGTGTTGTATATGGTATAAGAAAAAAAACAGAAATACAGTAAATTATATAGCTATATCTATAATATATAAGTAATAAAACAGTAGCTTAGAAAAAATCTGTACATTAAATATTTTATTAAAAACAAAGACTAAAACGTGTTGCATATTGGATATAGATCCCAAAACAATAAGTAGTTATTATTTTTTTTTCATTTTGTTTGTCATCGTTTAACTCAAAAAGCAAATTTTGTATAGTGGTTATTTATTGCAGTTAGGTACTACAGTAAAATACTTTATTCTCTCCGAAAAACACAATAACTGGTTCTATAGAGTAGTCCTCATAAAGGAGGGCGGACCTTTAAATGGGGAATCATTAATTGGTACTCGTATGTACATTATAAGTAATAGCATAAAGCCAAAGATATAATGAAGCCGCGGGTCCCGCTAGTAGTATATATTCAGTCAATCAAATCAAAGTGTTTACCATTGTTATCTATGGCTTTCGCTACTTTATGGGTTCATTGATTTATTTACTGATTAGATTTTTATATGAATTATACAAAATGAAGAAAAATTATGAAATTGTATATTCAAAGTATGATCATTGTTATCTATGTTGTTTTTATTTATAGCAGCTTCCCCATACACCCCAAAGGAATTTATATTAATTTCAAAGCAATATTTTAAGTTTTCCATATTGTGAAAAGAGCGATGACAATGAAAAATCCAAATGGTGTGAAAACACATAAATCACTTTTTTTGATTTGATATAAATATACTTGAAAAAGACGCTTTAAATGTAGTTATTATTATTTTACAGCTGATATATCGAAAGTGTAATTTTTAAATGATTTATATAAATTCTAGTTATGAAATAAATCTATCAATTTACAGAAACGCAATAACGTCTTATTTCTCAATAAAGAGAATAATATTATCATTACAAAAGTACCCACATTAAAACTACTTTTTTATTTATTATGATACAATTTAAATTAATGCAAGATGAAGAATTAAACATCATAATTTATACATATAAATAAGATTAAAGTGTCTGTTTTTAATTTCAAATTACCAGCTTTTCAATATATAAATATGAAAGTATATAGTAGGTATATACGGTACTAGCATAAAAAAAATATTTTTTAAATTTTTGTCTGATTGATTGTTTCGGCTAATCTCTGAAACGGTTGAGCTAGCAGAACCCGCGGCTTCGCTTGAACCAAACCTAGTATTACAATATAACAACAATATAACTATCCAAAAGAACAAGGCCTATACTACCTCAAATCTATACATAATATATCCACAGTAATTTAGAAAAAATGTGTAGGTGTAGGCGTATTGTATATTGAATATAAATGCCCCAAAACAATAGGTTTTTGTCTGTTTGTATGTTATCGTCTAACAAAAAAAGTACTGCATCGATTTTAACCAATTTTTTTGTAGTGATTACTTACAACTCGGGCCAACACTTACAATAAGTATAGTACTTTTTACTGCAGAACAATTAAGAATGTTTAAGAAAAACAAAATAATAATTTAATATAGAGTCGTCCATAGAAAGCTAGCGGCGACTAATTAATGTCAAAAAGATACGTCAAAACAATGCAGTAGGAATCAATGCATAATATCTATTATCTATACATATTAAAAACAGTTAGTTAGCTAATCGACTTTAGCTAAACTTTGTGGAGTTAGAGATTATTATTATTGAGGTTACTAATAATTTTATTTTCAAAGGAAAACACAATAACTGATTTTATAGAGTAGTCCTCAAAAAAGAGTGGTGGATTTTAATTAAGAAAAAAAAAAATCTTAAAAATGAAACTTAAACAAGTTTATGAAACAATTAAAAATATATGCTATGTGCCTAAAAAAACAAAAAATCAGTCACATAAACAAATGTGAAATGTATTTTGAAGATAATATGCTCGGATACATTTAAAATATTAGTAGATCGAGCTTCGAGCGTAATGCTCTATGTTTAGGCAGAGTCTTCAGTCTTCTGTCCGCCTTCCCGCCCGCGGCCAGGCAACAGCACAAACAAACACACAGAAAATAAATAAAAGTTTATACTTAATGACGTGAATAGATGAATGTGATATTATGGCGCATTTTCGAAATTTCGATGTTTAATGCATACATGTCGGTGCTATCGGTGTATAAACAGCGAGTGTTTAATAGTTCTGTTCACGCAACTTGACAGCTCGTTTATATACATGCGCCTAATACATTACACAAACTTTGAACTCAATTTTCTCAAAATTAGAATTTTGCGACATATCACCTTCATCCATTCGTGTGTTCGATTCATTGCGTAAATGCTCTGTTGATAATTCCAGATTACTTTTTACTCTTCTAAATTTGATATTTTTATAAAAAAACGGTTTGTGTGATTTTCTTATATAAATTTCTTTTTGAATTTGTAGAATAATCTCTATACATAATGCATATAAAAATTAATTCCTGAAATGTATATAAGCGTAATATTTTAGGACGGCCCACCATTTTGGCTAATTTTTCTTTTGTTGTGATTGTCTTGGTGATTGAACTGTCGTGGTGGTTTGTATGACACAAAATAATGGAAATATTGAACAGAAAAGTGAAAAATTAGCGTTGAAAAACCTACATATTATAAAAAGTGAGTTAACAGATTGACGTAAACGTCATATCATCGTCGACTGTTCTTTATACTCGTAGCTTTCGTTGTTTTATTTGTTACATCCGAAAAAAATATCCTTTTTATGAAAACAGTACTAAGAAATTTAAACTAGTTTATAATTTATTATCTGCAATTCTTAAAAATACGTAATATACAATTTAAAAAAAAATTATAAAGGTAATCCGCTTTTTGGTACGTGATTTACATTTTGATATGTTCCATTTTATTCAGATTTCAGATGTACAGGTGTGTATCAAATGGGGGACCAATCTGTCAACAGTAAAGAGGTGAAATTTCAATTACTAAATTTGACCCAAAAAAGCAAACGGCAAGTCAAATAAAACCGTTTTACAAAAACGTTGCAACATCGTGATGTCATCTTTGTTCGACTAAACATCGCAATGTAGGACGTAGTGACAGACCCAGGATAAATTGATAATACCTATTATTCATTGCTTTATTATCAATCGCTAGCAAGTTGTATGCATTCCAAATTAAAAAAAAAATATTGTCTATAGACAATTCACGGACATGGACCATGAAAAGCGCTTTCTCTGTCCCACAATTGCATACAAGCTGATAAGGACAGAAAAATGTCTAGCTCCGCCCAATAACGCTTGCAACTGGTTTGAAATCATAGGGCTCGCTCATATTGCTAATGCATTAGTGATGAATTATTAATAAACACTACATAGTATAAAATAAAGTCGCCTTGCTTTCTGCCTGTCCCTATGTATGCTTAGATCTTTAAAGCTACGCAACGGATTTTGACTCGGTTTTTTTTATAGATAGATAGGTTATATCGATAGGTTTTTTTTATATCAAAAGGAAGGTTTTTATGTAAGACTAACCCGCGGCTTTGTTCGCGCTTATTCTAAAATCAAATGAACATACAAATAAAATCAACATTAAAGTAAAATTAACTTTATTTTTAAATATTAATAAATACATTACATTTTTTAACTTTCACATTAGATATTATACTATGATCGCAATAGATCAGGTAACTACGCGAGAGATGTCTGAACGGTAAGGAGTGAAACGACGAACTGATTACACTAATAAACTCGTATGTATTGTGAGCGCGACCTAAGCGTCTTATCTGCAACCAATCATGCGGAAGCGCAAAATCTCAGTGCTTGGTTCATTCGGCGAATAGAGTATAGTAATATATGTAATACTAAGAATACCCGCGGTTTCGCCCGCGTTCATTTTTTTAATATCTACTAATCTTCATTTAATCACTCACTAGGTTATCTGTAGATTGTCGCAAAATCTGTTCTATGCGGGCATCTACTAACTTTTTACTTCCACCCTGCCAAATTTAAAGTATATAGCTCAAAAACTGAAGAACATTCATACAAACTTGAGAGAGCCCTTAGACCTCCTTAATCCGGCTTTGATGCAAAATACCTTCTTAGCAAACTTCTACAAACTATTAGTTGCCTCCCTACCAAATTTAAAGTTTGTAGCATAAAAAATGCAGAACTTTCATATAAACTTGCAAGAGCCCTTAGACCACCTCAATCCGGCATAATCGCAAAATCCGTTCTCAACATCACATCTAGCTTTAAACTACCTCCCTGCCAAGTTTCTAGCACAAAAATAAAAGAATTTCATAAAAACTTGCTAGAGTATTTAGACCTCCTTAATGCGGCCCTGTCGCAAAATTCGTTCTTAGCGGACGTTTACTAACAATTAACAACAGCAGGGAGGTACCCTGCCAATTTTCATCTTTACCCGTACCCGTAAATCTATACCAGCGGTTTTTGAGAGATTTCGTGATGAGTGAGTGAGTGCTTTTCGCTTTTATATATATAGATTATAGATATGATTATATATCATGTATTGATTTATTTATGTATATTGTGTTTGTTTTTTAATTATTAAATAAATAGATAAGTATATTAATAAATTACTAAATAATAAGTGGATCAAATCTGTTATTATATATTATGTTACATCTACTGGGACAAAGGAGCTAGTCAGTAAAATTCCGTTCCAATTTAAATGTTTGGAATAACAAAGAAGAATTACACAACTGTAACTGCAAAGAAACAGGCGACCTCATTCAGAGATTGATCGATTTCACTCGCCCTCAAAATTTCCTAACCGATTCATAATGAAAATCCTTATTTCAAATTCTGTCGCCCCAGTTGAATTTAAATACTATTTCCATATTGATTCATGAATTTTGCAGTTAGTAAGGTTAGTAACAGAACTGTGAGTATATGAACGTTGGACGTTACATAATACAATGCATAGTTGTTTCTCATCTTAAATTTTACGTAAAATTTACAATACTTTACAATTGTCGGACGCTAATGAGCTTCCACCCTTCCACCACTGCAAAGACAACGAACACACATTGGTGTCAATCAAATCATTGTCTCTTGCCATAACTTTTTTCGTGATTATCGTGCCATCCAATACTATATTGGCTCTCGGTGTTATAATTTTCTAATAATTATTATTTTTTAACAAAAATGAAAACCGACTTCAAAACGTTACAAATCGAAACTAAAAAGAAAAAAAAAATAATTATAATTACTTAGTTTACTTATTGTTGGAATCGGTGCCAATGCGTTATGATATTACGGTCCATAATCTTTAGGCAGTTTACAATGTCGCGAGATTATGATTTAACTGCGAAATTATAATTTATCGTTATTTACAATTTTAGGGTGACCTAAAGATATAGCTACGAGTATGATTGTATTTTCATAATTAACATAATATTTTTCGGCGCGAAAAAGATAAGAGAATTTCAATGAAAATATTATATTTTCTTAAAATAAGTAAGGTTTATGTGGAAAAGAATCACACAAGTAGTAAAAATTTTGTGAGGAATTTATTATCATGTTAATTATAATTATTACTATTGTAGGGTGTATACATGAAGACCTACCGAAGACCTACGCGTATCTCAATGATTTTACATAACAATATTTACATTTTTTAAGCCCATACAACGAGAAAACAGGAAATAAAAATAAATTGGAAATTGAATGTTTTATATGTATAAGCATACATTATATAATATTTCAAAATAGGTTTTAATGACTTATGATGGTCAATAGTTTAAACCCACGTATATAATAAGTTCTGTCTGAAAAATATAATGCAAAACAAATTACAAATGTAGATCATTTTCAGCATACACATTTACTTTGATGACATAAATTTCTTTGTCGAGCGTCAAGATAAGTTTCTTTCAGGCGGCTGCATAATTATGCACATTTCACTCCAGTTTTATTTATAACCTGAATCGACTTGTAACAAAGGAAATAAATGTAAATTTTATTTTATACAATAATAACTACTATTATATGTAAATAAATTATAAGTCAATGTAAGTGAAAGAATTATATTGGCGTTGTAGTTAATTGCATTTTAATACTAGCGGTTAGTATAGATTTTCCAGAAATGATATATTTTCTCGAAGTAAAAAGTATCCTACATGTTGATATATACAGTTTGAGCTTCGCAAACATAGAACTTACGATCGGCTGTTTGGTTGGTTGCTTAATCAGTATGGAGATGTACTCGTATAGTAGTGCGCACATTAGAACATATTTTTTGACCTTACGAAAATATTTTAGTACGAATACCAATACAATAAAGACAAAATATGCCTGCCTGTTAGGTAATCCCTAAAATCGAGCAACAGAACAAGCAAAGTAATTATACATATATACTTACATTATCAATATTAATCTGCAAAAAGCTTGTTAAGGCTACAAATAAATATATGTATAAATGTTTGCGCCGTTTAACTGTTTTAAATATCTTTAGATAAACGAAAGTCATAAGTCAAGTAAGTAATATGTATCATGAAAATAGATCTCGATGTACGTCAGTGACTGCATTGTCAGTGTAACTTGAATGAACTTTAAAATACTCAACGATCTAGATCTAGGTTCACGATAATATGAAAAGACCTACCATAATCGTTAAGAGCCTATTACACTACACAATAGTCTTATTGGAACTGTCTTAAAGTCTTAAATTAGACAAGCTCCCTATTACACCACCCTGAATACTGCACGTTTGACGTTAACTCTTTTGTAAGGCGTACGTAGCGGGTGACGGTTGTCGCGGTGTCATGGGAAGAGTTGACATGATCTGAAGTCCTTCTGCACGAAGTGACTGGTTTTAATAATTTATGTGACTTTTCTATCATAAATATGGCATGTGTACACACTAATAACATTAAAAATAACTTTCTTCTCTTTTGAACAAGCGATTGTGCACGCCACGGCAAACAAACTCGTGACTTCACTCTGCCTCTGCCGCGAACTGTCGGTCTAAGCGTGCTTAGTCTTATTACACCATACGATATTCAGCAAGCAAGCACGGCCGATGCCACTTGGTCGATCTAATTAGACAGACTACCTTGCTTACTCTTATTAACCTACGCTAAAGCCTAAAAGTTAGTAAGACCACAGAATATACAATATGCCAGAAGATGCACTTCTTTGATCTCGAAGGAAGCCGCCGCGAACTGTCGGTCTAAGCGCGCCTAACTACTCGCCTCGCCGTTTTAAAGTGGTGTATCAACTATATGCGTATACATATATATACATAATCAATACAATAAACAAAAAAAAATATTTCATGAAATATTTTTAAAAAGCAATGACTATAACGTATTGTATATTGATATTGAACATAAACCCCAAAAGAATAGTTATTCAAATTCTTGTCTGTTTGTCTGATTGTATGCTATCGTTTTATACAAAAACTACTGGACCGATTTCAACCGAATTTTGTGTAGTAGTGATAACTTATTACTCGGGTCATGAGTTAGTCTATACTTTTTATTTCAGAAAATTATTTCATTTTTAAAACTAAATTATTGGTTTTATTGAGTCGTCTTTGAAGTCGAGTTGAACGCGCTAATATCAGGAACTACTGGTTCGATTTGAAAAATTCTTTTTGTGTTGGATAGTCCGAACGCGTGCAAAGCCGCGGGAAATGCTAGTCAATTATATACCTACAATGACCTCTTTAATATTTATAGTTAAAACATAATCTATACTAATAAATAAAATTGGAGTGTCTGTTTTTAATTTCAAATTAACAGCTTTTAACCATAATTAAAAATACTAACAACAAAAAACAATTTTTAAAATTTTTGTCTATCTGTTTGTCCGGGTTCTGAAACGGCTGGATCGATTTTGACGTGACTTTCACACGCAAATAGCTAATGTTATAAGGCGTAACTTAGGCTTCTTTTTAACCGACTTCTAAATAGGAGGTAGAAATATTATTATTTTTTTGTCTTCGTTGACGCCAAGCCAAGGTACGAACCCGAGCGAAGCTAGTTTGAGTCGCTAGTAATCAATAAAGTAACATATTTTCGTATGAGACTAGAAAAAAAACGTTTTTGTGGGCCATTCAATAGGCCAAATATACATAAAATAATGTATATTGTATATATATTTGGCAATAATGTATATTGTATATATATTTGGCCTCAATCACAGCTGTGTATAAATAACATAGTGTTGTTCAACTCCGAGCATACTGACTCGCATGCATTAGCATTAATCCATCAAATACAGTATGAATAAGGTAGGTTAACTTTTAGCATAATAAGCCGTTGACCCACTTTTTTATTTAAAGCTCGACACAATGAATGCGCATACGCATACAACAAACGATCTTGGATTGTTTTGAAAATTGGTTCGTCGGAAAACGATATTGCAATGATAAGCTATGATATGATCGTTGTAGATAATTTCGATTCCGAAATCTGCCTAACTTTTTTTAAACGATTCTGTTGATTTATTTGTGTAAATAAAATCTTGGTCTAATAATAAAAAATAAAATATCTGAATCCTTATAACCTAGGGCAATAAAAAATATCAATATATATTCGCGATATTTATTATTCTCGGTTTATACGACCTATTCTCAGACCTACAAAATATACACAGAAAATTTCATAAAAATCGGTCAAGCCGTTACGAAGGAGTTCGATAACAAACACTGTGACACGAGATTTTTATATACGAGTATAAGAAGAATTTTTGTAGATTTTGTTAAACTTTTACTAATTTGTACAGCAAACATTAATTTGAAAGACGTATATTTTTAAATTTGTTCGGAAACCTCGGTGGGGTGAGTCCGACTCGCAATGTTCCGAATTTTTTTATAAATAGAGAATATTCTGAAACAAGCCAAGCAAATATTTCCTCACGCAGAAATCATTCCCTCAGTAAAACTTTTTATGAGGGAGTGATGAGGAAGGAATGACGAAATGTTATATTATGGCTTCGAAGTCGGTAACTTAAACTTATACTTTTTTATGCCGATCTATATGTATATTAATTATATGAACTCGTATACATGAAAGCGAAATTTACTCATCACGATATCGAGCACACCTTGACGTATAAAGATAAAATTTGTCAGGGAGATAGTTTTTATTTAGTAAACGTCCGCTAAGAACGGATTTTGCGACAGGGCCAGTTAAAAGGTCTAACTATTTTTGCGAGCTGGTATAAAAGTCCTCAATTATGTCGCGGTGAGTCGCTAGTCACTATCACTATCACTATACAGTATAAAACAAAGTCGCTTTCTCTTTCCCTATATCCCTATGTATGCTTAAATCTCTAAAACTATGCAACGGATTTTGATACAGTTATTTTTAATAGATAGAGCGATTCAAGAGGAAGGTTTATATATGTATAACTAGCGGATCCCGCGGCTTTGCCCGTGCTAAATCTATGGAAGAGCCCGAGCGAAGCGAGGGCGAGTCGCTAGTACATAATTAATAGTAAATAAAAAAGCGTTCAATTTTTTATTACATCATGTCAATTCAAAATGCAAATTTGAAGATTTTTTCTTCGGATTAGTTTTAAAAATCGCTTTACTCAGAACCCACTTTTGTAAGTACATATTACAAAAAAGTTTATAGATAATAAAAGAGACGATATTTATTCTTTACAATAATGCTTTCAATAACTTTTGCTCTAAAAAGCATATTTTCCGAGATTTAGATCAAAAACTTTGTTTCAAAACTACGCTTTAAGCTCCACCTGGATCTGCCAGCATTTTGCGATTTTATGCTCAACTAGCTGACCCGTGCCCACTTCGTTGGGCATAATGTTAATAATCCTTTTTTTAGTACAGAGTGTTTAAATAATTTGAATTATTTTATTAATATTAAAAATAATATAAAAAATTAAAAATTAAATTATCTATACTAATATTAAAAAAACTACTTTTTGTAACTTAAATATAAAAGTTAGACATATGCTGTCGTTGACTTTTTTGTAGGCATTTTCAAGCTCCACATCTTTTCTCTAGAACTCAAAAATATATTATTCATAGTTAAGGCAGCGTTCGTAAGAAACGCTTTCATTCGACCGTTTTTTCTCCGATTCACTTTGCAAAACGGACTACCACGTAAAAGCATTTTTATTTTTCGGTGTTTTATATAACCTATGACATTCAGCAATAATGTGGCTTTCTATTGGTGAAAGAATTTTTAAAATCGGTTCAGTAGATCCCGAGATTACCCCTTACAATTTAACAAATATACAAACATACAAACTTTACTTCTTTATAATATTATAAGTATAAGTATAGAAGTATAGATATGTGATCCTAAACCTTATAAAAAACCCGCTAATTTTTCTGTAGTAGTAACTATCCTGTACTATAATTGATGGGAACCGCTAGTCCTACTTAATATTTAAAATAATTGGTTTAAGTAAAATCGTGCTAAGACTTTTGATTTTTAACCGACTTCAAAAAAGGAGGAGGTTATATGTTCCGTTGTATGTATCTTTTTTTTTTTTTTTTATGTATGTTCACCGATTACTCCGCCGTCTGTGGGCCGATTTCAAAAATTTTTCTTTTGATTGGTAGGGTATAGTTCCGAGGTGGTCCCATTGTCACCAAGTCAGGATCTGATGATGGGATCCCAGGGAAATCGAAGGCAACTCTCAAAATTTACAGGCACCTATTATGTTTTTGATATATTTTCTAAACCCGATAAAGCTTTTACGTATGAAAATCATCATCTCATGTAGATGAGCTGATGATGGAAGGTAAAATTCCTCAACAGTTGTTTTTTATGTGTTTTCACCGATTTCTCCGTGAATTGTGGGCCGATTTTAAAAATTTCTTTTTTGTTCGGTAGGGTATACATTCAAGTTGTTCTCATTGTCACCAAGTCAGCATCTGATGATGGGATCCTAGAGAAATCGAGGGCAACCCTTAAATTTTATCGGCACTGATTACCTTTTTCATATATTTTCTAAAGCTGTTCAAGAATTTGTGATGATGTAAGGTATATATCCTCAACGGTTAGGAGTTGAAAGAAAATTCTTTTAATATTATACGTACTTATGAACTGATAGTCGTATTCCTTCAGGATATTAGGTGGATTGATAATAGAAGGTAAATCTTATTAACGTCTACGAGTTACGTGGAAAAATAGACGTGGACAAATCTCGATTGACTATTGTCGTTCATTTCAAAACTTCGCTGACTTATTGGAGCAGTAGTTTAGTAAGCCTTCCAATATTTTATTTAAACATAATAATTTCCACAAAAAAATTTAAAATAAATTATTTTTTAACAAAAATGAAAACCGACTTCAAAACGCTACAAATCGAAACTAAAAAGAAAAAAAAATAATTTTAATTACTTAGTTATTGTTGGAGTCGTTGCCAGCCAAGAAGGATAGTTTTATCCTGCCTTTGCAATGAACTTTCGAACGGATATTTTGATTATATTTACAAATTGATACATTAATTAAATTGTATTAAGATTATTTTGCTTTGGCTGGCACCGACTCCAACAATAACTAAGTAATTAAAATTATTTTTTTTTCTTTTTAGTTTCGATTTGTAGCGTTTTGAAGTCGGTTTTCATTTTTGTTAAAAAATAATTACATAGTAAATTAAAGGACATGTGAAAAAGTAATTTTAACCTCGTGTTAGTGAAATGCTTTCCCTATCATATTTATTAATGAACCGACTTCAAAGAAGGAGGATGTTATATGTTCCTACATTTAAAAACCTATAAGGTTAGAAATTATACAATAAAACCAAACCTTCTTTGTGCGTGGAAAAGTCCCGTTCGTTTTTCCACCGGTATACTAAAGGTATACACTTAGTTGTAAATAACCCGAAATCTGAAACTAGTCTATATGAATATCATAAACAAAAATACATACAACGGAACATATAACCTCCTCCTTTTTTGAAGTCGGTTAAAAAATTATCATTGACGCATGTTTTTCTAACATTTTCTTTGCTAAAATTAAAGTAACCAAGTAGCTCTAAGCTCTACATCAAGAGATGATAGTACGTAGATAAATAGGCTTTCCTGGAAGTTTTCTGAGATGTTACTCTCAATATTCTTATACAGCGAAAATAATATAACACATAATGAAACCAGGAAAAAATAACCTAAAATCAAAATAACATTTTCTTGAATAAATCTCATTTCAATATTGTTATTTAAAATACTATTCGAGTTATATTTTAGTAAAACGTACTGAGAACGCTATTTCTCATGTGCATGTAAATAAGTAGAGCCTTGGCCTCGTTACCACGATTTTAGCAGTATTACAAAACATTTCAATGATGCAGCCCACATGACAGCGTCGGCTATACACGCAACACGAAATTAAGCATTGAAAAATAACTAAAATATTGATTATAAGAATATATAATTATTATATTTTTATAAGTAGGTACTGAAATTATATTATTTGGTACCTTTTTTATATAACTTTTATTAGATTTGATTGGTTTTAGATGGAACATCGAAGCGTATTATATACGTTATGTACAGAAAAAAAAACATTTTAAGTATAACATAAAATAGGCAATGTAATTATTATTAGACCAATAAAAAAACTACTTTATATGATATGAAAAGTACCCTGTGTGAGTGTCATTATATCATTCTCATTTATTTAAAAAAAAATAACACTCACTCATGTCTATGATTACATATAAATAAAATTGAAAAAAAAACTACTTTTCACCAAGTGCAAATTCAAAAAAAAAATTGTCTGTTTGTTCCGGCTAATCTCTGAAACGGCTGGACCGATTTTGACGGGACTTTGACTCACAGATGGTTAATGTGTTATAAGGAGTAACTTAGGTTACATTTATTTTATTATAAAATTATAAAAACAATTTATTTTATTTATAACTTACGCCCAGCGAAGCGGGGCCGTTATCAAAAGTTCTGACTGAACTTGTAGTTTTATAGCGTCAGGTGGGATGTCGTTGGATATCGAGTTAGTACCAAAATATTGCAGATTGTCGAATCATTTTTTAATAAGAAATCCGTTTGTGGAATATGACTAACTATAACTATAACTTTTAAGCCAAATGTCATGATGTGATCAAACAGTTGAAAGTACGTGCACGAGTAAAGCACGCTTTTTTGACAATAAAGGCTCATTTACACGAGCGGCATTTTGCCACCGACAACTGCTGACGATCACGACGCTTGCAGACGCCATTTGTAATTACACATTAAACTACAAATAGTAAGCACAAGAGTGCGCGCGCGTCTCCATTTGTAAAATGGCTTCCAGTGTAGTGTATACACTATCTGATATTCATAGCACCATGCATGTTATGAATGCCAGATAGTGTTCAAATGGTTTTAAATACCTTGATTAAATTTTAGGCATGTCTATTTCAGTTTTTAAAAAGAAAATTAATTTTAAAAAATTAAACTAACTTCAAAAATAATAACTTGAAATTATTAATTTAATTATTTATTAATTATTATTAAGTAATTTACAACTGGCTCTTGTATAAAAAGTCCCGACGGCGGTCTTTATCTTTTACGCTGCCACCGACGCGACGTATAATAGTTTACCGCTGTAGTTTACCTTTGCCGTTGGCAACATGCCGCTCGTGTGAATGAGCTCTAACATTAATTTTCTCGTAAATTACATTATTATCTTACTATTTTTTTTATTTTTTATTAAATAAAATTAAAATGTATTTAAATACTACAGCAAAAAGATGAGCATTTCTTACAGTTCGTGTTGCTACATCTGCATATGAATATCGAAATAACCTCATTCTTTACTACCTAAAGGATTGAGACCCTTGAGATTCGCTGAATCAATACATAACGTATAATGAGTTGAAATACAAATATACTGAATATGTGGAAGTGGAACAAGGCTGTTAGTAGAAACGGAATTACTTGCACTGCGATCAGCTTGGAAACAAGGGAAGTCGAACATTTATACGAAAGTTGTATAACTTAGGATAAAATAAATGTATATTAGGCCATACAATATGAGCAATAATGAAATTATATATTTAATCAATCAAAGTATGTATCATTGTTAACTATGTACTTTCACTATTTTATAGGAGGTTCTTCATTTTTTCGCTTTGCTTTGAAAAAAAATATGGGTGCGGGAATCAATAAAATATCGGTAGGCGTTGTGATTGCCTCATCGGAAATGTTTTTTTTCTTGTAAGAAATAGCCCAAAACCCGTAAAAGCTGCCGAAGACATTCATTCCAATTGCAGGTCCATTCATTTAGCGATCGTCTCCATTGTGCTAGCGTTGTTCCGAAGCAGCTAGTGGGCTAGAGCGATCGACCATTCTCGGTTGTTAAACAAAACGTTAAACAACCGAGAACCGTTAAACTTTAACGGTTAGGTTTTCCATTAACGTTTGCTATACAAAATCTGTTGTAATTGACTGGCTAGACCCCTCAGCAAACCCTCTTTCACTCATACCAAAGCTTGTCGCTAGCTTTGACGTGCGATAGATCAGTTTCCTCTACCACTTTGAAGTCATCATGTTTCATGGGTGGTACATATTTATATATAAACGAGTAGGTATTTAAAGTTATATATGTGTAGCGTATCAAGTGTCTGGTATCCGTAACACAAGCCTCGTAGCTTAACACGGAACTGAATGGCGCTGTGCGCAATAATTTCCCAAAATGTTTATTTATTTATCATTGTCAACTATGGACACCAATTTTCCACGGGTTCGTTCTGTATTTAACGTGTTTTTTGTAAAGATTCTTCGTACATAGCATTTATCGTTCGAGCTATTTCTACAGCCCTAGTGCCACGGTGGAACTCGTATTCGTAAATAGCGCGATATTTTAAGTTTAATATAACGCGAAAATAAATGTATCTCTATATTCGAAACACATAGTCACAAGCCAAAAATACATTCGGAATTGAAATTCAACCAAAACCAAACTCTAGATATTTGATATAAAATTGGCCAGTTCGAAAAAAAAAATTATATGTAATGCAGGATCTATTTCATTTTATCTATCCATACAAGACAGTTCCGGTTAAAATTATGTCAATAAAAAGGCATATAAAATAAATATAATAAAAATAAAAAAGCATAAAATAATACTTGGTGTGATAGAGTGACCAATTAGAAACTTAGCTACTGATTTTTATTAATATACCACAATAGGTTAGGTTGGGACGTACATACGTCCCTCCCAACGTGCGTTCACCAGTACTCAGGCCTGGCTCAGTAGCATTTGGCCATCCGGCCGGGCGCGAAGCTAAGAGACATTGAAGTGGCTTAATTCGCTGGGTAGAGTGCCATGCGGTTTGCTCCACGTACTTCTCTGATAGCAGAGTGGACTGAGGAGTAGCCCTTGTTTCGGCAGGCCTACCGTCGGGGCGTCGTGGTTGAATGCATAGGGGATCCTGCGATGACCCAATACGACGGAGGAGGCTTTGTTGGGTTTAGTTGGTAGTACTTGGTTTTCAATCTGGTGAGCCTCACATAACGACCTGTTTCCTACAGGTGACATTCGTAAATGTATTTCCTAACAGAAAAAAGCGAAAGATTGTGGAGGAAACTCTTGACTGTGTGTTGGGCAGATGGTACCTGCTGCGATTACAATTGCACCGACCATTAACATTCACGAAAAAATGTGGAGATCAGTACATATCTTGAAGTCACAGAAATAAAACAGTACGAAAACCCACGAACACTTAGACACATCTATACTAATATTATAAATAGGAAAGGTTTGTAACGAATTGGCTCAAAAAGTACTGGACCGATTTTAAAAACTCTTTCACCATTTGAATGCTACATTATCACTGATAAGGAAGCCTACTAAATCTACAATAACAGAAGAGGAGGAGGAGTGCACACCGCACATAATATATGAAAAAGGTAGCCGCGCGGCTCAAGAGTATATTAAAGCTGGAGGAATTTTGGAGAATTTTCAACCCAGCGAGTGATCGAATGAAGTTTAGTAACGATTAAAAAAATGAACGCGGGCGAACAAGCCGCCCGTATTGCTAGTATATAATAATGTACAGTTCGCGTCACGTAAAAAGAACGCTGGAAGAAAGTGGTGGGGGTGTGTTTGCGCATCTGTACATTCGCATACGAAATTCCTAAGCCTATTCTTTTATTTTTGAACTAGCCTTTCGCTCACGATGTAGTATATTGATTATTGGTAGGTACATTGAAAAATATATTAGATAGAATATCATTAAATAGAATTCTATTAATTAATAAAATATGTTTGATTCAGTGTAGAACGTATAATCTACTTACAAAACATTAAATTAATTCGTTTAATATATTTTTTTAATTATTTACTGAATAATTATCAGACTCTCTTTATAAAACAATATACGTCAAAAATATTTTTTCACTATTTTTTATATAAAATCATTTCGTAACTAATAACTTTTGTGTACGCGATGTTATTTTAAACTGACAAACCAATAGCGAGCCGAAAAGCATGCGACTCGTGCACCACCGCCCCGCGTCCCGCGTCTTACCACCAAATTGGCCAATAAATCGCCTCTGCGCAACTTGACAGCCAGCGTTCTTTTTACATGACGCGAATTATACTACGTATAAAAGTACCGTAAAGGTATAAATGATTAACTTATGTTATAAATAATAATACACTATTACTGCAAATTATTCTACAAGAAATAAAGTAAAAAATGATATATATGTTCCGTGACAACTTTATCAATAGAACATTTTACCGAAAGCCCGTACAATGTACATATTTCGCATGTGTCTGAAGTTGGCTTGGTTTTTATCACCAGCGAGAATAAACGGAATCCGAATGCACTAATGAGCATGCAATGTTGTCTTTTATTGTTACATCTTTCATTTGTCATTTACAAAATTCACAAAATACAAAAAATATAATCGCATACGTACACTTTCTTCGATCGTGTTATAAATATAAACAATCAATTAAGCAATTTTAAAAATTTTATACAAATCGATTCCGGTAGTCGTCATATTTGTATATTGTGATTCGTGATCTTTTATACATTTAGATTCCAGTTTCAATATCAAATAGCACATTCAGCTTCATAGTGATGGAATGCATTCGTAGGCTTGGCGTTCACGACTCGTTATATACACTGTTCCTAGAATTGGTGTACTAGCTGGTAAGGTATATAATTAATAATTATGTATTCTTGAAGTAAGTCCGATAAAGACATCAGTATGGTGAATTTGTTTATTATGCACGTCATAAATATTCTAAAAGTGCTTACTCTTTAAATTCATAATTGAGAAGTAAAAAAGTCTTATGTTACCTCTTTTTGTGTGTATTCATCTATATATTTATTGTTGTGTTTGTTATTATTAGGATGATCTTATGAGAGAAAAAAATAGAAAGATATGCATACGCGCGGTGCGAAGTAAATATACAAAACTCATCATACTGATCTAACTATCCTGTACCAAAAGTTAACACGTACCCAAGGCGAACCCGAGCGAAGCGAGGTAGAGCCCCTAATATACTTTAGTTAAACTACATTTAAAAATACAATAAGCAATGCAGATCACTAGATTTAAAAATAATGATATGTTAATCAATTAAATAACATAGGCTGTGTTTATTCTTTAAATGTACCTACCTAATTCTTGGTTTTAAAATGTTGAAAGAAGCCTTGCTTATATTGTAATAACATATATACGGTACCTACGTCTTTGTCTTAAAAAATCTATATAAACTAACTTAAACAAACTATAAAAGCGAATAATTAATAGTTTAACGATAAATCAGTGAAATCTTACTTAGTTTTGGTATGAGTCTTATCCTTGTGGTAATGCCTGTTTTAATGAACCCTTCACGAAGAGAAGTAGAGCACGGTTTAAGGCTTAAAGGGATTATGTACCTTCGTTAATATTTATTTGCGCAGATACACAGTGTATACAGATACAACCAAAAACACAATAAAATGTGCGTACATCTATATTATATAAATAAAAATGAATGTTGGTAAAAACATAACTCGACAATGGCTGGACCTTGTATTTTCTACCGGACTTTGTATGTTCCTTAAAGCCCATGAAATGTTTTTATAATAAAAAAAACAAAAAACAAAGTTTGTAAAAAACTTATGCAAAAGGGGGTACCTAGGGACGAAGCCGAGCGAACTGAGGGTGAGTCACTAGTTAAATAATAATTTTATTTCTTATATTCATGTAGGTATAAACATATGGACACAAAATAAATACATAAATGTAGTGCGTAAAGAAATCCAAATCAATAATATCCGAGTGCTTTTGCTAAATTTATATTTAGTATATAAATACTATTTTGTCAAATCCGAATTACTTTCACCTTTTTTAACATTGACATTTAGATAAATAATTAATTTATGTTTTTATAAAATTAATAAATATTTTGTTTAACATATTATAAGGATACTTCAAATAGAGGCATTGATAATTATTATATTTCAGTAAAATAAATACATATTCTTTGGATAGGTATTAATAACAAGATTCTAACTGAGACAAATCTGTATATTAAATTTTATTTAGAAAATCTTATTAAAATAGTGATAATTATCAGTAGAGATGCCTCATTTATAGTTTAAAAAGTTTTGTCTGTCCCACTGTGACCGCATGACGAGAAAACCACTGGAAGATTTTGTTTTTCGGTATGATGACAGCCCGTTATTCGAATCAACATATAAGCAACTTTTTACTAAAATATCTCATCTCTGAATTCTGATACTAACAGTTATAACGTACGAACTCGAGACGAGCGGAGTTAGAGAGTAAGCCGCTTGTCTGTTTTATTCACCGAAACGCAATTATTTCATAATTAAAAGAGTAATATCATTATATTATATGTAATAACTAATAAGTAATTACTTATTAGTAACAACTATATTTTTGTGTCAACCATTAATACAATTACTAATAACGTTAAGTATATGTACATATATATAAATTAATATTAAGTACTTATTATGATAAGTTAATATCTAGATCAAAACAACTTCGTTTTCCCTTGTATATCTTGCCTAGCATAGAAATTAATATATTTAACCTTCTTTATGACATACATAATAAGCATTTATACATATATACTTAATAAAGAGATTAGATTTCATGAGTATCTTTATACTTTGTGCTTGATAGTAATGTCCCGTTACATTAAAACAGTAATCAACTAATCAGTAAAGCTAATTGTTTGGGATATTGTTTCAATATTTAAAATTGTTTCATATCCAATTAGTATGTTCAAGAAGTTATCAAATGGCTGTCGGTGTTGCCTAGTAGGTTGGCCCATTAAGAAAATATAGATCTGTTGAGTAAACCCAACTGCAATCTCTTGGGACCTTGGTGCGGTAGGAGAGGGACATGCGCGGGGAACTGCGGGGCGCGAGGAGGCACGGTCGCAGATGACGCGCGCCCTACTGACACACTGACACACTTACCCAGTGACAGTGGTACTGCTTTTGGTCTACCGAGGTCGCTTGGTGCGTCCTACGTGTGCAATGTATATGTATAGATCAATCTATTTTAACTTCAGATATCATTAAATATCTAGTAAATTGCATTACTACCTACAGCAAGTATAAAAGAATTCAAGATATAACTTTAAAGGCTTTAGTTAGATGCTAAAGTACAGAGCAAATAGCTGGCATGCAATATTCCAATAATTCTAATGAACATTACAATTCACTATTTGTTTTCTTTTAAATCTTCAGTTTAAGATTCTGTATTCCATAACTCATACCTAACAAATTAAAATTTTAAATTATATATGCGATGAAGCCGCGAGTTCAGCTTGCATATCTTTATAAATTATGTGAAATTCTGTTGTGAAAGCCAAGCCATTATTGTAAAGTTTAATCAAAATGCATTCAGTAGTTTTTGCATACATTCATACATTCTTACAAACTTTCGCGTTTATAATATTACTAGGATTTATATGGCTGACTTAAAATACAACTGTAAATGATAAATAGTTATTTTTGTAATAGCATATAATCTATTTAAGCCGAAACCTTATAAAAATTACAGGTCATATTATATAAAGATACAAATAAATGTAAACATATGTTTCCACGCTCTTTTACAAGTAATCCAGTGTAGTAGGTGCATGCCTCGAGACAATCGAGCATTAGAAATTTTATAACGTTTTACGTTTTTTAATAATTGACATCATAAAATAAAATTTGTCCTAAACCAACAAATATATTCTAATTAGTCAGCTAATATCAATGGAAGTGCAGCAAAAGGAAGATTCTAATAAAAAATAATATAGATTATAGTAGGTAGTAACTTTTAACATCCAATAGCGACCGCGGCGTGGGCTTTATAATGCGAGGGGTTCGTCACAGTAGTTACGCGCGGGCGTTAAATCCTTTCAGCTAGCGATAGCTGATTATGCGGGTCAAAGTATAATATACTTTTTTCTGCGGGAAAATATCTCATTTCTTGGAAATCCATGATTGTTAGAGAGTATTCTCCAGAAAGAAAGAGAGAGAGAGAGAGATTTTCTTGAGATACCAACCTAAGTGGCAACCGATAGCATATTACAATGTTTATATATTAGCTCACAATAAATATCAGGGCTTTGAACCTAATATAGCTCTAGACGATGGATGCATAAAAAGTTAACATAATCAACTTTCAACGATATCAAAGCACGATTTTAATATTTAATATTTCTACTGAAAAGAGATTCTACGAATCTAAAACTGATACAGCTTCAAACTCAATCAATATAAAGGAAAATTACTCGAGGTTTTATACTCCTCAAGGCTAATTGAAGGAATACTTTGTGAAGGCTCTCAATATTGCTAAGAGATGAAAGAAAAAATAAGATTTGTAAAAAAATATTACTAAGCATTATAATTTAATTAATTTTTGGTATGATCAGAACAAGACTAAGAATAATTTGTCAAAAACAAAACTTGAATAGCAATATCCGAACAATATAACCAATAGGTATGGCAACCGACTATCAGCAACAATATTTAGGGAGCTAAGGGAATAGGGTGACCTGATGTATTAGATTGTTGAAATTGATATATTCTCTTAATTGTCCTTGGCATATAGGAAAATGATTAACTGATAACACGAGATATTTCTCAGAAAATAACAGTAACAAGGGAAAATAGATAATATTAAAAGTAAAGTTACACGTTTCATACCAACTTGTGGTGAATGGTGATGCGGATCCGAAAGTAAAAAATCCAGTGACTCATGTATTGTAGGAAGAAAAGATACTGCCAATCTTATTTAAATCAGTGGTGTCAACATTTATAAATTCTTATGAACTAACGTTTTTGTGGGTTTCCCTTTTTCTTATAATATGCGTTATGCTTGAAAAAAGGAACAAGATATTTTTTTATAAATATTATTTTTTAACATTATATACGGGCGCGTAAAACTTTTGAATTATTACAATGACTGTTTATTAATTATTACACAGTAATGTTAATATCGATCCATTTTCAAGAACGCAGCGACCTCGACACAGTTGTCTGCGGAATACTATCTGTATTTTCCTCAAGCAATTCCTCAGTATGTGCTAGCATATTTTCTCTGAACTATTCTTGAATAAAGTTATATTTAAAGGACAGCAAATAATATTTCATTAAATTTAAGCCATTCGTAACAAGAAAATATTAAAATAAACAGAATCAAGGTTTTATTATACAATAGTCAAGTAACAAGACTATGTCAAGGTGCATGCGTTATAAAGTCAATATAAGAATGAAAAATTAATTATTATCATATGGAAACCCCAACAACTACTTCAAAGAAGATTGTATTGTTAAGAATCATTTTAAAGATATAATTTTGGAGACCTGAAATTGTTGTCTGAATCGCAAAAATCTCGCCTTAACTTCTCCAATTACGCTTTAACGGTTAGTACCTAGGCACCTATAGATTTCTAATAAAATCATAAATAAAATTATCCTATATGTAGACCCGCATAACCAGGTAACATTATACAAAAAATCTAAGTCTATGGGTCTTCTCGTGAAGCGTTCTTAGATAGACAAACAGACAAAAATTCACAATAAACCGACACATAAAAGTTTTCTATTCTTCTTATAAAATAGAATTTTAACTAACTGGTATCCATAACACAAGCCTCGTAGCTTGGAACTAATTGGTGATATGTGTTAATGTCCCAAATGATTTATTAATTTATATAATTATTAAACTATAGAGTTAAGAAGCATAATACATGAAGATTTTTTAGTAAAATTATAAAATCGTCATGGTTTGAATTATTTTAGTCGATGGGATTTTTTATTGTAGTTACTTAATTTTCTTTAGATTTAGCAAAACGTTCAAAAGACTAAGACTAATTAATTTTATAATAATTAATAAATTTATTACATTATACATTTAAAAACCATAAAAAATAAATATAATATAAATAAAAAAAATAATACTTTTATTGATATTAGTAAAATTATTATAAGTAAGTACATTATTATTAGTATTGAGCACTTTTGATATTTATCGTCAAAAATGTCGAGAAACAAAAAAACAAAGGAGATTACTTTTCAGGGTATTACTATCTTTAACAATTTTCTAGATTTGTTGTTTTTTATTATGTTTTAAAATAATAAATTATTGTTAGCTGAAAAATTTAGCGGGCGGGGATTTTTAGTATCATATTTTATAAATTTTATAAATGCGAAAGTTTGGATAGATGGATGTTTGTTGATCAATGGTGCAGAGCTGTCGGAGGAAATGTATGGTACCCGTGGGATAGATATGTTTTTGTTTTTATATAATAACTAGATGTTGAAAAATTGAAGTCATTTGAGTATTTACAGAAAATTTATGCAAACTAAAGAGTCACAATTAAATATTCATATTTAGTAAGGACCTATGTATACGTTAATATACATAGCTCTTTTAGTAGACGAGGGAGGTCATTCGTTGCATGAAAAATTTCTTAGTTGTGGCGCAATCAATATCAGCTACATATTTCATTGACGCTCGAAGTAAGGATTGGTCTTTTAAATAATATATATATTGAGAGTCTCCACGTGTAGGTAACATTGTTAATATTATTTCTAGGTTCGTTAATATAAATCTTTAATATAGATAAATTTGTTATCAAAAGGATGATCATTCACATAATATGTACATTTGAACTTTTCGAAATGCTCTGCGCACAAGTAGGTTCATAATTCATATAGCTAAAGTGAAATGAAGCTGTATTTTTGATAATGTAGTTGTATGTATCTTAACAGGCTTTTCAATATTGATCGTGTACACCGATTGCATAAATAATTGAAAAATATTTTGTGAAATAAGTAACTTTGTTTGTGGGACTGAATAACTTGTAGATTGTAGGTATATAGAAATATTCAACAAAAATTATGAGGAATATAGAAGATATTAATGTCGAATGCGTGGAGAAATCTATTCTAATTATGTTAATGGTATGAAGGGTGGTGGTAAACTTACCTACGCACGCTTAGAAATGTTGAATTCAAAATTGCTTCATTCCCCTTCATTTACAAATAATACTTCAGCATATGCTCGTGGAGTTCCAGGGTAGAGACTAATACAGGCCAAGTTCACATAAAAGTAGGTCAGGGGGAATTCAACAAGTGGAAGCTAAGCGGTCATTTCTGAACGGTATATATTTGTAGGACATATATTAAAATTTATAACGTGTAGATATGTGTCGTGTAGGTATACTATAACTAACTCCTATAACGTAATTGAACGAATTTACGAAACAAGAAAAACCAATCAAGGCTAAATTTGTTCCTTTTAAATACATGACGGAGAAAGTAAAAAAAATAAATACATAATATCTACCACATACTTTCCGCAGTTACATATTAAATTTTACGGTCTATGGGTAACAAGGGAGAATTTAGTTACATACTACTTCTTAGGAATTAGGTCGGATATGTCAAGATCAACTTGAAAATAGGTCAAATGGAATCACATTCATACCTTCCAACTCTGTAGAGTGTGGGTACGGGTGACACAGCGCCCTTGTCCTACTCTAAGCAAGAAAGTGACATATTTATCAAACTCTTATAATATGTAAAAGTATATACTTGGACTTGTATATACAATAGGATATTACGTAGTAGTTTGTTCTTAATTACTGGTTGTTATTATTAGAAGATAATTAGTAACCTTATGTAAATAAGGTAACATTGATTGGTTTAAGAATATGCTGGTGATACCCTTGTGGGCGTTGTCATATCACTCAGCCGCATATATCTCGAACATGTATGATATAATGTGTTTGTTAGCAACTAGCACATTTATTACTACTATTTATATAAAATTTATTAGGTATTCATCCATATATGACAACAAGTAGGCCAAGTTCATACAATCCAGGGCAGAGGATAACAGAGTTGCAGTTGACATTAATTTTATGTAGGTTGCAGATGTTTATGCGAGTATCATATTTATCCAATGTAGTTATGTTAAGAAATGATAATAATAATTAATGACATTTTAATAAAATAATACAACTCATTACAGTAGGTACTTATTTTAATTCATTTACATTTTGTTTTTTTAGTAAATAAATAGATAAATAGTTCCAATTAATAAGTTCTGAAGAGCATAAGTCAGCACAGAATTACTCATATAGTATACTCAAAAAGTATTTTTGATTTGTAGGTATAAAATAAAACATTTTATATAGTTACATAGAGACAAAGGTTTATAGGAATCTTAAAAAAAACTTTAAAACGCATCACGATAGACAGTAAAATTATTTTATAAAGAGACAGTAAAATGTTCATTAACAGAATGAAGAGTGAGATAAATAGATAAATGTGTTTTGAAAATATTCCGAGAGGCTCGATTCGAACGAGCGCGTAAGTAGGCGAAGGTCAGACGCCATTGTAGTCGTCGTCGTCGAGTGACGTTACACCTAGAGATAAGCTGCGCTCGATGCCTGAAGCCTGTTGTTATATAGTAATGTTTTAACATTCTCTAACTAATGTATTGGCCAAATTGTTGAAATTTGTTGATTATGCCTAAATTATTCGACAAATCTAATGTACAGATAAAAACACAAAAATAAGTATGTATATAACTAACTAATACCATATATTGTGTAAAGCTACGTTACCATATTATTTGTAACAGGTATTTATGCTTTCGTATCGACACATTAGAAATTAATAATTAAACGATTTTTTTCTAGAATACGCATGTCGTCATTCTTTTTACCTACTAACTTCGTAACAGTAATATTGCTCAAACGCCAAGTTAGAATATATGTGGTTCTATTAAAGAAACAGTATAACAGCAAAAACACCTTTTGTACGTTCACATAGTTAAAAATGTGTTGCGACATTGAGTGTACAATAAGCGTAGGAATTATTTGTTTGAAATTAGCAAACAATGTAAGAGGCGTTTTATAACTATTTGACGAAGACAGTGTATTATTTTGAAAATTAATATCATATTTACTGCTATGCGTATTTACCGAAAAAATGAGAAGGCAGTAGTTGAGAAGTAAAGAGAATGAATGCAAATGCCTACTAAATATTTCCGAATATTAATCTATTTATTAACGTTATTTAATTACTAACAGCTTCATTGTCATAGGACTACGTACAAAATATAGGCATACACATTTACCGGCCGAATTTGCTGGAAGGAAAGAGACAATATTTCGTAAATATATTCTTAAGAGTTGGATGCTTCAATGTCGTATTGCGTAAGTAAATGAATTCCAATTTAGAGGCCAAACTTTAAAAATAAAAAGTTTTATGAAGTACATCATGTGATATATTAGGTACAATATAAAATGGAAGGGATCGTCGTACAAAATCCAAAGATAATTTATAATTTATTTACATTTGCGTACTTTGAAATATATATTATACCTATTATAATACATAGCAAATGTACGGTTGGAGGTTAGCATTGAACCCAGCAAAAAATCTATACTTCTCCAGCCTTTGGAGAAAAAGGGAATGGAAACGTAATGATCGAATTATCTTATTTATTTTTAATTTTAGGTCTAAATGTACACGAATAAAGTTGTTTTAAATTAAAAGTCCTATAATTTTGATCTATTTCGTAGACCCGGGTGTCAAAATGGTGTGGAATACGCTTTTGACTATATTCTGAAAACGCAAAACTACGTTTCTTCCCGTTTTTTTGTCTTGAACTCGGAAAATATCATATCGCTTGAAAAATATTTGATGATGATTAATATTTGATGATTCAATATTGAAAAACTTTAATCCTTATAATTTTCCTCAAAAAGTTAGAAATGGCAGACATATTGAGGAAAAAGGATTGCTCCTTAAAATCAAGATGGCGGCATGAATTTACACTCCCAGTGACCCTAACCTATACTAACTAACTACTAACCTATCGGTGTTAGGCTCTTTATTTCGACAACCGGACCTTGTTTATCAAAATAAAGACCTAATATGGCTTTAACCATCTTTAACAGAATTATTAAACGATAAAGTACTTAACTTATAGGTACTATTCATTAAGTGAGCCAAATTCGCGATACGCCATATTTCATATAAATTATACCTACATATAATTTCCAGGTTTTTATTTTATCTTATTTAGGATTTTTTTATTTACTTTAATTTGTAATAAAATATCTTGATTGATACAAAGTATTTAAAATTTTGTAGCACTTACTTTTTCGGTACCTTGAAACCTAAGGTCATTCGCGCAACAACAAATTTCGAACAAACATCGTTTATAAGTATGTATGCAATATATGGCTGACCACATAGCCTTCCCCTCTACAAATAGTTATTTCAATCAATCACATAAAGTAATATTAAAACAGTCCATATACATTACGTTTTTTCCTTTAGAATGAAATGTTGTATATGAAGAAAATTGGCTTCGGTTAAGTAAATTACATAGTATTCAAATAGTCAGACCAACTTATAACACTGGCATCGCAGTTGTTTTCCTCGACCTAGTCTGCTTGTGAGCCATCTAAGGAGAGCTATCGAGAGCAGGGCCACCGGGCTATTAAGGTGAAGTTGTTAATATTATTTAATAAAAAAAATATTTATTTACTGATAATATGTTTTTTACACTTAGGTAGAGATGAAAGTAATTCATAATAACTATGCACTTAATATTATTCGATACATGCATATTGCATACTCATTATTTGATTTTTAATTCCATATTAAGTAGAAAAATAAAGCTTATATACACTGTTACTTTTACAAACATATAAGTTAAGATCAAATCTATTCGTCGAGATGAATAAATTTCAAATACACGAAAACTACGGCAAGTATCATTTGTTGCGACATTCCGAATCGAATTAATTACCTCGCAACCAAGCGTAGTATTAAAAAACGGTTTGCGCAAGAGCCGATCCATACCTTGACACAGATATAATAATGCTCAAACTGTCGTTTTGAATACACAACAAAAACCGGACGCTGCATTCAGTATTTTAAAATGAATTTGTTTTATACAACTATACTTAAAATATTTGTTTACTTTTTTTTTATTAATATTATTGTATGTTCAAAAAACTACTGAGGAATATCGGAAAAAAATCTTACAATTTATTTTCAGCTCCTACATATTTTAAAGATATTTTACACTTTTCTAACATATAGATATATTTTTTTAATTAAACATACTCGTACTAATCGTTGTTTTTAATTTTTTTTCTGAATGTTATATATTTTTTTCCGAGTGCCTCTGATTTGGCGGGTTTTAAAATATTCCGTATCTATATATTAAGACCTGTATTGGATATTTTTTTATTTCTTACCGTATACACTGTAGAATGTACCTACATGTATCCTGCATAATTTATATACACTCACGTTAACGCAACAATGAAAGAATAATAATAATAATATATTTATTTAAATTAAAGAAAATTTTACTTTGGTGCAATGGAATAAGCTTATGAGCTGAACAAAAGGCATTATTTAGAAATATCAAAAGTTCACATGTACACCTGTGTTACATTGGGTAACGACGGAGTGTGCTTGAACTCGATTAAAGTTTTATACTACATATCTATTTATAAATATGTACTAATGTGTCAAGTCTCTAAATGCATTTCACCTATGCGTAGGTAAAAACAAACGATATACAGGAATTATTGCTAATCTTAAAAACTTGAAAATAATAATAATGATGATGCATACATACTACAAGTTGATTTGTAGTCACAGGTAGACAAAAAGTTTAAATTATTTATAAACGGCATTAGGTAAATGGTGTCATTGAAGTAATTACGCTACAAGTGCAGTAATTATTGATTACAAACTGGATCAACATGGCACAAGTGAATAATTGACTCACTTTCAAAATAACAATCATAAAATTTATTTGATATCTTTAATTATTTTTATTCTATGACTGAGGCATTCAATTATATTTAATTACTAGTAGTACCCGCGGCTTCGTCTACGTTCAGATTTATAATCGCTACTAAACTTCACTCGATCACTGACTGGGTTGATCTATAGATTGCCTGAAAATTTCATCAAAATCACTACAGCAATTTCAGAACCCATCGTAAATATACTAGTGAGCCGCACCTACCATTTCATATATGATATATTATGCACGCCCCTCTCCCGTCCGTCCCCTTTGCGCTAAAAAACCGTTCTTATATAGCAGACGTCTACTCACTGTAAACTACCTCCCTGCCAAGTTTAAAGTTTGTAGAACAAAAAGAACTTTCATATAAACTTGCGCTATCGCAAAATCCATATACATATACAGAATATTAACAGACGAATTCGTGAAGAGTATACGTAATAGTTGATTGGAATAAAATATCAGCTTAAAGTAAAACATCATTAAAGAGCCAATCTTACTTGAGAATTAGTTAAAAAATTCAAATCAAAACTTGAGAGATCAAAGAAATGAACATGTAAAGATAAATCATATATTATTTTGCGTCTTATTTACAGTATCTGCAAACTAGTTATGAAAGCTGTGTACATAGTATCGAGGAAGTTGGTTTGAAATTAAAAAATATAAATATTTTAATGAATTTGTTTTTTTAATTATTATGCTCAAGATTTCAACAAGTCAATAAAATAGGTAAAAGAAAGTTAAACGATTTTATTAAGAAAAGAACTATAATAATCAAGAAGAAAATAATATATTAAAACCAAAAAAGTAATTAGAAAGGCACTAGGTACCAGTCAATGTCATCCCTCCACCCTACTCATCGATCTAGGACATTGATCAGATTTAAAAATGAACTGTACTTTTAATTCAAAAAATATATTTTTTTAATCTATTTTATTTTCAAGTTATAGTTTTGTTTTGTTAGTTATTTAGTGTTTAGTTTTATTTCGTTACTTTGCATTTCTTTGAAAACATATTATGTAAGCGGCCATTTTGAACCGGCAGCCAATCTGGATTTACAATGAATCTGAATATATTCTTTTTTAGTTGTACTGTTTTCAGAACTAGACCACATTACCAAATATCAGATCAATCTGTCAACAGGAAAGGTAAAATTTCAATTACTAAATTTGACCCAAAAAAACAAACAAGCTATGTAAATAAGACCGTATAATACGCGTATATCTATAGATGATTTGCGTAATCGAGCATCCCTTTTCGATGTTAGATTGAATAGATCTAATGAAGATGCTTCAAGTTCAACATGCTCAAATACAGATAATGATGCCTTATTAAGTGGTTGAGGATATTATAGGCAGGGCCGCGTGTACTTTAATCAAATCGTTCTTAAGGGCGCCATTAGCTTGATGCCTGCTCCTTAGTTACACAGTATCTAAGGAGAAGGCATCAAGGTTGGTTCATTAGGGGTAATCTTGGAAACCAATTTATGAGAAATCCTTGATTTATACGTTTATTTATTATAAAAAAATAAAATGCGAAAAAATATTAGTTTTTTGAAACACCAGTATGTACACAAATAAATACTTTTAGCACTTTGTTCGTATATATACAATAATACATATTATATATGTCAACCCACTTATATAATATACAAATAAATGTCAAAGAGCGCGCGCTGATAAGAATGTTATACATAAACAAATTAATTAATATTTATACACAAAAAACGGATTTTTAAGGCCACACAAATAGGCTTGTTATCTGAAATCTGATCTATCTACTGCCAACAAAGGGCTTATTATTATTTAACATCTCCACTCCGTTTTTCTTGAAGCTTTCCTTTGACGTCGTGACAAGGCGTGGGCGGTGATTCGAAACCAAACAAGTACGAAACAGAAACATTCATTACCTACTTTGCAACAGTTATCGATTTGATTTAATAGTCAAATATATTATACTATTATATTTATAAACATAGAAATTTAATAATATTTACAAAGTTGTGCTTATACTGGTAGTTAAGCAAAATTAAGTCACGTTTGTATACATGTCACTTCATTTTTGTTACAAAAAACGAATTTCGTTATTGAGCCCGCATCTCTTAATTTAAACATGTTTTCCTGAGATGTGTACCAAGCGCTAAAGATCTATTAAGATACAATATTAATAACGATGGAAGGGCAACAATTTGATTTAGAAAGGCGATGAAATAAGAATAAAAAAAAACCGCTTACCCTGTTAGGTACTATCAGTACCGATACCATTTGTGTTTTAAGAACACCTTTGTAAATGTGTGAAATCCAAATGTAAATATTAACTATAACTAATACAAAAATCTATAACATAAATATAATAACGAATCTTTCATACGTCGTCAGGCACAGACTCCAAAATATAAAAAAATGAAATCAGTCTTAGACTCGATTAGATTATTGAAGAACTTGATTGAAAACAATTAAAATTTCGAATAGCTTTAAAAAAGGGTTTACGACTTTCTTAAAGAAACTTCAACTTCCGTTTAATATTTTTTTGGTGTTTTAATATATTCTTAAAAGTCGTTAGACTTTTTGTTATTGCAAACGTCTAACGTATTTTTCTTGACTGTCATCGAGATTTCATAAGATTTTTACGGCGTAATCACTTGAAGTTATTGCATGTGTCTGGAGTTGGAGTAGGTAAGGTTTAATTTTATAGGGTTTTCTATAAAGCACTTCTTAGCATCAACAGCGCGGAGTTGGGAAGTTTGCGGTCTGAGTCACCGTCACCGCGAAAAAAAACACTGAAATGTCAAACCGTTGTCCTATGTCTGATCTTACCAGCGGTATCGTATGATATATTCCATCACTCTTTGAGATGAAAAGATTCGGACTTAAGATTTGGGTTTCCAGTACAAATGTACTTACACAAGTGTGCACTATATATTTTTTGAACAGATGGTTAAGTCTCAGTGATATTAGCTTTTGCGAACGAAATTATTTATTATATCATATCGTAAGTCGTTATCATACTTTTGGTTGAAAATGAAGTTTCAAATTGACATACAGTTAACATGGATAAGCAGAAAACATTAGTGTGGCCGAAAAGTCCTAGGTTTGATCAGAACTATTTCATTGTTTTTATTAAACGTGTAATTATTTTAAAGATTTCTCTTTAACAATAGATGCAAGTACAAAAGAAAGAAACAAGTTTTTATTTTATTAATTTATTTTAATTATAATAACGTAGGTAATCCCAAAGGTTTCATTCTACAAATACGAAATATTTACTTAGTAGGTCCAGCAGTGGGACGTTAAAAAGACGATGTGATGTGATGATGATGAGGTATTATAACATAGATAGAAGCCCTACGTCGCTGTTATGAAGGAAACCGCTAGAAAGTTTAGTTCAATAGATCTTTCCTGAATATTTGAAAAAAAGAAATATTTGAAAAAAAAAACAATTATTCAAGTAACTTAGGAAAATATAGTATTATACCTAGTAGTATTAAAAAATATTTTTCTTTTTAAGAACAATTGCTATCATGATATCAACATGAATTTTATATAAAATAAGTCTTTGTTTTCGAGGAGATATATTTAAAAGATTTGTAATTCAGAGTTGCAGTAAATTAGGAAATTTTCAGCATTGAAAGTATGTCGCAGTTGTTGGCACGGCATGTATGTCAGGTCAACTGGGCTGGGCGTCATTCGAATTATTTTTATTGACACGTTTTCTTTTAAATTGTTCCAGCCAAAATAGTATGAGAAAATATACAAAATATTGGTTTTTATAAATTAATGTAGAACGTACAGTTTAAATAACATGTCGTTTTACGACATTTTAGTTTTAATTTAACATTAACATAAATTGTACAAAAACGTTTAAGAGTGATGTAGATTAGGATAAACATTTAAATACAAAAGAATTACTAACAAAAAGACAAATTCCCTGTAAAATAATCGAAGTGCTTACTGTTAGAAATTGCGGAACTTAATTAAACAAGCAATCAAAATGCAAAATAAATAGGCACAAATAAAATGTTGGTTATAAATTTATAATACACTTTAACTTCCTTTCCTTCATGAAAAAGTATCAAATGTAAAAGTAAAGTATGTGTTATACACATAGGATACTTAATATTAATATTAATACTACCCAACTAGCCAACTATCATAAAAAATCATCAAAATTAATGGTATACTCGTGCTAAAGTCACAGACAGGCATTCAAACAGACTAAGACACACTACAATATACCTACATAAATTTAAAATTTTAATTTTAAAAAATAGTCAAAAGTGCTTTGATGTAATAAAAATCTAAAATTAAAATTCATTATAGTTACTGCTCCTTGCGATTGCGCCCCTGAGTCTTTGGATAAATGAAATAGTTTTGAATATATCTTTTAAAATGAGAACAACTGAAACGTGAGAAAATGTTTGATAACAAGTTTATTTATTAAAGTCAAGCTGAGTTATGCTTTTAAAGTCGTTATAATTCCGTACTTCTACGTCTGTGTCTTATATACATATAATGGAGGGTTGAAAATTCTAAAAACAAACAGGTAGATACCTAATATTAAAAACAAAATGCTTCCAACCTTTTAAAACTTTGCATGAACGTTGAAACCTCTAGTTAAAAAATAAAAAAGTTCCTGAAACGTTGAAATACGTTTTATTATTCTAAGGGCTTAGACATTTTAGAGGTAGCAATCTTTATTCACCTTATTATCTTTGCAAAATTCAGATACTATCACATACAACATTATTTAATCGTCAACTGTTAAGAAAGTAGTGGTTTAAAATATTTCACCTGCATTTACCCAAACAATAACGTTTTGTTAGAAATAAAAATCTGGAACTTTGGGTATTGTGCAAAGGCCTAAATCACGTCTGCACACAAACTAATCTTTGTAATGTGCGTATAATTGGAGTTCGAGACATTTGAAATACTGAATCATAGTATAAAGAATGACAAAGTACGGCAACTTCGGCCAAATCCGCGATATAATTACCTGTCATAGTTACCATAGTTGCCTGTCACAGGGTTGTCACTGTAGCTAAATTTTAATTCAGTGCTCAGAAATTGACATTGGGCCGGGAAGTGTGTTATTAAAAAATATTTATTATTTATATATATTTAAGAATGTAAAACATTTTGTTTCTACATGTTTATGATTATTTTTATTAGGCCTGTAGTTACTTGCTTAACTGATATATCAGTAGAAAATAGTATTAAAAATGTTTGGTTGTTAGAAAATAAATCCTTTAATTTCTTGCGTTTACAAAAACATAAATATGCTATTAGTAACAATTAAAAAAATTAAAAGTATAATATATTCATAAAATCATATCACATCCTATTCAAATAATAAACTAATACAACAAAAATAAAAGTACCTACATAAGTATTTCATCATCAAGTATAAATTATACGCTAGAATAAGTGATTTGTTTACCTTTCCTGTTCAGTAGGTAATCTGAACAAAGACAACTCTGGAATCGATGAAGAATTTAGACACCCAAACACACAGCAATAAGTTCTTCTACGAATATCACACATTTTGCATATAGTGAAAAACAGTGACGCGCGAAACTTGTGCGGCGTCAGCCTTGACTGGCGCACTGATAAACGGTTCGAGATATTGTTTGAGTGTGCGTGCGGCAACGTAAAGATACTATGACGCACACATACAAGCCGCGCGCGGTGCGTTTACATTTTTCATACGTTTCAATTAAATTCAAACGTAAAAGATATGAATATTAGTTATAAAATTTGCTTTTCTTCTGGAAATGTCAAAATGATAATAAATAATCAGTACATATAAATAAAATTAAAGTGTATGTTTTTAATTTGCATTTTTCACTTAATGCATATGAAAGTATATACGGTACTTACTGAAATGGCTGGACCGATTTTGTGGGGACTTTCACTCACAGATAGCTAATTGTTATAAGGAGTGACTTGTGCTACTTATATTTTATTAAAAAAAAATATAGAAACCATTTAATTTAGTTTAACTTACAGCCAGCGAAGCGGGCCGGGTTTGATAGTAATAAATACAATCGATATCATAATACTAAATTACGTAATAAGCCCTACAGGACAGATTAAACTTCTAAATATCAAGTAAAGCAAGAACATCTATACTCTGGGCTATATTGGAGATTATATATTCATACAATAATTAGTTACTTCGCATAATTAAAAATCCTGAACAAAAATATACATTACATGTACGTATTATTATGTAAGTGTTCCTAAAACGGAAGATACTTAAACGAGAACGTGACCGACATGAACGGAAGAACATGACGAAACCTCACAAGTATTTGTCATTTGTTTCTGAAATTCTACAAGAGTATTATTAATTTATTTACCTACATAAAATCTTAAATGTTACTTTGATAAAATTGAATATTTTTATAATAATAACTAGCAATTCCCGCAGCTCCGCCCGCGTTCTACAGACGGAAACTAATTCTCTTACATATATTAATAAATTACTATTTACTAGTATACCACTTTTATTGCTCCATGTAATATTGAAAAATTGGCAATTGAAATGCCTCTCTTATGAGTACCTAGGGAAATAAAAAATAGACTACGACCTATTCTCAGATAGAAATCAGTTAAGCCGTTTCGGAGGAGTACGATAACAAACACTATGACACGAGATTTTTATATATTAGAGAAGATAAGCCTAATTTTACAAATATGGAAATATTTTTATAGGAATATATTTCCATTTATGTAAAATTAGAATATTATTTTTATCAATATCGAAACTATTGTAATACCAACAAAATCCTTTTTTTTTCATCGAACGCAATCTGCTTGTACAATGTATTGAGTATGTATATATATATATATATATATATATATATATATATATATATATATATATATATATATATATATACACTTGTGGACGATATAAGAGATAGCTGCTCTGGCGCGTAACTAGGCCACTGGGTCACAGTCCACAGACGAGGCCTGCTGATAGCAGAGAACAGTAGTTCCCAAACTTTATTGTTTGATAAAGAACAATCTCTACATTTAATATAGATTATTTTTTAAAAACCACTAAACGCTGTGAAAACTATCCATTGAATGCGAACGAATGAATATTTTACCAATAAACAAGGATGTATATAACGGTTTAAAAGATTATCACAAAATATATTTTAATTATAATTGCTTTGAGATTTTAAGAAGAATTAGAAATAGTACTTTATAAATAATTATAGATAACGCATTATTCAAGTTATTTCGTATTATTTTAATGTAAGTCGAACGCATCAACCTTGCTCTACATAAAGAATTACAATTAATGTAAGGAAAAAAATAAGGTGTTAATAGTTTTACGATGCGATAAGGGTTCCATTAAATTCAATTTTTACTTAACTTAACTCAAATATATTATTTGTTTATACATAGTATATATATATAACAATGTTTATTGTTTATACATAGTAGATTTACATTGTACATGTATATGGGATTGACTTTTGCTCTGAAGCTATTTCAAAATAAATGGATTCAAGCTGTTAAAACTTTTATTGTTTTTACAAATTATGATATAAATATTTCATTTGGCTAAAATGTGTACTACTCTGACTGGCTGGACTGTACTCATACTCAATGAATTTAAGTGTCCTGAATGAATTTCAATCGTGTGAAGTCAACAAATTTATTAAAAAATCAAATCGAAAAATATATTATAGAGATTTTCAAGTGTATTCTGCGGCTCTTTTTGCTTTTATCAATTCTTTTCCTCCCCATTATTAGTTCTCATTTGTAAAATGGAAGTTCTAAAAAAAGATTAAGATTTGTCTAGAGAGGGAATATTTTAGATCTCGTATTACTCTTATTTCTAAGAGTTTGTATACAACTGTTATTACACACAATAATATAGTTGATATCTTTTTTTAAATGTAAGCACAAAAATGATTTCTTTTATATTCGTGTGATGTTATAACCTCATAACTAAGAAATTATGTTTTCTTGCGTTAACTTTATATATATATATTGATAGGTTGTACGGTTACTACTTACTAAGCTATTGCTTTTCCAACGCCTAACAAAAATTAATTACATAAAATAAAATTTTAGCAATAAAATAAAAACTTTGTAATGTTTTAAGAATATCTTATGCTTATAGGAAAACATCCTTGTACTATCGAAATTACTCATTGATCGTTCGTGCCTTATACTGACAACTATCTTGATTATTCTTAAACATGATTAAGGCGTGTTATTTTGAATTAAAGATATTCTACACTCGCAACAATGCAAGAATATTAAAGAATTATGTAAATCTATGTATTTTCATTTCATGTTTACAGTCATTTATTTATTTAAACACTAGCTGCGCCCCGCGGTTTCACCCACGTAGTTGCCGTTCCTGTGGGATTACAGGGATAAAAGTAGCCTATGTCCTTTCTGAAGGTCTTCTCTAACTGTGTACCAAATTTCATCGAATTCGGTTCAGCGGTTTAAGCGTGAAAGCGTAACAGACAGACAGACAGAGTTACTTTCGCATTTATAATATTAGTTAGGATTACGCATTCAGACACAGTCTGCGCATCATGAATAGTTGTGACGACATCTGATGATCAAGTAGTAAAATTACGAAATTGTTTCGAATATAGCAACTCCACGACACAAGTGAGTATGTATGCTGTGTACATACTCGTATCTGCAGTGTCTTAAATTTTCAAACATTGAGCGATTGGTGGTTTATTTTATACTTATTTAAGTAATGATTTCAAATAGCCACCTTGAATTTGATTATTCTGTTTTGCTTAAAAGATATAGCTACCTATATCTTTTAAGTGTAAAATTAAATATTTTTTGGGAAATCTAATTGAAATAGTCATTATTAACGATACGGCCGATCCGATCTATGCTTTTTGGAATCATTGTCTATCTGTCAGTCTGTGACTGAATGACGAGAAAACTACTGGACAGGTTTTTATGAAGTTTGTTATGATGATAGCTAGCTATCCGGGACAACATATCTCATTTCTGAAAAATCCATAGCAACACTTAAAACGTATTCTCCAGAAAAATATAAAAAAATAAATATTAGAATTTGGTTTCCGGTCTTAAAAACGTGGGCGAAGCCGCGGGGAACGCTAGTGTAATATAAATTTCGAAGTCACTTTATTGTGAACAGGAAATAGTTTGAATGGTGAAAAAGATTTCAAGTTTTCTTAATTTCAGTTTGCAAAGTTTTTTCGTAACACTGTGGCGCACGTGAAAAATGTCGAAGTCTTTTAAACTCGCCGAAAAATAATCACGTTGTGAATAACTTTAATCGAAATAAAGTAAACATCCAACAAATTACTCTTAATCGAAACAAGCCACGTTGTAGAGCAAACGTTAGGGGTGCAAAACTAAAACTTTGACTTTACGTTTGTATTTATTTAAAACTGTTTAGAAAATGTTACGAATTATGAAAATAGCATATCGTGTTTATTTCAACAATAAATATGCTTTTTATTTAGTTCTAATTAATTGATCTATTTGATGATTGATCAAGGTATATTTAACAAGGTAGGTACAGGCAGACAAAAATTCTAAAAGATATAATAATGATCAAAAAGATATTATAGGTATACTAAGTATATGGTATAGATTGGTGAGCGATTTAATGAAAAAACCAAAGAACTTTCTTTTTTAAGTTCTGGTAGGTACTACAAGTTCAAATTAAAAATAATTTTGCAATATATAACCTAGTCATATTATGTCCTCTTAAGACGCAGATCTTATCAAAATCTCTAATATGTATATAGCCAATATTTTTGATATACACATATACACTTCAGTTACACTTTGTTAATAAGCATCTGGAATTTTTTTTGTAAAACACAACGACGAAAACAAGTTTATTTTAGCATGGTATCAACTAGGGCTGCTAGATCAATAAGGCAAAACTAGCCAAAAAATAAATTTAGATAAAACAAACATATTTTATGTAAAATTAAACTTTTTCCATTCCGACTTCATTATAATTTCATATTTTAAACGATCAAATAAACTAAATTCAATTGCTTATTTTATTATGTAAAAATTTCCATGTTCCATTGTTGGTGCAAGATGAACTGTACGAAAGTACTTATCGATTTTTTCAATCGATTAGCAGTTTCTTAACGACATTTTTGTGATTAGCCCAAAAAGATAGGATAGTATTTATACCATTTATTTATTTATTTTATAATAGAGAAATTCACGAGTTTAACAGAAGAATTCTGGAGAAAGAACCTGAGAACAGTTACTCTAAAATTGATAAGCCAAAGCTAAGGTGGCACAGCAACACCTGATCTGTACTTAATAAAGATTATATACTATAGCTTGTATTACAGCTAATGGAGCCCTTGGTACTGAATAGGTAAAATTTGATCTTTGCCTATTTATATACCTATAGATTTCGTGGAACCCATTGTGTGATTCTGACACATGACAGGCATCATAATATAGATAATGGCTAGATACATTACACCCTATTTCTATAGATGACTGTGATATTTTGTGATTTTATAAATAAATGGTAAACTGATATATCCAAGAAAAATAATAAATAAATACAAAAGAACTTATTAATCTGCTACTTTTGCTCTCCTCTCACAGGTCAATTGGTTCTTTGTTTCGAGCGTTAAGTCGAATGGAAAATAATATATCTAAGGAAAAAAATAATAAACAAATATGAGAGAATACATTTATATACTCATGCTGTTTCATAGGCCAATTGGTAATTCGGTTAAATACAATTTTAGTTTAGTCTTTTAATAATATTTTAATGTTACTACGCAAATTACAGTAAAGTAAGTTAATTTGATTTTTAATCCTATTTTTGAATATTTAAAAGAAATGTTTTATGTAAAAAAAATATAATTTTGGAAACTTGAATTTTACAAAGTTTAGGTAGGAATTAACTAAAAATGTCTAATAAATAACAATGTAGAGATAATCCTTGGGCCTGAAAATGTGGAACTGTTGATAAAATATACGATTTCGCTTTACTAGCGATTTATCCTGATTTTGCTCGAGTGTCTCCCCACATGCTTAAGTACGTTTTATCCTAATAATTTAATATATAAAACGCTATTTCCTGTGGTCACGGCATAACTCGTAAACGGCTGGACCGATTTCACTAATTTTATTTTTGTTGTGTTATTGTCAGAAGGACCTTATAGAAAAAAAAAGATATTTTACCGCATAAATATAGAGTGATTATATGAATATATTACCTAATGGTTAGCATTCAATTTTCATTCTAACACTTCTATTAACAGTTTTTGTGTAATAAACAACTCATTTTTATGAAGATGTTGAGGAAGTTAGTTTATTATATTGGGAACCTAGAAAGGACATAGGATGGTTTTTATCCGATTATAAAACTATCATAGAAAATATAGAGATAAACGTTTTATAGGGAATCAAATTATGATAATGACGAACCTGCTAGTATTGTATAATTTATAAGAACGCGGATCGAACAAAATCATGATGATATCATTGGATTTTAGATCTCAATGTCTCGAATATTTTGAAGCAAACACGTGAGACTGTAATCAAAGTCGGGAAGCAAAAACTAAAATAAATCTGCAAGTATGTGACATTCCCATTCGAAATAAATTTCAAAATTTCATTTAAATTTCTTGAAAGTTTAATTATCTAAATTTTTTAAACAATTTTCCGATCGGTACAAACATTTATCGTAGCACTCGCATTATTCTAACTTTCCGACTTCCGTTAATTTTCATTTTTTTTTTATGTTTAGATTCTTTACAATAAAATTTATTTCTTTCAGCTCATTTTGAATTATAAAGATATTATTTTATTTTAATTTACATACCGTATTAAGATTTTTACCTGCTACCTTGCACAGCAATAAGCAGGGAGCAGAAAACAAGGAGCTTTAAACATTTATATTTTATACGTTTAATAAAAATGCAAGGTGTTAAAATTTTACGTCGAATGTCCTTTTTAATAGGCTCTATGTATTAAAAACAATATATGAAACTCATAACATTTTGCAAAATTTCAATTTAAATGATTGGGTAAAATTTTGCAACCCTTGAACAAAGGTCGTATATAGTGACTTGTAGTTTAATTCAAATTCAGTACATGCTTTAAATAAAACAGTATGAATCAGGAAGAAAGCTACACGAAAGTTGTAGCGCCATCTTGTTCTTAAGCAATAGGTACTACGTAGATGTTCAATTTTTTTATGTTACAACATAATATAGAATCGAGTATGCGTAATTTAAAAAATTTAAACATTACTGGAAACAGTTTATAAAATATTACGAATGGGTAGATAATTAGTAGTAAAGTAGGACATATGATTTCACTTATGAGCACTATGTTATTCATGATTAGAATGATTACTTCATACGACGTAAGCTGTTACAAATACGATATCGCAGCCCCACTGCACTGCAGACCGCAACTTGCTAGCGTGCCCTACTGACACCGAACGAAACCAAAAAGCGTCGTCGTGCTACAGGTAGAATACCAAGTGACATCAAACGTGGATGCCATATATACGTCCATTAAACTAAGGATTATACAAACTCCTTTGTAATTAAGAGTTGAGTATCTACGTAAAATTATTTGTCAGCCGTGGAAGTAACAATTCGTTTAAAAATAAAACTTTTTCACATAACCCACTAATTCATTGTAGGATAGCGCGAAAAGCCAATGCGACGTTGCCACACCGTGCGATCGAGTATACGAGCAGGTAGTCTCCACAATGCATACAATGTAATTATTATACAACCAGCACTTGTCTATTTTGAACTATTCATAAAACATTAACTAAGGCCTCATGTCCCCCAATTTATGTAAGAAGAATCTAAGCAGAGTCCAATTCGATTTAAGAGATTTTATTATTTTCTCTACAAAAGATATTATGAAATGTTTGTATATAAATATATGTTTCTTATATTAACCGATTTATCAAAAATATAATAAAAGTTATTCATGCTTATATCCGGCTCGAGTTGAAATCATCTATAAATACTTGTAGGTAAACGTGACTAATAGTATGTAATTAGTAGAGCTACATCGTACGCACCATTTGTTTGATCCACATAAGATATCTTTATCTCCATTGCTATATGTTCAGTAGGCTTAGGGTCCACGGAATTCATCTCATATTCCACGGCGCCTTCTAACACAATATCATTCTTTGCCTGGCTTGTAGAGGCAGCCAGACTCTGCGCAACACTCATTTTTGGAGAGTCTTCATGCATCATTTACGGATGATTTAGCGAAACAACTAATAATAGCTGCCCGCAAAAACTATAAAATGTCATCTACTTTGCTTAGGAAAATATTTTATCTTAAATTTTGTAAATAAATACCATTAATATTTTATAAAACACTAAATGTAGGTCTCTAGGCCACTTCACTTACACTTTGATATTCCGACATAACTCGGGTTCAATAGAGCTACCATACTCATGACTGACATTGAAATATGTCGGTAAAGGGCAGTGAGAAATTAACCTAATTTAGAAATGTGTGTCATGGCCTATTTTCAAAAAAAATCAATTTATAATTGATCTAAAATATTATTTTTCTTATTAGATATATTAAGTATTAAAATAAAAAATCTAAAGTGTACGGTCAACCGTATTTAAAGTAATTCAATGTCCATACCATGAAAAAACTGTTTAGGCATTAAAATATTTAAAACAGTTCAAAAGGAATACATTATACAAATGTATACGGCATGTTGTGTAATAACTAATAAATAACCGTTTCTATTGCACAATCCTTTCACAAGGGCTCTAAAAGTAGGTCAATCTGTACAAGTATGATATACGTAATTAATTTATACCATTTTTTCTTTTGATAATTTGAAAAACAAAATAAAATATGATTATAATTAATAAACTTTTTATTTAGAATTATGCGATTTTATAAGACTTTTTAAAAATATTAAGCATGTATTTGACTACTACGTCCGGCATATAAAAGAGCCATCTAGTTTGTGTATAAGGTACTACTTAAAAAGTGCTTGATTATGTTCGTAATAGATGTCGCTGTATTTATTGCATATGATTAAATTTTTACACATCTGCAGTACATGGATGAACAATAAACTTAAGTATATATGTATACTCGTATTATATTTTTTGGATTATCTTATTGAAATTGACATAAGTATCGAAACAGAGGTCAAATCTATAGTTTTTAAAATATTGGTCTGTCTGTGACCGTATCGTGAGAATTCATTGGACAGATTTTGATGAAAAGTATGATTAAAGCTGGTTATCCGGATTAACATAAAGGATACATTTTCCTTCGGAAAATATCAAATTTCTAGGAAATCTGTACTAAACGTTAAAATGTAGTCCTAGTACCAAGATAACTATTAACTACCTACTATAAAATAGTTAATATAACTAAAGACTCACCCTCACTCCGTTCGGGTTCGTCTCCAGATATGTAATACTTTTAACGAGACTTAGATTTCTAAGAAATAAGATATTTCCCGCAGTAAAAATATTCTATATGTTGACCTGGATACATAGGTTACAACTTACAGCTATCATCATACCAAATTCTATCAAAGTCTTTCAAATGGTTTTCTTGTGATGCGAAAACTATAGATTCGACGTCTGAATCGTTAACTAGCGACTCGCCCTCGCGACTCGTCTCGGTCCCTAGATTTAGTGCGAGCGAAGCCGCGGGTTCCGCTAGATATACATATAAACTTTCCTCTTGAATCACTCTATTTATTTAAAAACGCATTAAAACCCGTTGCGTAGTTTTAAAGATCTAAGCATACATAGGGACAAACAGACAATGGAAAGCGACTGTGTTATACTATGTAGGTAATTAAAATGTACCTACTTTAATTTTTATTTGGCCCGTTTTTACGTCTCAATCTTGGACACTCCTTCAATCGAGAGTTCAAATAAAATCATACGAAAATATACTTTATTAAACTTTTGCAAGCACTTTGGAATCGTCACTTTTTACATTATTTATTTGTTTTGAATTTAAATTATTTAGGTCGAGTCATAAGTTACTTACAATAGTGATAAAGGCGACAACCGAAAAATTATGCAGTGTATAATGTATATAGTGAATTACTAATAACTGATTTGGGCAGTTAGAAATTGCTTTATAAAATTTCGTTCTGGTCATACGACCTTAAAAGACGAACCAAGGGCGGGACGTCTTTCCGACTTTAACGACAACCTTTTAATGACAATATTAGAGCAAATTTCACGTCAATCAACAAGAAAGCAGAAAGAAATTTATTATAAAATAAAAAACAGACAAGTATCTCAATATAATATTTAATTAATATACAAACTCGAAGATAAACTATTCATACATTTATTATAGGCAGTACAAAATATTACAAGATATAAAAATATATATATAATTTTAACTTGATTTTATTTATTTGTTCTTAATACATATTATATTTATATTATTTTATATTTATATAGACACTTAGTTTCGTGGATTATTATTAATATTATTTCTTATATTTCAAAAAACTTACGAATATACCTCATTTAAACCCAAAGTAAAATAAATATAGGAATTAGGCAAGGATGTCAGATTATATTTTGAGATTTTTTTTTTTGCTTTTTCATGATAGTTAGAAAATATGTTAAGATTAGACAAACTTCTGTTATTTTATTGTTTTTACATAAATTCCCAAGATAGTCTAACAATCTCGCCCCATTCGTATATTATTTAAGCGTTGCTTTGTTTAGCTTGTGTGAGGATTTCCCTGGATATGATAAGTCTTTGAATTTGTGATGTTCCTTCATAAATCTGGTATATTTTGGCGTCACGCATGAGTTTCTCGACGGGATACTCAGAGTTGAATCCGTTTCCGCCAAACACTTGCACCGCATCGGAAGCGGCCTTGTTGGCTACTTCAGACGCGTAGCATTTGGCTACTGAAGCCATCACTGTGTTCTTTTGTCCTGTGAGAGTTAAGTGATTGATTATTTTGTCAATGCCTTTTTTTTTGTATTCAATATTTCAATACTTTTCTATTTTATTCCACTATCAAAAATGAAATTTTTGAAGTGAAACTCCTTTTTGAGCATGACAATAATATTTGAAGGTCGCGTCGCAAAAAAAATATAATTAATATTAAGAATCAATATCATAATTTGTATAGAGATAAAATGTTATAAAGAGGAGAGACTTCTTTGTGTGATATTTGTTTGAAGCATATTTTTGTATGAATATATAAAATATTAAAATTCCTTAATGTTTCACGGGTTCGATTTCCGGGATGGGTCATGTAGTGTTTTTATATATAACTAGCCTTTCCCGCGGCTCCGCTCGCGTTCTTAAGGCTGAAAATAAAAAGAAATATTTTTCTCCCGTTTTTGCAACGATTTACATTGATGCTCCGCTCCTATTAGTCACAGCTTAATCTAATATAGACTACAGCCTTTCTCAATAAACGGACTATCCAACACAAATATAATTTTTCAAATCGAACCAATACTTCTTGAGATTAGCTCGTTCAACCAAACAAACAAACAAACAAACTCTTCAGCTTTATAATATTAGTATAGATATCTTATATGTGTATACTAATTACTATATACCATGATCGACCATCCAGGCAGATTTCTGCCAGGCGAGACGTGCAGTCTCTACGCCGACGGCCATGTCTGCCAGCATGAAGGCCACCGCCTGGTGGTGTGCTATGGGCACGCCGAACGCCTTGCGCTCTAGCGAGTACTTCGTCGCTTCGTACAGAGCGCGGCTTGCGAGGCCCGTCGCACCTGCTGCCACCTTTTAATAAATTACAAATTGTTATTACCCGACTGCGCCCGAAAAAGGGTATGTATTTCGAATGTACATACTTATATATTATTATTTATCTATATTTCATATTATTGACGACACGTTTGGCTCAGCTGGTAGTGACCCTACCTTCTGCGCCAGCGGTCGCGGGTTCGAGTCCCGCTGGGGGCATTCATATGTTGAGCACGAAAGCTTGTTCTCCAGTCATGGGTGTTAATATTTATATTATGTATGTATTCAAAAATGTATATGTGTAGTATATCAGCTATCTGGTATCCGTAGCACAAGCCTCGTAGCTTACCACGGAACTAGATGGCGCTGTTGTAAAAATGTCCCAACATATTTATTTAAATTTATTATTATTATTTATTTATTTCATTGGTATGCTCTGTAACATGACGTTAGATTCGTCAAAATTGTGAGAATAACATTAAGTATTCGAAAACTGTAAAAATTAAATGGGTGATTTTCCAATTTTTTTCACTGTATTATATATTCTTAAAATTTGAGTTTTTTCTCAAAACTTATCAAGTGAAGTATCAATGCATTATTCAGTTGTAGACACACATACACACGTACAAGACTCGCTGCTGTTGTAATAGATTTACATATTTAGGTCTCCGACCGCATAATATAAGCGTTTCTTTGTCAGCTTGTTTTCACCTTTTTTGTTCGCATTTTTTAATTTTTGGGTCATGACTTCATCATGTTGTCATTTTTTCCCCCGCAATGAATTATGTTAATCTTAAAATCTTAAGAGATGCAAGTCAGGGTTTGAACACGCGAAGTGTTTTCCAAACTGACGAGTTACTAGGTACTTACTGTTTACTTATGTATATCGTGAGTTAGTTAGATTACTTACTAAATATTGGATTCAGACAATAATTACTTTAAACAAGCAATATTCTTTTATATTAAATTACATGGTCAAGCATATCAATAATTGTTTATTTAAATTATAAAAATATATTAAAAGTATATAAAGATTAAAATATTTATATTTAAATAACATACAGGTGGTCGGGTCTTGTCGAAGGCTCCCATAGCGATCTTGAAGCCAGCGCCTTCTTCGATCAAAACGTTTTCCTTGGGAATACGGACATCTTCGAAAGTAATACCTCGGGTATCGGAAGCGCGTTGTCCCATGTTCATTTCCTAATAAAATATCTTACATTAAAGCCAGGAAATTGACTCATTATTAAATTACACGCGTGGCGCAGTTTGTAGTGACCCTACTTGCTGCGCCAGCGGTCGCGGGTTCGAGTCCTGCTGGGGGCATACATTTGTTGAGCACGAATGTTTGTACTCTAGTCATGGATGTTTATATTTATAATATATATTATGTATTTAAACTTATATATGTGTAGTATATCAACCATCTGGTATCCATAACACAAGGCTCGTACCTTACCATGGAACTAGATAGTGCTGTGTGTAAATGTCCCAACATATTTATTTATATTTATTACATCAAAGGGAATATAGAAAAATGCGGAGTTGAACTTTAATTACGTTTTTTTTGTGCAGATGTCATGTTTTATAAAATTATAGGGCTTAGAATTCATTATTAAAAGAAAGGAGGATAGATTTGTGTTTGTTTTTAACTAGGGAAGAAGCGAACCGGTAGTATATAAATATACATTAACACGCACATTAGCATAATACGGGCAAAAGCTGGTTATATTTTTATAAGAGATACTTCACCTTACGTCCAGGGATTACTCCTGGCCATTCCCTCTCCACTATAAAACCAGTGAAAGCTTTGCTTGCTGGGCACTTGGGGTCAGGGTTCGTTCTAGCCAGCACAAAGTACCTATGTGACATAAAGTATATAATTATAAAACTATACCTACCAAATTGAGTAAGTTAATAAATAAAAGAAAATGTATAACAATTTTGGGAGATTTGACTTTTACTACTTATAAAATATACGGGCATTTTGGCTATCGTATTCGTAGATCATGGACTTCCGAATATCGATATTATATTCGGAAGTTTCTATAACGAAGTTTTAAAGCGGCAGAAAAAGCTTGGTTACAAATTCTCTTATTTCTGAAATAAAAAGCAAAACGACGAATTCTTTTACTATATATATATACTAATTATTGATTTTTTTTAAAGGAGGGTAGGTAATTTATCCACAAAATTTCCAGTAAGGTATCATACCAGTTAGCGACTCCACCATTGGTGATCCACATTTTTTGTCCATTAAGGATCCATTCGTCGCCCTTTTTCTCAGCCCTTGTTTTAATACCGGCTACATCGGACCCTGCCCCGGGCTCGGTGACGCAATACGCCTAGAATTTACCAATCCAATGATATACATTGTAAATGATGTTTTAACGATTATAAGATAACACTCGAGTTAGACCTTTATTATTATTACGTTTAAGATATGGTGAACCGATTGATATGAAACATTAATTATCAAGGGCTGTGTTATCACAATGATTTACGCTCGCAAATATCGAAAACCTATAATTGTGAAACAAATTGAACAATATAATTATATTACTTACTTATATGTTGATACTGTAGTTGAATTTTTTAGTATGTACTATAAAATACCTATTGATGAAATCATTTATGAATGAATGACATGTAGTATTAATAGAAACGATATTCAAACAATGCAATATTTTTTCTACCAAACATTACTTAACTCAAACAATGTTTTGTTTTTTTTAAACTGATAACAATGCGAAAGCATAAGTCAATACGAGACATACTCATAAATATAATATTTATAGAACCATTTAGACAATAATTTTAAAAGTACAATTTATACTTACAGCTACAATAGGCTCGTCAATCAGTCTGCCTAAATATTTTTTTTGCTGCTCCTTATTACCAGCAATGATGACAGGGGTTTGCTGAAATATCGAGGTTCAGATGAGAATAGGGTTGTCAATACGATATTAATATGAATAAAATATTATTGAAAAAACAAACCCAATTATATTTTACGGAGTGTCTATATTATTATCTTTTTTATCAAGCGGTTAGTTAAAAGCATTGTGGTATAGTAAACATATATACTCGTATATTTCATTGGTATATGTATATTTTATGTGTACACTGTTTGTTAATTAAAATCTCTTTCAGGAAATATATGTTTATGATTTGTGTAGAATTTAAAAGGCAATTTCAAGGTTAAAAATGGAATATTACAATTAAAGCAAAATTAGATTTGGAAAGCCACATTGTCCGCATAAACCATGCAACATCCTTTATCTCTCGGGTGGTTAAATCATATGCCCAAATATGGATTGTGTCGAAAAGTATTGAAACTCTTGCGTAATTTTGTGTGGCAAGTACCTACTCATTGCATAATGACTGTACACTGTACAGGTGTAGGATTTGTAAAAGTAGCAAGAATATAAAAAAAGGGAAAAATGAAGAGTATAAATAAATAAATTAGGAAGAGTCAAGGACTATATGTGAGAAAAATATTTATACTTTTTTAAATTTAGGTAGTAAAGGTAGGTCCAAATTGGTGGTAGGTGGTAAAGTAGACATAATTTGTACATACATATAATTTTTTGTTCCAAACCATTATAAAATTTAAGGACAGATTGTAAAGAGAATATGCACAGCAGTATAAATATTAAATTTGTTATTAAAACACATTCCACAAAGATTAAACTCACAAAAACAACTAAAACACAAGCGTTAGTAATATACATACTAATTTAACACACCGAATACCACTACCATGTTTTATACAAAACACAATGAAAACTATTGAGACTTATCGTTTCGCTGTCAGGCATAATAGTTCTAAGTATATACGGTGCTATAAAAATTGAAACAAAAGCATTAGATATCATTGCTTATTTTTTTCGATTTTAGTTTCGATATAAACATGGACATTACATTCACTTATTAACCACTATTTACATTTATAGTGTTATCACATTCATCTAAATATTTAGCAAAGCAATTCGCTTGGGTAAAATTTTAGTAATTTAAAACATTCAATATGATGAAAACATTTAAACATCACGAAAACAAATTTTTAGTGAGTCACAGGGCCTATCTAAATACGAAGCGCCACTCACGCCTAAGCCACTGGCTTCCATTGCTGTCATGATGCCAGTACAGCCGAAGGCCAACTCTTCAGCTACCAAACATCCATCAAAGACCCCAACATCCAATCCACCTGTGAAATTGTCATTTGCGACGATAAACACCCAGCACAATTGACAGCGATGCATGACCGTAGCACATTAAATATGATGACATGAAAAAAAGGAACAATAACCTAGAAAAAAAGAGCTAACGAAAGTTGCATTTGTTAAACAATTCTATATCATTGCGCCGAGCAATCGGGGTTAAATTTAGCTCCTGTGATCATTAAGACTGTTGAAACTTCGAGCTTACTACTAACTTCGAGATAACTTTCCGATAATTCATAGGTATATGTACCTAGTTGTAATAGACACCAGTAAGTTTACCAGATACTTGCCTACTCAATTAATATATTATGGTTTATACCTTAAATTGTTTCATCAATTCAATCCCACCGATGTGAGCCCTAAACCGGTTTTACATTCGTTGCATACACGAAGTCGAATTTCGACTTTTCTCATACTAAAAATTTTCTCGCTTTTGTTTTTTCTTAAATATAGACTATAATTAATTCTATTCCACACTAACCGTTAAACGTATCGTACAAGTGTATACTTGAAGAACATTTTAACACATTTAATGTCACTACCACAAAATGTCATAATATTTTCAATGAAACGCCGACATATGAAGTACCGCCGCGGCACTGCAAAGTGCAAGATTACCTTTATGGCACTGAGATAAAGCATTGTTCAATTTCAAAAAGTACTTGTAGCTAGTTTTCCTTGTACTATGCAAGAAATAAAGTGTTTAGAAGAGAGTGAGTGTTTTGATGTTGTGTCCCAAATTATGGCTAAAACACTATTTTACGGTAAATAAATAATATTATCTTATGTAAGTATCAGTGATTGTCAAACTTCAAAGTGTTCTTTAACTTCCTGTTACCAAAGATTTATATTCGAGAATTCGATTTCTTTAAATTTTATTTTCAAATGTTAATTAATGTAGTAGGTACATAATTAAAGATTCATAAAAATAATAGTAACATCTGTGAATATGCAATAAATCTACAAACCCATTATGTGACTGCTGATTTATGTGTGAATTGTGATGGTAACGAGGTAAATTACGCTAACTTGATTTATCTACGAGCACACTGCTTCGTTCCGCTTCGCTTAGAACAATATATTTTTTAATCTAATATAAATTTTTATTATCTTTTAATACTTACGGAAACTAAGTTTTGTTCGTGATGAGACCCCATAACCAAACCTACCAAATTACTACTTCTTATACATTAATTAGAACTCTAAAGGAAAAATCTCGAATAATGGCGCTTTCTATAATGTTCTTACACTTACCTAAACGTCAGCGAGGCAGAAGACTCATAAGTAAAACCTAAGACTACCCTAAAGTACCAAGATACGGGTTTAAACAGTACTACATTCATACCAAGAAAAGTCCAACCAGAAAACCTAAACAATTGTTAAGAAACATACACATGTGTTAGTTGATTCGACACGTATTCGACCCCAGTAATTTGGTGGATATGAAACACATACTGAATGTACCGCAAGCGTATTTAACACGTATACACAATACAACAGAAAAATAAAAGCAACTCATGTTTTTTGTTGAGGTGTAGGATATATATTTAAGTTGGGCGGCTCAAATGTATTCAGGATATACATTAAACATGAATGGAATGCTATACAGTATACTTCCATGCTTACTATACCCACATTCAATAGCTAGACGTAGTAAGTTACGTAACGTAAAAAAAAGGTTCTGAGGTTGAAGGATAAAGAAAAATTTGTACCACATAAAACGTAATAGTAGGACACTTGTAAATTTTACTTGTATTATATGTAATATGTTTTTAAAATATTTAAATAATTAAACAAACTATAAAATTCTCCATAATTTTGCGGGCCTGGTGCAAAACAATGGAGATCATTTTCCTTACCTCTAACCTCCATGACATATACGCAGAATTTGATTTTATCTTTTAAATATTATAAAGTTTCAACAGTTAGCATTCAATAATAGTAATTTATTAATATTATTTATAAAGTTGACTTAATTAAACCTTGGATTCCATTTTAATTACTTATCAGAAATATTGTAAGTGCATTACATTTAGCATGTTTAGATGACTACAGTTTGTTTTTTCTAAAAACATAACCGTTTCATGAACTTACTCCTAGGCCAGTGCCTCCCACAGCTGTGGCTATACCGGTGCATCCAAAAGCAAATTCTTCACCAATTATACACTCGTCGAAAACGCCAAAACTTCCTATGCCCCCTGAAATTAATCTACACCACTCAGGTCGGCAATAATGTTTAAATTATGATTTATTTGTATATATTCTATTATCAATCGATCGATGATGTGACTGATGAATCAATTTAACTTCTTACGCCAATCATACTTATATAGTAATAGTAAACTATTAAAAATATAAATTAGTATAATATATCGCAGCAAATCCCACATGCACCAAGATATTATTTGCCTTTATATGCTCACTGCTACTTCGGTGATATAGATCGCTGCCATTATTCCTGAACAGCCAAAAGCCATTTCTTCACATATTAAACTAACCGGCAAGACTCCTAAACCTAATCCTCCTGTGAAATTATACATTTTTTTCGATGTTGTATCAATGTTTGTACCACTACTTATAACTAGAAGATAAAGTTAATGTTATGTGCTTACCTAATTGCAATAATTATTAAATACATAATTGAAAATGATAACCAGCTAAACGCATTAATTAAAGTTTAAATGTTAGAAATTTTGCTGATACCGTATTATATTTTGTAATAAAATATTTTTAACTTCATAAAATTCTATGGTACAAACAAACACTCGTGTACTTGTACACAGATCATTACTCCATACATACATCCAGAATTTAAATATTTTATTTTCATACTATCTACGGTCATCTTCACATCATCTTCTTTTTGTATTAATAGAAAAGAATAGAACAGGTAATATAACCACATATAATATATATGTAAATGTATTCCCGCGTACAGTTATACTCTAAAGGTAAACATATTTAGTTTACGTACTCAATCTAGTATTAGAGTTAGAATTAATTAAGAGCTAGATTTTAGATCTCGCAATAAGATTTTATTACCACAATGTTCAGGCACGTGTCCGTTCATTAGACCAACTTCCCAGGCTTTCTTTACAATCGGCCACGGGTATTCCCCGCTTTTGTCATATTGTGCCGCCACAGGGATGATTTCCTCCTTGGTGAACTTGCGGGCCAGGTCTTGAAGTGCTTTTTGTTCATCGTTCAGTTCTGAAATTAAGTTTGTAAAATTTAGCTTCAAATAAGTAAGTAAATTTTAAACACAAGATAATTAAAATTTAAAAGTTTAAATTTAAGTAGATATGTAAGTAATAAAATACATATCAAATTATAATCATTTTTTGTATGTAAAATGATTTTTTCATGTACCTACTATGTATGAAGATTAATTCAGTAGATAATTATTGTAATGGATGATGCCAAATGGTAGTTTTTTAAAAATGTACGTAATCACCTTCATATTCTTATTTACCTATTGCTAGTTAACTTGTAACTACAACGTAACAAGCCAAATTGTTGTTTTGTTTCCGATTACACAAACTATACAGTATACTAATATCACAAAGCTGAAGAGTTTGTTTGTTTGTTTGTTTGTTTGTTTGGTTGGTTGAACACGCTAATCTCAGGAACTAATGGTCCAAATTTAAAAATTCTTTTTGTGTTGAATAGTCCGTTTCTCGAGAAAGGCTATAGGCTATAATATATTACTCATAAAGAAATTATGAGTATCTGAGATGTGTTATTCTCATACTTATTGATATCGTAAGATAACATGATATTATAAACAAGAGGCTTTTGAAAGATGAAACTTAAGATTAGACCTTTGTTATTTGCTTATAAGAAATCTCTTTATATATATTTTTTTAATTATCCATAACTTAATTTCACGAGGAGCACAACATCGTTATATTTCACACAAATTAAGGGGAATATCCCATAGTTTGTCATATTTTAAGGTTCTATATTATATTTCTATTTCTATTATTTACTACTTTTAAACGCCACCTAAATTTAGCAGTTGAGTTTACAGAAACACTTGAGTTCACATAAACAGGCAAACGCGGCGCTGCCTTTTTTTAGGACTATGACTTTATCGATACAACCAGGTACCTACTCTTATCGCCGGCTCTGATTGAAAGTAATTTTGGATAAGAAATTGTTAAATGAGACCTTATGACATCACAAACAAATACTTTTTTTTCCTAACAAATTCTTTTTATAAATTATTTTAAAGCATATAAGTTGTATAAATATTATTTTTATGATCGCCTCTTAATGTAGGTTGCATTATAATATTCCACTAAATTAAAAACGCAATTTTTTTTCAAGACTCGATAATCGGTTTTTGTGCCCTAGATCCTCTATTATTTTTAGGTGGGTACGTAATTAGAGAGAACATAGTACGTACAGATTACTTAGTATAATTTATTTATTTTTATTATTTATTTAATAAATTGTACAATGTAGTTACAATCGAGTGGGTGAAGTTCTGTACTCCTTGCTAGGTTATAAAATAATCTGTATTAAGGATCTGTAAAATAATCTTTCTAAATTTATTAAATAAATAAAATAAAATAAAAAATAAGAGATGTGTTGAAGTATGTCTATGTAAGTCTCCTATATAGAACGCTCTACAAATTGCTCTCTCAGGTGAAGTTGCAATTTGAATAAAATTGCTGCAATTTGAAAACATTTGTGATTAGAGCAATGGATGGTAAGGGAGCTTAAAGCTCACCTTGAGTTGCTTAAGTAATTTATTGCATACTAGTAAAACCCACGGCTGCGCTCGCGCTAAAAGTAACCAAATTCATTCGGAGTCGCGCGGTATGATACCTCGCAGAACTAACGCCCGTCCTTCCCGTTTTTGCAACATTTTTCATTGATGCTCCGCTCCTATTGGTCGTAGCGTGATGTATAGCCTTCCTCGATAAACGAACTATCCAACACAAAAAGTCCAACACAAATTTCAATTCGGACCAGTAGTTCCTGAGATTAGCGCGTTCAACCAAACAAACAAACAAACTCTTTAGCTTTATAATACTAGTATAGATTATTAAATAGCACGTTTTATAATTATTATAATAAAATGTACGGTTTAGGTACTTCACGTTTAATAGTTATTATTTAGTATTGTGAAACTTAATTATTTTAATTATGTAAAACTTTGCCCTTTCCCTCATACCTACTATTTTTCTTCGTTAAATTTTTCGTTCGCTTCTAATACGAGTAAGTTCTGGGATGTTTTATTCTTATAGTAGTAGTAGCACGGTCGTAAAGCGCTTGCTTAAGATAATATCAACTAAAGTTCAAGTTCAGGTTCATGTCTCGGATCTTACATCTCTCACATTTCATGTGCGAATCATTTTCAACATGAGCACCACTCCACTACCTCTACACTTAGTTTGGTGACTATGACTTTGAATGAAGGAAATAGCCAGCAATGGGATTTAAAAAACAGACTAAACAAACAACACATTTTAAACACAATACATTTAAAGTTCTATTTAACAATAGTGATCTTAAAATACTAGTCAATTGTAAGGGTGTTGGAATTAATTCGTAGCGTCATTTGTTATCTATACTAATTATTATTTAATCCACTGTAAAACCGGTCTAATAAAGTACAATTTATTTTTATTTTTATCTGAAAAACTTGTTTCAGCACTACTTGCATTTATTTACAGGAAGGTATTTTGATAAAGGCTAGAGGTATTTGCGCCCGCAAGTAATATAATGACGTAGTTCGATTTTAACTTATCTTTATCACTACATAGTATAAAACAAAGTTGCTGTCTCTCTGTCCCTATATTGTATGCTTAGTAATGCTTATCTTTAAAACTACGCAACGGATTTTGATGCCGTTTTTTTAATAGACAGAGTAATTCCAGAGGAAGGTTTATATGTATAATACACTAGCGGAACCCGAGGCTCCGCTTGCGCTAAAGTAGCTAGTATATTTTAAAAGAAGTGTCAGATTAAAAATATAATAATTATGAGAGCAAAAAACCACAACGGGTACTACTTAGAGTTGAGCCGCTAGTCTTGTTAGAAATGTTCGTTTGGCATTCTGTAAGCCGTACTGGTTTAGAGAATAGCCAAACGAAATAAGTACTTATATCCCATATCAGACAAGATTTATAGGATTCCGTAAATGCTGTCGCTAACCAATTGTACTGCAGATTAAACTAAAGAAGATTAACGAGAATGATAAATTGCAAAAGATTATGATAACGAAGGCCACACCAAGTCTTACACCGTATTACCTAATCTACACGTCATATAAAAAAATTCTTAGTAGTATCTATAAATTATACATTCTGTGAATAATCTTATTGAAATAGTCATTAGTATCGATACAAAGGTCGAGTCTACAGTTTACTTTTTTTATCTGTCTGTGACCACATCACAAGAAAACCATTGGACTGATTTTTATGCTATGATGATAGTTGATTATCCTGGTAAACATATAGAATATTTTTACTGTGGCTAAATAAATATTAAATATGTTGGGACATTACACTTTTGATATCTCATTTGTGAGAAATATATACCAACTGTAAAAAGCTACGGCGTGAGTTGTATTATTAAAACACTTACCAAAACATAATCCAGTAGAGGGTATAGGCTTAGGTGCCGAAGCTACTGCTTTAGTTGTTGAAAGCTTGCGGTAAATGGGACGCGAAGCACGTACAACCTGTGTTAAAACCAGTTACTGGAGTCTTGAGTGCATAATATTATTTATTATAGTTTTCGCTAATAATGGAATCTATTTCTATATTAGCTTTCCCAGCAATCGGTTGAGCTTGCAAGTTTGCGTCAGCCTCAGTCAGTTAAAATTGGGTTATTAGGCATACCAGAAGTACATGTTTTAATACTTTATACAATACTACAAGTACTTGTTTTGTGATACAGTGAATGCCATACCTATTTCCATAAAATATATTTGCTTTAACTAAAAATACAATCTTTTGCAAAAAAAGTGCAGTTTAGAAAATTTACATTCCAAGGCAATTTCAGTTAATACATAATGGTTTAACCATGGTGTTGTATGCTTTGTAAATTAATATGCAAAGAAAAAGTTAAGAAATAAATCCTGCAAAATTTTTCATAAACTTTTAATGAATACAGTATCAAGGTAACTAGTATTCAGTACTCCCCTTACTTCATGGCTCTTCTTTTAGGTACACACTTAAGACTTTACGGTTCTGTAACACCTGACTCACAAGAAATAATTTTGAGGCTTTGTAAATACTTTCTTTTATCCTAATTGGTTTTTCATGGGTATGCACTATAGTTGAATACTAAGTGGTGGTATTGAATGTTAAAAGAAATGGTAATGAATAACTTGGGCAAATAATCTAGACTTAAAGAACATCAGCAACAATAGTCATGATTCATCAATTGCCAATAATCATAAGTTTATTTTGTTGTATTATAATAAATATCAGGCACTTAAAACCCAAATGCTCTTAGAGTAACTTACAATTTCTTATTATTACTTTATGAGAAAAATAATTGATTATTTTGGCTTGTTTAAAAGTATATTATTTTTTTTTTATATAAAAATATTTTGGTTTTATTCCTTGATTTTATATTATAGAACATGATATTGATAAAAAGAAAACAAATAAAAAAAATATATTGTAATGCTATATAGTTCTTTATAGCAGCAAAAAGTTGTATCAATAAAATACAGTAAGAGTACAGAGTAGCATTTCCTTTATAAGCTGCATCTGGGAATGATATGGTAAGTACCTCTATATATTAATCTATTAATTAAATGAAATATGTATATAAACAGAAAATATAAGCAAAAAATACATAAACACCATAATGGAAGATTTCTTTATAAAAGAAATATGAAAGGATGTTAGAGATCTGAAAAGATTAAAAGAATGGAAATGGAACATCTGTTCTGTGATTAGAGTAGGCTCAGTTAGGAGCTCAGGCAGTAGGAACAGTTTATATTTAGGTGGTATGCAATAGTGACAGGTCTTTAAGACTGTAACGATGTGACAATAAGTTAAAAAGTCAAATTTATAAGTCCTGTTCCTGTTTTAGTGTTTGCATCTGGATTTTCAGCTACAAAGAAAAAGATAAAAGAAAGAATCAATATGTACCATGCATAATATGGATGCTATAACAATATTTAAATGGAAAGTGTGAAGTAACAAGACAGTTAAATTGACACTTGCAATTCTGTTTACTGCTTTAGCAACATATTATGTTACAAATATAACAAAATATAATATTTCATTATGTGAAAGCATAAAGTGGACTTTGCACTTGTACTCCATATAAATAATGTAGCATGTCACAATACTAATGTTTAGTTATAAAATACATTTAAATGTTATACCTATAATATATACAAAAAGAAATAAATACATTTAAAGCATATAAATGTTAAAACTCCAAAAAAATTGAGGATGCATTTAAAGATTAAATGTAACTTACTTGAGTCAGAGGATTCATAACGGTGTTATTTATATTTTTCGTGCAAAAAATACAACTTTCCTCTTTAAACCTTAGCGGTTAGACCTAAATATCAAGAAATTTAAAATTTACTCAACCGATTACGGAAGAGTAGCGTTGGCAATGAAAAATTAGATACGTATGTAAAAGAAACTAGAAATCTTTCCAATTTAAAGTGTACTTTGTACAAAGTTCAAATAATTCCACAGATAAAATATAAATTATAAAATATAAATAGACCACAGAGTACATTGGTATATACTAGGAAATAGACAAACCGTGTTATTGTTCCAATTTAAAAACGGCATTTGACATCAGTGTTTGACATCATAAAAAATAAGCATTGCTTTATTTATTGACATCCGCATAGGTAAGGGGTTTCGATAGCGATAAATATTAATAAGATTAAGATGAAATAATATGTTATGCAATATACAAAGAGGTCCGAAAAAATTTAGCGTATTTTCTTTATAATCACATGACCAAAAATGATTTAAATTATTGATAATGTGCCATGAAGTCACAGATTAGTAAACTATCAAATACCGACATCATAAATAGAAAGGCCAAAAGAAGGAACCTATTTTAGGCAGCGTTCGGAACCGTACGATAATTATCGTACATATACGATAATGTTGTGCCTACGTACGATGTACGATAGCATTATTTTTTCATTATTATCGTACGCAGGTCTGTATATCACGTGTAAAACATTTGGGTTTCAGTGTTCTGTTGATTTGACAGCGGTGGTTTAAAAAAGATAAACTATAGAGTACTTGCATGCATATCAATATTACAATTTATATGATTTATTTATCTATAATAGACATTATCCTAAAAAATACGATAATGTACGATAATTTTTACGCCCCTGGTACGATAGTTAGTCCACTTCAAGTTGCTAACGCTGATTTTAGGGGTCTATGTTACACGAATGATATACGTATCATAAAAATAGTTTTGTTTTTTTTTATTTTGTCAAAAAACAAATGATGCTATTTGCTTATAGTAAATTTATGTAGAATTTAAACTGCAACATATTTTTGGATAACGTTAAATAAAACGAAAACCTAAAATCTGAGTTATTTTTAATGCTAAATATAACATTTGAATTTATAAAATATTTGAATACGCTAATCGTAACAAAAAACAAAATTGTCTTGTAATTACTGTCTTTTCGTATTCGTAGGCAAGCAAGTACAGTTCACGTCACGTAAAAAGAACGCTGGAAGAAAGTGGTGGTAGGTGTGTTTGCGCATGGGTACATTCACACATGAAATTACTAAGCCTAATTCTTTTATTTTTGAACTAGCCTTTCGCTCGCGACGTACTTATATTGGTTATTGGTAGGTTCATTGAAAATATATTAGATTAGAATGTCATTAAATAGAATTCTATTAATTAATAAAATATGTCTAATTCAGTGTAGAATGTTAAATCTACAAAAAAATAAATTAATTAGTTTAATATATTTCGTGATTAATAACTTTTATGTGCGTAATGGTATTTTGAACTGACGAACCAATAGCGCGCCGGCAAGCATGCGGATATGTCTGTGAATTGGCCGATAAATCGCCTCTACACAACTTGACAGCCAGCGTTCTTTTTACATGACGCAAATTATATATGTGTTTTACCCGTTTCCTAATCTCCATAAATAAATGTATAGCATCTTTCTATATCTAAATACATTATATTATCATGAAAGTGTAAGTTGTGAGATATTGGACCCTACCCTTAGACTGTATCTTGTCCTAGTGACGACTAAATATCAATATCAACAAACTGCTATAAGTTTATACATAATATACATATAACTACGAGTATATACTTTTGGGACGATGAATAAATACATTCCAACGTAAGGCAATGAATGAAGCTTTGTTTTAGTTTAATATATTTAGTATATGAATTGATGTTAATGAGTACCAAATTAAAATATACCTAATACCTATGATCTAAAAAACTTTTGTATTTCTCCATGGTATTATGTCAAGAAGCTCGATAAGCATGTATATATAATATATAGACCACATTTAGGGATTGCAATCCGGAAAACCGGATCCGGTAATCCGGCGGATCCGGCATCATTTCACAGTTACCGGATCCGGTACTAATATACCGGATCCGGCGACCGGATCCGGTGTTACTAATTTTTGGCAAAATAATAGAGCTTTTGCATGAGTTGGTACTTTAAATGCGTACTGCGAGGTGTTCATGCGTGCGAGTTGGTGTCCGACATAAATATAAGACTTGTTTGTTAGCATTATCGAATACTTTAATAATTATAATGGTCTCATATCAATAAAGTAAGGTTAAGATTTTATAAAGTTACTTTATAAATAAAAAATAATTGATCTATCTGTGAAAGTGACATCTAGGAACACTGAGCTACTCGTTACAACGTTAAAATTTTACCTAGTTGCCTATACTAGCCACCGCTACATTTTAATTGTTTGCTCATTGCCTAATTTTAACATTGGGTTAGAAAATGCTCCATCCTGAATGACTGATGGATCAACGCTCAGCCTAAACTGCTAATCGTAGAGACCTGAAACTTTTAGGGTGTGACCTTGTAGTTTATGACGTAGTTATCGGATTAGAAAGGATTTTCCGAAATTTTATGCCTAAGGTTTAAGTGAAAAACGGGAGCAATGTCTGTATGGTGTGATTTATTTTTGCACATGTTTGAAAACGTAATACTTTTCTCATCAAAGTCAACAAAAAGTTTGTAATACAGTATTATATGTAGTAGGCATAGGTCTATCTACCTTACGCCAAGAAAACCGAATAACTGGTTTAAAGAGTAGTCCTCATAAGGAAAGGGATGAATTAATGGTAAATGGGGAATCACTTTTTGGTATATTATAAGTAAAAGCGTATAGCCAAACATATTTTTTGTACTTTTAGTTAGCGAAGCCGCGAGTTCCGCCAGTTTTTTATAAACTACTTACCTATATTAAGTACAATGATACTTGAATAACTTACTAACAGTTCATTTTGAACCAAAAAAGGCAAAAATTATATCGAACTGGTCAATCCGGCCGGATCCGACCGGATCCGGCCGGATTGATAGAAATTCAGCCGGATCCGGCCGGATTGAAAATGACGCCGGATTGCAATCCCTAACCACATTTATGTCATATTTAGGGTGAATAATACCTCTTAAACTCAAACTACAAAAGTGACCATAATCAAATTACATCTTATCTTATAAGAATAAAAATATTTATAATAGTCGTGACACACAAGATACGCATTCTCTAGATTAAGTAGTTCAATTAAATTAAAAATTACTGTCCCCCCGACTGAATAGGATGTCGCAATATTCAGTATCGCTTACAAACTCAGCCACGACATCCCGACGGCAGGACTGCTGAAGTCAACCTCATAGCTTGCTCCACAGTCCATTCTGCTATCGGAAAAAGACCTGAAGCAACTCACATTCCAAACCGCTCACTGAAGTGGGCCCCTTCTTGTGGGTTTCATAGCTTCATGGCCAGCTGAACTGCTGGACGATAATGAGCCCCCCTACCACGACACACTTTAGGGGGAACATCTCCTAAAACCATCACAAACTTGCTGGCGCTAGCGTAGCAAGGGGCCATAATGTATACAGCATAATATGGCAATTTTAAAAAGAAGGAAGTGGATGTATTTAAATGATTTAATAAAATAAATTAGGAAATATAAAAGAAAAACTGTGGTGGTGTAAACGTAGTGTTTTTTTTTGTATTTTTTTAAACTTTTAATATTACGTTTGGCGTTTTTTTAAAAGTTAGGTACATACATTGAAAGAACGTACTTGCGTTTCACCACCCAATAGCTCATTACATAAAATTATTTGAAAATACGATGTATTTTACTTAAAAAAAAACTTGTATATTTTATAATAAATGTGTTCCATCTTTATAAAAGTAGTATATAAGAAGTATGTTCCAATATTATAAAGTTATCTTTTTAATTAATGCATTATAATATGTATTTTAATTTCCGAGTAATAAAATATTCTTAAAATTATTAAAATATTATTTATTTATGTTGGTGTAACGTCAATATTATATACTATTTTATTATTGTATTGCTAAAACTATATTCTGATTATAAGGTAGTGTTGGAAACTACTTATATTAAGTAAAAAGACTTGAATGTATGCCATAAAATCTTTCCAAAAAGGGGGCGTTTTACTTTTCTAAAATTGTCTGAATGAGGATTATTTTATTTCATTTTAATTTATACTTATTAAATGTAATGATGAATCGAATGTGTGTGAAATGTTTTACTAATGTTGTCGTTAATAATAAATAATTTTACTATCAACCTTTGTGAAAGTATTTTAGCAGCTCTTAGTTAATTTACATCTGTATAAATTACACTCTTAGTATTTTGTTTGTCAAATTATTCTATTAGATCTGTGGTTAATCTATTTAAAATAGCGTCTGAGATTATTCTTAATTGAATATTATAAGTTTTAACAAAATATTATAAAAAAAAGGAAGTAACAAATAAGTGTAACTGTCATGATGCGGTGAAATAATGTGTTCTCTTTAGTTAGGTAGAAAGAGCGATGTCAGCGATTTTGTAGGTAGGTCGTTCAAACAATTGATAGTTGATAGGTGTTCGATCGGTATGTGGCATGAGCAGGCTGTGTTATGAATGAGGAGGCTCTCTTGGCACGAGCTTCCGAGGAGCGGGAGCGTATCTTCCAAAGATACGAAAGAGGACGTGACAATCTCGTGGGCCAAATAGACCCTTGGGAAGATCCAGAATTTGAAGATTATCATAAAACTGATAGGTACAGTAGTTTATTTTAATATAGATAAACTTGCGTTCATTTATTTCGCAATTCCCAGATATCTTTTGCTTTCACACTACCCTTATTAGGAGAATGTGAATAGAAAGTTTTTAGTATGAATAAAAAGTAGCATGCCCTTATAAAAATACCTAGCTTTTGTACTCTTTAAAATATGTTTCCTTGTCTTACTCTATTATACTATATAATAATAGTGTTGTTATCATGTTTATTAATTGTTATAATTTATGTATTGAATGTTCATCATTATTATATCAATATCAAAAAAGTGAAAAAAATTGTTTCACAATAGAATAATTTAGAATATGAAAATGTATTGTATCATGGATGAACATGACTACATGTTATAAGTTATTGTATTTTTAAAAAATGCATTTGCGAAATTATTTAATAAGCTTTACTGTGCTATTGAACTAATTATTATCAAGCTGGGCTGGCCTGTGAATTTTGTTAAAGTATTGACTTGATATTTCCTCCTACAATCACTCATTTTGTTATTTTAATAATTTTGAAAGCATTTACATTAACATTAATATAAATGACATGATTGCTACACTGTTTTGCTTTTATTTTTAATCTGCTTCTGGTCTTTTCAAGAAAATAAATAATTTAAAAATATTGGTTCTTGCCTTTATTATATTAAAATATTACTTGTATTTTAAACTGAGTTTATATGTTTTGAAGAGACAATGTAAATTATATTGCAAATTTTTTCTCATTGTAGTATTGTATTACTGATGCTGTGCTTCAAATTTGTTGTGTACCTGTAGTTATTTTTTTTGCTATGCCAATTTAAAATTTTTAAATGAAAATTAATTTAGTGATAAAAGAAATTATCATTGCATATCTATGTCACAACCACATATTTGCCGCAGTTTGTAGAGACCATACTTTGTTGCGGCAGCAGTTGCGGGTTTGAGTCCCCTGGGGGCATTAATTTGTTAAACTCATACTCCAGTCATGAGTGTTTATATTTTTAATATGTATGTATTTAAACTTATATATGTAGTATATCAACTATCTGGTTTCCGTAACATAAGCTTCCTTCATAGCTTACCACAGAGCTAGATGGCGCTATGTGTAATAATGTCCCAACATATTTATTCATAAGGTATAAAAGTTGAGTTCGTGTATAACATACATATTGGACATTTAAACATAAAACAACTTTTTTCAAATAATTGTTTTAGATATTATATAAAAAGTGATATTACTAGTACTAGATATACTAGTAAAAAATAACAATGATATTCTTAAATCAGTAAAAATTTTTGTAATATATATATCAAGCAAATATGTAAAGTGTCATGTAATTAACAATTCTTTATATAGTAAGTGAATCATGGAGATTTATAATAGGTATAGTTTATCACATTGTACCTAAGTCAACTTATACCTATTATTATTGTGCTAGGATGTGAATGTAAATTATGCAATCTTGGATCAACCTAATTTCTTAAACATAATTTAAAATGTTTCAGATATGGCTTCATACATGATGAACGACTTACACAGAAGACGGCACCACAGAAGGTCAATGTTGAGGTTGAAAGAGAAAAGAAATGGGTTAAAATGCTTGGATCCTGGGATTCTCAAGCAACAAAGGAAAAGTTACATAGAAGGATATATAAAGGCATTCCAAATTCATTGAGAATAAAAATATGGTGCAAACTATTAAATGTAAATGCCATAAAGTCAGAAAACCTTGGTAAATATCAAGAAATGCTAAAATTAGCAAAACACTGGTCCACAGATGTTAGGCAAATAGATTCTGATGTTAACAGACAATTTCGAGAACATCAATTCTATAGAGAGAGATATTCAGAGAAACAGTGTTCATTATTTAATGTTTTATGTGCTTATAGTATGTACAACTCTGAAGTGGGTTACTGCCAGGGTATGTCGGGTTTAGCAGGTGTGTTGCTCATGTATATGGATGAGGAAGATGCGTTTTGGGCACTTACAATCCTTTTATCAGACAAGAAATATGCTATGCATGGATTGTATGTAGAGGGATTTCCAAAGTTAACGCGGTTTCTAGAGCATCATGATAAGATACTAACAAAGTTTATGCCAAAGTTGAAACATCATTTCGACAAGTTTGGCCTTGATGCTATACTCTACTCTCTTAAATGGTTCTTTGTTTGCTTTGTGGAACGAGTGCCCTTCAGCTTATGTTTGAGAGTGTGGGATATTTATCTGCTGGATGGAGAGCGAGTCATTACCGCTATGGCGTATACTATTCTTAAACTTCACAAAAAAGCTATAATGAAATTAAATGACATGGATCTTATTGTAAATTTTATTCAGGTTTGTATTAGTTCTTGTGGAATAATAAAATGCAATTTTTAGCCCTTAGGATATTATGAATTTACATACTGTTTTCAGGTGAAACTTCATAAAGACTTTGGATTTGAAGACGACATTGTTATATATCACTTAGAGCGATCTATGGACGAATTGAAGCGTGCGAAACTTGACTACCCAGGACCACCCCCTCCTTCTGAATTACCACAACGAGCTCTTGGAATTTTCATAGAACCCGATAAGAAATCAAAGATCGGTCAACGAGCTGAAGATTTTTCCGAAACCGAAAAGCAAGCACGAGCCACAGTAATTCTACGGTAAGAAATTTTATCAAGAATTGAATCTATAAACGAGGCAAATTGCTAATTTGGTAAAAATTATAACAATAACATTAATTACTTGAAATTCTGTAGTAGCTCAAACATTTAACCACTGCGCGGGGTATTTTTTTCCGCATATACGAAGAACACGAATTTTCTCTCTCTCTCTCATTACAAATATACATACGAATATTGCTCATTTAATACAATAGTATAGGATAGGATGCCTGCTTCGATGGCGTGACAGGCACGGCTGCAAATGTGTAGGATCTGGGTTTGAATCCCGGGTCAGAGCGAGTTTAGTTATTGAGTCTTCCTGTTTAGTAAGCTCACTCAGCCCGGAGATTCTTGCGGTTTTTTTAATAGATAGAGTGAGATCCCGCGGCTTTGCCTGTGCTAAATCTAGGGAAGAGCCCGAGCGAAGCGAGGGCGAGTTGCTAGTTATAGGTAAGATGAATAGTAAATTTTATGTCCATTAAGTATAGCGTATATTATACTTTATTTCAGGCGTGAGAAGGCTGCCATAGAGCTGTCGGAGCTGCGTGTGTCTCAAAGTGACACGGTCTCAGGTAATTTGGAGGCCTCACTTCCCACGTCGCTAACTACTTCCGACGAGAGTCTCGACTCTGATCAATTTACGCATTTATGAATTTGTGCACACACTAAATTAGCTGTTACTTAGTTTTATGTTTTGATTTGCATAGCGCTGACATATTACTTTAACCTTTCAAATTGGGATTAAAAATGGCTTTGCTTTTCAATCATTCGCATATGTGTCTAGATTATAATTTGTGGTGTATACGGAAATATAAGTAATAATTAATACTAATATTCAAAGAGAGCAATGAACAAAATGAAAATCTGCTAAATTGTTTATTAAAGATAATCTACACGATAAAATAATTATTTCCTATAGACTAGACATCAGCGCTATAGATGTAGGTAATCGTCTAAACACAGTTGCTATTTCTATCTTTTCACTGTCACAAGCTATTTATATATAGTAATCTGATTGAAAGTTTTTACGTATATTTTAGAATAAAACCTTACAAATACTATCTTAACAAGATTTGGAACTTGAACCTAAGGTCTGATTATTTGCAGCCGAATATTAAATAGCGTAGCATAATCAGTATATTAATTGGTCAGTAGAAATAAAAATTTAGTTTTGGTATTCATAAGGACTTAAAACGAATAGCAAAACTCAACTGTTCCTATACAGTAGCAAAAATGTACATATTAATACATTTTGCAGTGTATCTAGAAATATATCGAAAAAAAAACTGAAAGTAGTAAGAATGATGTAGATAAAAGTTGTTTATGCAAGTTAATGATAAAACCCGCAGTGGTTTGTACTGTATATTCGGGGGTATAAATATTGTGTATGGGATTATAAAAATCTGAAAAATATTCTGTAGTAATAGTTCAACGGAAAAGATAGCTAGGCATAATAAACCGGTTTTTTACCACAATAAATAATTAAATAGGCAAATTAAATACAACTAAGAAAAAATGCCATTTTTAATCCCATACGTAACATATTTAGTGATAAAGTTCCACTAGAATGGAACTTTAAAACTCTTCCAGTGCAACACCACACATTTCACCCAAAAAATAGATTGATACAAAAGTATTATAAAATTATCTCCGCAGTTTGTATCTGTATAAATTATATAGAATATTATTTTAATTTAAACGCATGTACTCGTATTTATGTACGTCATTTTTTCTTTTAAATAGAAACAATTGTATGGTATTTAATGTAGAATATAATATACTATGTATATTTATTTTAGTTAATATTTTAAAATACTCTCAAAACTCCATAGATATGTAGGTGTCGATAACATCTTAGTTATATTTTTTATTTGATAGCAATGTAATAACCTACAAGTACAAATTATATAAAAGCGTTCAACACATTTGAATATTGCAAGTCATGAAATATGCTTTTTCTGTTTTTACATATTTTATAGAGCCTGTTTTAACCGGATTGCCAATAAATTAAAAGGGAAAGTGTATTTAATGGCTGCACGACATAAATATGCTCGTTCAAATTCCACGTTATGAAATATTTCCTTCATAAGCATAATGAGTCACATTCGTATTTTAAATGTAATAGTAATTAATTTATTTCATAGTAGTATAACTTTAGTTTTTGCAATAACATAATACTATAAATCATATGCGTCGTTTGTAAAGTGACTTTTAACCTTTCATCCGTTTCATCACATCGAAAGGATATATTAATTAGAATAACGGAATCCTCTTTTTTTAAGATTGTTAAAAAAACGATGGATTAAGCAATGTTGGAATACAATATTTTCTGATGCCTTTATTTATTAAGGCGTTTCACACACACTATCTAAGCTTATATTATTTTATTTTCTTTTGCCTCTATTGGTCTAGAAAGATTTAGATATGACTTACTCGATCTGTATTTTTACAATATTCATGTATTATATTATAACACTTGTTAAATACTTTTAATATTTACCATATAAAGTGAAAATAGCTCTTTCAAATTCAATATTTGCTGATATGTACCTTAGTAATATATATTTCAATATGTGACAGCAGCGGCACTACAAGTAATGTTTATTTATTATTTTGCCGAACAATTTTTTGCTGATACATTCGTTTAATTTCTTTGATCAGATACGTTAAACACATTATTAATTGATCAGGGCATATCACATGCGAATCTTATTTAAAGTAATAAGTGTCCCAAACACGAACGCTTTTAGCTCATACTGGTTTGTAAATTTTTATATGCTGTGTTGTACCGATAATGTTTTGGCGTCAGTTAATATACGCATTTGATGCCCAATTTGCTTGCCAACTTCATTGATTTTATTTTTCGCACAGATTTACTAAATAATCTAGTGTTACCATTTAATTTTTGTGCACTAGCATGGTCATGGTGGTATGGCGGTGGGTTTATGTCATGATTAACATCGGGCAGATAATGTATCTTAACACTTTGCTTAAGGTTTAAGGAGATTCTAACACCAATTGACTGTTACTAATCAAACAAAATCCACCTTTACACGTATCCTTGAATCTTAGCATGGCCACGTTTTCATCGTTTATGAAGGCTTTCGTATATCACCTTTAACGGGACGTAACTTGTAGTTGTTTAATCATACGTCGCTTATCGCACATATTCTTATGCAAACGGAGTTCATTTCTTAAGTTTTAGTATTGATTTTTATACATTATTGCGTTATCAACAGTTTACTCTGCTCAAACCTGATTCAATGGAATTTATTTCGCTTTTTGTTATTGCATAAACCCACCCGTATCATCCAGTTTTACACCGCGATGTTGCTTTCAAAGATATTGTTCATATTGTCTAGTTGTAAGAGGCACGCGAGTGTGTTATGTGTTGTATAGTGTGAATTATTCAAGTGGTGATAGATGGGGAAATCTGAAATATAAAGGTTGATGAAAAATATTCAAATGAAGTACAAATTCGTAATCTTACTATTCTTACTGGAATATGATTCTATGTAAGCGTTGTTATAGGGTATTACAAAGCAGCGCGCTTTTATGCAAACTAATCCCAAATCGGCCTCGTAGTTACTTTGAGACTTTTCCACTATTCCTTATGAGTAACGTTTCGTATTTCGTCATCACGCCTTTTCGAAAAATTCATTCTGTATATGTTAATTTAGAAAATGAAGACACGTTAAAAATAAATTACTATTGTTTTTAATATGCATTTTATTAAGAGATTCGTGGCATTGTGATGCGGCAGATTAAAGTTGTTTTCTATTTTTAGTTTTGCCGCCCGTTGTGGTATGAAGACACCAAACGTAGTACATATCAAAATACCTAATTTATGGTATGTTGTAGATGTATGGTTTATTTTATATAGGCATCACATAGATTGCGAGTCATATGTAGATACACCATGCTTACTTATATATTATTTTTACAGCCAACTGTATATATTAAAACGCGATGTACGTATAACATTAAAAAATAAGTCTTCAGTTTCTAAATAATAAGAGAATGTCAAATAAGTTATGATTAAAGTTTTTTTGTTATATAAACCATCAAGTATTCTTACATTCTGGATAATTTTTTTTTCTCCCATTAGAAAATGTCCTAACGGTCCCTCTCCGGACTTCCCACGCCTCTATGAATATCCTCCGAGACAACTCCGTGAGTCCCTACCCTACCCTCTGGAACGATGAAGCCAAACCTAATTATTTAATAAAAACGGATAAAATTAAAATTATTCGTCGAAGAAACTTTTTGTTATAATGTAAATAAATGATAAGAAATAAAATTCATTTGAGTTCTGTCAGGTTAAGAGCAGAGATTTTTATTTGCATTTGCATGTTATTTTGGCACATTGTTTGCTTGAGATGTGTGTGCGCGAGCCCTAAACGAAGGTAAGTGTTTCGCATGTTTCTTGTTATTTATTTTGTTCATTCGCCGTTAAATATTCATATGAATTTTGTTAGCTTTTATTTGTAATGGCAGTATAATCATTATATTATGCTAATGTTAATACGACGAACGAAATATTGAGAGAGTCAATTTTAAAGCGTGTTAACTTGTCGTATATTGTAACTTTGAACCAATAAATAATTTTATGTATTAACATTGGCAATGATAGGGATGTCATTAATTTTGGTGTTTGATATGCAATGTGGGTGTAAAGCGTCATATGACGTAGTAAATAAGTGTTGTGCTCAGATCACAGCGGCGTGGCCAGTGGGGTCCGGTGTGAAGACTCGGTGTCCGCTCTAGGGTCTCGCCGGTCGCTCGCAGACACTAGTGTCACGAGCACCGCCGACCTCAGTGTCTTCTCTAGCGGCCGGTCTCACGCGCCTGACAACTCTCTGGACACTCATAGCAACATCAGCGACGATGGCACTGGGTCAGATGGGTGAGATTTTAAACATGCACTCTAGTTTCACAAACACACTAACCCTCTATTATTGCATACAGTGCTATATTAGCCAATAAACAGTAAGTGTAGACGTTTAAATATTTATATGTGCAGAACTTAATGCAAACAGTCATTTCCGAAAGTGTATAAAATTTCATTTAATTTAATTATAATTAACTATTTTCATACTTTTTTAAATCTAGCACTGTATTTACTATGTTACGTCTTGGCAGGGACATATCAGATCGGTTTGACACAGTTTTTTTGATTATATTTTATATGCCAGTCCTCGTTCTAGCTAGACTGAAACTAGTTTTTTTCTATTGGAAGCCAGGTTTCCTTTCGCTTGGTTCGATATAATAATTAAGCTATTCAACTTTCTGCCAGCACGACATTTTTACCAGAATAATTTAATAGTTATGTATAGTTCGCGTCATGTAAAAAGAACGCTGGAAGAGAGTGATGGGGGGTGTGTTTGCACATGGGTATTCGCCCACGAAAGTACTAGCCCTATTCTTTTATTTTTAAACTATACATTGAAAAATATATAAGATAGAATGTCATTAAATAGAACTCTATTAATTAATAAAATATGTTTGATTCAGTGTAGAATGTTAAATCACTACATAGTATAAAACAAAGTCGCTTTCTCTGTCTCTATATCCCTATGTATGTTTAAATTTTTCAAACTACGCAACGGATTTTGATGCGGTTTTTTTAATAGATAGAGTGATTGAAGAGAAAGGTTTATGTATATAATAACATCCATTAAATAGTGGAGAAATACTGTTATTATTGAGGTTTCCGTGCGAAGCCGGAGCGGGCCGCTAGTCTACTTATAAAAAAATTAAAATAAATAGCGATCCGGCAAACATACGGCGCGTGCCCCACCGCAACACGCACGCTTAGAATTATAAATAAAATTAAATTATAGGTTTTGATATTAGAGCGTGACATATGCTATCTTTAAAACATCTTTTAATAACTTATTTTTTCTATATAATTTGACGACACAGTTGGTAGTGACTCTACTTAATACGCGGTCGCGGATTCGAGTCCCGATGGACGCATTTATTGGTTGAGCACGAATGTTTGTACTCCAGTCATGGGTGTTTATATTGTTATTATGTATGTATTTAAAATGTATATGTATGTAGTATTAGTATATCAACTCTCTAATGCCTATCCGTACACGCCCCTCGTATCTTACCACGCACGCACTAGATGGCGCTGTTTTAATTATGTCCCAACCTATAGCATTGAAAGCATAAATAACTGCGAAGTGTATACCCCATAGTTACTTGCACCTTACTAATACTACATAATATATAGGTCCAATAGAGTTTGGTTTTAAAATAGCCTATATTAAATAATAATAATAATAATATTAAATAATAATATTAGATAAATGTACTTTATATTTTTAAACAAATCATTTATTAGGGACTTCATTTATTTATCATTGCACTAGGTACTTGTTTGTGATTTATATAAACGTAGTTTACACGTATATTTTCTTGTTTATTGTATTGAATATGCTTTATAAATTATATAATATTTTATTTATTTACTCGAACTGTACATGCGGTACTCAAGGTGGGGTCAAAGGGACCGCAGCAAAGCAATCCGGTGGCAGAGTTGGCGGTCACAAAATAAGACCTATACTTAGCCTTTACTACGAGGGTTAAAATAAGACTGAATTTAGCCGAAGCTATGGTGAGGGGTAAGGTGGGTCATACTCCCTTAGCCCTGCGTTTAGTGGTGCCAGACATATTGCAACGCAATAATTTTTTTTAGTTTTTTGCTACGGCTATAATATATCACTGCGACCATGACTAGTCTACCGCTTATGTTATGTTAGAGTTCACCACTGAACCCTGCTGTTGTTAATGCAAGAAATTGTTAAGGGGTGCACCTCAATGTACTGGTAATTCAAAATTTGTAATCAACTAACGCCATCTCGTGATACCTAAAATAAAACATATTTTATTAAAAGGTAGTACCGAAACACCTGTTAATGTGATATTAACATGCATTTTTACGAACTTCTCATAAAGGATTTGCTATATGTAGGCTGATTGGGACACCTGGTAACATTATCTAATACTGAATAAAAGCTCATGTCAAGCCGCAGAGACGTTTCAGTTCATACTTATTTACCTATTGCTAAGAGTTTGCTAGTTTTTAATTTGCTTAAATATTATATGTTTATGTTACGCAATTTACTTTAATTTGACAGCTTTGGTATTTAATATCTAATAAAAAACGAAATAAGAATACCTAAGAATTTTCAAAATGATTAAATTATTTTAAAATAATTTGTTTAACGTTTAAACTGTAAATTACCCCTGATCAACCTCACCTTTCTTTAGTCCACAAACCAATTATAAAAATAAACACAAGTCATAATTTCCATACACACAAGTCATATTTACCGGTAGATCGCTAGCTGCATCGGATATTAGTTGGGCGTATTATATCTATAATATTGCTAACAATTGTATACAAATAAACATTTTTATTACAATAAGATATTAAAAGAATTATTGGTATTTCAGATCGGGTATTTGCGGTATGAGTATAATACAAAGGGGAACGACAGCACATACAACGCCACGTGGGACGCCGCGCCCGCCGTCCGTGTCGCCTCAATCAGAAGACGTAGTCCGCATTCACGTTACATATAACCCGCTCGCAGCTAGTCCCTCGCACTTGCAACCGGTTAGTCCAAACTATAAGTCCTACGATAAGGAATTTCGTAAGCCCGTCTCTCTAGGTTTCTACACCACCAATGGCGCTACCAACATGGATTCTGATAATAGGATAAGGATACAAGTGTCATCTGATGAACTCCTGACACCGGTGGTCGACTCAGGCCGCATCATCACGCCATGTTACATAGAGTCGCACTCTGGAGTCTATGATCTGAAATAATCTCACATATTTCTGTACAAGACTATTTTAACGTTTTTTTTTCAGCTCAATATTACCGTTATTCGTGTAGTGATACATTTTCGAATTTAGATAGAAGGATGTAAATTATATTCTTGGGTTAATATTATTATTTTATTTTTATTGTGATTTTCTATATAGATGATGCCATATTTTTGTATATTAGCATTCCGTTTTGTACGTAAACTAAATCGTTTTTTTATTTGTAATTGTATTTAAGTTAGCAATTGCCAATTTCAGAAATGATTAATCATTATTATTAATGGTTATAAAATTTTTTCATTTATTTTTTATATGATAATATTGGTAACCTTTTATTTTTCTATTGTTTAAAGTTAATTATTCGACGGATTACCTAACTTAAATATATTTTTATCTCCGGTAATACCAACAACGTCTAATGTTGGCTTTCTCATTGAACGGAAATGTGATTAAAGAATCTCCGGTTAAAATAAAAATCTTTACTGAAATTTAATTAGTAGTTGAAACATTTGACGTAAAATAATAGTTTTTTGCCCAATATATGTAACATGTACTATTATAATAGGATTTTTTAGTAAATAGCGTATATTAATCAAAGAGTCTAGCTAGTGCTATTTCGCCACTGTGCATTATAATTTTAAAAACCTGAAAAAAACTTAGAAGAGAGAATAAATACGCATTTCGGTGGTTTTAGCTTTTAATGTACAGTCGTAAGCAATGACATGTATACGTTGACAACTTTTCAAATATATGTAAACATCAATCGTTGCAAAAGAAAGTATACAAGCTTTGTGTCAAAATAAAGTATACGTAAGTTGCTTCATATTTAAGTATACATTTTTATAAATTCATAGTAAATAACATAAAACGAATATTATTATATACACGATTCGTGTTATTAGTATGTAGCCATTAGTCTAAGAACTAAGAATAAAACATTAAATAATATTTTCGTATTTAACTAAGTTTTCTAATACAAATACTGTGTCTCTTTCATTAAATACGTGAATTTTTTAAAGTGGTCGTTAGAAGTATAATTTATTTTTATATGTTGAGTGATTGAATCGATTCGACTAATTGTGACCTGATTCTCTAGGATGCGCATTGGATTCAGTTCAGACAGAGCTCTCCTAAACAGCTTTACCCAGGGTATATGAGATATCTTCTGCAGCCAACAGCACACACCGGATTTAAAATATTGTAACACCATGATTCGTAACCTTAATAATTAGATAATACTTAACAATAAAATATTTTTTAAGATCTTAGGCTTCTTGTATCGGAAAATGAAGCATAATACTTTGCTTTTAAAAATGTATTAATATTATGTATTTAAATTTAAATATTATAATACATTTTTAAATCATACGTATAATACAAATATTATCGCGTAATAGAGTGTGCATATATGTATGTGTAAGAGCACGCTTGTAACACATTCATAACATTGGATGACAGTTTTAAACTTTTGACAATTCGAGGACAAGATCAGTTTATTTAAAATTTTAATGTGTAACAAAGCATTGCTGGAAAGGATTCGAAATTATTAGAATTACAACTGACAATTCTCTAATTGTTTAGTTTGTTATGAGAAACTTACACATACGTGAATTCGCCTTAAAATCTTAAGTTGTCATAGCTCAATTGGCGTAGCATTGTAGTATGCGTTTTATATCCTAGCGGGCGCGGGTTCAAATCCCGCGCGTGTGTAATTTTTTCTTTTTTGTTTCGTGCGTATCTTTTAATTTAAGCATTATATACTGGGTGGCGATTTAGGGACAAGGAGTGAGCCGTGATGAACGTGGCTTGTCATCATCATTGAGTATATGTTTTCCACATTTGTGAATTTATAAGAATATACAGTAGGTAATACGTATAATTATAATAGAACAGTGAGTTAAAAAATCTATACATGAAATATTTTTTTTTGTTTTTATAAAAACTTACTGTAACGTATAGTGCATTGAATATAAATCCAAAAAAATATATGTTTTAATTTTTTTGTCTGTTTGTATGTTATCGTTTAACACAAAAGTACTTGGCCGATTTTAACCAAATTGTGTAGTTATAACATATTTCTCGGATCATGACTTAGGATACTTTTCATTACATAAAGGCATTTTAATTTCCAGGAAAAAATAATAATTGGTTGTATTGAGTTTTCTTTAGACTAGTGGTTAAACGGTAAGTTTATCTGTGTCTATTTTACGCAAATATTTGAACGTAAACTTAAATTTTTTTATATTAATATTTACCACTAGCGAGCCCGGACCGCTGCGCTCGGCGTAAGATAAAATAAATAAAACAGTTTTCATAATTAAATAAAAGTAGCGTAAGTAACTCCTTAAAACATCAGCTACGATATCTGCGGTCGAAAGTCCCGTCAAAATCAGTGTAGCCGTTTCGAGGATTAGGACAGACAGACACAAAAATTTTAAAGATTGATGTGTGGATGTAAGTACTGTATATACTTTCTACGCATATAGTCTTCGTCTTCTTGCCGAGTCGATGGCAATTGTTAAAGTAAGAAAGCCTAAAACTCGGCCACCATAATAACTGCATAAGCTCCTGTAAGATGCAGGTAACAGGACAAGGAGGTCATATATTAAGTAAGTGAGGTAAGAGAGGAAGAGTACTACGTCTGCACTCCAGGTCATCGTTCGCAAATCCCTACCAGGTCAAATTTTCCTTGATTCTGCCAACCTAAGTCCTAAGTCTGTTAACAGACTTCCAGGTCTAATAAGGCTAACTATGTCCAGGGAAAACTTTCTCAGACGGTATGCATATGGAATGCATATTTTAGTGTGAAGCTGTTAATTTATAAAACAGACAATTATTTTATTTAAATATGCATACTTATCTATGATTTTTTTATCACACTATGATTAGGTAATTCATATTTTAGAAGAAAATTTAAAAAATGTATCCTTTTTAAAAGTGTAAGAAACTAGCATTTCCCGCGGCCCCGCCCGCGTTCTAAAGATTGGAAACAAAATACTTAGATTTCACATACCGTGTGAGGTGTGACGTTCTATAGTCGTTTAGATTTGATTATATCTATCTAATATATTTTTTAATATTAATTTTATTTATAATTGATTATAGCTATTATAATAATTATATTTAAATTAGATTTTCCAAAAAAATATTTTATGTACAGATTTAACTCAGTTACAATTTTATTATATATGTTTATAGATAGATATTGAATTATTTGACTTTTCAAAATAGATTTTAAGTTGACGTCTTTGTATCGATGCGTAAAACGGCAACGTCGCTTATGTTGCCGTTCCGTCAAATAACATGTGGCATATAAATTTATCTTGACACATTGCAGTAGCGCTATGGTAACGCGCTTGCTTCGATATCCATGTGATGCGGGTTCAAGTCTGGGTTTGAGTAAAACCGGCTAAATACATATAAATTTATCTGCCAGTTACTTTATTGGGAAGTTTAATAATGAAACAAATAAAATATATCACCTACTAAGGTCAATATTTAAGATACCGTTTACTGCAGAATAATCGTTTACTGTCACTGGATAATACAATAACTGGTTCTATGGACCACCCACATAATAGAGTGGTGGAAATTTAAATGGGAAATGAATCATTATAAGTAATAACATAATATTGTCATAAAATATGAACTCAAAAATGTTAATGGAAGAGACACACTATATATTATGTATTAGAATTTAGAAAACTTTGTTTCTAATACGAAAATATTATTTTATGCTTTTCGAGCGCGAACCTGTACACTTTTTTGTGTACAGACTAATAGCTAACTACTTATATTACGAAACGTATACAATAATATTCATTTTATGTTATTTACTATGAATTAATAAAAATGTATACTTAAATATGAAGCAACTTACGTATACTTTATTTTGACACAAAGCTTGTATACTTTCTTTTGCAACGATTGATGTTTACATATATTTGAAAAGTTGTAAACGTATACATGTCATTGCTTACGACTGTACGTTATATCTCTTTATATAGAGTAGGTAAAAGTTAGTATAATATATATAAGACGATGAATAAAAATAAGAAATAATATTTGCCTAATATACACTTTATTATATTATATCTATGTAATGGTTGTACATTTAATCATTGTTGAAGTGCCGTCACAATTGTTTACTAGTAATTTATGACTTACAGTGAGAATCGCAATAATATCATTATATTATGTATATTGTAGAAACTTTAGAAATAGGCCTATTTTAAATTAGTATGTGACCACTCCTGAGATTGGAATAGTGCTTTTCTAATATTATGTCGTTTCAAAATTATAATCAAAGAATTCCATCAAAATGAAAATATGTACGACCTACTCTACATATTATATATTATGTATAAGGTAAATCTAAAAAAAATCTAGAAATCTTTCGTGGAAACAATAACTGTTTAAAACATATGATAATGCTGTTAGGCGATTTTGTCTGACGTTAAATAATAATGTAATTACTCAAACTTAGAAAAATGATAAGATTATCATGAGAGTAAATCGCCAGACAATGAAATTAAATAGGCCTCTAAAAACAAAATTTATAAATGTTCAAAAATGGTGGTTTGGTGGGTGGTATGTTTTAAGTTTGCCATTGCAACGTATAGAATTCGAGAATTATAAATAAGACTTTTTTTATGTACGGATGGTGCCAGCCCATTTATATATCTATCATATGAAAATCTCTCTGTCACAGTGTTTGCTATGGAACTCCTCCGAAATGGCTTGACCGATTTTTATGTTTTTATCTTTATTTGGCGGTTATGAGAATAGGTCGTAGGCTATTTTTTATAGCCTAGATGATAAAGGTGGCACTCTCCAAAGTTTTTTTATTTTATTTTCATACCAAATTCATATTTTTATTTTTTTATGATTTGGCTACTACGTAATAACCTTAAATGTTTAACTTTCTACCACCAATTCAAATTTATAAAAATGATTAATTAGAACGGGGATGAAGCTGTGGGAATTGCTAGTGAAACAGCCCTTTCTTTTGATATATTAAGTATAATATGATATATTATATCAAATGAAAGACTGTTGAGCAAAACAAACTAAGTTTTTTAAAGTAAAACAGTTCTTTTGTAAAACGATGCATAAGCGATCTAAGTGCAGTAAGGGCTTACTTAATTTTTAATTATTTCTAATATTTTAACTCTTTGAAAATGTTATATATATAATATATATAAATATTTCCTGTACTTCCATAACATTAATTAGTCATTTATAGAATGAATAGAAACTTAAAATCTTTTATAATTATAATAAGTTAAAATTCAAAATCAAGTAATTGATTTTAAGAGCGTATTTTGCCTTAATAATAATAAGTTTATATTTTTTCTCAAACAATAAATTATTATAGACAATTTTAATATCGTTTCACACAGAAATTTCTTTTAATATATTTTTTATTTATCGTAAAACCAAAGTTGTTCCAAATAATGCTCTCAAGATTTGTTGAATATACTGCTGTTCAGTTTAAAGTTGATCTATATTATACTACTAAGCCCTCTATAAAACAATGTTTGTATGAGAAATACAAATGTCGTGCTATATTTTGTTTTAAATCTTAATCTTTTTCCTAAAGGACTTTTTCCCCAGACGATGTGTAGGTATACGACAGCAAGTTCTTATCAATAAAAGAATCAATATTTTATTTAAAGTCAATTATAGTCCAGGTTCAGTTAGTTCAATGTTTACAATATTCCATAAAAAAATATTCTGTCAGCTGTATACGTAATTGTATCAAATATAATTGCGGATTAACCGTCGTGTCACATAGAAGTTCTAACAGAGTAGCTCTATAATTTGTATTTGACATCCCCAATACAAGTTTTGCATGTCTTACTATTTGTTTCACTGATTGTCGATTTGCGAACACCTATAATTTTCGAGATTTTTTATTGCATCAATACTCGACATTATTAAAAGATCTATAAAAAATCCATTTTATTTCATGGCATGCCACCCTATTAGATAGGATCTTTGTAAAGTTCGCACACATTTGAACTCCCATTCGTAATCTTTATGTTGATTTTAATACGTTCTAGTAATACATTTTTCATTAATTTGGAACTTTTACATTGACAAAAGGGTGTAACTTGTTATACATAAAAATATTTTTAGTTTAATAAGATTCCAATAGGATATTAAAATAATTGTAGGTGTGTGCTTATCGAAGTGACTTATTTTATTCTGGTTGAAGTAACCTTAGTAACTATCGCGCTTTGCATTTTTTTAATGCAATGAATTATGCAATAAAATTATGTTGTGGATAGTAATTATAAGCGCCAGTAAAAAACCAAAAAGGCCTTACACTTATTAGTAGTTCGGCTACGAAATAGAGGAAATAAATATTTTTGAAATTTACTTCGTTGGCCAATATTATCCATTACCTGATTCGGTATTCTTTTTACAATAAATAGCGAAAAATATACAACCAAATTATGCCATTTAGTGATAAGTTTAAAAGTTCTATTGATCGAAAAAAAATACGAAGAATTAAATAAAATCAATACAAGCTAAATGTGTGTCAACGCCTTAACAAAATATTAGTGCCATTTTGATACAGTATGGACATTTTTAGTATATATTACGCTCTCATTTTTAAAAATAGTATATTAAATAAAAATTTAAATGGATTTTGTTTTGATACAGTAAGTTGTCGTTTATAACAGCCCCCCCAAACATCGGACTTTCGATCGGGCGAGAGTTCACGAATAAACAACAAAAAGCATACTAGATATTATGTACATTATGGGCCGACCGCTCTTAGCATAGGAGCAATAAATTCTTATAAATAGGAGAATATTGTTTGGCCAGGTTGCCATTTAAAATTAGGCCGCTAATATTTAAAAAAAAATAATATTACATAAAAAGAGATATCAATCAAAAACGCGATGAACGTAGTATCTTGCGGTGGGACCCTAGGCTATAAGTTTGACATTGCGTTGTGAAAACTCGAAAAAACTAAAAATCTGGCCGACTGTTTAGTTTGAAGGCAATGCATCAAACTTTTTATTCGGCCGTACCAAATCGTTCTAAAGTGCGCACCTCCATACATCTATACTAATATTCTAAGGAGAAGAGTTTTTTGCTTGTTTGTTTGTTTGTGTGTTTGGTTGAACGCCCTAATCTCAGGAACTACTGGTCCGATTTGAAAAATTCTTTTTGTGTTGGATAGTCCGTTTATCGTGGAAGGCTATAGGCTATGTTACATCACGCTAAGACCAATAGGAGCGGAGCATCAAGGAAGAATGTTGCAAAAACAGGAGAAAAATATTTTTTTTGAGATCTTCCGTCGCGTACGCTGCGTAAACGGTTAAAGTTATGCAAAAGTCATGTATGACAGAATTGTTCCCCTCTAAATGTTCTAAAAAAAGACAGCATATGTCTATCATATATATGTATGTATACATATGTATTTAAGGTTGACTCGCTATAACCTTTTTTATAATTATAATTAAATTAGTCTTAAGATAATGCATTATTTCCGAAGGTGTTTTATAAATATGGTATTAATCTTTACTTAAATAAATAAGTTACTCATCACGAGTATTTAATTTTGAACAAAATTGTTTTTGGGATCATTTCAATAAATATCTTACGGAGATAGCATAGTTTTAACGTAACTCCGGCGGTCGTGAGGGGCGGGACGCCGGTAGCTCTGCGAGGTATTTGGTTCCCAGCCTTTAGAACGCGAGCGAAGCCGCGGGAAAAGCTAGTATATTATATATTAGCAACCAACCAAACTATCGGCCGATCGAAAGTTCGTCGTGTGCGGGAGCTCTAAAACTTTGCACTTATATGGGGAGGCTTATTGAGTTTATTGTAACAAGATGTGAAAAGGGGTGGGAAGGGTCTTACGTGACGTACGGCGATTTAATTTCTGTAAGTTCTGGTAATCTTAGGTAGTAAAGAAACCACATTGCTTTATTTATGATGTGAATACATTTTTACATTTCAAACAAACTTTAATGACACATAAACTAAATATGTATGTATTACTATACTTGTTGAAATATTTTAATTTTTCATATTTCGTATATTTTTGTAAAAGAAAACAAACGTTTACTCAATTTTTGATCATTGGATTTAAGGAAATTCGTCGCCTGCTTTATTATTATTATTTTTTACTAACTTATATAATATCAGTAGGTATGTGGTGATTAAATTAGTAGATTTATCTAATTTTAGAATATTGATTATGTTTAAATAGTTTTTAGGTAAGTTATACAAAATGCAAATTGCATATTTCTAGTTTTCCGTCCAACTGTTTGGAAATGACATAACTGAATATTTTATTCTCAAGGAAAAATATAAGTAAGCACATAATAACAATTTTCGTTATTTACATAACTTGTTTGGAATCTCTTGTTTATTTAGGTTGCGAGTATATTGTGTTCAAGGAAATGATGTTCCAAGTAAAAATCGAGCTCAATATATTATGTCTTTTTTGCAGCGTTAGCTTGTATGCTTTATGTAATTGTGTAACAGGTAGGTACAAAATATTGTACTTGTCTGATCTAAAAAATTTAAAAATTAACAATATATATAATATGTATTATTATTTGCTAATTAAAATTAAAGTATATATAAAAATATAATGATGTAACAATAATCATTTTCAGTGTTGTATGTTGTTGTATTTTTATAAATGTCACAATAACTTTGTACAGAAGTTATTAGCATAGATATGGAATGGACTGAGCTTTCGAAATTATATAGCTGTAGAATCGCAGACAGAAACGCGTGAGTGAGATAAATCGATTAATCAATCTTAATATCAATCTCTCCTATATTGTTAGTATGTGTAGTAGCGGTTCAGAGGTAGGCACTAATGTTAACGACTGTAGCTTTCTCTTTTCATACTAATCAATAACATTATAAGCGTGCGTGTATAATACGTGCCACGAAAGATGAGACTTGACGAGCGTCAGTAGCGAAAGATTTTCGCCGGTAAATCGTGCTAGTAAGAGTTATGTATAATAATTTCAACTCTCATCTTTCTTGGTGCAGTCTGTACGGAGTTGTCATGTTAATGATGCTATAATTACGGGCGACTAATATCTGTACTGTGATTATTTTTCTCTCTAGAAGAGGAAATCTAAACTACTACGACTAAATATATGATTGTATAAGATATAACATGCTGATCTTATAATTTACCCTCCCATGAAAGTTGTTTATCCTCTCAATGGCGATATATTTCTTTATGTACAAATGTGTGTATAATGACAAATAAATATTATGTGTATGTGATTTCTTGTCCTTCGTAACAATGTAGGAGGATTGGATATATGAAGCGGGCATAAGAAATGATTGGAGTATGTAGGTATAAGCCAATGTACGGCGTCTTTGATTGGTAACAGTTGTTACAGGCCCGGAGAAAACTTATTAGTCTTTTTCAACTCATGTAGTGATTTGACAGGTCCGTTGTGATTACAAATCCGTTGTTTAAATTACTTAAAATAATATAGTCCTCATTCTAATTTCCGTTAGCTTTTAGTGTATTGGCACTAAAGCCAAAGAAGTTACTTGTTAAATTAGCTCGGTTCAATAGGCAATAACTAGTTCGATCAATTATAAAAGTTTTTGAAGTTTTTTACTTGTTTTATAGGAATAAAAGAGCAATAACCATAAAATGTAATGTATTCGATTATAGACTGCGTTTTACTAGCCATTTAACTTAAATTTGATGTCAGTAAATAAATTGAATGTTTTCGTAATTTTAATGAAATAGAAAATGGTTCAATGAGAGTGATAATTTTAAATAAAGTACATATAGTAAAACCTAATAGAATAGAGTTATCGTAGAGCTTGATAACAGTTTAGCTCGTGACTAAAGTTTACATTCTTACTTACATCGTCATTAGCCTTGCAGGGGCCTATTCGATTTCATAAATTATGTTAGTTTTCATAAATTACGAAAACTTTCGGTAAATTGTGTATAACTTCATTCCTATATATAAAAATACAACAAAGTGCAATAATACAGCTGTTATACATTGTCGCCGGGACGTAGTCTGCTTAAGGGTGGTGAACGAATAAACGAGTTGACAGAAAGGACTTAATTTTTATATCTATAATCTAGTAACGAAAAGTTACTGATTTCATTTTAATCTATATATTACTTTTATTAATGCTCTCTTTGTCACAATTTAGTCACACACTGCACTACACTCTACTCCAGTACTTAACACTAACACTATCAACGTTCTAGTAGCATATGATAACAATATCATTATTGTTATCATGGGCTAACTGGCAGCCCCTGATACCATGACTACGCTATCCTCGTAAGATTCTTGTTCTATATAAGTTATTTATGTTTTTTACATAGTGGAACAAATTTGGGTACAACACTATTAAGACTAGGAATTTGTCACGATGTATAGCACTGCTTAACCTTGTATTACATTAATAAACAGTTAGAAAATTAATCGTTCAATACCTACTTACATACACTTGTCACTTGTGAAGTCATGATAACTGGAGTCTTGCCTTGTGAAGCAGTGCTCTGCGCCATACAAGTCGTGTACATCATGCCAGTGGAAGCCTGGGGCACGGTAGGAGTGTAGGACTTCACACTCTGAGAACCTCTCATCGCCCTAACCTTCATACCCTAAAAGCCTGGCACCACAGTGACTACAGTACCTTTATCGGTGGCACCTGTGATCTACTACTTTTGCCCACTTTTTATGCCCCTGACGAGAGTTACTAGGTACTAGGTGAAGAGTCACTCTCAGTAGACTATTCTCTGCTTAAGTTTAGGCACAGCTAACGTTAATCTCAGAAAAAAAAGAATAGGCATAGGTATAAATCAATGTGAGATGTTAACGCATTCTCCGTAACAATTCACACACAAACGGCTTACTACACAACACTATATTCTCCAGCACTTCACTATTAATGTTCCAGATTGGAATAAGTAGCATTACAATACACAATTTATATTACTTATTTAATTTAACGAATGTTTCCAATTTATATTAACAAGGCCAATTACGAGTCAAAATATGTAAATATTTTTAAGACAATAATAAGGTAATCCTGAACTGTAAAAATTAAATGAGATACCTACCATAATATTAATACGATACTTATTATTTCGTGATTATTATTAAATACTAAAAATATCTAAAGTCGGTAACACTTTGATCAGGTAAAACTACCAAATGGTATCAGGTAAAACTACCAAATGACTGGGCTATTTTCTGTAAGAACCTTTATGAAGAATCCAATTTAAGCATTTTTCGTTAAATATTTGAACTGTTGGTGTTGTTGTACTGAAATAATGTTATTGCACTTTGATGTAAAACGTTATAACTATGTATTAACAATTATTTTTGTGTATTTTTTAAGATTTATTTAATTGCACAAATGTGTAAGATTTTCTAATAACCTATATAATATTATATCGTTAGAGATGCTAGAGATAGAATTCTATTGAAATTATGTAATTTAGCTGGAGAAGTGAGATTAGGTGATATTAAAACCGAATGTTGTCAGCTATTGTTAAAATACCATTATATAAATAATTAAAATTAAATTTTAAAATATAACTATAAGAAATAATTTATTTCAAATTAATATACATAATAGGTATACTTTGGTAGTTTCATGTAGAAATTAGTTAATTGAAATTATTCTGTTCGGAAGAAAGCAATCGACAGGTTTACCCTGTCGTTTCGTTCGTGTCATTGTAATAAGATGCATCATGCAATCGCTCTTCCGATCACTTGGTTTTAATTTTTTATTTTAATTTTTTAAAATATATTTTACATAACATAAAACTTAAGAGTTATTTCTGTACTTTAAATTTTTATTCGTATAAGAAATAATTACCCTAAAAAGCGAAATCGCGGCTTTATTGCTTTTCCATGATATTATTTTTACCTATGTATGTAGGTACTAGTAATATGTATGTAGTATGATTTAGTTATTGTATTTTTTAAATTGTCACTATGTTGTAAATATCTATGTACCTTTTTTATTTTTAAGCCATTTCTTGATAACTATTTTTGTAAGTGTAATAATCCAGCGAAAAGGAAAATATTGATTGTTATTATGCTATCTTAATATTTTGAGAGGTTTTTTAAGTTCAGTGAGCTTTCCTTAACGCGTAGCAATCATAGACACTGTTCCAATAAATTGTAAATTAAACCTGTTGTTATTTTTTTTTTCGTCTCCACCTTCCGACCCATATTCCTTTATTATACGGTGTTACCTTCCTTTTCGGGTACAACTTCGTGAAATAGGTACGCACTTATAAGGGTAACGGATTTACAGTGGTCTCCAATAACTTGCAATAAATTCAGAAATGTAGACTAATTAATTATATTGATAAATATACGTAGGTAAAAAAAGTGTCTCATTGTTTTCACTATGATATGTCCTTTCCAGGGTTTCAACTATCTTCCATAAGAATTTCATCGTAATCAGTTCAGCGGATGTTGCGTTTATCCATAAAACAAACATACAAAAAATATTGTTCTTTATAAGAAATAGTATATAAATAGTAATTAGTAAGTATAAATATTAGTTGTATTAAATGAAAATTCAATAAAACGGAAGTGATCTGTATTTATAAAACACATTACAATGGTTTTGTTATCTATAAAATAATATCTGTTTATAATAAACGTTACAGGCGTATAATAATTATAAACAATTAAGTGATTTATTATTTAAATGTAACATATAGGAACTATCTTGGTACAAGTCATTCTATAAAACAAAGTATCCCGTGGCGTCTGTCCACTTTGCCTAGTACAAATGAATGTGTTGCCATAATTAGTTTATTATAAGCATCAGATTGGAGTTGTATCAAGCATGTACTTACTAGAACTACAGGGAATGAAGACGACAAGCTTGTACACATAAATAACGCATTTTCAATAAGTTACGAGTATAATAACAAAATTACAACACATTTCGAGTACATACTTCACTAGTTCGTTTAGTTTTTCGATATAGGTAGGACCTATGTTTTTTAAATTTCTGTAATAGAATAACTATTTTACTATATGGGGCATTTCATATGAAGCGGACAGGAAAAAAAAAGTGAGGTTAGGAAATTTGTTCATATGCGAGTTATTTATACCTCTAGTGAATATGAAGGTGTATGCGAAATATTTTTTTTCTACGGTGTTTATTTTTAAAATTATGGGCTTTTGAAAAATAATCATAATCCAAATTTCGATGTTTTAGATTTAGTTTTTCGAATGGTTAACAAATACAAACAACTATTGAACTTAGCGTTTTGTATAGATTTTTAGTTGCTCTTTTTAATAAAGAAATATTTTTTTGAAATTAAAAATAAAATGATGTACAAAACCGGAAATGAAAATTTCAAAACAAGTTTTTGATCACTTCGACCCATGTATTTTAATTTTTTCTTGCATCCAAATATAGCCTATAGTATTATTAAAAAACACTAAAAGTTTCATTGTGTTATCTCTATTGCTTAGAAAGATTGGTAAATTAATGTATGTCGCTCTCGACATGCATGTCGCTCTGAGCGTGATGCTTCATACTAATTTATGTCAGTTACTTGGCGAAATTTAAAAATTTATCATATGTATCATTGTATTCAAGCAAGTTTAAGCTCTGAAAACTTAGGGTTTATTACTTGCTGTTTTTACAAGCTTGTATTATTAGTCAATGTCTGGTCCAACGTTCTTTAAACATAGCTAACCTTGATCTTAACAGTCAAAGCTTTCGATTACAACAAAACGCACTCGGATGCACGCGTTTGAGGAATACGAATACGTACTACAGACATACATACCACACATATACACACAAGAAACCTATAACACCACTTTTTTGTCGTGGGTTAAACTGATGTATAATTAAACTGAAATTACAATTATGAAAAAAAACTTGATACCAAATTCAAAACGTTTTATTTTATATTTTTTACTATTTTACAATTAGAATCTATACTACAACTGGTTCTTTTTTTATGAAGGCCTTCTATTGTTGGAATAAATACATGAAACTTTTTAGTTCCTGTAATGATAACTGCAGAATCAAACTAAGGTTGCAAAAAATCCTCTGCCGTTGAAACATGATACAGCAACACATTACGCTTATCAAAAAAATCTTACACAAACACCTATTAGAAAATGGAGTAGTAGTGTCAAAAGTTATTTACATAACCGATGGTGCCTCACAACATTTTAAAAATAGATTCAACTTTATTCATCTAAGTCATTATGATAACTTCTCATGGTTAGGGGCCCTGCGATGGTCTTGGTGGGAACTGCAAATGCTTGGCGACTGATGCTTTATACGAATATGCAAAATCGTCTTTAAAACAAACAGTGATTTACTATTGCTCTAAAGAAGAAATTCAACGGCAGAGGATTTTTTGCAACCTTAGTTTGATTCTGCAGTTTTCATTACAGGAACTAAAAAGTTTCATGTATTTATTCCAACAATAGAAGGCCTTCTTATAAAAAGAACCAGTTGTAGTATAGATTCTAATTGTAAAATAGTAAAAAATATAAAATAAAACGTTTTGAATTTGGTATCAAGTTTATTTTCATAATTGTATTTTCAGTTTAATTATACATCAGTTTAACCCACGACAAAAAAGTGGTGTTATAGGTTTCTTGTGTGTATATGTGTGGTATGTATGTCTGTAGTACGTATTCGTATTCCTCAAACGCGTGCATCCGAGTGCGTTTTGTTGTAATCGAAAGCTTTGACTGTTAAGATCAAGGTTAGCTATGTTTAAAGAACGTTGGACCAGACATTGACTAATAATACAAGCTTGTAAAAACAGCAAGTAATAAACCCTAAGTTTTCAGAGCTTAAACTTGCTTGAATACAATGATACATATGATAAATTTTTAAATTTCGCCAAGTAACTGACATAAATTAGTATGAAGCATCACGCTCAGAGCGACATGCATGTCGAGAGCGACATACATTAATTTACCAATCTTTCTAAGCAATAGAGATAACACAATGAAACTTTTAGTGTTTTTTAATAATACTATAGGCTATATTTGGATGCAAGAAAAAATTAAAATACATGGGTCGAAGTGATCAAAAACTTGTTTTGAAATTTTCATTTCCGGTTTTGTACATCATTTTATTTTTAATTTCAAAAAAATATTTCTTTATTAAAAAGAGCAACTAAAAATCTATACAAAACGCTAAGTTCAATAGTTGTTTGTATTTGTTAACCATTCGAAAAACTAAATTTAAAACATCGAAATTTGGATTATGATTATTTTTCAAAAGCCCATAATTTTAAAAATAAACACCGTAGAAAAAAAATATTTCGCATACACTTTCATATCCACTAGAGGTATAAATAACCCGCATATGAACAAATTTCCTAACCTCACTTTTTTTTTCCTGTCCGCTTCATATGAAATGCCCCATATTCCAATCCATGCGAAACTTTAGTGTATCGCGAATATAAATATAATATATAGGTTATAAGTATAACAATTTACAAATTTTGTATAGGTAAGTACTAATAATAATTATACAACACTAGCCACCTACGAAGGCACCAATATTTTGGACCCCGTCATACGAGTACACACGGATTGTCATGTATCTTATTATTTTAAATCTGATGTTTTTAAAATCTATTCAATTTCAAACAGCTTGTACTAAAACAGTAATAAATATTTTTGATTTGATACCGATACATAGAAAAAACTATCAATATAAGGCCTCATCTGATATTGTTAGATTTTGGTACTTAATTGAATTTCAATCTATAGTAGAAAATTAAATTCTATGGTTACAGCTGTTTATCGCTAGAAAAACATTAAATGCAAAAAATATAACATATACTGATAAAGTAAAAATATATTTGTTCAACTTTTACCACTCACGAAAAATATACAGTGGATAGTTCATCTCAGGTGTTTAGGCCGTCTCGATATTATAATAATCAAGCATATAAGTCAAAAAAATTAAAACTCGATTATAAGTAAATGAATCATGTATCTGATATTATCAATAGATATTTATATTATTTCCGTGATTCTGATTTTGTTATTACCTAAGAAGATTATTTGGACGTTTTATAAAATATTACTATTTTCAAAATCTATATTAACAAAACAAATATGAGTATATATAATGGGTATATACTGTATGTATATAAAATAAGACAATATATTTTTATACTATCTTATTTTAGTATTTGATGAAGTTCAAAATGATTTATTTCAAATACTGTTTAGTAATAAATACCAATTACCTAAATACAACATTTTTTCTCAACTTTGCTTGCTTACAATGTTGAACATTAATGAATTATTTAATTAGCACATTTCATTGTCACAAACATACACCTCATTCACCATTATTCTCAATCAATTTTAGCCGGTAATTGTACATCTTATACCACGATTGGGAATGCAGTTGAATTTTAAATAAGTACATTGATTCATACTTAATTCACCTATAATAATTGTCACACGCAAAAGCTCTTATCTCAAAAAGTTTTACAATGGAAAATTCTTATTAAATAAAAATATAGTAGCACCACTTCAAAGAGCGCTAAAAAACTGTCCATAAGTTAGCATGTTTGCGATTGTATTTTCGAAAATGTTTCAAAATAATATTATTAATTATTACGCTAAGCTTGACACAAATAATTACCTACATTTAGTCTTAGTTACTTCGTATATTCTTTTATTATACTTACAACAGCATCTTTGGTACCGAAGATTAACGCGAACAACCCGAATATCAGAACCAGAACATTTTTCCAAACCAGATATTTATATGGCCCGAAACCTATATTCCAGTAAGTAATAACTTCAATAAACGCGGGGGCTATAAGGCCCAGGATTGAGAAGCAGAATGCACCGATGACGCCCATTAAAGGTGCAATGGTAGGCACGGCAACAGCCAATAAGACACACAGAGTGACCATTATGGTACGCATTATGTAGTCGGCCAGCTCTGGCCTCTTTGTGAATTTCTCTTTAATGGAATTCCACATGATTTCGATACATACGAAGAATTGAAGCCCGAAAGTGCAGTAGACAGCAATTGCAATGGCAATTTTGACGATTTGAGAAAGCCTGAAAATAAATTATATTAAATTATATAAGTATCTACTTTATTAATTACATTAATAAAAACAATTTTAATATTAATAATTTTTAACAGTTTCTTATAACGTAAAACTAGAGCAAGTACCTATAGGCTAGTGCCTAATAATAACTATGTATCTATATTAACTTCAAATAAAAATTGTATAAATACAAAATTACTAAGTATTAAAACACTATTTCGTTATTAATGCTTTGTTTAAATAGGTGAATTTTAATAAATTTAAGAATATTAGGTTAGTCTTAGGAATATTAGGTTTTCTATATGAATAATATACTTACACTTCCTTTACTTTTGGGTCATTAGGTTTTGGTTGTAGATTGAGTGTAATCGAATCTTGGACCAGGTCACCGAAGCGCAAGTATCCGAGGAATCCTAGCAGAATGTAGACAAGAGTCACTCCAGACATACCCTTATTGAGTACACCGCAAAAACCGAGCATCGAGCGTGGTGTTTTCATCGAATTTTCTAAAGGCATAACAACTCCAATTGCTTCTATAGCGAAAATTGTAAGGGAGAAGAATTCTGGCCATTCGCTCGGTGTTTGAACATAGACTACTTTGTTGAAGTCGAGTTCGCCGGTGCCCACTAAGAAGTAGAATGTGATACCCAAACCGATGGCCATACAAAAATTAGCTATCATAGAAACAGGAGCTAAATATTTCAGGTTTTTTATCCAAACCATAAAGATGAGAGGTAGAAGCAGGGCGATAATAAATATCTGTATATTGAGATCCTTGGTACTGGGTACGTAGAATTCAACGACCTGTAGGCAAGAGTGTCATATTGTAACAACAATCATAAATTTATTTGTAATGGAAATTTACAATAATACATACATAATAATGTATGCCAGTACATTATTTAATTAACGACACAGATATTATAAGTGTAACTTGATGGATACTGTGTAGGTAGTCTGTTATAGGTTTACGCACATTCATTAAGTTTTACTACTTGTTTGACCTCTAACCATCTTTACACGTCGATTACACAATAAACAATAAATATATATTTTTAAATAGTTATATATTGGAATAATTATTACCTCCTTGATGTTTTTAGCGATAAGAACAGTGTACACGGAGCAAGTTCCGAAGTATGTCAAAAATAGGCTCACAAGGATGAAAACTCTGTAAAAGAAATTAACATATTCACAATTAGTATTATTGTTATAAAATAATAATTACTATGTCTCATATTAATTTATACTTCGTCTTCTAAGCTTAATAATAATATAGTAATATGGTACCTATCTCGGAGCTGACGTGATGGTGAGCCCAGAAGAAGGATAGTGGGAACTTAAACGGATTCTAGTACCTACTCGTAAATAGTTCGAATTTGGGCTTCTTTGTTTTGATTTTATAAGCCCAATACTAGACTAGATACTAATTAAAAATGTACTTTAGCCTTAGCCTGGTTTAACCGACTTTCTTACAAAGATGTGTTCACCGATATTTCGGAGGCGAATGGACCTAAAGTGCTACTTTGAACCGTATTCTTTTAAGATCCTAAAGTACCATTTTGAGGAAAAAACATGAATATTTAAGTATGTTAACAAATCTAATTAGTATTCTTTACCTATTTCTAATTGCTATATCGACATGAAACTATAGACGATAATTCAGTTATTTGGTATCATTGGGCTTATGTGATGGCGAGGTAAGGAGGTGAATATTAAAACTAAAATATTTTTATTTGCATAGGTCAAAATGTGATTGTGTTACTGTTCCTACATGAGTGATCAAAACTAATTTCTTACGACGTATCAAATATGTTGAATAACCTAATCAGAGTAATATTAACCTTACCTAAAAGTATAAGCCCATTTTCTCAGCCCTTGTGGTCCATTCTCTAAGGCTGCTTCGGCTACTTCAGGGAAGCTCATTGCCGTCTTCCGCGTCTTTTTGTAAAGAACGTGAGCGCATTTTATCTGTAGGAGAAAACAAATTTGAATTTAATGTAACTAAGCATGCTAATCATGCGCTAGCAATTATTTTTCTTTTAAAAAATATGCACAAACTGCACATAATAATGTGTCGAAGGGCTATATACCAAAGATAATGTACTAAATATTATATTTAATTATATTAGAGGTATGTGAAAGACAATAAAAAGAGCAAAATATATATCTTCAATTCTCAGTAATATGCGGCACCACACACCACACATAGTGAGGGTCGTGTTAAATTACGACGGTCGAAATAGAGACGCGTACTCGGCCACAGACAGAAGTACCTATTTCTTATGAAATTTATGAGAGTTCGCAAAATTGCAATACAAGATGTGAGAATTAATTTGCGATGTAAGCTTATTTAACATGTCGCAATTTCGCATTTGCAAGTAGAAATCGCAATGCGCACTTTGCTTTATAAGTATCTACTAATAATCTTTTAACTTAAAATATTCTAGTGTGTTTATCTACTTATCAAACTGACTTGTGTACAAATAATTAATATTAATGTATGCAAAGAGCGTAGGTAGTACCTACAAACAAAACCTGCCACTTACGAGAATATAAGCGCAGTGCGTGCAGATAACGGCGACCAAGATGGAAAAGAAAATGCCGGAAATGAGACCCGCACTTTTGAATGCTTTGGGCATAGCGAGAATTCCGGTGCCGAGAGAAGCCTTCAGTAAGTGAGTCAGCGTGTCCATGTTCCTGGAAAAATGACTTCATTAAAAAAAGTAAAAATGAAAATTACAGTCTAAGAATAGAAATGAAAAGAACGAAATGTTATAAAAACCACATTAGTTATAAAATATAAGCAGTCATGTAAGTCCTAATAATAATGATACACTATGGTTTCTCTTGTTTTATGTAAATTGAATGTAGGTATTTGTAATTTTAAATTTCATCCTGTTAACTGTTTCCTCGCATTAATTACTCACAACCACACGGTATCCTGTATCCCATTCTATATTTAAATTTCATCTAACTAGACTGTTTACGAATAGTACACGATTGTATAATTATTAAGTAAATAAAGCAAGGAAGTGCTATATATAACCAATATTTATCGCGCAATACTTCTGGCGAAGTCCTGCTATATTATAGTAAATGCAATGTTATATTTGTATTATATGAATAAATACTATGGTTAAATTAATATAGGTACTTTTTGTATAGCAATAGCTATAATACGGATTACTAGTTGTCTGAAGAAACCATATATTATTACAACCGACTTCAACAACAACCATAAATTATTTTAATTACTTAGACTTATTTTAAATAAATAAAATAAATTTCTAATTTCACTTAACAGCGTCGTGGTCATGATATTCGACCGACACTCCATACACATAAAAGTATAAATTACTAAGTTAAGCTAAAATGTTGTTTATTTCGCAATTGCTTTTTAATATTTTCGCTATGCTTCCTTAATATAATATAGTTACAATCTTTAATAAGATGTATTTATAGATATATTCAATCAAGTATTTTAGGGCAAATTCATTACGCTAAGTTATCTTATTACTATTTATAAACAATAAATACCCATATACATATTATTTATATCCTACTAGTCCGCGAGTTACGTAGATTCCAAATAAACAGTTCTTATTTATATTGTAATTAGAAAATTATCGACATTGCTTTAAGTAGCTTTAGGCTAAATCAAGTAAGAGGCAATACTTACGAAGTCGGGTTCTCCAACTGTCTTTCTGAGAAAGGATCAAAATCTCCGGACTCTGCATCTTTTTCTTTGGTCAAGTTATATCTATAAACAAGTTATTATATTAGTAATATTTCGATGTAATAATTTAATATTTTTTAATATAAAATAGATTCCATGATTAAGGGATTTCCTCTGCGAAGCCTAGCGCGAACGTAAGTAAGTTATACAATCCAGCTTAATGATTTATGTCCAATTATAATACTTTGTTGGTTAATTTTATATATTATCATTAGTGGTTATGAATCTTGTGGGCATTTCCAGAACTAATGCAAGCACAAAATAAAGTATTCAGTGCTCACTACATTTTAATAACGGAAATCACAATATTGTGATACGAAAATATTTCTAAGACTTCAACTGAGTTCTTGGGTCTCGACACCGATCTGACTTTTACACTCCAACGGTCCTCCACGATCAACCAGAACCAACATTAGCAATGCACTATACATCTCCATCGAATGTCATGGGGCCTCGACCCTGCTTAAGGCGTCTTTGATATGACGTAACATAGTGACTTTAAACAGTATTAAGTTTCTAAATTCCAGTGGTAAAGGTAAAAGGACAAATTAAATTATAATTCATTTCAGCTAAATCCTACTCATTCGACATGTATGTAGGACGTAATTATATCTGCCGTGTAGATACACGTGTTTAAGATCAGGTTTTAATAGCTTACGTAGTATTTATATTAATAGGTATTATTTAAGAATAACAATCTTAAAATAATATAGCCTCGCTTAATGTCAACAACTTTAAGTCAGGCTAGCGGTTACAAGCAGTTATAGCTTTTGCAGCGTCTAAATAGTTTTTTATCTGGTATTATAAATTAAATGCAAAATACTTTGGTTAATTCGCTTACTTACTGTAGTAGTTTTAGGTTATATAACCTAACAGACGTAAGACGAGAAAGTAGTCGATACTATTTTGACACTAAATTTAAATACCTATATCTATTTATGGTAGGCTGATACCGATACTTCTCTTATAAATGCATTTAAAGGTCGTTTTTCTACATTGTTTATTTTGTAATGTGAGTACGACGTACGTACATAGGGCATAATCTAGTTCCTACTTGTTGACATTTCAAAATTAATCTTATAATATTAATATACTAGCAACTCGCCCTCCCTCCGCTCAGGCTTGTCCTTAGGACATAAGATTGCGATTTAGATTTGATTTAGCACGAGCGAAGCCGTGGGTTCAGCTAGTAAATGTATACAAAAACTTGACAAATAATATACTAAATCTCTTCTCGAGAACTACTCTATCCATTGATGAAAACAGCATGAAAATCGGTGCAGTAGTTTTTGAGTTTATCGCGAACAGACGAGATGTAGTGATATCTACCTATTGTTATTAAATCTGCACATCGTTTAATATGGCAAATAGGGGCATCTTTACGCAGATAATAATAGGAATGAGGCCATATATTATAATATTAACGAGAAGCCAACAAAACATTTGTATGAAGCAATATCAGCCATGTTTACTTAGTTTTTAGCAACGTTGTTGATATCTACATAATGTAATGTGCAAACACAGTTTATTTTTAAATAATACCCGAAATGTTACTTTATGTAGTCATTTAATATAAGTAAGTGATTTTTATATACTCACGTTTTACTTTCTACTATTTTTCCTTTCTTTTCATCTTGAGGTAGAAAAGATTCTAACTCTTGTGGCGGAGATAAACTCCCATTTGATTCCTGTACGAAAACAAAAGAGTAACACCTTTAATCATATTGTTATACATATCTATATATGAAAAAAAAATTATATAAGTATTTGTGTGAACGGTTTTATTAAATTTTTATCCTCAACTATAATTTTAACTCAACTATACGCGTGTTCCATAGAACAAGATATAATTTAATGGGCAGGATATTTTTGTTACAACTGAAGGACAAACATTTGTGCACATCACTCTCATGAATGCCCCAGCGGGACTTGAACCCACGACCGTTGGCACGGCAAGTAGGTTGGCACTACATATTGAGCCAAGAGTCGTTTGTAGTTTGTACTTAATAATTTTTTTCTCATTCCTGAGTATTTTTAATAAATAAAAATAGCAGTGAATACTAACGTTAACCATTTTGCTGGTGGCCTTATTGAAGAAGTGAACCTGTAACAAATAAGTTAATTTAAATGTAACATATCACATAGGTACCGAAATGTTCAAAGAAAGAAAAAAGATTCCTCCAATAATTTTAAAGAATTAAAAAAATCTAAAGAGTTACTATTCGAATGATTCTTTAAAAAAATTTTTTATTTTCTTTTTTTAATCAATAAGCACCAAAGAGAAATACACACAGTATTTCGTGGAGTCTAAACACGAAACTTTTATTACTTATGTTGAATTAAAAAGAAATTAATAAACACTAACGTACTCGTACTTAAAAACATATTTAACAAGTTTCCGAACACATATTTCATATGCTTATAATATCTTCTGGGAAACATGTAGTAGACCGTAGAGTATTTCATAAGCATTGTCTTTTTTCGTTAGTAGTTTTAAATAAGGTTGTTGATAACTGTCTGTATGTATTTTATTTTATTGTGTGTCAGCAATAGAAATGTTAGATTTATATATATTTAGGGCATAATTTAAATACTGTATATGTGGTTAGTAATTTGTATTCAAGAAGTAAATCTAGCTAAGGCAAGATAACGGAACAATGTACCTATTTGTAAATAGAATAAAACGGGACCGACACATTGATCGATGATGATTTTGCAAATACTCTTTTTCGCTTCCAAATAAATTACACTTACTAAATAGAAGGTAAGTGTAGTCAAAAAGTAAATTGCGAATACCAAAAAAGCAAAACTATTGGTTTAATAAAAAAGCACAAACACACAAAATATTGTTTGATACAATAACCTATTTAATAAGTCTATTTCAATGAGCAAGACTATGAGATTTCTGCAGTATTTTTATACTAAACCGGAAACCAAATTCTTTCTTAGTCAAGCGGTAAGTACTAACGCCCGCCCTTCCCGTTTTTGCAACATTTTTTATTGATGCTCCGCTCCTATGAGTCGTAACGTGATATAATATAGCCTTCCTCGATAAACGTACTATCCAACACAAAAATAATTTTTCTAATAGAAACCAGTAGTTCCTGAGATTAGCGCGCTCAAACAAACAAACAAACAAACAAACAAACAAACAAACAAACAAACAAGCAAACAAAGTCTTCACCTTTATAATATTAGTATATATAAAGAGCTTGCATATTCCAGATGAAGCTGCAGCGTCAGGCCAAGGTCACCGCATCCTTGCAATGTCATTGAAGTATCGGTATATTAAGTTTCGCATCGATTATATCTGTGAAACTTGCGAAAGGCTGAATGGACTTTATTGATTTATAGCTAGAATCACTCGATCACCCTTTTAAAATACAAACTATTTTAAGACTTGTACTCTATAAAACCACAGACATTCTTTTGCCTGGGATTTATAAGCAAAAGTAACTAAGTACATAGGTGAAACGTCTAAGTTAAAAAAACAGTTCATTCGTTTTTTCTATGAGCGATGACTTGAGAATATTCTATATATTATACTGCAAAGCTCAAACATTAAAATCGTGATTGAAAATTATTATTACTATAAAAAAACATTCTATTGTACGTTATTTTTACTTTATTTTTATCAAGCTCTGATAAAGACTTTCACAGACAAATTTTATTTGCATCGCGATGTATGCAATTAAATAACATCGTGGAATTTGCATATCATATTATGTTAAAAATGCCTACGCCAGCGACAGTGGTAATTTTATCGACTTCACGTCGACTAAAGTGATAAGGTTCACATTTTAAAATAAATATAAAAATTATGTTACTTAATATTCACAAATAATACCTTATTACTTACAATTTAAACCTTTGTCATTAAATCATAATACTTAATAACAATATTAATTAATTGTCTTGTAATTCCACACAATATGTTATCAATATCATAGTAGGATGTTCTCACTTCTCAGGCTGCAGAACACTAAAATTGCCGAAGTTACAGAATATTTTTTAAGAAATCTTCTCAGAAGAAAGCACTTAACATTATTTATAATACTTTGCCGGTGTGTAATTCTAAGAAACTTATCTAGTTTACCAAAAAGATAGTTTATAACTACATAATGTAGTTATTTCACCTCTTACCGAGATACGTTTTTGAGGACGTCGTAAAAAGCATTGTTATTGATGTGGAAGAATACCTACTTATAATAGAATTTACGCTTCGTCGAGGCTACAGGAAAAATACTTAAATAGAGATCCGTGTACAAAGAAATTTCGATAGTTTCGTATTTCATGAGGAAAAGCGAACTTAATAACAAGTTAAATAAAACTAGGTCAGCCTACACATCCATTGAATTTCTCCAATAAATATTCACGTTATCACTATATCAATATCTTATATTATACCTACTAGCTAATTTTTTCGTCATAGAAAAATCAAATTGATGTGAATTGTTACGGCAAACCATGAAATGTACCTAAGTGCCGCAATAGTTTCATATTAATATGTCCATTAATTTTACTTTTTATTCCTTTTTTTAAAGCAAATAATTAAATTTTAGTAAATCACATACACTTATGAATACTTAATGTATATAGATATTGTTGGCCTTTATCGTCGTTATCTAGTGTTATCATATATACGACGCGACGTTTGATAAGTGCGCTGACGGTAGTAACAGACCCAATAGCACAATAAACATGTTCACGTTATAATGGCTCTATGTTCTCGGTGGTAAACACAATTAAAGTATTATTCCGCGTATAAGTGACAAGATTAGAACTATTGACTTGACCTTTTACTTCTTATCAAAACAGGAAATTCTTAAGTCAATAATATGTACGAGTATATCCATTATTATGAGCGTTCATTTGAAATAATGATCTATTTTTGGAAATGCATTAGGTATTTTTATTTTAAATTTAATATGCAAGTAAAAATTATTCAGTATCATTATTAAGTATCTAACAGAAAATTATTAACCTACGTAAGCACAATGTCTTTAAACACGGTAGACGGTAAATCAAATCAAAAACATGTTTGTCGATGGAGGCAATTTTGTTATCAATATTTGTATACAAATATAAAATACTAGCTGACCCGTGCCCACTTCGTTGGACATAATTTTAATAATCCTTTTTAGTACATAGTGTTTTTAAGTTAGACATATGCTGTCGTTGACTTTTTTGTAGGCATTTTCAAGCTCCACATCTTTTCTCTAGAACTCAAAAATATATCTTTCATAGTTAAGGCAGCGTTCGTAGAAACGCTTTCATTCGACCGTTTTTTCTCCGATTCACTTTGCAAAACGGACGTAAAAGCCTTTTTATTTTTCGGTGTTTTATATAGCCTATGACACTCAGCAATAATGTGGCTTTCTATTGGTGAAAGAATTTTTAAAATCGGTTCAGTAGATCCCGAGATTACCCCTTACAATTTAACAAATAAACAAACTTTACTTCTTTATAATATTAGTATAGATGATTTTTAAAACAATAACACTTCATAAATATAGACCACTTGTAAAGTTATCAATCAGGTCATTGTTAAAAATAAACTTGCATGTATGTTTTCGAATAATATACAGTAATAATCTTATAAATAAAAAGGTGTTTATTTTGAGTATCATATTCATTCAATAATATTAATTTTCTAAGAGTATTATATAGGGTATTAAAGAAATACAGAACAACATAAAAACAGAAAATATGTGCAGGTATTTTTTCTAAATTCACGCATTAAATTTTGTGGGGAAAAAATTATAAACTTACCTACTTGGTATTGTTAACCTTTAGATTAATAAATAAGCAATGTTTCATTTTTAATTTGCCATTTTCATTTTTAAATCTAAGGATTCTAGCTAAAAATTAAGAAATACGTGTTATCAATTAAATAATACAGAGTTCGTCCCCTGATAAAGTAAAAATATTATCAGGGTCGATTGGAGTTTAAAGGTATTGCAATGCGACTTAACGAACATTTAAGTTTACATACTCAAATAGTCCTTTTATAAAATAAAATAGCGTTTGCCCAAATTAAGAAATAATCGGCGAATTTGATTCCATTAGTTTTGGCCTCATCTGGAATTGGTACTCAACTACCACACTTTTAGAAATAGAAAAACAAAACATTTGTAATCGGCTAACAGTTGGCAGAGAAATGGTTGAACATGCATAAAAATATATATACAGTGGAACATATAACCTCCTTCTTTTTTAAAATCCGTGAAAATCAGAATGGCATTTTATACATAAACGTATTTAAAAAAGAAAGGAAAGAAGGAAAACTGTAAATTTCAGCTACATAACACTGTGGCTTTAAAAATATGTGGATACATGTTAGCATGTTAGTATGGTAGTTAAAAAGCCCACATTAGCCGAATTACATGACTCATACATCATTGTATACTTTTCCTTTAATTTTGGAAGGTGAATTAGAAAGTGCATAATTTAGATAGCGGAGAATCAGACACTTTAAGCTAAAAGTAGTTTACAGAATATACGTTAAATATATTTTCAAACCCCTGCTAGAGTAGGTACCTACTAGATATTTTGAGTTCAAATTTCGCTAAAAGTAAATTTATTTTCCATTATTATTTGAGAAAAAACATAACATGCGAACTTAATAAAAAAAAATCACAACACAATATTCGGCGGAATGGAACCTATAATAACTTATCGCGCGGTACGCGAGTAAACTTAGTACTCATACTGTATATGAAACTCATTACGGTCAATAAATAATTTAATAATAGTTATATTATAACATAAGACCAAAGTTACAGCAAATCAGAGATTAAATTCGTTTATTTGTATTCGGATAATAATAACTTTATGTACCTACTCGTTATCCCGACTATTGAAATGAAATAAAACGATGACAGTGTTAAACTGAAATATATTTTTAATACTTATCCTAACCTTTACTTTACCATCGCGTCGTACCTCTCGTTGTTGGAAGGAGTCTGGTAGTAAGTATTAGTATTGTAAATTGTAATACAAGTACCCACAATTATTATACTTATTATAAATAAAAAAATACTTGTTAATTGAACATTTGTATGGGAACAACTTGTATGGGTGTATAATACCATGTAAATTATTAATATTCCATGACTCAGCCTATCGTTGTAGTATTATAGTACCGAGAAGGCTGGCCATGCGTTGTTGTTTTGGACGACATGTTTCTTTACCAAAAATAGTCAGTCAGTATATTTTTTTATTCTAATTATTATAAGCTTGTTTAACTTAACAGGAAAATCTTATTTGTTTTTATATGGTTTTACCAAACTGTAGTTACTTATGTGTAGGTATGTAAGTATTATATTATGTGTGTGTAGTGCGTACAGAATATTAAAATTTATGACCTACTAGCGGAACTCGCGGCTTCGCGCGCGCTGAAAGTACATAAAATAATTTTGGCTTTATGCTATTACTGTATTACTTTTAATGTAACAACGATTGAATTCCAATTTATTCTAGTTTAATTTCACCTTTCTTTTACGAGAACTATTCTATAGAACCATTGACTATGTATATCGTTACGGCTCTACAGTCCGGGGTGAGCCTTGATCTCATTAAGTATATTTCACCAGATTTCTCTCTTGCCAGCTTTCTATCTTCAACTTTTGATAACGACTGACTAATGCTCTTATGTTCTGTTCTACGCCGACCACCCGTCCACCTGAGCTTAGGTCTGCATCTATTTCTGCGCCCCCCGATTTACCCTTAAGTAGGCGTATGGGCATACGGGAATCTTCAATCCTCACTACATGCCCAGCACAAGCATAACATTCTAAAGATCTTAATTATGTCTGGTTCGTCGTAAAGGTGGCACTACTCGTGAATGTAGCGCGTTCGCTAACATTCGTTCTCTAGCATTACTCCAAAATTGCGCCTAAATATTTTACGTTCGATCACCAAAAGAACGTTTATTTCCTTTTTTGTCTGCACCCAGCATTCTGACCCATAAATCAATATCGGTCTTAATAATGGAGCTCGATGCTTCGCGGTAGTATTTTGGAAAAAAAATATTTTTGCAAACTGAAGTAGCATTTATTTGCCGCCCTAATTTTTAAATTTATTTTAGATTTACAAGTTATTTTCAGAGTTTGGGGAGTCTCAGAGATTCAAATCTAAACGTTTCGCCTTTAATATTCACCTTTACATCTAATATTGAATCAACATTGATTGAAAAATGTCAAAAGTCATACCATGACTATTCAATAGCTCGAAATATAACTTTCTTGTAATTTTAAATGTTTAAATATATTATACAATTCTTTACCCTACGTAATACTTAAGGTGTAGGCGATGTTTTTGAACTTTAATGAATAGCTGCGCTAGGTAGGGAAATTTTCAGAGTAGCGAGAATTATGTAGGTCGTATTTGTGAAAGATCGCTAAAACGACATTATATTTTTGGCTTGACATAAATTAGTTTTAGCAACTATGTACCTAGTAAAAGAATTATTATGCATACACTGTAACGACTAATATAGTTCCCATTACAACTTCATAATGATTACATACTGCTGTAGGTAATTATTTTTCATTACTAACATATCACTTTCAAAATCTACTATATTTTATAAATATTTATTTAAATTTAATTTAAAAAAAATAGTGAACAGTTCATATTGAACAAAGCGTGAGCAGGTACATTTTTAAAAATTCAATAAATTATTCACGTTTTTTACAAACAAAGGCGTACCTATTTATAATCTATTACGTACATATTATTTATTTATAATTTTATGTAAATTAAAACAAACGTTTTGTAGTCGTTTCATATGTCGTTATTGGTATTGGTACATTTAAGTTATAAATAAATATTTACCATGTTATACATTAGAAAATTATCTTAAAACTTCACCTTTTATAATTACTTTATTTTATATTTGTGAGACGTTCCAATCATCCAATGACAGCAAACAAATACATATTAATTATATATACATAGATTATGTTTATGAAATTCTTATCACGAGTAAACATCTTTGAAAGAGTGAACCTTGCAGCTGTTTCTATACTTGTATAAAAGTAATTTGTTGCAACAAATCTGCTAATATGTCATAGTACCACTAAATTTAATCGAAAATATCGGATAATTCACTAATTTATCTCTACATAGTACACCAACATGTAATAAAAACAAATTAAATACGCCTTTGCATTAATAGATAATATTAAATAAATTTAATAGTACTTGATGATGTAGGTGGTACCTAAATGAGAAATAAAAATATATGCAAAGCTCATTTATAACGAGAGTAAATTTTTTATACCGACTTACACTTTTTGAAGAATCATTCAAGAAATAGGCGTGAAGAATGAATTATTATTTTACTTAAAAAATGCTTTACCGTGCAAGCGTTGGTTTTTTTAAAGTCCATTTCATGCAATAATTATTATATTTGACAAATCTATTGATTTTCAGAAGCCGCCCATGAAGTTCTCCCCAAGGACTATAACAGGTTGTCATTTATAACTTACAATGACAAGTTACAATTATTTATTTTCTTAACAACTAACATAAAATAATGTAAGTAGGTAGGTAGGTAGTAAGTAGCTAAAAACGTCGCTTTTGTTAAACATAAATGCCACGTGCCGCCTTTTATTCAGATTTAAAAGAAGCCGCTTCATACTCAAAAGGCAACAGTGTCGATGGACGGTGAAGTACACACGCACGCGACATTACCCGTGTGATACGTAAGTAGTTCTAACGTAAGAACTTTATGACGATTAATTCAATAAAACGTGGCAAGCCATTCGACATGGTGTTGATTACGCGGAAAAACTAATGGCGTAGGCAGGTAAGGTACAACACGCGTGTTACTGTGTGATAAGTTATTGATAAACGGTGGAAATTCCAGCCTGGTATGCCACCCTGTGTTCGTCGAATTCCTATAAATCAACTTAATTGAAGTGGGGTATATGCAAAATTTAATTCTGTTTTAAAACTATACGTACTTATATAAAACTAACATTCAATATTTTTTACAATCGTAATAGTCATTTTATAGTATAATATAATATAATTATTATTATCGGTCGAGATCGAATCTACAGTTTTTTGAATTTTTGTGTCTGAAATTTGGATTTACCTGGTTATCTGGGTCAAAATTTTTGATACTTTTTGTTATAGGAAAAAATGAAATGTCTGAGAAATCTATACCTTAAAACTATTGTTATTAAAATTAATGAATTGTATTAAAATTCATCAATTCATAGTTGGACAATTAACAATATGTTTTTAAATCGCTTCACATAACAAAAACTATGTTAAAGATTTATATAGATCATATTAATTACATTTATTTAAATAAATTATAATACTTGTCCCATTTTTTAAATATAGGCCTATCTGTTTATTTATATATTTACATATTATCTAGTATTAGGTATACTAGCGACTAATCTTCGTTTCGCATGGTTTTCCAAAGAAATGACTATTACAGACAAATTTTAGATATTATAATCAACAAAAGTTTATTAGGTACTAAAGATGAAAAATATTAATAAGTCGCAGTTAGATTATGACTTTATAAGTCAGTCATATAGTAATTGACAAACGTAAGTACGTATCTTCAAAATAAAATGAAAACCGACTTTAAAACGTTGCAAATCGAAACTAAAAAGAAAAAAAATAATTTTAATTATTTAGTTATTGTTGGAGGCGGTGCCAAAAGGATAATTTTATCCTGCCTTTGCAATGAACTTTCGAACAGATATTTTGATTAAGTATATTTACAAATTGATACATTAATTAAATTGTATCAAGATTATTTTGCTTTGGCTGGCACCAACTCCAACAATAACTAAGTAATTAAAATTATTTTTTTTCTTTAGTTTTGATTTGTTTCGTTTTGAAGTCGGTTTTCATTTTTGTTAAAAAACTCCTAGACGTTAATAAGATTTACCTTCTATTATCAGATCAACCTAATATCGTGTAGGAATACAACTATCGGTTCATAAGTACGTATAATATTAAAATAATTTTCTTTCAACTCCTAACCGTTGAGGAGATGTACCTTACATCATCACAAATTCTCGAACAGCTTTAAAAAATATATGAAAAACGTAATAAATGCCTATAAAATTTGAGAGTTGCCCTTGATTTCCCTAGGATCCCATCATCAGATCCTGACTTGGTGATAATGTGAATATCTTGGAAGTATACCCTACCGAACAAAAAAAAATTGTAAAAGGCCAACATTTGACGCAGAAATTAATGAACAAACAAAAAATAACAGTAGAGGAATTGTACCTTCCATCATCAGCTCGTCGACATGAGAGGATGATTTTCAGACACAAATACTTGAACATCTTTAGAAAATATATCAAAACCATAATAGGTGCCTATAAAATTTTACTAAAAATATATCAAAACCATAGTAGGTGCCTATATAATTTGAGAGTTGCCCTCGATTTTCCTGGGATCCCATCATCAGATCCTGACTTGGTGACAATGGGACCCCCTCGGAGGTATCTCTATACCCTACCGAACAAATAATAAAAATTTTTGAAATCGGCTCACAGACGGCGGAGAAATCGGTGAACATACATAAAAAAATATATACAATGGAACATATAACCTCCTCCTTTTTTGAAGTGGGTTAATAATTCTGTTACTTTCGCTTAAGATATGTTCGAAATGTTGTAAGTAGTTGGTAAAGATTAGCAACACTATTTTTATATACCTAATAACCAAACTAGTGACTCGTCCTCCCTTCGCTCGGATCCGTCTGCGATTTCACAGTTAGGCTAGATTTCTTAGAAAAAAATATATTTTCCTGCAGTAAAAAGTATTCTATATGTTGACCAGAACAACCAATTCACCATCTTGCCAAAACCAAAAGAGTTTTCTCGTAATGCGGTCACAGACAGACAAAAATCCTTTAAACTATAGATTCGGCCTCTATATCGATAGTAATGAATAATGATTATTATAAGCTTTTCTCAAAAAAATGTTTATTGTACGGATTAGACACAATTCGAATTTTATTATATGTAATAAATTATCGTACGCAGATAATCCGCAACATTGCGCGTAGAACAGATCCTTCAAATCCTTCTGTCTGTCTAAAATTCTTGAAAGTTTCAATTTTTCACCAAATACTGAGCTAAGGTACTATTATTTCTTTTATAATTTATCCGTTTAACTACAGTCATTAATTTGTCAGTTAGAAAAATGGATCAATAAAAGTAGTATAGACGCTTAGTTGGAATGAGGTGGACGCCGCAGTCCGGAAGTCATCGACCTCAACCATTGTTAAACCTAGTTTAAAAATTTACGGCTAAAATATAAGGGTTATTCTCTAATCATTGTTGCCAAAGTAAATTACCTTTGAAGGTATAGAGAACTTAATACGCTCAACATTCATGCATAAATTATTGCATCTAAATCACGATTGCTGTAATATAGTTTAATCCTAAGAAAACTGTAAATTACTTTAGTCTTAACTAATAATGGTAAAAAGGAGGCTGGAATAATACAAGGGTCTTCTTGACAGCTTAAACAAATATACAGCAATTGTTCTTGTATAACAATAGCAACAAAAAAAAATGGATTTTGCCACCCTAACAGACATTGCCAACTCCAGTTGGTATAACGGTATTTCACAAGTGTTTATGTCATTATGTATGTATGTATGTACCTACATCCTTATTGCGCATGAAGCATTTTGGTACTTACAGGATAAGCTCTGAATTCGATAAAAATATTATAGTGCAAATATTTAAATAGTAATTTTTAAATTAAATATAAGTTAATGTTTAAAATATTGATCAATTATTTGATGTAACAAATTTTAAAATAATCGCTAAAGAATGTTGCAGTCTGTGATGCTTAAATTAATATTTAATTTTTCGAACTTGAGCTTTAAACGATCTTTCCAGTAGACCACATTATGTTATGTATGTAAATTATGTCAACATAAGTAAAATATAGTCCATGATATTTTTAAAGTGTGTCAAATATTAAATAAATAGTGACACGCGGACGTACCTCACTTCGTAACGTTAGACCAGCAGCTGCCAACCGTACAGATGGTGTAGAGGTTATGGCACGAACAATTCACAAAGCCACGTGTTTTATAAATAGAGCGAAGCGCGCAACCAGCCAACGCGCTGGTTAAAATCAGAATGAGCGATGCCCGATGGCACGATGGCAGCCAAAATACGCAAGGCGCAAGTAAACTACTCCGATTGTTGCGTCAGATCGCAAGAGTAGGGGGACGAGTGCAGAGCTCCATGTGATGACTCGACGGACGCCACGGGAAACGCAATGCAAATTTTAATAAGTTGTTTATATCAGAATAAGAATACTAAGCATTTAAACTTGACTTATTTAATTAACGAAATTACCATTTAATTGTATAAATAGGTGCGGCAATATTTTTAAAAAGTTTGTAAGAATAGATCTGTGCTTGAAATAATTTCTTTTAAAATTAGGTATAATAGTTTTAGAAAATTGTGTTTTATACAAATCAAAAACAAGGAAATAATACTCTAAGCAAAGAAAAAATACAGTATCATTATCATCATCATCATCACTACATAGTATAAAACAAAGTCGCTTTCTCCGTCCCCATATCCCTATGTATGCTTAAATCTTTAAAACTACGCAACGGATTTTGATGCGGGTTTTTTTAATAGATAGAGTGATTCAAGAGGAAGGTTTATATGCATAACTAGCGGATCCCGCGGCTTTGCCTGTGCTAAATATAGGAAAGAGCCCGAGCGAAGCGAGGGCGAGTCGCTAGTTTTCAATATATTGGTAATAGCTAGGTAGTATTTTTTCATTTGTGTTTGAGTAGAACGTCAAAATATGAATTTAAAGATTTTGCTTACTGATTTATATTATCTCTATCTACACTTCGGCTCTATTTACGTACACAAAACACAGACAAATTCATACATAATATATCAATCTCGACACAATAATACATTACCAGCTCTGATTTATAATATTTTAATTTTTTTAATTTTAAATTTATACAGGCAATCTTTTTTATTGTTAAGTAAATGTTATAATACTATGAAGATATTTATAGTAGTAGCTAAGATTCACCTCATTAAATAGTGATTGTTTATGAGTAAAATCTTGAATTAAGCTACAAAATTTTTGTATTACTTCGTAAGTAATTGTATATTTATTTAATTTGACTGGTATTCATGGCCTGGATCTTTGAAGATTAATGAAAAAATCTCTAATCAAAATCTAAGTTGAATTGAATTAAGAATTAAATATTTAACATTTATATTACCTTTATCACAATAACCTTTGTGAGAGAATCAAAGAATTTTGCTATTTGCACCAACATAGGCATTTAATTAAGGTGAATATAAGTATAACCCTATTTAAATAACTAATTGTATGTATGCTATTAGTTGGTATATCTAGTCATCGGAGTTTTCATGTCGATATATTTGCACTAAGGTATATTTGTTATTTAGTTATTATTGTTTTGAAAATACATTGATAATTAAGTAAAAAGTAATTTTAATTTAAAAGGTATGAGTTATTTAAAATTGAATTAAAAAATGGATTATATTAAAGTGTACTAGTGAAACCCGCGGCTTCGCCCGCGCTTAATCTAGGGAAGAGCCCGAGCGAAGCGAGGGCTACTTATTTTCCTCGCTAGAAAACTCCGATAAACGCGTGCAATAGCTGCTAATCATAAAGTACTATGTTCCTGTATTTTAAATCTTACAATATCTTCGAAAATATTCGTTTAAATTACACGCTGTAAACTTTGTACATACTTAATTGGATAAGGATTAATGCTGTATTGTTATTGTGTATTATCCATAAGAGATAGACTTATGCCATCGCGGACTTTTTTGTAGAGCTTTTGAAGGTGTACAATACTGTATACATTATGTTGATCTATCTCGTAGAGTTTACCCAGCGTTTGCAATAATAAGTGCAATAAATGTATTTATTTACGACATCACATTAGAAACCACTAAAATTATCAGAGTTTCTCTACTACTCGTATATTATGCATGTATTATACATATAATTCTTCCTCTTGAATCACTCTATCTATTTAAACATCAAAATCCGTTGCGTAGTTTTAAAAATCTAAGCATACATAGGAACAGACAGACAGCGAGGCGACTTTATTTTATACTATGTAGTGATGATGATGATATATTATTCAATTAGGTTCAGGCATATCTACTCTTTTTTTAACATTGGGAAATGCATTAGCGCATACCACGATTGGTGGTAAGTGTTATAGTGGTGGGACTCATTATCCAGAAAATCCTCACCCCTCATAATGGGGCGTCACAGGATCGCTTGCGCATTCAACCACGACACCCCGACAGCTCTGCCGAAGCAGGTTGCAGCAGAGCCAAGAGGGTTGCTCAACAGTCCACTTTGTTATTAGAGAAATACCAGGAGCAATTTGCTCAGAAAGAAATTTGCACGAACCCTTAAAACGGGATGTAATAAACTTTTATGTAAACTTGACATAACGCCTAACTCAATTCATGACTACAATATAATGTTATATCATGGTCATGGATTACATGACTATTATATTATCATGCTGACATTAAATTTGACTTTGATATGATGAATAAATATCAAATATCAATGTCAAACAATCGATGTGAAAACGTAAAAGTGACATAATAACCCAATCATTTTATTCTTACGCAAGAAACAAGTAAAACTGGACGTAGTTTAGCAGACGCGACTCAGCCCATAAAAAGTCAGTTTTGAGTAATCAAGGTTTTAAGTTTAGATGATAATTACTACTGTGATGTTGTATTTCAAATAATTTGAAATATATTTTACGTGTAGGCAAATCTATTCATATCTATTGTTGAGTAAAGTTGAATTATAGGGGACGACGTTTTTATTTATTAAACCTTTATTTACAACTAGAGATGCAAGCAATCTGGCAAAATGCCATTTTGAGGTTTGGTTCATTAAAAATAATTAAAAAATCAATTTTATCTTTATAGTTTCAAGAACCTTATTCGCTGAGTGAAAGAAAGGTGGTTCTTTCACTCAGCAAAAAAGGTTAGGATGTAGCTTATACTCCTTAAACCACGTCCAACTTGATGTATAAAGAAAATCATTAATCAAAATCTTTTTTTTAATATATATAGCTGATATCTTTTAATTATTTTATAAGCTTATTTCAAAGTCATAAGTATAGTACGAGTATAGTACGTTTATTATTGTAATAAGTAAATGATACAATAACTAGCCACAGTAATTTAAGTTCGTCAAATAAACATTTAAAATACTTAATACTATAATAAAATAAATTAAAAACTGATATTAACTTCTACAATTATTATTATCTTTATTTTAGATATATCCGTAATCTATACATGAAATAAAACTCGAATCTTCAGATGTAATATCAATCATTCAGTCAGTTTTATCAATGAAGAGACCGAATCTATTGTTTATAGAATTTTGGTATGTCTGTTTGTGACCGCATCACGAGAAAACCACTATACAGATTTTGATGAAATTTGGTATTATAATAACTTATCCACGTTAACATAATATAGAGTAGTTTTAAGTTCGAAAAAATATCTCATCTCTAGTTGGAAATAATGGTTTAAAATACCTTTATTTAAATTGTGTTAATTGAGAAAGTATTAGGTACCTATTTTATTACCTACCTATATGAATTTGAAAATCATCTAGATGTATCATCATCTACATACTGGTTGTAATCTTTCAGAATTACATGTTTAGGGATGTGTTAATTTATAATAATTAAAACGGGTATCCGCGATAGGATACATAAAACTGATGACAAATCGGATGATTTTTTTTAAAAGGAACCGTTAGTTTTGTTTTTCTATTACATTATATTTTCTATTTATACAATAAATCATAACAGTTAATCTTATAAAGTAATACAACCTACAAAGAAGTTGTAATATTGCGTTCCCATTATTATGGCTGACCGACATTTCTATTGTAGTTAATTAGTATGTGTCGATATCAATTAATTAAACATTTACAACTAACGTACAATTGAGTGTCGTAGTATTTTCAACGTGCGCATGTGTGCCAGACAAAACTGTAAGTTTATCAATAAAATGTACCTAGTTAGGTCGTCGGTTTAAAAATACTATTTAGATGACTAACTAAAACACTTACCTTACTCTTTACCGTCGCACTATTTTAACTAAACACCGTTATGCTTTATCATGAAGAAGTTACGTATGTTTATTGTTACGAATATTTCACACGGCCACGTGTTGTTATAAATAGCGCGTAAGACACTACCAGCTAAACCGCCGGTTAAAATCGTAATAAAGCTAATAGGTACGACGCGAATAGTATACACAAGTCACGCGGGGTAACTAAGCATCCGGTTTTCACCAATCATACATACATATATATTTTTAATTTAAAAGTCAGGGCGAGTAAATAATATCAAATTTATATATTTTTCTCTTATAAGTATATTATTTTACTTTTCTGAATTATTTGCTCTTAGCTCTATGCCGCAAATATATTCTCAAATTGAACAAAATATAAAATCAAAAATAATACTACAAGAATATCTTATTTATTCCATTCCAGCTTAGCTTAACTATTTTCATTCCAGTACAAATATTGAATCGATCAATAGAAGCCATACAAATCTCAACATGAGTAATGTCCTAAATTTGCTTTGGCTCATTTAGGTTTAGCTACCCTATTAAATGTAAATAACTCCAATTGTTGCGTCATATTGAAGGAAAGGGGGGCGAGTGCTGACCGCTGAAAACGATACGGAACGAAGCATAAGCGTTATCGCTGCGACTTGCAGCTTATCAATAAAGTTTCTCCACATTAGACCATAAAACTTTTAAAAATGTCATGCAGTTTTTATAGTAATTTTGTATTTAATTTTATAAATTACATGTTTTTTAAAAATTAGAATTATTACTACATTCTTAAATTAACAATTAAAGAAAATCATCTGCAAGATGGTTTTAAAATGTAATTATTTAATATACTCGTACTATATCAACGAAACTACTACGATATAATATCGATGTGTTGGAGGAGTGTTTACATATTGTAGTTGTTATGGAAACAATAACTAAACAGTGGCAGATCTGCAATGTAAAAGTTTTTAGTTTTGCTGAAAGAAATATATTTTTCAAATAGCACTGAATAAAACATCGAAGAATAATTAAAATCATATAATAAAACATAAAAAAAACAAGCTTTTATATATAAAACAATTGAAAAAAAACATTAAAATAAATTAATCCCATCAATTTATAACTCATTACAGATATAAGAACCTATTTTATAAAAAAAAAATATATTTTTCTTAACTTACTTTCTGACGAAGCAATTCAGTTGCAAGGCTTGACACGAACATACGAGTACAATAGCAAGTTAAATAAAAGTTTCTCAAAATAAGATACTTCTTCTAATCTTTCTACTTCAAATCTTATGTGACCAAAAGTATATTTTAATGCTGTCCTTCGTAACTGGAGTAAAATAAATAATTATGTAACTTTCGTTTTAACGTCACTCTGAAATAAATACTCTTGTTCTAGCAATCTATTGTTGTTTCGGGTTATTTTTATCTAAACTTGTAAAGGCTACTTACATAATGTGTAGTAAAACTTAGTACCATACATATTTTGTTATGTGTTTATAAGATTAATATTTATAGGTTCATATATTTTAATGTTCAATGTCAAGTGAATTCTAAATTCTTAACTATTGCGAGGTCAATATAGCAATTCCGTCACTTTTACATTGTACATGATGCAAATGCCGCGGGCGCCTTAGAAGGGTACAAATTATTAGTCTGTGAAAGGTTCCTCTATTCTTACATCATTCTATTCACTAAAATTTAGAACTGTAAAATGTATAACTGAATATACAAGAGTTTTTTTCAAATATCGGGCTCTTATTAAAATGAGAAAGTTTTTCTGCGAATCGTGTCTGGAAGGCTAGGCCAATTTAGTCTCGTTAAATTGAAATGGTTTTAGAAAGTATTATATACCTACTTTTCTCAGATACAGTTAGATTATTCTATTATGGTTTAAGTATATTATTAATTTTGAAGTTATTTTAAATATTTAATTTAAGTATACTTAAACGATTTTATTATTTACTGTGTTACGAGTGATACCTAATATCGGATATTGAGTTATTATTGAGTACTTGCGACTTTAGCGTCAGCGTAGCCACGGGTTTCGTTAATTAAAATAAATAAAATTTATAAAATATAACCTCTTCCATTTTTGAAGTTGTTTAAAAGGTAGCCTAAGTTACGCCTTATAACATTAGCTATCCGTTATAAGTGAATGTCCCGTTAAAATCGGTTCAGCTTCAGAGATTAGCTGGAACAAACAGACAGAGAGACAGACAAGAATTTAAAAAAATGACTTTTTGTTGTTAGTACCGTGTATCGTATATACTTTCATATGTATTTAGTGTAAAGCTATTAATTTGAAGTGAGCCGACTTCAAAGAAGGAGGAGGCAATAAGTATTTAAAAAAAAATATTTATTTTAACAAGCGGAACCCGTGGCTTCGCTGACGCTAAACCTAATGTAGCTAGTGTCCAATAAAATAAATAAACACTTAAAAAATGTTACAGATAAAAAAAAACACTAATCAATTTATTACGCGGTGTGCAGATTTAAATTTATAAGATCATATTATTGTACCTACTTAGTTTTATCATATTATGCTTTAACATGTGATTTATGGATATAGATGCTATATTGATAAATATGTGAGTATTATTTTAATGACTACATAGTAACAGTTTTGTATTATTGTCATTTATCAATTCATGAGGATATAGTGAATTTATTTTCTTTTTACGACAAAATACCCAAAAAAATTATGGACGCAAGTCGCTCATGGACTTACAAATATTTATTATTATTTATTATTTTATACAAAAAAAAAGAAGAGCTGACTGTCTTTCTGTTTTTTTCCTTTCACTATTTCTCTCCTTTCACTCCTTCTATACCACGCAATGGCTTTTGGTATGATTTTCATCAAGAGAAACCTTAAAAAAATTAAACCAGCCGACGTCAGGGTAAGGTGCGGTTGGGCGACCGCCCACGGCGCCGGATACGAAAGGCGCCGCCGCGCTGGCATTTGCAGCGTCCAGTGAACTTTTTCAAAAAAAAAGATAGTATATACGATTTTGATAAACTAATAAATGAGTTAGCAGATAGAAAGACCAAAAAAGTAAAGAAATATTAGTTTTGTTTATAAATGGATATTTCTTTCAATTAATGAATGATAATATCTATATAAATGAATTTTTTATACTTAAACATTTATGCTTTTTTTAGGATGGGTTTGGGTTGCAGTTAGAGGGTCCAGGGCGCTGGAGAGCTAAAACCAGCACTGGATTGAACTAAAGGTGATTTGTTAAAAAAAAACTGTTTTCTGAGATTACATAGTTAATAGTGGCTAAACATTTATCAAGACACATCAAAAAATGTTGTAGGAAATTCTAGGTTTTAAGAGGCTTATAGAAAAGTCCGTAATGACATGTGTATATATCCTAAGGTACCAACAATTCCCCATTTAAAGGTCAACCAGTCTTTTATGAGGACTACTCTATAGCCTATAGGTAGTCTAAATATTGACCCAAGTAATAATATATCACTACACAAATATTAGTCGTCGATGCGCTAAGTTACTGTTTTTGCACGTATTGACAAATTATACTCTATGGTAACAACGGAAGGAACAAGGTCTACAGAAGAGATGGAGAACGCTTTGCACAATCCTGCATTGAAGAAAGGGTCAGTCATGGTGGTGGTTCGTGGACGGCTTGGGGAGGAATCAACGCCGACGGTAAGACAGAATTTGCCTTAGTGTCTAGGCCACGTCTACCTGCTTTGAACTGTCATCGGTACGTGGAACAGTGCCTAGAGCCTCACGTGATACCCTATGCACACTTTATCGGCTACGGGTTAACATTTATGCACGATAACGCCAGAGCCCACACCGCGAGCGTCGTACGTAATTACCTTACCGAAGTGAGTATCTCCATAATGGAATGGCCAGCAAGGAGCCCGGACATGAATCCAATTGAACATCTCTGGGATCAACTAAAGAGGTACATCCGAGCGAGAGATCCTGCCCCAGCCTCACTTGACCAGCTAAAATGTGCCATTCAGGAAGAATAGGACAACATCCCACAGCATGTCATTGGACCAAAACCGGATGGAAACGGTGATAAGAGCTCGAGGAGGGAACACTAGTTATTAAACGTTATTTATTAAAAGTTTTTCAGTTTTTTTTCACCTACATGTGTTGTTTCATTCACTGCCGTCGTTCTCCAATCTCCATACAAAATAAAAATGACTCATTAAAGAAAACACGAAACCTATGAAAATTTAATTTGAATTTAGAACAATAACATTAGAATTTAAAAACCTCATAAAACTCACTATTAAGCGACATTTGATATTTATTCGTAAATAATAATAAAAAAAACTGATACCTAATCCTTACAAAACATAAACTTGCAAGATGTTTCGATTTTTTTTGATGAGAAGTTTATATTATGTATTGCGGGTGTAACTTAGGAGTTAAATATTTGATATTGTAGGGCTCTTCAATACCTACAATTTTCTAGTGAATACTTTTGATGTATTTTATTATCTTTTTTCTTAAGATTTAGCCACCGCCAGCTTTCTAAGAGCAACTCAAAAAATATTTTTCTGAAATAATAAGTATCCTAAGTCACATACCGAATATTAAGTAATCACTACATATTTGGCTAAAATGTGTGAAGTGCTCTTGAGTTAAACGATAAGAGAAAACAGATATTTTTTTTATTGTTTTGGCGTCTATATTCAATACAGATAACGTTTCAGTCGATGCTTTTTTAAAAAAAAAAAATGTACAGGTTAATATTTTATTATATGTACTACCTGGTACTCCCTAGTGAGAAGGGTGAGAAGGGGCACCCTCGCTTTGCTCGGTTCGGCAACGTCCGGTCTGTATTTGCTGTTTTAATTACCATTGCACGCACCTTAGCTACTGTCATTAAATACTCGTAATTACATCGAATGTTGCTAATTGTATTGTCTAATTTTATTAACTTTCCGTGCAATTTTCTTATTTTTTTCTTTCATGAAAAACTTCTCCTTACAATAACAAACACAATAAAAAAAAGGATTTTCAATGTTATTTTCAATAGTCTGGCTATAAATGATTAAATAAGTATTTTTTAATATTTTAATTATAATATCGAAGATATTTGAAAAAGTATGGTTCAAATCTAGGACCGTTTTACTAGGATCTTTAATTTGGAGCTTTCACATGTAATAGAATATTATAGTAAAAGTATTTGAAACTATCAGTTGTGCTACTAAATTGCTATAAATTGTGCAATTCAATAATCTGCCGATAAACGAAAGTTCTCCATTCAATCATTGAAAAGGAATCTTTTTAGCATGTAATTGGTCCACCACATAATCTGACGCGCGAGTATTTTTCCTTGTTAAAATATTTCTAAATATTTTGATTGACTGCTCTATAGACGCGCGACCCTATGCACAGGACTTATAATTCCTGTTGGTGTTACTTAACAGAGACCATGTTAATCAGCCGAGCTTGAGTAAATCCAAAAAAATCCCCTTTGGCCTCCCCTACTTTAAAAAACATCAATAAAGAAGAGTAATATTTATTTAAATTTATTAAAGATAATTTTATGCCAGTTTAGATAGTGTTATCTAAATTATCATATTAAAGTATGTATATATGTATAATCACAGAGCAGGTGAATATTTATTTGTCAATTCCGTGTGTTTACATACGTTATAGTCTACATTCATTACTTTCAAATGAGTAATGGGGAATTTTTGTTTTGCAAAATAAGGTTTTTGTTTTTACCATTTATAGTTTGTTTTGATTAAAAGAAACTGTATCGATAATTAGATTTTAATGTAGGTTGTTATATTCATGAGAACTTTTACTACTGCTACTTTTTGACTACGACTTTAAAAAAATAGCCCAGATGTTTTTCGTTCAGGAATTATTTTCCGAAGAAAAAACTATCAAATATTATAATTTTACCATTCTGAATTCCTCTGAGCTATGCGTTAATTATTTAAAAAGCGAAGTGTATGCCATCTATTGTACACTAAGAGAATTACGCGTCTCAAGTACAGCTTTCAAACGAACGAGCTTTGATACGAACCTTCGTATGAAATATGAATATGTGGGTAGCAATATTTGTAAAACATCCCTTATATCCGCTACAAGTAAAATTCAAAGATGGCGTTACTACGATTAATATCTAGGCACATTTTATCTGAAAGTATCTCAATATCCATCCGTGTCACACTTAAAATATTCAGAATATATTTATTTATTATTATCTAATATATAAAATCGCATATCACTGTGTTTGTTATCGATCTTCTCCGAAACGGATTAACCGATTTTTATTATGATTTTTTTTTATATTTGATAGGTCTGAGAATAGGTCGAAGGCAATATTATATTCCTCTAGGTGAAAAGGGTATCCCTCTCCAGATATTTTTATTTTTTATTTTTAGACTAAATTTTTATTTTTACTTTTTTATGATATGGCATCAAAAATTAAATTTTCATCCTACCACCAATCGCTATTTTTCATTGTAATTAGAACGCGGCCGGAGCTTTTAAATAAATGATACAGAGTGCAGACTTAATATAGACTGTATTAAGACATGACTTTTGCGATTTTGTATTATCTAAGGTTTGAATTAAAGCATAATTCGGGAAATTCTTGTTTTTCCTATACAATAGGAATTAGACTCAAAAGCAGTAGTAGAAAGCAAAGAGCAAGCGGTAAAGTGTCACCAGGTTCTCTCTGCTTGCTTCGTAAGGGTAATAAGTCTATTTAAATCTATATCCATACTAATAATACATAAATTCTATTAAAGTAACAATTGCATCATCATATCACTATTATTGATATTGTTGCCACACATCTCATGTCAACCGCAGAGTAAGCTATCGCGTTACCCACATTCGGTTTACATTTTATAAATCATTATACAAAATTAAAATACATACTATAGTAAAATTAATTTATAAATGTCTTGAATATAGATTTTTTATTTCATCTTAGTTTTATTTTGATAATTTATAATTATAATAATATAACTCGTTCAAAGGACATTCAATGATGCATGACAATGCATTAAAAGGCCACCTAAATAATTAAGTTGTTTATCTTCTGATGGTATTTATCTTGTGATATATATCATGATTAAATTAATCGGTATACAATTATTGTTTCAACTTCGATCTAATCGTTCAATTTATAGTCGATGATTTATACACTTGATTAAAATACGACATTCAGTTTGACATTATGTAAGTATGTAGCATTATTATAGTATAATATAGCATAATATAGTTAATTTATTTCATTTTTTGTATTTATTATAAAAATTTAAACCTTTCAAATTTTATTTTTCGTTTGCAGTAGAAGATCGACGTGGTAATTACCAATTAAATATATTATAGGCAAGAACATTTTTTTTACTTTCAATACTGTTTAATTGGTTGATGCAAATAATTAGATTACCTACATAATATTCCAGTTATCTCTACTTTTTTTGTTTTTGTTTTTCGTTAAAGTTACATACGTATATATTATGTAAATAAGTCATTTTTTGCTGAATATAGAAAAATAATAATTCTTACTTTAAAGTTCTTTCTAAGTGTTGTTTTCCAAACACGCCTGTCTACTAAATGTGCTGTATTTGCTTTTAACAATATTCTAATTAACAAGAAAAAGTTTTATAGTCAGGCAATCAAATATAAATTTATAAAGTAATAATATTTTTATGATAAATATATAATAATCTCAACAAAAATGATTTTATCAATACATAATAAATATCATGTATGAATGTATCATGTATCGTATATCATGTATAATAGTGTACAGTGTAGTAGTGTAGTGTAGTATACTTATATAGTGTTTTTCGTATGTCCCAATTTTCAAGGTTCTTCTTTAAAATATTAAAGGCATAGTGTCTTGATAATTAAAACCACTTATAAATACCTGTATAAATAACATTAAGAACTTTATTACCTTTTAAAGCTTTATAGGTATATCTTTCAAGAATAGGTAACTTGTGAAACGTAGGAAATACGTACTTTTATTTATATTTGTATATTATTTATTATCTACTAAACTTACGTCACGATATTAGTAGCCTTTTAAGTTTTAAAGATACTCGATTTTTTAAGCTTTCATATGTTAATAAATTATATCTGTAGATTTTCTCTCTGAGTTGCGGTCCATCTAACGTGTGTGTGATATTAAACACCTTTGTTTTTATAAATATTGTTTGTATAACCGCATCGTATCCGATATACATACCAATTAGATTTGTCGTTGTAATTTAATGCTACAATTATGTCTTTGTACATTATTATATCTCAGCCATCTTTCTTAAGAGTGATACTTTCATCTTAAATATTTTTATTTATAATCACTTCTTTTAGTCTTATAATGCACAAGAGTATTGAAATTTTATATCCCAAACAACTGATCCAAATTATTTTTTGATATAGGTAGGTATGTCTAAATGATATTGCATTTTTTTATCGCATGCGATGGACTAATCATACAGAAAACTTAAACACAAATGAAACTTATATTTTTAATAGCTTATTGCAAATGGCTAACGATAGATATACAGACATACTGACTTATGAATTGTAGAGTAGGTATAAACGACGCGGGTAATGTAGGACATGCTAGTTAAACGCCTGGATACTCAAATGGCTCAAATACTCAATTAATGCCATGTCTGATATTGACGAAATGAAGCGTAAGCGAATACTTGCATTATGAACATATCGTGAGAATTATGATGCAAACTGTAGGTATAGATTATATTTTTTCTTTGAGACTATATTATGATTTATTCTTAACAAATTACTTAAAAAAATATCCCGTTATTCTTTTCTGTAATTTTGATATATAGTGTGTTTGTAATGAAATATTTTAATTTTATACATGGTGTCAAAATTATATAAAAATATTTTTGTTTTTGTTTTAAAATCAAGTGAATTTCTATTGTCTAATTTCATATTCATTAAATTAGAAGAAATAATAGGATCTTGTTTTCGATTTTATTTATACATTAGTTAATCTGAATACCTTTTTTTGTAATTGCATATACTTTATTACGTTAATACAGTACCAGTACCAGTTTCACTTATTGCGAGGAATACTTTAATGATGATGAGCGATTGAATTTCTTCAAAAGACTAACTTCTAAAGACGAGTTTGGCAATGTCTCAAAATGTACGGTTCATGGCGTATAGAAACAGGCGGATTTGAACTTTGTAAACTTGGTCGTTTGTATAAAAGAGCTCGCTTGAGTATCAGCGTTTTAGTTGTATTTGGGAATAAGACCCGTAACCACATAAGTACCACGCGTGCCCTTTAGTTCAGATAGTAGATATAGTTCTAATAGTACAAAATAAATTTAAAGTGAAAGTATCGTATAATATATCAAGCAATAAAATAAATTCGTATACATATTAAATGTAATGTAATAAGGGATAACTAAGGGATTGACTAAAGGGATAAGCAGGTAATAAATCTAACAAGATTTTTAATGCATTATTTTTCTGCAGTATACATTTTTTATAAATTAATGTATTTCTTTATTGCTAGAATCATTCATCTATATATGTAAAAGTAAGCCCATGATTTGCTGAATAACTTTCAATTAATAAATTTGAATGTTAAAATTTTATTATGACATTATTTGTACTCGCCCGGGCCTAGCAAGTGGCAACGCCTACATTTTAGCTTTATTGATTTCAGTAGAAAATGCGTAGGTGTATCAACGAGCGTGGGCTTTAATCGGAGGATGGAGGATGGAGGCACCTTCCTTACTCACACCACTAAGGGAGATGATTTAGGGAGATGGGGCCTTGATTAAAAAGGTAGTCAAAATCAATACCATCCAAAGAATCTTCTCGAACACGGTTAGCATTTGCATATAAGTTGCTCTCTTTCTAACGTGCGTGGGGGTTGCGCGCTAGGATTCGCGCAGATTCAAATAAAACCAATCAAACTGTAACTAGGGAGGCACATCTCTGTATCCTAGGTAGCTGTATTGATTTGCAAATCTGGGAGAGGTCAATTGCTAAAGGGCAGGGTGTGGCATTTTCCACGAGGCTTTATGAATAAATGTTATGTAATACTTTCTTCATTTAAATTATTAAAAAAATACTGGGATATTACTGTCAAATAAATAGTTAATTTAATGTTAAAAATGTTTTTTGTAATAATATTATTAATAATTTTCAATTCATTTAGATGGATTGGTACTTTCTTTGTTCTTCATATGTCGGGCCCTTTTCTTGAATTACGTACTTTTTGGTATGAAAATTAACTAAAACTCATACAGTTGTTTATATATGTGTTGATTTATTTAAATACTATTTAAAAGTTCCAGAAGAGACTCTGGAGAAACTTGCATTCCTGGTAACCTTTTCTCTTTGTAGGATTCAATAACGTCCTTTGACAAAAGATTCAAATTGGACCACTTTCCTAACCATGCAATAGGTATCTTACTCATCAATTTGACATTTTTCACAATATAAGAACTGATCCTAAAGTTAGACCGAAGGTTTGTTACACAATCGCGCTAGATCGAATGACAAAGAGATTGATAATATAGTATAGAATAGCACATAATATATGCTTATGTTAGCCCTTACATGTTGAGGATAACTTTTAAATTCTAGTGTAAGTTTTGACATAAACAATCCTACATAAAACATTTCAAGTAAAATACGAGTAAACATTAGTGAGGTTTTTTATTATTATCTTAATTTATTTGACGCTAATAGCAAGGTTTATTTTGTTATACTTAGGTACTTTAAATATTATCAGAACCGCAACCATGCGAAATCAGTTCATGATAGGAATATTGTTCAAAACACACAGACAGAACATAGATTCCGAAACCATAATTACTATTTTTTAATTTGTGTAGGTATGTTTGTCTAGGCTATTTGGTCGTTATCGTTATAAGTTTGTTTAGTTTGTGTAGTGATAATTATATTATTTTGGCTAAAATTTTGAGTAACTTGTACCAAAAGAGTAAGTCGTTCACGTAGAAAACACTGAGTTAGGTTTCATAAAAAATACCATGATTTATTACTCAGAACAGAGTCGTGCAGTGTGATAACTAGCATACTTTCGTGTGATGTCTGAATTGTCATGGAAAAATAGAAAATTTAGTTCGAGTGCGTGTCACTCATCCCCCTATTAGTACATATTATTTGTAATACATACGAATTTCAGTCTGCAGATAGGATAAAACAAAGTCACCGTCAGTCCCTGTTTATTTCTTGTTTACTCTATATCTAAAATATAATGTGTGATGAACGAGAAAGGGTAGTATAATTAGGTTAGTGGGTTGTATATGTATTTTGTACATAATAGCTAACGGAGGTTTTATAAATGAAACTAACTTTTCTCCCCATCTTTCTCCCAATCATCGTGTCTCCCGTGACAATGATTGCTGTAAAGCATTCGAATCGTCGGGAACCAACAATCAAAATAAATCCGCGACAAAATCCGAATAGTTTCATTTATAATGTCAAATATTAGCGTAAACCTAAGAAAGTATTATGACGGTTTATTAGAAAAACTGTCACTGGCTAACCTCAAGAGAAACATCAAAATTCAAAATAATACCTACCATATTAGAAAATTATAGGTCTATAAACGCTTACATAAATGTCCTAAACAACGCGTTTCCCTATACAGTATACCTATCTCTTAAAAAAATTAACCGTTTTAAAACGTACTTAGTGACGTACACGAAGCGAGGGTAAGTTGCAAGTTTAACAAAAAATATCAACATCAATCAAACATCAAGATCAAACATATATATATTTAAATAAAAAACGATACCTTTAAAACGTAACTTATAAATTTAATTTATTAACATGAATTAGTGGTTGGTGAACATAAAAAATGATTTAATTTGTACATACATAAATAGTGTTTACTTTCATTACTTGGGTCTTTTAGATTTTCTTTTTTTAGGGTATATGCCACGACAAGTACGGCAAGGCATGCAACAAGGTAGATCATTTTCCTCGCATTGAATTTGCTTACAAGAGTGCGAAGGAGGTTTCGCCTTGGCAGGAGCTCTGGGTGTAACTAGTTCTACCTGTAAAAACCGGTAATTGGTGTATTTAATCAAGATATCTCTTATCGCATTAGTACTTTTTCATTTTATGTTGAATAGCTTCAATTAAAGCTATAACAATGATTTTATAAAAGTGTACTGAATACCTCAATATTTCCCGTGCGATTAGGTTCATCTGTCTGTTTGCCGATTTTAAGTAAAAATACATCTTTATCGGGATGAAGAATTTTTTGCGCCTTGACACCTTTTGGAGCATTACTGGGGGTCACATTGCATGTATTACATAGAGTATCGTGGACTTCTTTCTTACTATAAATTAACTCGGAATTAAGAGCGGTTCTGTTAGTCAGCGCCTCGCATATATCATCGGGTATCTATAAAATTAGGGGGTTTACAGATACTTGTAATATTTGGTATATGTAGATTTAAATTAGTAATGTGAATAAGATATAAAACGTTTAACCTGGAAATTAAGACTGTTCCCAGGTCCGCCGTCATCCCCAGGGAATCCACAGGTATCAGAGCACACGGAGTCGTTATCGTCACAAGTGCATTGATTTTGCAGTTTTAACTGAGAAGGCGTCAGATGAGGTGGCTTGGAAGTACTTTTTGGAATTCTAATTTTTACCTACAAAATTTTGTAATATTAATGGTTTCAATATAGTATTAAACAATACAATTTTACCTTAATTATATATTTTAATGTATATAATATAATATATATGAAAGAAGTATACAGTAAAGCTTAAAATATAATCAAATTTATAAAGCATTCGTTATCATTAAAATAGGTACCTCATTTCCATTAAAAATAGCACCAATTTCTTCGTACGGTTTTTTTCGTGGCTTGGTAGGCATGTCGCCAGCTTTTCCCATTGTGTTAATGTCTAATATTTAATTAACTTTATAATTTTGTGTCTAACGAAACATAAAATATTTTTTGTTTGAAAGATGTTCACAGACTGGAAATAGAAGAAATAATATTATTAAGTACATATCAAAGAAGGTTTTATTTATTCATGTTTAGTAATAAGATATTATGAAGAAAACCTTTATTTAAGTATTTTATTATTGTATTTGCCTATATAAATATTATATCAAAATATTTAATATCAGTTATACTAAAACTATACTTTTACTCGGTTTCTTTTCTTTAGCGGAGAAAAAAAAAGTTTTACATCGTAGATACTGGGAACTGACACAGTACCAATCAGACACTATCTATACTAATAATATACAGAGAATAAATTTGTATTTTTGTATGTAACGAATAAACTCAAAAACTATCTGCGAGTGAAAGTCCCGTGAAAATCAGTCCAGCTGTTTCAGAGATTAGCCGGATCAAACAGGCAGACAAACAAAATCTTTAAAAATTGATTTTTTAATGTAAGTACCGTATATGCTTTCAAATGCATTTAGAAAAAAGCTGTTTATTTGAAATTAAAAACAGATAGTTCAATTTTATTTATTTGTAGGTACTGATATAATGTCTAATATATCATTTAATTGAAAATTTTACTATTGGGCGTACGTTAAAAGAAATTAAACGGTTTTTAGACTTATTCAAAACATTTATTTCCTTTTCTTCTGTTTATTGCAAATACAAGGAGGTGGGTCTGGATCACACTGAGCTTCTCTAGTATCGTAGCGATATGGGCCAATTTTTTCAGGTCCTTTAGGAGTCACCAACTCTAATTCCATTTTGCTCCGACGATCGCCATTAGGCCCTACTTTAGCCACCTGTATATGTGAATAAGATGTAAGTATATGATTATTTTCTCGTATGGAAGGAATATATTTTTTGTAAGCAGTACAAATAAAAAATTATACCTAAACGTCAGTTTTGCTAACAAAATTTACAGTAACGATTGCCTATAGACTCGAAAATATTATTTAAAAACCGTTTTCACCTTCAGAACGAAGACATCTTTTCTGGGATGTAAAACACCTTGTACGGCACCAGGACTAGGCACATTTGAGGGCACTAAACTGCAAAGCCAGGGACATGTACTGGGTTTAGTACTGCCCATCTGCTGTTTTGGTTTCTTAGCTATTACTTGTGTTCCTTTTACACTCATTGTAGACTTCAGATGATTTTTTTGAAATTAAAAAAATGTAGGGTGGAGGTTTGTAGCTTTTTAAAAATCAATAAAACACTTTAGAATTTTTGTGACAGAAAATTATTGTCAAACAGATTTTTTTCGCCTCGGTCGTGACACATCTGGTTTATTTATGGCTAATACTCGTAATAGTTAAAAAACATATTATTATTATAGAAACGAGAGTCATAAAATATTATTTTAGAAATTTTTTATAGTTATCTTTACTTTTAATACATTTTAATCTGGTAATTTATACTAAAATACAACTCTTCGTTGTCACGTGCACTAACTTTAAACACTCAATAATTAAGTACCTACTTGCAAAAAATCGGACAAGTGAAGAAAAACAATGTGTTTTACACATTTTGTTGGATTATTTTATGATAATTGTTTGTTTTTCAAAGTTATACCTACTATTTTTAGAATAGCAGTGGTGGTCCAGAGGTAACTCGCTATTGTAACCGAGTGAAGCGGGTTCTAATCCGTGTCTCGCACCTCTAATATTTTCATGTATCACTATTATAAAACAAAGTCCTCCGGTCCGTCCTTGTGTCTTTCTGTCTGTTCATCTGTTTGCGAAAAACTCAAAAACTGCTGCACCGATTTGTATGCTGTTTTGTCACTTGGCCAGCGTGGTGGATATTTCATATGTGAAGTTTGTGTTCTTAACATTCCTAGATTTACCGTCACCTTTACCTGATTTTCGCATTAAATATTATTTTTATAAGTTACAGATTCATTGTATTACGTTTTTACTTTTTAGTTTTTAGTAAACTGGACTTACTTTTTAGTAAAAATTCATGTCGTTTTTTATTAGAATTTAATTTATCCATTTTTTTAGTTCAGAGTAAAATTAACTGGAATGTCGTATACTCCTCCGGTTTCAATTTAGCTTACCTATTAAAGTAGCGAAGTACGTCCGGCCAACATCCTGCTTCACATCCAGCATATTGCTTGTAGCTATTTGAATAAGATGGCGGAGACGACGAACGAGGCCGAGGAAATGAGTTGTGGAATTACATGAAATTGAATGCTTGGCCCTTTACCTCACATTTGCATATATATTTATATCTAAAAATCTATATGGTTATTATTCAGCGTTAGCAACTTGAAGTGGACTAACTATCGTACCATGGGGCGTAAAATTATCGTATTTTTTAGGATAATGTCTATTATAGATAAATAAATCATATAAATTGTAATATTGATATGCATGCAAGTACTCTATAGTTTATCTTTTTTAAACCACCGATGTCAAATCAACAGAACACTGAAACCCAAATGTTTTACACGTGGTATACAGACCTGCGTACGATAATAATATGCTATCATACATCGTACGTAGGCACATTTAAGGCAAAATTATCGTACGGTTCCGAACGCTGTTATTATTGTGTACTCGACCTTGCTTCGTATGGATTCGTCCCTAGATACGTTTTCAAATATATACCTAATATAACTAATATAAATTATTAAATTTTGTTTAGATTTTTCAGAAATGAGAAGTTTTCCCGCAATAATTAGCATTCTATAAGTGGACCTAGATAACCAGCAATCGTTATATTTAATTTCATCTAAATCTGTTCAGTGGTTTTCTCGTGATGTGGTCGCGACTGACAGACGAACGGAAAGACAAAATTTGAAAATAACTATAGATTTGGACTCTGTGTTGATTTGTTGTGCGTGATTGTGTTAGAATTTTTGTTAGGTACTGTCACAGGTACTGTATCGATTTGAATGAAATGTTATATAGTGATACGTTATTACATGTGGCAACATTTAAAATACATTTTATTGAAGTAAAATGTTCAATTCCCACGGGAAAACATACTAACTGGTTCTATGGAACGATAAGGGACCTTACATAATTTTGCTTAGGTACTGTTTCTAAAACTTAAGAGATATACGAGTATCAAAATTATGTAACCTTAGAAAATTATAGGTCTTAACAAGGCCTACTTAAAAATTTGCAATAGTGTATGCCTGTCTACCAAGAATTACTCGCAATAACCTTTTTTTTATTTATACTTATTAAAAGCAATATCTTAGCTAATCGATGTGCGCGTTCTCACAAGAAGTACTGAAACGATATTAACTAATCATTGTGTAGTGTGTGTATTTATTACCTAAAAGATATATCACTACATAGTATAAAACAAAGTCGCCTTTTCTGTCCCTATATCCCTTTATCCCTATGTGCGCTTAAATCTTTAAAACTACGCAACGGATTTTGATGCGGTTTTTTTTAATAGATAGAGTGATTCAAGAGGAAGGTTTATATGCATAACTAGCAGATCCCGAGGCTTTACCTGTGCTAAATCTAGGGAACAGCCCGAGCGAAGCGAGGGCGAGTCGCTAGTAGGTAGATAAAATATTTTATTCTCACCGGAAAACACAATACTGGTACTATAGAGTAGTGCTCAATCCTCATAAAAGAGGGGTAGAGCTATAAATCTCGTTGTACATTAAACTTTAACGTTTAGTAAACTTTAACGTTGTAAATTAAGCATTTAAAGCCAAAGATATTCTTGTACTTTTAGCGCGAGTAAAGCTTCAGATCCCGCTATCACTTAATATCAGGAGTGCACAATGCGCCATCGTAATGAATTAATATGTATGTTGCATGAAAATTTTACCAAATTTTTATTTTTAGAAGTGACAAAAAATATTGCGTCAATACTGAATTAGTTACTAGTACCTATACTCGTATAAGAATCTTAGTATTTTATACATTATTTTTATATACTACATTAAAGATTTAAGCGTACATAGGGACATAGGGACAGAAAAAGCGACTTTGTTTTATACTATGTAGTGAAGTGACTTCTCTTGCTTCGCTCGAATCCGCTCGTCTTTAGGTAGGTACATTTTAAAGGTACAATATGTAGTATGGAATAGTTAGATTATATAATTATGTCAATGTACATTATAAGTATATGTATGAGAAGTTTTATATTCCTTCCTTCAGAAATAATTGATACAAACTATCTCTAATCTATATTCTTTCAAGAGTCTCTAACTATCTTACTAGCAAATATTGTCTAAATCCGTATTTGCAATTTGTCTATTACAAACAAAAAGAAACATTCTCTTTATATCACAAGACGTATTATTAAATTAGTGGATTAGTGGAAAAGCTGAATATAAATGGCCTGAGGCTGTTAATTACCCTCATTATAGAGTAATTTAATTTGTAGGCTCTGAAGCTTATATGTAGAATATATAGAGCTTTAATTTTTGTTGACTCTATAATAACAGTTCAAATATACAGTTTGAGTAAAAGTAATAAATAATAATTCATGATAAATAAAAATAAAAAACATATTTTCGTTTGGTATCTTTATCAATTTAATTGACAGCCGTGATATGCTGTTTTTCAAAAACACCATTTCTATGCTCAGGTGTACAGTTAGCCGCATCGTAAAGAGCAACTACTTACACATATTTTAGGAGGTTTACATGATAATACGGAGCAACATTTTCTTGGCAAGCAAATAGGTCGGCTTATACAACAGGCCGAGCATGGTACGGGCACACTTCGGCAACGGACCACAGGACATGCCTTAGACCGATTATAACACGGAGAAATTCTTTTACGGTGAGATTGTATCCTTGGATGACTATGTGACTTACGAGTTCGTTTGCGCTTAACTAAACATGGTCGAAAACACGGTGAGCTTTTGCATGGACTAGTGCATTGGGGTCTTGCACAAGGCGGGTTGCAAGGGTTCTTACATGGCGAAGGGGAGCGACGAAGTGGCTTTTGGGAGAAACATGGCTTCATTACAATGCAAGAACTTTTGCAACATTTTTTGCTTGGGGGTGGACGGCTTGGACTTTGAACACATGGTATTTTTTTGGGGCACTTCAAGCTACAAGGTGATAGAGGACGACACACAATCAATTTGCATTTTGAATCGCGGCAACTACTAGGAGGGATGTATCTTGTCGGACATGTAATATTGCATGGTGTTGGACGAGAAGGCGGCGGCGTCCACTCCAACATTAATTCATTTTTTGCCAATGGAGCTCCAGTCAGTTTTCTGATAACTATTTCAAAAACACCTCTTCTTGGATTATTCACCGTTGTAACTTTTACCTGCCCTTGTTCTTCTCCAGAAGAAGCTAATACGCATTTAGGTCCTTGACACGGCTCTCTAGGTCCAATTTTTATATGGGAAACGGTCGCCATCATATCTCCTTTCGTTGTACCTATCGCGGGACTTTTTTGTACTTTATCATCTTTTATAGTTACAGTCTTTGAAGTACCTGATGCAGTCGCTGCTCCTTTTGATGTCTTTGTTGGCAAATTTGGTTTTGGTTTTGAAATTGAAACTTCACTACTAGGACTTTTCGCAGCTGTTAATGAACTGGATTGGATACTTGACTTAGAGTTTATTTTTTTTTCGTCGTGTCTCGCTCCGGTACTTGTAGCTGCTCCTTTTGAAGTCTTTGATGACGAATTTACTTTAAGTTTCGAAATTGAGGCATCACTTCCAACTTTTTTTTCTCCAGTACTTGGTATTTTTGCATTTTGTATTTTTAGATTTTTTGCTTGGTTTGTCTTTTGAGATTTAGATCCCATTCCATTTTTTTTATCATCCTGTTTTCTTCCAAAGAAATATACTTCAGAATTAATCAATTTTTCAGGTACATACCTACTATTACCTCTATACGGCAGAGAAGACATAGTACATGTCGAACAGTAATCAGAATTTGTACCCATCATACTCATTGATGGCTTCTTCCATTCAATATAAACTTGAAAACATTTATTAATGGACGCGGTGGCTTGTGTTCCAGACGATTGACGAAGATAGCCTAATTTGTCTGGCTGAGTCATATAAACAGACGTTACCTTTTTTCCGAAGAGGCTAGTATTTATAATATCCGATGGCAAAATTGAAGTATGTGACTCTCTATGATGTTCAGCAATTTCGAAATATTTAGAATATTTTTTGATATTTTGGGTAGTTATCGTACTTGATGCTAAATCTGACGAAACAGATGATAATTGATGGAAACTAAAATTTTTAAGTACATCTTTATTTGTATTGCCAAAGAAACTTAAATTCTTTTGCCCTATATTTCTCCGGATATTTTTAACTTTCTTATCAGAAATTTTTTTATGGACCGACTTCATGGGCGGGGCACCTACGGTAATAAGGTGATTTTAAAAAAGAATAAAAAATTATGAAACTACAGATAAAAATTTAATAATTTATATAAATTTCAAATTCAAATATAATAATGAGCACAATTAGTATTATTTATGTAATATGATTGACACTTGAAGTTTTATGGGCAGTAATCAGAAAATGTTGGCACACATTGGGCAGTACGCGTATCTTTTACAGGTACAATTCTTTCGTGAGTTATAACAGGTGTTATAAATTGATATTCTAGTTTTGATTTTCTTCCAGGCATTTCTAAGGTCCTGCCGATTCTCATTTTTATGACTTGTTTTGGAAAGTCATATATGACCCCCGGGTAATTTTCAGACGAGGGTGACAATAATTGGCCTGGTTCATCTCTTGAAAGATCTCCTATTCCATCAGAATTAAAGTTGAAGTACGCTCGTTGCTTATGGCCTTGTTCACAGGTATCAGTGGGTAATTGAAATACCACCTTGTTTCCGGTAGGGCAGCAATCTACGCAACAGGGAGTATGCATAGTTATTAATGTAAAATTATAAAAATTAAATTAAGGTGGTATATATAAAATAAAATAAATTATATTGGCTTTATTATATGGCTTCCGATTAAAAAGCTTTATCAATTTGTGTTTAATTACATATTTGTAAAAATATATATTAAATTAATCCAAGTAGGTACGTAAAGTGAATTTAAATATAAAATAATTTCAAACATTTTAATGTCACGGTTTTAGGCTGAATTTACATAATTAAAATGATTTACACAAAATGCATATTCCCTATTGCTCTTTATTGTATATAGAACCTAATTAAGCTAAACTTAGTTTTTATTTTTTCCTTTTGGTTTTTTCAACCTTCGAATGCAACATTCGCAATCAAGATCAGATTGTATGCATGTATTCATCTTCTTAATAGGAGTATTCTTGTCGGGTCCTTTCGGAGTAACCAGCTCTAGTTCCAGTTTACATTTCTTTTCGTTTAAAGTAGCTGTTTTAGCTACTTTCAATACGAAAACATCTCGATTAGCTAGTTCAGGATGTTTACAATCGCCACGAGCCAAAGAAAGTTGCTGACCATGTTTCGAAGTTTGAAGACAACCTTCTGTTGTACAACTAAATTGTGTATCAGCCAACCTTTGATTACAACAAACAGCTTCATTAGGCAAATCCAAACTTATTTGATTTTTTCCACACGGTGGTTGGCATGAGCCACCACCTCCCTGTTTTGCAAACGGACATTGCATAGCACAATGCGTTTGACTAATCTTCTTAATAATCGAAGCACTGGCAGGTACTTTTATTTTTAGTTCATTTCCTCCAAGAATTGTACCTATTTCCTCGAATTGCTTATTGCGACCTGACCAGCAAAAGGTTCAATACAATCCCTTATTATCTACATATTCTAGTTCTTTTCAGATTTTAATTAACTAATAATAACATTAAGTATTTTGCTTAGATATAATATTGATGCTAACCTTTAGGTACGTGTAAACAATATTGATCAGTATTTCTGCAAATCGTCTGCTGCTTAGGTACCGCTTTTGGCCCAGAACAAAAGCAAAAGTCATTAGGATCCTCACAAGGCATGCTATTATATGGATCTTTTGCTGGAACAAAATATATTATGATAGAAATTCTTATTATATTTAAAAATACTTTTTTGCTTATTTTAATTTATTACATTAATGCATTTAAAAAATTTAATAGACCAGTTTTACCTGGTGGACACACACCACTTGCGCCACTTAAGTTACAAATTGGAGCCATGTGACCACCTTCACTACCACCGTAGTTTCGTGCAGTACCACAAACACATGGATCTTGCATACTTTGAAAATCTTTATTAGGTGCACATGATCTGTTTACAATTTCAGAGTTTTTACCTGCGCCTAGACTGGGGGGACCACCTGGACCTTGAAATTTTGTTATTATCAATTTACCAAAGCAAGATATGCGTAAAAACATAATTATGTCACCAGTTTCAGATCCGTCTGGTCCAATAATTTTAAAAGAATCTTTCAGTGCTTGGTAGCTGACATTAGTTGGATCTTCTAAGAACGTATTTCGAGCTTCAACAAACTCTTTTGTCATATCAATAGTACATTCTCCCATTACGATTTTTGTAGGTAAGCAACCACATGGTAGAGATTTATATACAGAAACATTTATATTATACTTAGACATAGCACTATTTATTTGATTCTCAGTAAGTGAGAAAAGGCAGGATTTTCCATTGTTAAAAGATTTTATGAAAGGGCCATTGCTTTTTGCTATACAACTTCCTGGTTCATCATCGCATATCTCCAGCGGTTCAACTCCTGCACACTCAATGTTAACGCACGTTTTGAAATCCTTGTCAGAAAAACATGGACTCTTAATGAAAACTATTTTATCTATTAGCACTTCAAGAAGAAAAAGACTATCATTCTGTTTCGTCATTTTTAGCTTTATCAAGGAATGGGACTTTTAATTTTTAATTTTAATTATAAAACGCGTGTTTATCCATACCAAAATTTAGATTGTGAAAGATAAACAAAAGAATTGTACGTCTTGACTTCATTTTTTTAAAGCTTGTGAAGATCCTATATGTGTTATTCTACTTGTTAAGATTTCTGTAAGAAAATATTAAAAAATAAGATATTTTCAGTAAGCATTTCATTATTTTATTTCACTATTTAAATAAAAAAATAAGGTGCAAAATAAGGATAAAAAGAAAGATTAATTCATTTTATAATATTTATTTTATAAGGTGTTATTTGAATTATTATTTGATGTCAATTTATAGAAAATTACGTAAATTTAAATGATAAAAATACAGGTAAATTATAATAAACATAAGTATTTAAAATGAGTAGGAAATATTTTTATAATTCATTTTGAAAATTTTCTTACAATACAGTCGTATTTTACTGATGGATAATTTTGAAAGTACCAGTTACATGCTTCATTTTTAAAAGGTTGTCCAAATCTGAAAATTATACTGTGAGTTAACTAACAACGCCGCGCCTGTTTGATTACAAAGCGAAATTATGTAGTTTCGATATGGTCCGAATCATTTGCGTAAGGCATAAATATCTAGTTACTATAAATGAAAATACTATAAAGTACCATACATTGGTACTTCATATTATTGAAAACTGGATTAGGGATTTTGCTATTTCATAGAACATGTATTTTTAAAAGTTATAAAATGTTAATTTTACTTGGAATCTCTACTTTAGATTACTTTATATTATAATGTACAGTATATGATGCCATTAAGGCGGACCTATCTATTATAGACTACAGGCCCGTGTTGAAAAAATTATGGGTCATTTGAACCACCAGGTGACCTATCTAGAACGATATAAGAGCATAAAGTAATAAGATTCAGCACTATGCCGTCACTTGTAAGCTGTCCAACTGAGTGCAGGTGAGAATTCAAAAGTACAGGTAGAGTGAGTACATTTTGGTCATATATTTTTGTACGGCATTCTTACCATCGATAGATCCATGAAAAATAATAAGAAAACGCGTAGTGCCGTAAAAAAATGGTGCGCCACAAAGTCGGAATTCTTTTTTATTTTCCGACAATTTCCAGGGTAAATTTGGTCATTTGATTTTGTACGGCATCAGTTTCATACTATTTCAATACTGCTTCTAATCCATTATTCAGAGAGCTTACAAGTGACGGCATAGTGCTGAATCTTCTTATTTTAAGCTCTTATATCGTTCTAGATAGGTCACCTGGTGGTTCAAATGACCCATAATTTTTTCAATACGGGCCTGTAGTCTATTATTTACATTCTACAACAATCAGCGAAGTAAAAGTGAGTCTAGTACAATATGAAAGTAATCTTACTCATCCATCATGTTTCTTATTTGTTCAGGAGATAATGTAGTAGTTGGATCTGGATAATATCTCCACCTTTTCTGTGATGATTCTGAAATTGACGATACTTCTTTTTTTAACTCATTGTCAGTACAAGAGCGACACTGAATATCCAAACCTTGCTGCAGAACAATTAGTATGGGTGTTTTAAAATGACCTATTAATAATATTATTAGCCTGCATCAAAATCGTCGAAACTTTTACATTATTATATTTTATTTAATTCTAATTCAAAAGGATGATTTCCAAAGTCGATAATTTTTTCATAAAAGGTTTAGATTAAGACTCAGAATAAAGAAATAGGTTGAGATATATCAAACTTATTGAACGATGAATTTTGACCCATGTCTTGTGTACATCTAGTAGGTATGTATGTTTTTACATAATTATTAATATAATTCTGATAGACATTTATTATACGACATATTTTTAATTAAGATATTCATTTATATACACTTTTCTTGTATAATAATGATACATAATCACAGGTGACACTTGTCTGCCTAAAACTGTCAACCCTAATGTAGGTGTGGGTTGACTCTTGAAAGGAATGAACATTTATTTATTCTAACATGGAGGGAATAACAAAGTAATTACTTATAAGGGATTTGCTTTGTTGTTGGTCACGTCCATTACATTAGACAAACTCTGTACTACTTAAGAAATTTGATATACTATAAATACTTGCTAAGGACCTACGCGTCAAGGTATGAATAAATAGGTAAATAACTCATTTATTTAAATCACTTTATGGCACACAACAATAAAAATAATACATACGAAAGATCTCTTACAGGCAACCGCCGCCGCGCTAGAAGTAGGATACAAAAAGAAATAGATAAAGGTGCATAAAGTGCACTCAATAAACTTATTATAAATAAACATACATAAAAAATTACATATATAAAATACAATTAATACAGTAAATATTTTATTTTGTCAATACTTAAACATAGATATATAAATAATTTTACCTTGTCTCCTTTCTTAAAACCTTTACATGCACTTTGACGTCTATACTTAACACAGTCAAGGTCATACTGATACGAACGAGGAAAAACCCCTTGATGAGCTGTTGAAAGTTATTATTGGCACAATATAAATGTTACAATATTGAATTTTAATTAAATATTACATATAATTAAATTGTAAGTAAGGTACAATTATTTTTTTTGGAGCAGTGTTTACATTTAATCTTAATGTTTTCAGTTTTCACTGTTAAAAGAACAAAAAAAATGTAAATATTTATTATAATTTATGTAAATAATTCCTGGTGAGTCTTAAAATCATAGATATATAGAATAGGTATATAGTTTTTAGAATGGTCGTCTATCGATCCAACTGTCCTTGACCGCATCACGAGAAAGTCACAGAATTCGATGAAACTATTTAAGATGATTTCTGGTTGTACGGCCGTACGGGTCAATAAAATCAATGTATAGATTACTCTGTTTTGGTAAAAACTAAGTATTTCATCTCTGAGTAATCTATACTAAACGTCATAACGCAGTAGGTAGGTACCTATGTTATATTTCCTTTTTACTGTGGTATCGTAGATTTTTGTAGAACTATTTAAGATCCTACCAATTACCGTAGATTGTTTTTATATTATACTAGCCTTTCCCGCGGCTTCGCTCGCGTTCTAAAGGCTGAAAATCATAGGAAATATTTTACTCCCATTTTTGCAACATTTTTGATTTTTCATTGATGCTCCGCTCCTATTGGTCGTAGCGTGATGTTATACCTATAGCCTTCCTCGATAAACGGACTACCCAACACGAAAATAATTTTTCAATTCGGATCAGTAGTTCCTGAGATTAGCGCGTTCAACCAACCAAACAAAAAACAAAAAATTTTATTCAATAATAAGTAATTATAAAATATTAACATGTATTAGGTAATAGAAGTATTTTCGGAATCAGTTCCGAAGATTAATAGTTACCTACATTACAAGTCAAATAAACAACAAAAATTTCACCTCTTCTAAATATTAGATAGATATAAACTAAATTTATATATTTAGGAATTATTTTTAAATAAGTTTCCACGAAAATAACTTCGCTATGATATTTTGTTTTTTCTCTTTGTTTTGTAGCTGAATTTAGACAGGTACAGTTATTGATATACTCTTACGTGGCAGCATCTTCTCAGCGGTCATACCGTAATTGTAATAAGCATCGTGAAGTGTATAAGCGTTAGAACCGGGCTTATCGACCCAAAAAGCTTTGTCTTTTTTAACCATGTTTTCAATTACAGCATCTGGGAGCTCATTTATAGTAGGCCTGTTGTGCAACATATAATAGTTTAAAAAAGGTAAATTATTATTTCTCATAGCCACAGGAATATGCACTAGGATATTGACGTGAGAGTACATAAAAATATATTTAATAAGACAGGTATTTAATAAGTAAGGTAAAATGGAATACAATAGACAATAGTTAATGGAAGGTAACCTAACCTAGGTGCCACTTCGACGAGATCTTTAGTTAAAGGTTGTAGATACTTGGCTATTGTTCCCTGTGTTAACGTGGGCGGCCCATTAGGCGTCAAGGCGTCATCCGTCCGAAAGGTAGGCGACACGTCGTCGATAGCGTATCTAAATTAAGAAATAAAAAATATTAGCTAGTAATTATTTTATAGAATTATTACCTACTGTATAAGTTTCAATACTTTTAGGAAATACACTTTTATGTATTCCTTTGTATGCTCTCTTATATAAGGTACAAATAATTTATTGATTATGTATGAAGATGAACATTAACTTGTTAGGATCGTATCCACTGAACTTCGCAACGTTACTTTGCGGGTATTCTGGGTGTGACATTATTTGAACAGTGAACTGAATATGAGTTTTAAAGCTTTAATGGAAAGATTTTTAATTTTTTCATTTGACATACTATATATATAACTTTCTAGTGATCTGACAATATAGACAATATTTTCGTAAATAACCTAAAGCCACGCACAAAGATTAAATATTACTGACTTAGATATACCTAATAGATCTACTTACTAATATTATTATAACTAAATATTATTTAATAAATTGTCATAATTTGCTTAAAATCATATTATAGATATAGGTATAATTCGCGTCATGTAAAAAGAACGCTGGCTGTCAAGTTGCGCAGAGACGATTTATAGGCCAATTTGGTGGTAAGACGCGGGGCGCGGGACGGCGAGGCACGCGTCGCATGCTTACCGGCTCGCTATTGGTTTGTCAGTTCAAAATACCATCGTGCACATAAAAGTTATTAATTACGAAATGGTTTTATATAAAAAATATAGAAAAATATTTTTGACGTATATTGTTTTATGAAAAGAGAGTCTGTTAATAATGCAGTTAAAATATACATTAACCGAATTAATTTAATTTTTTGTAATTAGATTAAACATTCTACATTGAATCTAACATATTTTATGAATTAATAGAATTCTGTTTAATAACGTTCTATCTAATATATTTTTCAATGTACCTAACAATGACCATTATACGTCGCGAGCGAAAGGATAGTTCAAAAATAAAAGAATAGGCTTAGTAATTTTGTGTGCGAATATACCCATGCGCAAACACACCCCCCACCACTTTCCTCCAGCGTTCTTTTTACGTGACGCGAACTGTAAGTACCTACTATATTCATTCTAGAGTAGGTATTTACTTACATAAAACGCGAAAGGACATTTTATAGCTTTTAATCGAAACTTTAATGTATTATACTTTTTAAATCTTACCATTTAAAAATATAAGTACATAGGTAATTATTCAAAATATAAATTGGCTTAAGTAAGAATAAAAATTGTAACTACTTAGGGGCCATTCATTTATTACGTAAGACAATTTAGGGGGGGAGGGGGCTCGACCATGCCTTATGTTTTCTTACAAAGGGGTGGGAGGGAGTCTCGATAGTTCTTACGTAAGATCAAAAAATGCGAAATCAAAAAAATGCCAAAGTTAAAATTATATTTTGAAAAAGCGCGGGCAGCCGGGCGAAAGGTACTGTACCTTTAAAAATACAAATAAACAGTTCAAAAAATTGTAACTTTGAAAAATAAACATTAAAATAAATCAAACGTGTATTCATTTTTTCTTTTAGACTCTTACGTAATAAATATTAAGCAGGGGGGAGGGGGTCGGCCTATTCTTTTTTTTTCTTATAATAGGGGGGGAGGGGGTCAAAAACTAGCGAAAATAGTCTTACGTAATAAATGAATGGCCCCTTATAGAATATTTTATCTTAGACCAGAGGGAAGATAATAAATATAAAAAGATCTTGAGAGTATTTTTTACTTTATTTTTAACGAGATATTACATTTTATGAATCAGACAAATATATTATTCTTAACCTTTTTTGTTTTTTAACAGCTTAATTTTTATTACAGAACTAGTGACTCGCCCTCGCTTCGCTCGGGTTCGTCCCTGAGTACCCTTTTGTATATTTTTTTTACAAACTTTTAATTTTTTCATAGTTTTAAGACCTTCCGTGGACTTTAAGGAAATTACGAAAAAAAAAATTAGCCGAATTGGCATTATTTTGGCTTACCAACATTCATTTTTATTTATGTAGAAGATGATTCTCACTTGTCAGTGAAGGAAAACATCATGAGAAAACCTGTATGTCGGAGAACCTTGCAAGTTTTCGAAAGACAGTTGTGTAGTCCGCCAGGTAGCATTTGGCCAGCGCGGTGGACTATGGCCTTATCACCCTCACATTGGAGGAAGGCCCATGTGTGACCTAAAAAGGACTGAATTTTAGATTTATACTAAACAAAAAAATCTTTTTTAATTCGTCCCTATTCTTCTCCCATCATACAAGTTACCTATGTTTAATGCTTGGAAAAGTACCTACTGAAATATTCTCTATAAAAAGGTAATATTCGAATACTATTAGGTATATTTATTCTTATTCGTATTCTAGATTTTATTTAAGTAGGCATAAACGTCAAACAAAGAGCCTGAATATTTTAGCCAAACGTTAGTTATGTACATATAAAGCATGAAGATAAATGTTGCATGCATTTTTCATGTGAACTACTTACGTAAAATACTGAAGTTAAAGATTAAAAGTGTAAAAGAAAAAGCATAGCAGTTCATAAATACCTTCTGTAGTTAGTTATTTCTAATGTAGATTACATTTTTATCCGTAACTAGCATAGGTAGTAGCAATTTTATTAAAATTCGTAAAAAAATAATGCTGTGTATAAATTTTTTTCCCTCATGATAAAATGTTATAATATTTGGCTGCCGTCACCTTATTTGGAATATGTATATAGGTACTAAGTGAACTGGAAAGAGTTTATTACTTCGTTTATTATTTCGAAGTCACGATTAGATAATTTTAAAATTAAAAAATATTATGAAATAATACCTAGTTATTTATTGTATTTAAAAAAAATAAATAACAAGTACGAGACTGATAGCTTGCGAATAAATAAAGCTTTATTCATCTTTAGAAATAGGCATCTTTAAGAATTTCTGAATGTTGTTAATGATTTTTGAAATTATTTAATGTTAATATTTTATACTAGCGTAATTTTATAACACATTTTTCTATTATATTTCTTTTACTTTTTAAATTTCAATTTCTTTTTGAATTTATACGATACATAGTAGATTTAATATTTTTAACATTCAGCTCTTTTTGTCGGATCTATAAATTCACAATCTATAGTGCATAGGTATTGACTGCATTATAAGTAGGTTTGATAGAATTTCAAATGATAGTCTTAAGACGCAGCATTCAGTTTCAGCTTCTGCAGCAAGCCAAGTGCGCGATTACGGAGTATTTTACGAGCTGTAATTTTAAAATATTATTTAGCTACTTCAAAAGTTTTATTTATTAGCAAGAACCTACCTATCTACAATAAGTAGAAACAGCCTAAAGCTCTTCATTTAATTTCAGGTAAGAACATAAAAAACTAGGTGTTACATCGTGCTTTTCTCGTTATATGGTGTAAGTATTTCTCTATTAAAACAATGTAAAAAAGTGTTAATGTTACTGTAACGAATAAAAATTTAATTTTTCCCTTATGGCATAAAGTCTGAAATTATTATGATACTTTAAGAATTCTAAAGTTAACGTTAGTTTAGCCTATGTAAGGACCATTTTAATTAATTTTTAAATGCGACAATATTATTCAATCTAAGAAAACTTAAGAAAACAAAAATATAAAAATAACATTATAGTTTGCGATGAATCCATATCATATTTAAATTATATAATTTAATGAATCCATTGAATTTTCTAGCTAAATTTAGTTTAGGACTTAGGTACACCAAAATTTTGATTTATAAAATACGTATGTACTCACAAGTGCGGAATATTTGATGTCTGTGACCTTATTTACCTATATATATTTTTCAAATACAAGTACAAATAACATTGATAAATTATCAACAAAATTTTATTTTATTATCAAAGTTTTTTCATAATGAGTTTTTTGTACATGTAAAACAAGAAATTTGACGTAACATGTAGACTAGGCCTTAAAATACTTTTAAATTTATTAATAATTTGGACTCGAAATGAAAATAACAACGTTCTGTAGGTGTCATATTATATTCAAAATATTTAAAAGTTAATTAGAAAACGAAAAGTATTTATAGATTATATGACGTTAATAGTTACAACCATCTGAAGTAATTACGCGCCTGCGTGTTTTGTATAGCTTCTTCTATAGTTATCTGTGTGAAACAATTCATAGGAGTAATTGTGTTCTGTGGAGGCCGGAGCCTGGATTCGCAAGTAAAAGTAAAGCCACTCGTTAGTGTGCGTTATCATTGCTGTACGTAAATAAATTTTGTTGTCTGACTCATAAATACAGGATAGACTTTTGAAAAAAGCAAAAATGTCTAAAAACATTGTGTTTGAAGGCTGGTTAACTAAATCACCTCCTTCAAAGCGAATTTGGAGAACGGTAAGTAAAAATTGCTCTAAGTTAGTTTGTTGACAGATTGGAATTTCGTTGGTTACTTGCGGGAATTTACATTTAAACTTGTTATTATTTTTTATTTTTTAAATAGCCGAAATATTGTACTTATTAATAATTACTATCGCACTAATCTTAATTTATTTTGTGATCAGAAATGGCGGAAAAGATGGTTCTGCTTGCGACAATCTAGTGAACTCCCTGGGCAGTATTTCCTAGATTACTATACAGACCGTAATTGTAGACGGCTTAAGGGTTCGATCAACTTGGATTTCTGTGAACAAGTAATTTTTGACAGTAATTTTATTTATGGTTTTGAGTATTATATCATAGTTAGTTTTTCTTAACATTTATTTACTTTGAAGTTTTTTAAATAATATGCAATAAAATTAAATAATTTATAAGGTGGATGCTGGGTTACATATGGAACGTAGTAATAACGATGCTATAGATCCAAGGATAAGAGGTTCGGTTTTCACGATTCAAACACAAACTCGAACTTATCACCTTGAGGCTGATTGTGAAGCTGACATGGAGAAGTGGGTTGAAGTTATTTGCAGTGTTTGTGGTCTCCGAGCTACAGATGATACAGCTGAAAGGATAGGTATATAATTATCTTCTATTGAAATTTATATTATCACATTGTTATGTGATTGTTATGATGAAAAAATATATTTTTTTGCATTGGCAATAAAGTAAAATCTTTATTTTTATTAATGAATTAAAAGTCAGTTGTATACATATAATGCATATTTTATTTGTGAATTTCTTATGTATTTTTCCTTAAGAATTTAACAGATGAATCTATACTTGAAGTTATAAGATTACAAGGGATATAAGAAAAAAAAAATATTTTTGCTGCTGCGATTTTTTTTCATGTGCTTGTACTAAATTTAAAAGTTATATGCAGAATTAATGATTTAGATATATGTATATCATATGTCACTATATTAAATTGATAGCAATGAATCAGTAATAAAAAACTAAAAAAACCTAAACAACAAGTCAATTTGCTTAAATCTGCCCAACTACACTTCTATTTCATTTTAATAAATAATTTAGATAAACAGGAAGTATAACTAAAAGTATTTATTTTATGTATTTATTGAAAGTGTATAAACATATATTTTATCCTTGCCAGGTGTTATTTTATTTTATTGTGAATTATTGCTAGTGGTATTTATTAAAATTATATTTATGTTAACAATATTTCTATTATCATGATAGAATTCTCTGTGAATTACTTTAAATGCTTCAGCGATTTGTGATATAATAAAATATAAATTACAAACAATTTTTATTCCCATTATATTTGCTGTGCCAAAATATTATTAGAGCATAGCATGTGTATATTTATTATGAATAAGTATCTTAATGACATATATTTATATTTAAAACTATACATTGTTAAATAAACTACTAAATCTGAAATACTATAAATTCTGAGTTGTTGTTTTTATTTTTAGTAGTGTATCAAAATGCAACACCACCTAAACAAGAAAATGCCACTGTGAGTGTAAGATCGGTTGATAATAATGCTTCAAAGACACTAGAAAATGAGCAGAGGAACTCTAGCACTGCAGTCAATAATAAGTATTACAATACTGTTGGTCTGAATGAACAAGCAAGCAATGCTATATTAAATGATCAATATGACTGCACAGAAAGCACGGGACCATATATACCAATATCAGAATGCATTACTGGGGTTCGAGAACAAGTAATATTCTTCTTGTCCAAATTCTATCTTCATTTGGTGTATATTTTTTCTACACTTCTCATACATATATTTCCTTTTAGGATTCCGAGAATTTTTCGTTTGATCCTACGGAGATTACTTATACTAACACACCCATCGAAAGATCTTTCCGTTTAAGTAAACCAAAAATAAGAATAAATAGTATAGATCTATCTGATGATGAATCTAATATCAGTGAAGATGAGTGCAGATCATTGAATACTAGTCATTCTACAGGTAATTAATTAAAAAAGCCAGGTATAAAAATCATTCAAGTTCATTCATTTGCATTATTTTATACCAAATTTTAACATTCCTATGTTCTTTTAGGAGAACTGACTGTAGTAAAGAGCTTTACCAAACTGTTGATTCACCACCCTATGTATGATGGAGGCTATAGTGGTATATTTTGTTCATTTTTTTTCATTAGATATTTATTTATTTGTATTTAATGTCTTGAATTATTCAATAGGACCACCAGTTCCTCCCCGCCCACCAAAAACATTTGCTATGAGCAAGGATTTGTCTCACAAAGAATCATTCCATGGCCCCAAAATCCAAGAGCCAACAGAAGATAATGCTGTAAGTAACTTTATTGAGATATTTTTAAAACATCATTATAAATGTTGGAAACATGTTCGCAATTGATTTTTACTTAAAAAATCAAGCTAAAAAGTTTTCCTTAAAAAGGTTAAAAAATAAATAAACTAACATAAAAAAGCTAAGCACAGTACGAACGTTATATTATTGTCTATCCTAAAAACCAAAAAAAATAAGTTTTGAAATAAAAAATCGTATCCCAGTCGGCATTCCCTTGGTTGCGGCTTCCGCGCCGTACGTCCCAGTCGCAGGCCACCCCGCCCTCCCCCGGCTGCTCCATGACCCACAGCTTGGTGCGGACCACCGACGATGAAGAGGAGGCCAGTACTGGACATGTGAGTTATATTTTAGTTATATATGTTTGTATCAGTGACGTAACTATACTATCTGAGGCCCGTGGCAAATTCTTCAGATGGGGCCCTCCAGCATCCCAGGAAAAAATATAATTTTTAAGTAGGTACTTCGTTAAAAATGTTAGGTTATTCCTGGGTTTATTCTTGGGATGGGGCCCCCTTTAGTCGGGGGCCCGTGGCATTTTGCCACCCCTGCCACCCTATAGTTACGCGACTGGTTTGTATGTATAATTCTTCTGTGTGTTTGTATGTGACTGAACTCCTAAACTATTATTTTCACAATTCGGTCAACTAAAAACTGTTTCTTTTAATTATTAGTTATTTATATATTTAGATAATAAATGATATCTTCATATTATTATAAAATAGCAAAGCTTCACTGGGCGTAAGTTAAGTAAAACTTTTTTTTACAATTTTCTAATAAAATAAAAGTAACAAAGTTACTCCTTATAATTAAGCTATGTGCGAGTGAAAGTCCTGTCAAAATCAGTCCACCTGTTTCAGAGATTAGCCGGCCAAACGGAAAGACATTTAGTGAAAAGCTGTTTGTTTGAAATTAAAAACGAAGTAGGTACGTTTCTATGTTTCTAGGTTTTAACTTTGATAGAGGTTATTTTTGGAGGAGCTTAGTTGCCTCGTTGTTAGGGACCTTAGCTCGTTCGTGTTTTATACCCTATATATGCTATCCCGTCATTGAAGATGTCTACGTCGCTATTTAGACAATCTGATCAAACAAAACGAAAAAAGGAAACATTCCAGCTTTCAGCTGAACTCGTAACGGTCGGCGCGTAGGCATAAGCATTTCAGAATGTTCAAGTATTACACTAACCGACTAGTGAGAGGCGCAGGGCATATGCCCTGTCTGTATAGTCGGTGAAGGATTTTTATCGTTTAACTATATCGTTGACATGATGGAGTATATCCTGTTTACACTTGAATAATCGGGCCCATTTCGCGTCCTCGTCTTGGCTTCATGAAATAGGAGGCCAGCAAAATTTGTTTCACTCCTTTCGTTGAAGCCCTCAAGTGGATGTCTCGCAAATCTAAATCTTAATTGCTCCGCTCCCATTCCACCGTCATCTTGCTCTTCTAGATACGCTTGAAGTATACCATAACTAGCTGACCCGTGCCCACTTCGTTGGGCACAATGTTAATAATCCTTTTTTAGTACAGAGTGTTTAAATAATTTAAATTATTTTATTAATATTAAAAATTTAATTATCTATGCTAATATTAAAAAAAACTACTTTTTGTAACTTAAATATAAAAGTTAGACATATGCTGTCGTTGACTTTTTTGTAGGCATTTTCAAGCTCCACATCTTTTCTCTAGAACTCAAAAATATATCTTTTATAGTTAAGGCAGTGTTCGTAAGAAACGCTTTCATTCGACCGTTTTTTCTCCGATTCACTTTGCAAAACGGACTACCACGTAAAAGCCTTTTTATTTTTTGGTTTTTATATAACCTACGACACTCAGCAATAATGTGGCTTTCTATTGGTGAAAGAATTTTTAAAATCGTTTCAGTAGATCCCGAGATTACCCCTTACAATTTAACAAACAAACAAACTTTACTTCTTTATAATATTATATAGTAAATATAGTAATATAGTAATATAGTAATATAGTAATATAGTAATATAGTAATATAGTAATATAGTAATATAGTAATATAGTAATATAGTAATATAGTAATAGTATATAGGTAGTATAGATAACGGTGAAGTGGGTCAACATTTAAGATTTTACAGCTTTTTGGTTCGGGAAAATATCTCGTTTCGAACTCAATACTAACGAACTACAGCTAGACGAATAGTTTCAGAGATTCGGTGTCAGAGTAAAAAATACTCGGGCTAAGTTACCTAACAGGTTACCTAACAGGTTACCTAATAGAAGTAGATTCGCCGTTAGATTTTTGAATTTTGCAATAAGCCGGTCACAAAGTGCTATAAAATAACTTTTTTGAAATTATTACCCAATTTTTCTATCTAATCCTATTAAAAAATCTAATAAGTACAACCCATATTGACATAAAGTTAAGACGTAATTATTAATTTGTTGCACACAGTCGATACACTATTGGAATCTCTCCGTACTGCCTCCACTGGTTGATAGGGCGCTCAAACCTCGCCACTCTAGTCACAGCATTGGTAATGTGAACACCGCATTACATAGTATACAGGTAAATATATATGTATGTTTATACTTTTATTTTCACTTTTGTATGACATTAAATTCATTAGAAATTTTATACAATTAAATTTCGTCTTAAACTCTTACGTAAAAAAAATAGAGAATAGATTTGTAACGCCATTTTCAATAGGTTTCGTCGAGTGAAGAAACGAAATCAGACGTGCTACAGTATCTGGACCTAGATTTACCATCGACTTCTTCAACTTCCAATGTAAGTTTTCCAATTCTATTTAAATATTTAGCCTAAAATTACCGTAATTATAAATGTAACTCTTTGTACTATTTTTACCGCCCGACCATCGATCTACTTGTTGTTGAGGTTCACTGAAGTTGTGCACATTATTTTTTGTATGATAGCTTGAATATGAGCAATGTTTTATTCAAGTTATATAATCAATATTTGAATTCTTTTCAATATTTTCCATTTATATAGACTCCGTTTTAGCTCAACACATACGCTCAGTTACCTGCGAGCCGTATCGTATTATGCTAAATTTGAGCCGAACATAAATATTTTATTAATCAGACTACTGTATTATATTTGTGTTTGTGCTTGTATGTGCGTTACTCCTTTAGGCTAAAACGGCTGGACGAGATCGAATAATATTTAGTGGACAGATAGATTTAGATCTTAGACTATCACAGAGTAACTACTTAATAATATAACCCAATTTTCTTTATATCTTTATATAGTCCCAAGACGTATCGCGTCCGACCATCATAATTCATGGTAAATCATCCTCAAAAGACGAAGAGTCTGCGTACAAAACAGTAGATTTCTTGAAGACTGAGGCTTTCAATATCACCCGAAAAGATGCCGAGGCATCCCGCAATAACCAACAATGATTAAACCCTATATATTCAAGCGTGTACAAAAAGTGCATAAGACCGAACGATTTATTCATAAACTAAATTATGAATATTCATTTGTACACGCTTGAATATGTAATAACACACCAAAATGGACAATTCTAGTGATTTATGTGCGTGTATTATCATACCTCAAAGTATTATCTCTAAAAGTATAAAGTTATTTATCCTTAATTAGTTAATGTTCACGAAATTGACCTCCATTTTTCGGATAAATAGTGGATTAATGTTGCAACATCACAGTTCCAGCTTTTTAGGACTACGTATTAGCCTATCAGTGTTCAGTACATAGAGAGATAAGTGTATGTTTAATATGGATATATGTTTCTGATACACGTCAAAGTGTACGGTGCACTATTAATATGTAAATTATATATACATATATAGAGGTACAGCCATTATGTGATGTTGACACCGAGGTAAGAATTCTATTGAAAATATTTTCTCAAGTTCTTGTCTATAATTCATGTATTCATTCTGAAGTGAATCTTCGACGACTTTTACTTTAAAATTTTGAATCTGCAACTTTATACGATACATGTTAAAATTTTGATAAATAATATTGAGATTTTTATAGGGAGCAGTTAGCCGATTTTTTTTTTAAATTTTAAAGAAACGAACCAATGAAAATGTTGTATAAATTTAGATGAATTTAAACGGTTCGGGACCAAATTTAGGTCTAATATTAAAGGTACTAAGCAAGAGCTTTTGAAAGAACAATTTTGCAACCTTTCAATTATAAAATAGACTTCTATGCCCAATACGCAACGTTAGCGACAATAAATAATACCTTGTAACTTATTGCATAAAGTTTGACTTCATGAACATTTGGGTTTAAATCTTTACGTGCCTATTTGCCATGTAAAGATTTTTAAATGTTATGTACAATTAGAAATGAGGGGTTGTCCAATTTTATAACTTTGACGCCGTGATAATAATGATTGTGATCGCGAGTGATATTTTGGTACTTTCAATCGAGTAGCGCCATTCAAGACTACTGATAAAGCACAAATGTCCATAGGTATACTGTATATATTCTTAAAACTTTACGATTTTCTATTCCTTCGAATTTTAACCTTTTTCAAACTCACTACTATACGCTTCGAAGTGCTATTTACTGTAGGTAAGGTAGTGCGTCCAATATTATAAGATAGGTAATATCAAAACGCTGCAAAGTATTATATTATTACTAGTGATACTGTAGAATAAACAACTAAAGAGAATAAAAATAGCCATACTTTCTTAAATCATCTTATTTATTGGATAAGTACTTGAACATGGCTTGGAAAAACATTGTAATTGACAGATTTCATTTAAAGATATAAATTGCAAATTTGTTTTTCCATCGGGCTATAATGAATAGCTGAATAATGAGAACATAATGAGGGACAAAATACAGAAAATAATAAACAATTTTACCGTCTGTCGTCTCAGTCCCCGCCTCTCGTAGTTACTTAGCAACCCCATATTGAACGACCCCTTACTCCTTTTAATGGAGTTTGGTAGGAGTGATTTTATATTTTTGTTGTATTGATAAAATTTCGAGGGTAAAGAAATTTAACCTATAACTCGTAATTCGTTTTCCATTACAGAGTAATAAACACATCTACTCTTGAAATTCTTAAATTATTAAACCAACCTTAAATAAGAGTTAAGGCCTAAAACTGTGACGTTAGTAAAGTTTGCTTTCCAAATTTTCAAACCATGTTCAGGACTTCCTTAGCAGTCGTTATCATATCATATACATAGTATTTTAGTCAAATGACTTAACTAACATCTAATTGTTTTTATTATATATTTATTTTATATTATTAAGACAAACTTATTTTATTTAGTTTATATGAAAACTATTAAATCGATCTCTTTAAATTTACACAAGGTTAGTTTCCATTTGGCGATGGACATTTATTTATTTCTAGAAAATTAAAGGGAGAGTAGAGGATAGAAGTTACACAAAATTACTGTTATTATGTAAACACCAGTTGATGCATTTTGGAATAAAGACCTAGTTGTAAGTACAAACGCGAACGTTTTAAGCATTTAAGAGTATTTGCCAAGTAAATAACAAGTACATGCGGGGTAGCGAAGTTTTTTTATATTTTTTTCTATGTGTATGCTAATATTTTACTACTTAAATAATAATCATAATGGTTTAGTTATATAATTTTAAGTGCTTATAAAAGTATCGTGAAATTGCACGAGCGAGATTACGTGTTTAAAAATTACAAATATCAATACCTGAACGACTGAGCTTTACTTGGCGTTTTTTTGGAAAGTTAAAAAAATGTTTTTAGAAAAGAAACCTACCTATACAGATAAACTTAAAAACTCTTAAGAACCCTATCTCAATAAAAAAAATGATCTTTGGATCAATAAAAACGATTTGTCGTTACAGCAGTTTCTATGAAATATCAAATTAATTTATATAGTTCATAGGTACAATAATAGCGGTTTTAGACCTCAGCCGGGACATGTACAACTTGGCGATTTTTGTAATTTATATTATTTTATACATTCATTTACTTTGAGTAATAATGGATTTTTTTTACTACCCCTCGCGAACTTATTGTTTTGTTTATATAAAATTTACTCTATGCACAAGTATTACTCCATTACTTAAGTTATTTTAAAATATTTTTCTCTTGTACATTATATATGACGTGGAAATATTAGCTTTACTGTCAACTCGATTTACCTGTAGCAATTTCATCATCACATTTTTAAATAAATAATATAGTCTTTAGATATAAAATCATCCACAAACTTAAAGCTTTACTTTAAATGTGTCTTGTATGAAATGTTGGTGATAGTATTAAATAAAATAGCATGAATATTTTTAAGTATAGTTAATATATTTTTAATCACATATTTTAACTGAAAAATAATTGACAGTAAGACAAGAAAAAATAGAGAACTACTATATTTTAAAGATAGTTTCAGTCCAACTTAAAGAGGCTTTATATATTACGAATTAGAAAATAACGGACTAAACTTTTAAAAATGTCTATAAAATATTTTCGTATGTCAGAAGCAATGGTTGGCTTGATGATATTTTAGGGATAGCTAAGAGCGGACGCACTACATACGACGGTTCGTGAATTTTACACATCGACATTACGGTATATATTATAACAAACTAACGTAACGAAAAATATGTAAGGTATATAGTTTTAATTCGATTTTAGAATCATCATTATTAATTGACCCAAACCTTACTTGATCTGAGACATATTTTATTAAATACTGTATATATTTATATTATATTATATTTATATAATATAAAATACCGAAGATTTCAAAAATATATATTCAACATTTTGTATTTATTATCGTATATAAGAAACATTTATCTTAATTATCATGATAAAGACACGCATGAATATGTATGAATGTCATGGCTTTACATTTATCGTCGCATTATTATATTCAATATTATAAATAATGCATAAGTCTTTTGTACATACTTTTAGACTATATTGGAGAATATATGCTTTAAAAATCTTATAAAAAAATTAAGTATGACTTAGGTACATAATTATACATTAATTAATATTTATAGCACAATTAAATCACAAATAACTGATCGAAATGAATAAAATTGAAAAAAATATAAAACAATTTCACTATGTATTTAATCTTATACATATATTCTCATGTAGGTGACTAAGTTAATGAAAGTTGTATAAATTAAAATAATAATAATAATCAGTAGATATTTAAATACATATGTATATATTCAAGTTTTATCGTCACAAAGGTTTATCTAAAATAATAATTAAAACAGTATTACATAAATTTGTTAAGCCCTTTTTCGAGGACATTGACGATGAATATAAAAGTTACCAAATTTTATAATAGATAATAATAATAATAATTAATTGGGACGAGGAGTGATCATATGTACGTATTTAATTTCTTAATATTAACATAATATTGTATAATGGCTATGAATTAAAACAAAAATAATGTTACTTTAGAAAACAAAATAAAAACGAAAAGTTCAGGTTGTCATGATGCAGGAATAAGTATGGAATAAAAACGCGGAATTATGGAATTGAAGCAGGTTTTATATGTATGTGGCAATTATTTTGCCTTAGGTATACAGGAATATACTTTTAATGGCAGATGACTTCGTTAATTTGTAACGTGGAACGTAACTTTAGAGTTGCAACATTATATTATAATCATAAAATATAAGGCATAGTGTAACTATTTAAACTACTACATAAACTTTAAAAACTATATTATTGTAGGTACATGACTCATCTCATGAATATAGGTTATAAAGCTACTATAAAGCGCTATAGATAACCAATTTAGTATTAATTGTAATATATTTATGATTGAAAGATTTGTACATTTTACATTATAATATTTAACCGTAATTTCGTCTGCCTCTGAATGACTCCTACATTTACATATATGTATTAAATACTAAATATATAGCTAATTACTGCTTTTATATATTTATTTTATTGTAAACTAGCGACTCGCCCTCGCTTCGCTTGGGCTATTCCCTAGATTTAGCACAGGCACAGCCCCGGGGTCAGCTAGTTACGCATATAAACCTTCCTCTTGAATCACTCTATCTATTAAAAAAAACCGCATCAAAATCCGTTGCGTAGTTTTAAAGATTTAAGCATACATAGGGATATAGGGACAGAAAAAGCGACTTTGTTTTATAATATGTAGTGATGGTTACATATGAAAATAATATTTGTACATATGTATTTGCTCATCCAGTCCCGGGTGATGTGAATTATACCATAATTCATAACTGTGGCAATCTGTGCTAGGAAATTATATGCAACATATTCTATATAGAATTGGTGTAACGAGATTTTCCTTAAAATCTGTGATTCGGTGACTATACATGCTTATAAGCGATAATTAGGTCATAGCAGTGCTTATAATATGACCGCTCACTACTTTCCTGTTGTGTATTATTACTAGTACTATTCTGACGAATGTTTTTATTATGAGGTACATGATATACAGGGTTCGTTAGAGGAACCTCGAATTGCTTACCATTTCCTCTAATTCTATTTCATGAATATACTATATAAATGTTTATAGTATCGCACAAACTTATAAAATATTTTTCGGAGGCATTTTGATCTCACTACGTGTTCATTTTAAATTATTAGGTCAGTAGGTCAACTATAAAGTTTTACTTCGATTTGGATTGTTTCACTTAATTCACATACTTTTATTACAGTAATATTTGTACATATTTACTAACAAAGTAATATTTTTTTGAATATCTGATTGTAACTATTGACTCGACATCGATTTTTAAATGTGAATGTGAATTGATGTATATTTAGTCGTTTGTTGTGGGCAAAAGTTAGCGAGAGTTACAGGGTTCATATAGACCAATTGTATTAATCACAGTTCTGAACCATTTTTTTTTTATTTGGTGTTAAGAAATGTACTCAAAATTAAATCTTATTTATATTTATTATTACTCTCTATTCAAATGCACCAGTTTGCCTACAACATACTATTGTTAATGAATTCCTATCGATAGCAGGTCTGTATATAAAAAGCCTTATTATTTAAGAACATATTTTTTTACCTGTTTCTGACTTCTTACTACGTTTATAAATAATAAAAAAAATACAGTTTTACGATATGTAATTTTTGCAAAGTTAAACCGAATTATTAAAAGTATTATCTAACTTATGGATATGAAAACTAATGCTTTAAGATACTTATAGTATGTCTTATATGGAACAATAATAATTTGATTAACTTGCTCAAATAAATATTTTGTCCATAAACGCTAAAGATATAGTTTCATCGTGAACTGAAATGACAATTATTACGCACATTAACAATTATATTAGATTTTCATTAATCCGACGCGACGATGAAATCTTTGTCATACGCCCATACGCCCTTCCCCTAAATGTCAATATCATCCAGCTCACTAGTTTGGAAATATGAATATGGTACATGTAAATGTAATCAGCATTTTTATTTTAATTTACACATAATCATTTTTGTATTTCTTTAATAGTAACGTTATTTTTATAGATGAGGTATAAACCTTATAACTATAGGTACTAATTAGTACCAATAGTTGTTGTGTATGTATCTTACATCAGCTGGTATACCAGCTCAAAATTTAACCATATATCGTGTCTAGTATTAACATAATATTGTCTTTTAACTGTTTATTGATGTCAGTACAAAATGTAGTTTGATATATTAAACATACTATATTAAACGTATTTCAACGATGTATTCTAATACAAATAAAACTAAGCCTTATGTATAATAAGTGTCAGTTGTATTATTCGTACGCAAGTACTCAAATAATGCTTTTTTGAACCGATCTAATTTTTATGTTTATTGGGAGAAATTAATTTACTTTGGCTTAAAAAAAATATTTTTTCTGGCTTAGGGATTCGTACACGAAAAGTCAGCGTTTTTAAAATAAATGTGTAAGTCCAATTCTACAATTTCTTTTCATGAAATGGCAAAATTTTTTTTTTATTCGTTTTTTATTCTATAAAAAAATAAAAACAAAAAAATCTATATGATTTTATAGTGTATGTAAAACCATTTCAATGATAAAAAATGTTAGAAACAAACTTGATACATGTGCAATATTCATTACAATTTATGTCTATATTACAATGTAGTTGTTTAAATTTATTATATAAAGGTCTAATTAGAAATTAGGTATTTATCCAAATTAGTCTCGCTTTCCTCTCCCAATAAAATTATATTTAACAGTCCTTGTCAATGTTAGTACGTATTTAAACTATATATTGATAATTTTAACGCGTTAACCATCGATGTAATCAGGTTTATTGGTTATTGGTGCCTATTTACTATATAATATGTATTATTACTCGTAGATAAATGAAATATTATACCTACATTTTATAAATAAATTTTACTTGTATCTATACACTTTTTGGAGTTTCAGTAAATTTTATTTTAGACAATATCTTTTAAAATTTTTGTTATTATTTATTCAATTAAATTTAGAATTTACGAAATTCCCACCCTCTATTATTATCGCCCACATCACATTTATTTATATTCGAATCCATATTGATTCGTCGTACGGGTCTAAACATTTGTAATAGATTAATGGTATTTAAAAAGATATCCCAATATTTCATTTATTTATTATAATTAATGTATATTTGCCATAAAATAATCAATGTTAGATTTTTTGTAAATTAATGTATTTATTAATGTAATTAATTTTGAATCATTTTAATTACGTGTAAAGACTTTAGGTTAATAATTATTTGGACCATACACTTTTTAGTTTAAGTTGTATCCTTAAATATAAGTTTTGTTATTATTGTACATTGGTTGCAAGTCAAACTTATCTCAAATCATAATGTTATTATGTAATGTCATAGAAATAAATGTGTTGATGTGATATGGTATTTTATTTAATTAAATACTGATGTCTATAATGTTTTTGTTTCTTATTTCATATTGCATCCTTACTTTATCTGTACTATAAAAAGTGATGTAGGTAGGAAGCATTACCTAGTTCAGTCATTTGGTCATAAAATTCATTGCAATAATGGTTTTCTCTTTGAACTCGCACTAATTTTGCACGCCAGAGTAAAAGACGGCGATTATAATATGTGAAGGTTTCTAAAAATTTAGTTTTGAACATTGTCATACCATCGTTCTGTTTTCTTCTATTTAAATATAGCCTAGGATCCCACCGCTTGATTACTACGTTCATCGCGTATTTGTATTAACATACAGTTGGCAATCGCCTTCCTCGACTGACTTTTGACATAGCGCGCTAACTTCCACTTTAACATCTAGAAATCCCCTATCTACGGCCACATTTACATAGGCAGAGGTACATTATCTTCTACAAAAACAAATTAGCTTTAATTTGATGTATAACTAATGAATATTTGTTATGAACGGATAAATTTAACAAAGTCTTACCTTCTTTATATCTAGATATATTTCTGCGAAATGGAGTATGAAATACCCAGTCAAGGATTTTTTCGAAAAGTCAATTAATATTATTTTAATTAGAAATACAAGCGGCCAAATTTTAAATGGCAACCTGGCCATACCATATTCTCCTATTTATAATTATTTTGTAAAAAATAGATTTTAATTAAATACACGATGAACGTAGTAATCATGCGGTGGGATGCTAGGCTAATTTTAAATAAAGTGTTATGAAATCTTCTTACTAGATTTTATATCTGTTTCAATGTTGAAATATATGAATTTCCTAAGACGACATAGACGTGCTTAATGAATTACTTATTTTATTTAGTTCTTTCGAATAAATAAACGTGTTAGAGGTTCTAAGGTTCTTCTAAAATCTAAGATAGAGTATTACTATTCAGTTCATAAATTGATATAAAAATGATAAAGATTGATGAAGATTTTTATGCTTCGTGGAGCATGTTTTTTATTTTTAATCATGCTATCTTATGATTTTGGTCTCCTCTGACCTGCCGTCAGGACGAGTGCACGTTGTACATCTATGTAGCGGTATATGTAGTGAAGCCGCGGACAAAGTAAGTATTAAGTTCACAAAATGTATCTTTACAAAAAACGTTAAATTTCAAAACTTTTACCTCTTAATACCTACGCGCAATATACGAGTACCTACCTACTTAAAAACGATCCATGTTTACACCTAGGCTTATAAAGAAGAAAAGTGTTAAATTCCTTTTACTCCCTAAAGAAATATTTTTGGCGTTCGTATTGTTTAGAATTACTTGAATAGATAATAAATATCGTCCCTTTAAGACTGTGTTTTTATTGGTATGTCAGTATGGAAAAAATAAAAAAAGTCTGTAAAATTTTTCAGGTAGCTTACAAACTGCAGAAAGTATTATTTATTACTCTTTCTAGTGAAAAAAAATATTTCATTCAAATAACTGCATTCAATAAATGAATATTTTGGGACATTATTACACATAGCGTCATCTAGTTCCGTGGTAAGCTACGAAAGAAGCTTGTGTTACGGATATCACATAGTTGATATAGTTAGGTACTACATATTTAACTTTATAAATACATACATATTATAAATATAAACACCCATGACTGAAGTACAAACATCTGAGTTTAACAAATGTTTGGCCCCAGCGAAATTCGAACCCGCGACCGCTGGCGCAAGAAAGTAGGGTCACTACAAATTGCGCCAAACGTATTTTTCCTGTACCTTTATTTGGACCATTTTTCGGAAAAAAATGTAATAAAATTGTTACTCCTCTATATTTTTTTTAGATTTTGTAACAATAAAAAATTAGATGAACTTCAAAAGTTATAGTAGTGTAGTATTATATAGTGTAGTTGTTAAGTTTGTAGTTATATATTGTTTTTGTAAATCATTCTTCTTATAAAAAATAACAATAAAATAATTAATATTCTATTAAACTTTGTCCACACTCCACAGTTAAATAATATCTCAAAACAAGCAATTCGATTTTTCTTATTCTAGTTATCAATAGTTTTTTATTTAAAAACGTTAAATCTAAAGTTTTTTTTATACAACACAAAGATTTTTTATTTTTATACATATATAGGTATGTTTTATCCAAAATAAATATTAATACAATGAAAAGTAAAACAATCAATTATAAATACAGTGGATCTATAACTCGAACCTCGTTAAGTCGTTATCCTCAGTACCTAAGTCGAAAAAATATGCCATTCCCTTCCGCTGTGGCCCTAAATAGTAAATACGGTATCTCGAATTTTTGTAACTCAAACAAAATGTTGCTTCCCTCCGAGGTATTGATAATGCCGGTTATTGACTCGGAAAGTCGAAGTCAGTAAAATATTTTCCCTGAAATCATAGGAATAAAATCCAAAAGAAATGTTCCACCCATCTAAACTATTGTTTAATGTTTATGTGCTATACGAAGTCGTATGAAACAGTGTTCTGAAAAGAATTGTTTTCGAGGTGTGAATCCACGCCGTTCGGTGCGCGAGTTGCTATTAATATTAAAATAAATATATATTTATTATTTAAGTATATACTTTACTTTGATATGTAAATTAATGTATATATCAAACATTAAACTTAGTCGAAATGTTATTTATATTTGAAATTTAAAATATTTATATCTCGAAATACTCGTTAAGTCAAATACTCATTAACTCGATTTTTTTGCATTCCCCTTGACATTCGAGTTATCGAGATTCCACTGTAATGTTATGAAAAATTACAAAACGTATTTTATTTATGCTGAATAAAATTATATTAATACTTCTTTGTATACTTTGCTGAATATCGAATATTATTTATCATATATATCATTTAACTATAGTAATGTTCACTGATCTATATGATAAAATTAATTTACTTATTCCTTTGAAAATAAATACCTATGTATTTTTTTCAAAAAGCTATTAACTAATTAAGGTATAATTGAGAAAAAAAAGTATAAAAATTCAAATTGAAATTATATTTATGGTTAACAATAAAAAAAGGGTAAAAATAAGGTTAAAATACATTTGGAGTACTTTTCTATGCGTTATGAAATATACCTAGGTATTTCATATTATAAAATATTCAGTTATAGCGTGACGCAGGTTGCTTCATGGATGCTTCTAGACTTCCGCGAATTGGATTAAATTTCATCTCCCCAACCTATTACCTCCCATCGCCCTCTTATTTCTTCCCAGCCTGATTCCCATCCCTAGCAACCCCACCAATCCTGACATGCGCAAGATGCTTGAGCCTAGCTCCGCCAGGGCAAGGCTAGGCATTCTACTTTCTGAACTGACACTATGATGACGGATATTGTGAATTTTAATTTCTTTTAGTTGTGTTTGATGTGTAGATATTAAGTGAAATGCAATATTCTGTATAAATTGTTGTAGTAGTGAATAAAATGTTTTCATCAAGGCGGTGACCGAAAGCCTAAGACATCGAAATCGTAAGTACCTGTTGTATATTTAACTTTTAAGTACTTATTTAATATAATTAGTAGTTACTCTAGGGTATTTGATATCATGAATTATTATTTAATCTGTGCATTTAAAATACATTGACAAAGCGAATTTATTGTTGCACTTGTACAAGTATAATATTACTTTTCTCTAAGACTTGTACGTACGACGCGAACGTTTAAGTATAAATTCTATTTTATGTTGTTCATTATAACATTATATTTTATAATGTCAATTATGCATATTTAAAAATTGCATAGTATTTGCGATTGCTTATATGCTTGCGTCACATCTAAGACCTTACCGTCACCTTCCTTTTGTTCTAAAAATAGAATTCAGGGGCGCGTGACATAAAAGGGGGTAGGCATGAAGAGGGGTGTGCTTGGAATACTTGTTTCTTATAAATTCTAATTACCTACTAGATATTACTAAATAAATATTATTTTTTAGGTTAAGACCTTATGATATTGTGCAAGCACCTAGTTTAATATCTAACATAATAACTGGCATTCAATACCATCCATCAATCTGTGGCGAAGATGAAGAGGGAGGCAGATTTAATTTTCCGATGACATAGAACCACCATGGTGTCCAATATTTGGTATAGTATAAAATTAAAGAAAACTCGGCTCTTTTCAGATTAATTTATATTAGTATACTTATTATATTATACTTATACCAATAATATTTTTTAGGCACCAGAGGTTATAGCCGCGTCAATCCAAGGACACAACGACACAAGTCCACATACCTTTTTAATTTCCACTCAGGTAAGATAAAGTACTTAAAATAGCAGAGCGGATACGGAAGGGGAAAGAAGGGAAGGGGAGGAAATGATAAAGAATGGATGTATGGACAGGAATTTGGGTGGAAGCTGATCCTCGTGAATTTGACGCTGAACACACAATATTTTATTCAAATTAATTATAACTACTAGATGTATTAAAAATAAATTTATTTATACAGGGCAGTGATCCAGTTAAAGGCATTTACAACAATAAGCCATGGAATCAGAGGAGGCTGACGAAGAGTTTCGCCGTACGTACCAATTAATAATATAAGTTTAACATTTTTTTCTTTTTCTTCTAAGTACCTACTTATTTATTGATATATTTACAGAGGCTCTAGAACTATCACTTCAGTCCCTTCTGCTTCTATAAACTACAAGTTGTCAGACGAAGATCCTAATGACAACAGTCATATCACGTTCGGACTGTGGATAGTGTCGTAAGTTCTTACGAACAAATTATATGTGAACAAAGTTATATAAGTATATTATTTTTATTAATTCATTTTAAAATCTCAACAGGTATGTTCATGGAAAAGTCACCATCTGGATTGGCGTTGGTCGCCACAATACGCACAATACATACCTTAAAGATTTCGATCTCTTTGTTAGCGAAAGATGATGATAATATTATATTTTATACTCATTTATAGTTAGTCTTTAGATAAAGTTTATATTAGGGCTTCCCAATAACGCAATATGGAAATGAAAATATAATATATTTTTAAACAATGTTAAGTTTAAAAAAAGGAAAAAAATAAAAAAATACTAGAATAAGCCCACCGACAAAACTTATTAGATATTTAAAAACTTTAATCTACATCTAAATAAAAACGTTTTTATATCATGTAAATATAGGGTTAAGAAATGTGAAAACGTTACCTCAACGCAAAAGTGCATTATAAAAAAGTAGATTTCTTAAAAGAATAAGGTATCTCTGTAAATATAACATAGAAGAAGGCATATATTTTCAAAGCATATCATTTGGCGCACAATTTCTCTAAATTTTAAACTATTCTTTCTACTCATCATTCCCCATTGGACATATATGGTTTCTTCTAGACATACCTTAAAATTTTCTTTTATTTTAGTAGTGAGTAGCTTGATTATTATTGTAACGGTAGTATCTTGACGAAAGTAAAGAAGGCAAATTAGTAATAAATAATTTATATAATAATAATATTTTGTAGTATTTTAGTAACTTAGTATTAATATTACAATTTACTAATAAAAGTCAGCAAATTCATTAGTATGTACATATATTAGCATTACTTATAAAAGGAATTGAGAGCGACAGTTTCAAATACAGCTTTCACTTTTTATTTTAGTTTTAAATTTTGTAAATATGTAGTGCTGAATTAGTGTTTTGAATTTTGAGTTCATTTTTGATTCATAAGTTTCATAAACTACATAAAGGTGGGTACTTTATATAAATTTACTATTTATAATTTTTATTATTATATTATATTTATTATTTATATTATTTTATTTATTATATTTATTATAATATTACTGACATGAGAGAAAATTGTTAACTTGTGCATAAGATTGTATAGGGTTATGTTATAAAAAGTTTATTTTTTGCTAATACTTTTGCTATAAATTTATAAAAAAAAACGAAACAAAAAAATTAAAAACAAAAAAATACAAAAATTTATAGAGAATGTTAGTTAATATAAAGTCTATATACGTTACAAATAATATTTTTTTTTTCATAGATATATTTTTTTACATAGATATATTTTTTTACATAGATATATTTTTTTACATAGATATATTTTTTTACATAAATATATTTTTTTACATAAGCTAAATTAGAAATAATTAACTGTATATAATAATATTTAGTAGTATTCTAGTAACTAGTATTATAATAACAGAACACTTTACATGAAGGTCAGCAAATTCAGTAGTCTGTACATATATTTTTGTAATTTTTTTAATTTAGCATTACATTATGAAAGGAATTGATAGTTATAATTTAAAAATACCGTAAATTTACCCTATCTCAGGCCTTTTTTGTCGCTTTTTTTATGAGGGCACGCTAATTATGAAAGTAGTAAGTCCATAATTTTAGTACATACTCCACCACCCCTTGCCAGTGCGTTTTGAGTTTAACTCATTGTTTTTCAAATTCTTTCAATTTTTCAGTTTTTTAAATATTTTCGATATTACCTTTGAGAACACTGCGCGTCCCCGCGTCCCCCCACAAAAAAGCATTTTTTTTAGTTTTAAGTTTTGTAAATATGTAGTAGTGTAGTGCTGAATTAGTGTTTTGAATTTTGAGTTAATTTTTGATTCACTTTTGTAAACTTTTGACTTTTGTAAACCACATAAAGTACCCACTTTTACTACTTGACAGAAAATTGTTACGTTGTTCATAACATTTTAGCATTTATAGGGTTATGTTATAAAATGTTTATTTTTAGCTAATAGTTTTGCTTATTTTTTTTGCTATAAAAATAAAACAACCACAACACAAAAAAAAGAAAATATACACGAGAGAGATAGTTAGTATATAGTTTATGTAAGTTACAAATAATATATTTTTTTGTATCTGTTTTTTGATTGTTTAAAAAAAAGTGTTGAAAAGCAATAATTTAGAGAGTACATACTTTATACGCGCACAATATAGTTATAGTAAAGCACAAATTTTTTGCGATGTGGCTGCTGGCTGCTGCCTAGTTTTTCTATTTGAGCGTTGCCCTTCTCAAATAGGAATAAACAAATACGTTCCAGTCGCATTAGTTTATAATGCAAGTGATTGAATTGTTATGACTAGATTTAAAGTTTTATTATACTTATTTTAAGTGGAGTTTTCAATATACGGAAATCATAGTGTCAGAGAGAAAGTGAGAATATTTAAGTAGCAATGTTAAAAAACTCGCTATTTAACATTGTTCTTTTGATTATTTTAGCTTATTCTAAAATAAATTATTTTATCATTTTATTTAAACTACTTATCATTTGATTTTTTTTTCATTTCATTATGATTATATAAGCATTGAAGTTATTTTTTGGTTTATGGTATTATTTTCAAAAACTTTATTTGTTATTTCTTTATGTGTTTTATCTACTTAAAGTTGTATTGAAATTTTAGTTATTTTAGTTATTCCGAGCGAGATTAACTAAAGTAACTGAATAGAGGCCTATTCAGTTTCTAATCTATTTATTTATTTTTCCTATTAGCAACTAAGTTTTTCTAATTTAAATGGCTTATTTTGACTATTTTCACAATTTTTACTTTATTAGGTTATATTGTGTGAAGATTTGAGGTTTGCATCCGCCTTTGTTTTGTTGCAAGTTATGTTTTGTCATTATTTTGAAAATTCAATTAAATTAAATTTACGGCGGAAAGGCGTGCGTAATCTTTAACTTTTCAGGTGGTTGGGATTGTTCGGTATTATCTGGGTTCTACTTATTACCACTCTCTTTATTAAGTCTGTTCACAAAAAGATTCTTTTGAGGATCTTTCAACAGTTTAAAGAAAGGGAGAACTAGGTTTCCTTATAACACAAGCTATTCTTCTGCATCTGTAATAAAATATCGTCTTCTAGGTTTTGTGTAACTTTTACTATCATAAAAATATTACTCATATACATATTTCTCAAAAGTCTTTGTCTCTGTTTCTATTTTATTTTCTAAACTAGTCTCTTATAGCAGTAAGGATATTTCGTTGGATCAGTGAGCCTCTAATACTTATCACTTGTGTTTGTTGAATATTGTACCCACACTTATTTCACTCATGTCTCTGTTTCTATTTCACTATGTCAATGTTGCCTTTTCTTAAAGTACGGTTTTTCCTAGATATATCTAACTTTTCAAGGCTTGTAGTCATGTTCCAGTAGGCGATTAATATAAGGGATTTCATAGGAACAGTAAGTTTTAATGTAAGGCTTGTAGTCATGTTCCAGTAGGCGATTAATATAAGCGATTTCGTAGGATCTGTAAGTCTTTCTAGGGTTTATTGTACTTATTTTTCTTGAAGATTTTCCTCACATATATTTCCTTTATGTCTCTATTTCTATTCTATAATCTCTTCCTGTCTCTTCTCATACTAATTTTTTTCTAGATATAACATAGGTACTCAGTCTTGTAGTGATGTTCCAGTAGGCAAATAATAAAGGTTATTTCGTAGGATCAGGAAGCCTCCCCAGGACTCATCACTTACAACACTTTTGTTTCTTGAAGACTTTACATATTTTACTAATGACTCTGTCTCTGTTTCTATTCTATTACCTCAACTTGTCTCTTTTAACAATACCTATTGTTTTAGATTTATTTTACTTCAGGCTGTAGTAGGCGAATAGTAAAGGTTATTTCGTAGGATCAGGAAGCCTCACTAGGACTCATTACTTACAATAATTTTGTTTCTTGAAGACTTTAAATATTTTACTTATGACTCTGTATCTGTTTCTATTCTATTATTTCAATTTGTCTCTTTTAACAGTACGTTTTTTAGATATATCTTACTCTTTAAGGCTTGTAGTCATGTTCCAGTAGGCGCTAAATATAAGTGATTTCATAGGAACAGTAAGTTTTAATGTAAGGCTTGTAGTCATGTTCCAGTAGGCGAAGTCCGGGAAATCATCTATTGCTTATTATTTGTGTGTCACATTAAGTTATAGTTTTCACTAACTTATAAATGATTTTAAATCAGGTGGTGTACCTACCTATGTAATATTTAATGTTAATTGAAATATTCTTCGATACAATATTCGGTTTCTACATTCATAATAGGATTCATGATCGATATTATTATAATTTTACAGTATTACTAACATACTTTAATTATTTTCCTTTGCTTACTTAAAAGCTATATTGTTCATCTAGAAATTATGTAACTCATTTGGGGAAGTTGCGAGTCATTCCCATTACAAGTATCTTTGATAACTTACTGGGAAGTCTCAGCATAAATAATTGTTACTACAATTTCTTGAATAAAGATATTATTATTACTATATTATTATTAGTATTTATCAGATTTACTGTTTCTGGATAGCAAATGAGTAATAAGATGACGTAGTTTCCCGGACTATTACGATTGTTTCGTGTTCTTAATCGTTTCGATGTCGTCTGTAGGAAAGTTCTTGGTTAGTTGGAGAATAAAATAAATAACCAATAATAAAGTCAAGACCACATCTTTCAAAATATTAAGCATTGTTATGGCTAGCGCATATTTACCATAACATCATGCCAGGTCTTAAGCATAAATACATCACATAAAACTTAATTTATTCTCTAAAAAAACAAGAATTAGTATTATACCTACTATTATAATGTAGTACCTAATAGTTGCGTTTTAATAAATCATTTTTCTGATTAATTTAGATTCTATAGCTTATTTAAGTTCAAAGTTAAAGTATAATCACAAAATTTTAACTTTTGATTTTTAACTATACTTTACATATTTATCCTTTTATTTCATTGGATTTTTTTGTATTTTTTGTACTAATATGTTAAAATTTTGATATTTGATTGTGCGAAATTAATTGTTTTGTGTTCATTAATATTATGATTATTACAAATTATAATTATTTCTCTGGTATAATAAATGTCTCGATGCTGTAGTTATTGGTTTTATTTAATTGAATCATTCTTAAAAGTACATATACCACCAAGTAGAGTTTTTCACGACAATTTTACTTTAATGAAATAAATATTTCAAGGTATGACAAAGTAAATCTTTCGTGGCATAATATTGGAAACCAGTTTTGGTCGAAAAATGCACGAATGAATGTCTTCGAGAAAAGGATGGTATGGATGCGAGTCAATTACGAGTGTATTGCTCTTCTAGATTCATAAATTGGGAACAAAAAAATATACAGTTATAAATAAAAAAATGTGGTAATTAAATTCTAAATAAATATTAACGATGATCGAAAGCAATAAAACAATACATCATCATACTAAAAATATTTAATACTTTTGAAGATTTTCCTTTTATTACATTTATGCAAATATACTTCTCATCAAAAAAATCGAAACACCTTGCAAGTTTATGTTTTGTAAGGATTATCAGTTTTTTTTTATTATTTATGAATAAATATCTAATGTCGCTTAATATTTTCAAATTTTAATGTTATTGTTCTAAATTCAAATTAAATTTTCATAGGTTTCGTGTTTTCTTTAATGAGTCATTTTTATTTTGTATGAAGCACGAAGGCAAGGTGAAAAAAGACTGAAAAACTTTTAATAAATAACGTTTAATAACTAGGGTTCCCTCCTCGAGCTCTTATCACCGCTTCCATCCGGTTTTTCATCCATCGGATGAGAGTTACAAGCTGTGGGATGTTGTCCCATTCTTCCTGAATGGCACTTTTCAGCTGGTCAAGTGATGTCCAGGCTCCTTGCTGGCCATTCCATTATGGAGTTACCGACTTCGGTAAGGTAATCACGTACGACGCTCGCGGTGTGGGCTCTGGCGTTATCGTGCATAAATGTTAACCCGTAGCCGATAAAGTGTGCATAGGGCATCACGTGAGGCTCTAGGCACTGTTCCACGTACCGATGACAGTTCAAAGCAGGTAGACGTGGCCTAGACACGAAGGCAAGTTCTGTCTTACCGTCGGCGCTGATTCCTACCCAAACCGTCCACGAACCACCACCATAACTGACCCTTTCTTCAATGCAGCATTGTGCAAAGTATTCTCCATCTCTTCTGTAGACGTTGTTCCTTCCGTCGTTACCATAGAGCATGATTTTACATTCATCAGAGAAGATAACTTTGCTCCATTGGAGGTATGACCAACTTAGGTACTCGCGTGCAAAGTCAAGGCCCACTCTTCGATGGTTTGCAGTTAATTTCGGTCCATTTGTTGGCTTGTGTGGTACTAGTCCACGTTCCTTCAACCTTCTTCTAATTGTAGAGACCCTTCGTACAACTTGAAGCTGCTGTGCAGCAGCAGTGTGTTGAAATGCATTAAGGCGCCGGTTTCGTAAAGAAGTTGATACAATAAATCAATCATCTCTCTCAGAAGTGACCCGATTCCTGCCAGATCCAGAACGGCGCGTGAACATACCAGTCTCTTGATAGCGGTTGTAGACTCTATGAACAGATGACAGGCTTAGATGCAATGTTCGAGCCACAACACGCTGACTAAGTCCAGAATCCAGCAATGCCACCACTTGGGCGGCTTCTGTGGGCGAAGTATCCATATGTTTTAGGAAATAAAACTTTTTTCAGGCGTCTTAAAGTCACAGTAAACAATTTAAAAACAAAAACGTTAAAAATAAACGCACATTTATTGTTTTTAAACGTAAAATGTTCTCCAACTATAGACGCACATTTGTCTCAAAATAGTGATTCATTTCATTTAGAGGATAAACAAATGAAATTCTAATTTCGAATTTTGAATTTTCGCTTACCATTGTAATGGCCAGATTGCCAGCTATACAATAACGTTTTTTTTATGGAATGAAAACTCTTTCGTATTAAATTAGGTGTTTCAATTTTTTAACAAATTAAAACGAAGGTGTTGTGTGTATGTGTATTTTGAAATAAAATGTAACATTGTGACTCATTGCCACATCAATATTTTTTATTATCAGCATATTATGTCGATAATAGGGGTCATACATAAATTAAGTCACACTAATTTCGTGATTTTTTGACCCCTCCTCCGCTCTTGTCACAGTTGCTCACATAGTTAGATCCCTCTTTCCCCTTTTTAATGTGACGTCATTCACTTTGTAATTATACATCTGAAAAAATTGAATTGAACAGCAGTTCCCAAATTAGTTATTTTAAAATAATCAAGATGAAGTCAATCATTTGAAAAAAGTTAACAAATCAATAAGTTCGTCTCTCGCTCACAAAATAATTGGCATTTGAAGTCTTTTTTATAAGATTTTGAAATGTGACGTCAAAACTTAGAACGTTCTTTATGGATGACCCCTTATTACGTGCGTAAGTGGGTGTTGTTAAAATAGGATAGATACCTACCTACAGAAAACTTGGCTCGCAAAAAATTTGGCTATTTCGGGACATGTTATGTTTGACAATATTTAAGGAAATAATGCATTAAATAAATACAATTTGTTCGGTTTTAAAAATTTCCCAAAGTGCTATTCGATATATAGGCAAGGATGCGAGCCGCATTCCTCGTACTCAATAGGTATTATTGCTACTTACTTGATTTCAGTTTTCAGTAATTCATAATTTGTAATACATAATGTTTTTCTGAGACATTAGGTAAGTATAAAATTAACGTGCCCATAGTATGCGTAAGCACAGTGGTTATCGAGGTGTCCGTTGACGTCTATTTTAACCAATATTCCACATTTTTACGGAGAAGACTTTTCTAGTAGTTACAGGTGTTTTATTTATCTTTAGTTTTTTTTATTGAATGGTTTAATATTTAAGATTAAGTTGTAAGGCTTCGCGACATAGTAAAACTGTTTTTTCAGTACCTCCTATAAAGCTGTAATACCATATTAATAATTACTACACAAGTGTATAAAATATTAATTGTATTCAAATACATTCAGTGGCAGAGTCGCAATTTAAAAGAAAAATTTGAAATTTAAGCCTTGACAAGCTCGTACACACATGTGAGTTCGCTATCAGTCCATACTTACTTATGACTACATTCCGATGTGCCAAAATCAAAAAAGAGAATAAGGTACTATTTGCTTCATAAGTACTAATGAATTTAGTTTTAACTTCAATTTGATTTTTTAACTTCAAAACTGTAAATATAACTAATTTCCATGACATTGTCTTCGGAGGAAAAAAATCTTCTATGTCTTTATCATATTCATCATATTATACAATTCATAATAAATGTAATTAACCGTATTTGGCTTTTTCTGAAAACATTACCCATAAGAGTGACATCCATTGTGATAGCCATTAGCTTGACATCTCAAAAGAATATGAGTAGGTGGGGAAAAATAGTAGAGGAATATTGAATTTCAAAACACGTTAACTGTATAACCGAATTAAGTACGATATTATTGATAAGATTTTATTATAAAAAGAAAGTAACTAGTTCTTCATTAAAAAAACGAAAATGTACCTAATACATGAACATTGAATGAACAAATAAAGCATCATCGAAGTGCTTCAAAGATTTCGTAGACCACTTTTTCAATAAAAATTGTTCTTTTGTCACGCGAAAATATTTTCATGAAAGAAAAATACTAGATTTACATCTACACTACATTGTACTCTTGTTTACATCACGTAACAATCCATTCTTTTGTACTCACACTTACCTGGAGGAATAATCGTTGATTAAAAGAAAGCAATAAGCATGGAAACCTTTGGTTGCGGCCATTTTTTAACTGGCAACCATGCATTATCGTGAACAGGTAATATAAAACTTAATTTTGTAATATTTATTTTTAAAAAACAAATGATTGTAAATAACTAACAATAATATACCTGTTTACACCTGGCAACCCTAACGTTGCGGCTGACTGGGAGCTGGCAACCATTTTTTTTTCTATTCTTTACATAATTTTCTTTAAAATTACGTAAAATTGATTAAAAAAACATAAAGCTGCAATTTACATCAGCAAATGAATTATACAAGAATTAATTACAGATAATTGCGGCCAATTGTTTACTGGCAACCTGTCGCTAATCCATTGAATGCTTCCTCAACATTCATTTAAAATTAATTTAATCAAAAAAACGCGTACCTGCAGAATCATGCAGTGGGATCTTAGACCAGTAGGAACAAACCCGAGAGGAGCAAGAGTGAGAGTAATAAATTAAGGTATGATAAATATTGTGATTTACTTTGTCAAAAAGTAAAGTTTTCTTTAGTTTAAATCATTACTAGATTAAATGCTAAGATTGGTCTGAGATTAAATGATTCTTTAAAAATATTACCAGTAATAGGTATTGGAGATAGACAAGACACAATTTTCAATTACTTCGCTTCATATTAAGCGACCTAGCTTGTAAGAAAAGTGGGCTTGGAGGCTTAAAATAGCTCGCATCATCGATTATTCGTTACAGGATAATTATTAATGACGGAGAGTGCTTTTTAAAATGTTCATTTCGTCTTGGATTATATGAGATACGAGATCTTGGCGAAAATTGTCTTACAAGTCACTACAATACATTACATCAGTCTTTCTAAAAGTAAAACATTCTTACCGGCAATTAGGCATTATTAACTATTACATATTATTTTCTTATGTGTGCGTTATGGAGAAAAATTAGAAGAGGGCGCTCTACGACCCGTTTGAATTTTCTATCCCGTGCGTCATATTCCTGAAGCTTCGGCCTTGCGCCCTGTAAGGGTGAGGTGGCCACCCCACATCCAGACATGCGCACGAAGCCTCAATTGAGCCCTGGGAATAACCGGGCAGTCGAATTACTGCGCAGTTACTGTGAAGACGCTCTCATCCATTCTAGTGAAGTGCGAAAAATTCATAGGTACTAAGATTGATTGACCGACATACACCGGTTGGCTTTGCGTTTCAAAGCGATAATTTAGTGCTTAGAGGCAGTGGTTTAAGTTAGAATTTTGTACTATAATTTTATATTTTAAAGTGGTTATTGTGTTATTTCTTATTTTATTATTAAATGCGAATTTTTCTTTGTTTGTGCCCTACGATTGCTTTGCGACTATGCTTTACGCAATTTATCTTTAACCTCTGTGCGTTGCTTGTAAAATATTAATTGAATAAATTATTACATTTTTAATAAGGGCAGCTATACTTTTCAGCACAAAAGACAATGGCGGACAGAAATGAAAACGGAATTGTGGATCAGGATGACTCTGAGAATGATAACCACTTTGAACAGGAACTTTTGGTTTGTTCAATAATTTTACGTATTTTATTAAGTTTCTTTATCTTTGTTTCATATGTACATTAATGTGTTATTATATTTCAGGAGCCAAACTTTGACGTAAACATACCATTTCCAAGAAATCGTATGCCAAACGCTCATCCAGAGCCTGTTGGTAGATATTACCTTGGTAAGACAAAATATAATAGAATATTCTATTGCAATAATACATAATATTTATATTTAAGCATATTATGTTTCATTTTTGCAGGTGAGTGGTCCCGGGCGGAGCGCGAATACCGGTCAAATTCACAAAACCTTCCTTACCGTCCACCCGTCCCTCCGCTCCCAACAGAAGGTGACTATTTGCTAGGTTCATAATTGACATATTGTTTTTTTGATGTATATATAAATATAATTTTTTTACATTATTCAGGGGAAATGCCTCGGGTGGCACCTGAAAATCAGGCAGCTGCAGAGTCGCAAAACAATGCTGCACAAGATGTTGCGGGTATGTACTAGTGGTATTTCAATATACCTAACTTAAGTATATTAATTATATTTATCCCTTCTGATATTTATTGAAAAATATTTTTAAAGGAGCTGCACTACCAGCATCGCCTGTTCCTCCAGTGGCGCTTCTTGCTGATGAGATGTTAGATGAAGACTTGATCAACAGGGAATATGAGGAAGATCTCGGTCTAGCAATGGATGATGTCGTTAGTTTATATTTTTCTTATATATAATTATTAATCTATATAATTATATCTCTAAGTATTGTTTGCTATTTCATATATTTCAGGATATGCTAAATAGGAACGGCGAAGGGAGGCGCAGACGTTTTCTGTACGATTTGCAACCGTTACCAAACGAAAGAAATATGATTTATGTAAGTATTAATACTATTACATTTTTATATAGTAAATAGAGGCTTTTGTTATATATATATATATATATATATATATATATATCTAATAAATTTATTTATGAAGTGTTTATATATGTATTTGATTTTTTTTCTTTTTCAGCCGTGCCATCCTCCGGATATTAATGATTCTTACTCTCCTTAAGTGTTTCATCGCCGTCAAGAAGATAATTAATTATTATTGAATATTATATTTTGGGAAAATTTATAAATTATGTTTAGTTATACGCGACTTTATATAAAGCTATCCTTTATTCGAAAATGAAAATTTTATGAATTTTAAATTCCCTAATCTACTTTGCATTTTGAATTTTCGAAATAACAAAGGTAATTAAATTGTTTATATGTTTTAACCATATTTTTGTTGATTTATCGTATTAATGTATAAATATATCCTGTACGTAAATGTTGGTAAATGTTTCCAAGTTTGCCCTTAAGCTTATATGGGCTATTTATTTATAGGTGTTTATAGTAACTTTATAGTATCATATTATATACTTCTAGATTTTTTAGAGGTATCTTTTTAAATATGATTTGTTTAATTATTTTTTTATTAATACAAGTATATTATTTTCTAAATGATTTATAAAATATTACATATTTCGAATGGCTATATAATTGTATTTCTTAGTTAAACGTCTGAATAATTCTTAATGTTTAAGTTTACTGGAACTTTTAGTTTTGGTTCTTTTGCTTGGAGATATCTCTTATAAATGTTAGTATTAAAACACTTTTAAATCAGTGTTGTTTTATATAGAAAATAGTGGAAGGACCATCAGGTCAATTTTATTGTCGTACTATTTCAGATAAGTGTTACCCGACCCTTATTTTTGAGGCATATATTGAATTATAGAGATGATATAGTTAAGTATATGACTCAGTCCCATTTTATTAATATAGTTAAGTAAATGTTAAATGTTACAGTAGTAAATACATGTTTCCTTTGAGAAAAATCTAATTACCAGTAGTATTTTTAGTTCGTAAACAAAATATAATTATTGTACTAAATTTCTGTATGAACCCTACCATTTGTAATGATTTTTTTAATATTTAAGTTAAGATATTATTATTGTTAATACGATTTGTAATAATGCATTCTACTCTAGAGGTATGAATTTCAAAAGATATATATATCGATAAATTTGGTGAATTTAAACTTTATTGATGCCAAATTTTATTTTTTAACGAGAACCTATTCTTGATAAGTATAACTTATTACAAAACTAGTGTTAAGTACAGTTTTATATCGGACTATTTAGCCGTCCTTGTGAAGGCCTTGATGGAGGAAAGGATGAACATAAGCCAGAAAAAGATTGGTTTTAAGAAGCATTACGAATTAAAGAATTATGAAAGATTTTAAGATCGAGTTGGGAAAGCGAGAGAACGTAGATGGAGTTGGACAACATTCGGGATCGACGCTCGAGGAAGCATCATACTTGTTAGAATAGTTATATGTATTCTATATTATCTGTCATTTCAAGACATTTTTAAAAATCAATAAATATCTTGATGTCACTTGTATTTTATTACATATATTTTTAAGAATCTATACATACAGTGCCGGTTTTATATCTAACAGACGTCAGCACCCTGGGCGAGATTTCTAGGGCGTCCTCAAACTGCAACCTAAACTCTTCGAGAAAAAAGATAATGAGATATTTTTTTTATTATTTTAGCCTTTCTATTGGCTAACTCTTTTAGACTTCTGGTTTGAAATAAACGTTTATTAATTATTAATTAATTAAAATTATTTATTTGGCTATCAAAATCTTTGCTTTGCTGATACATGATGATTTTGCATTGATAAAGTTCACTGCCGGCGCCCTTTTGTTCCGGCACCTTGGGCGGTCACCAAACCGCACCCTTTTTTATAGTTGGGAATTTAACGCATACCACCTGTAGAAAACTGCTGGTTATGTGGGACTCACTGGCCTAAATCCAGTACTACCAACTAAAACCCAACTGTCTTCACCGATCTTAATGGGGCGTCGCAGGATCGCTTGCGCATGCAACTACAACGCCCCGACGCGACGGCCCGCCTAGTCTACCGAAGTAGACCACACAGCCAAAAGAATTTAGAGAAGTACCAGAAGCAACCCGCACACCGTCCACTGAAGTGGGCCCGCCCTACACCGCCAACCGAAGTAGGCCCCTACTGCGCGTTTCTTGGCTTCGCGTCCGGCTTACTGCCAGACGCTACTAAGCCCACCAAACAAGGAGAACGCACGTGCCCAACCGCACCCTTTCGTATCCTAATGCTAGCTGGGTAAACAGTCAGGTATAATAAACCAGTCACTTATAATCTGAATAAAATCTGCACATTGTTTTTTTTTAACCATTGACAACAATTAACACCTAAACAAAAGTTATTAAAATTTTTATCTGTTATCGTTTAATTCAAAAAGTACTCTCTTCTTGGCAACATTTTACATGAAAATGTTTTAGATCTTCTTAATCCGGCCCTGATGCAAATTACGTTCTTAGCGAACATTTACAAACTATTAATGACCTTTAAAATTTGTAGCACAAAAAATTTGTAGCGCTAAATATACCGCGCCGTGCCACGTCGTGTAGTTCCGCTGACGCGACACTGGACGTCATTCAAGTTCCTTGAACCTATTTAATTTTTTATCTAACCTAATTAATTTAAACATTTCTAAATAAAAATGTAACGATAGTCGAACAAACAATAAAAAAATAATCTATATCTAAATAATCTATCGAATAAAAAAATACATAATAAGACATAATAACTAGTAAAAAAATAGTTTATTAGTTTTAAAAATAAAAATAAATCGAACAAATAATAATTTTTGATGAACAAAGAAGAAAAAACAAAAATTAATATAATAAATAGTAACAATTATTATTTGTTTATGAAAAATATTTCAGTCGCCAGGTTCACGTTTAATGCGTAACACGAAAGAGTGTTTATAAAAATGGCTTTAGACGAAGAACAATTAATGTTACTTTTTGGGCAATATCCAGAGATATATGACGTCTAAAATGACATTACTATATTATCCAGGTCAATGTCTTCCATCGCGCTCAAAAGTTGCCACACGACTGACGAGCATTTGCTGCGTACTGCCGCGCTAGTGCGTTATACCTTTTAGCGCCGTGTCGTGTCGCGTCGCTCCGTTGCAGTGCGGTTACGCCTAGTGCGTGCGTACCTTAACCATCACGAAAGTGCATGCGCGTAGCCTAGCTGAAATCTAACTGAGTTGGAACTACGCATTTTACTTTCTGCCCCGACACTATGATGGCGTATATTGTAATTTTTATTTTTTTTAGTTTGGTTTGATGTCTAGTTGTACTTAGATTATAATAATCGTTGTAAAAGTGATTGTGTTACTGGTGACCAAGAGCATCGAATGGTGAGAAATATTTTATATATTTTTATAAAATAATTTGCAGTGATTAAGACGCAGTGCGACGTTGCCATTTTATTTCTGTATAACATACATAATATATACATTACATGTACTTATATATTGACAACATGGCGATTTTACGTGTTTAGGTATTAGAAGTAGGACGAAAAAAGACCTTTTTTACGACAATAGTTAACAAAATCTATCGGCCACGCGATTATTGATTGGTAAAAGCTACTCGCTTGCAATGGCGGAATTCTATTTATCTGTAATAAAATTTTGTTCTTTTTGTTATTGTGTAGGTTTGAGTATGATACCTATTATTTATTTTTATAGCGAAATATAATAATTATTTGTATTTATTCAATTTACATACATATCTTTAAATTTAATGACTATCTGAAAGAAACGCTAATCGCATCAGGAATAAGCTGTCCGTTTAATGCTATCCGCTAGCGCCGCTTGCTACTTTGAAATTGCGCAGATGCTGCGAAGATACGCATTGCGCATGTGCCAAAAATTATGAAATCAATAGCGTCTGACATTTCGTTTTGCAAATTTATTTCAATCTTGTTAATGACAAATAATCTTAAAAGATCTTGGTAATATATAGAAAAGTAATGAAGTATATTAAATATATGTAGTATATTATGCGGAGTGAATTATCTCTTATAATATTATTTGTAAATTATTGCATAGGATCTACAGCTAAACGATATTCAATATTAATAAAAAAAATCCATAATTACAGGTAAACATTGTTGTTGCACCCTCGTTGAAGCTTTTTATTACAAAAGAGGTTCGATACTGGTTAACGACAAAGGTAAAGGCGCCAATATCATGACGAATACGGATAAGGTAATAAATAAAAAAAATAAGAAATTGAACAAAGTAAGTAAATCCAGGGTACGAGTAATAATTTTAAAATTATAATTTTACAGTCATCGAATGTTATCTGGTTAAGACGAGAGAAACTAAGCGAAATGAAAAAGGAATCTATTAGATTAATGTCTGGGTACCTTATTGTTCTCGTCAGCCGCCCTATAGAAGGAGGCTGACGAATGATTTGCAGACAACACATGGAGATACCCTCTATGTTAGACCGTATTGTTAGTCCACGTTGTTTCTTAAGTAAATAATATTTTATTATATGTATACATATTACATACACATTTTTAAACGTATAAATTGGAAAATGTTTCAAAATATTTAATTACTATATTTACAGATGACGGTGGCAAATGGAAAGATCATTTTATGATGATGAAAATACAGCAATAAATGAAGAATTACAGCATAAATAAATGAAATAGGTACACTTTGGTCACTGGTGTTAATGATTAATAATATTTTTAAGCATTATGCAAATTAAATAAGCCGAAGAATGAAGAATCAAATACTATTATCTGAACGAATATGCCACTGGACCTGACATAAAATACAAATGCATGAAACATCGTTAAACCAATTGAAGCACACGCACACAAAGATTTTAATTCATTATTATACACACACATACAAAATACATAAAAATTCATTCTACTTCTAGTACTTAAACATAGTCGATAAAAACATATATCGATTTATAATATATTTATGTAGGATCTTAAAAATGGTAAATAAAAGCACTTTTTCAGAACTCAAAGACTATTTATATTTTGAAATACTTATAAGATATAACTTTTACGCGGTACGTCGTTTCGCCATAATGACATGACGTCCTCATTTCTTCCTTTTATACTATTCATGCATTCTAATCTTAAAATCCTTCCATTCATTGCCTTGTATTCTTACATGCAAACTCCTTTTACAAATCCCACATTTATTTATAAAATATTTTATGTTATTGTACTGTAAAAATAACATCATCATTCGTTTAGTTATTTCATCAATTATCGATATATTTTTCGACATTGTCAAGCACTAGTCGATGCCAAATGGGCTCACTTGACAGTTTTGTCATTCGTTCTGAATGATATAATCCAACCATTTTACGATTGTTGTCAGATGTCAACAATACATAGAAATATCGAGTATATTTAACATAGTTGGATAATACGAAATGTTAAGTTACGTTTAATTAAATTTTGTAATAAATAACAATAAATGTAAGGAAATAATATATTTACTAGTGAAAAGAAATAGTGCATCCGCCGGTTTAGGTTTTACACCATTTAACTGAACCTTAAGTCATATTTGAGAAATGTTTTGTTGACAAGTAAGTGTTTGAGACTGACACAGAAACAAAGGACCAAGGCTAGAATTTCCTAGTTACAAGACCGGCAAAGGTACGTCCGCTTATATGTCGCGTCCAGTGGTATGAGATGATATGAGATGTCTTTGTACATATTCTATAGAAGAAACTATATAGGTATATCCGTTGAAAGTTTGTTTTTAAATAAATATGGCAAATTTAATAGTTAATTTTAAAATAATAGTTATAATTTTCCTATTTTATTTATTTATAAAAAATATCAGTTTTGAAATAGATTTATGATTTTATTCACTGTCACAGTGCTAAAATTTTATGTAATAATTTTTGTTTTAAACAAAGCGATATTTATAATTTCTTCTAGAGACATCTTACGAGTATAATTAAGTATTTAGTTTTTTAGATTTTAAAGATATAAGTTATGTTAAAAAATAAAATTCGAAACTGGGTAAGTTCAGCTGCCAATACCAGAATTCAACAAATACATCAGCAGATTACTTAGTCTCGCTTCGTTCTTAATAGAAGTAATGTTGCGTTCATTTCTTAAAAAAATAAGTGTATCATTATGTTCCTCTTTCAAACATTTATCATTTCAAATAATTTACTGAAATATTATGATAATATTTATTATGTTTTTATTACTTTGATATGGATGCAATTATAGTACTATATGAAAGAATATTATATTATCTTCTGTATTTTATTATTTTACAATTTTAATTATAATAGATTATTAATATTTCCACTTTTAGACATTATCAAATGGCAGATTGAAAAAGTTATTAAAATTTTATTAGGCTCGTCTTTTTTGGTAAATATATTTTTAGTGTACCTTTATTATAGTAGCACTTTAGTATTAAGTATGTAGTACATTGTATTTGTGCAATGAATTATTATATTAAGAAGTTAAGATAGACGATTCTATTATATATTCTCTCGAATAATAGGTAATTTTCGATGATATGAGATGTCTTTGTGCATAGTCTATAGAAGAAGCTATAAATATTCACCGACAGGTGAATTTTTAAATTTATAGATATTGCAGACTTAATAGTTGATTTTACATTTAAAACGAGTTATCTATACATTTCATATTTATTTTAATAAAAGTATAATTTATAATAACATTTAATAACTTTATAATACCATTTTTTGTTTTAACAAAAGGGATATTTATAATTTCTTCTAGAGACTTCTTACAAGTATGACATAAGTAGATTTATATAATTTTAAGAAATAAGATATGTTGAAAATAAGATTCAAAACGGGCTAAGTTCAGTTGCCATTACTTGAATTTAACAAACACATCAGCAAATGGAGAATTAACCATATAAAGTATTAACCATATAAAGTATTAGTCCTGTTTCCTTTTTAGTAGTAGCAATATGTATAGCAGTTCACTTTTCAAAAAAATCAAAATATTATAATTATCTTTTATCATCATCATTAAAATATTTATAATTTTAAATAATTTACTAAAAATATCTTTTATTATTAGCTTTCTATTATTGGATTTAAGTGAAATAATAGTTATCTTCTGTATTTGACAAGTTTAATTATATACCTAACTAGCTGATAGCCGCGACTTCGTCCGCGTTGCTTGAAATAATAACAAAGTTTTCCGCATGCGCGCTACGCCGCTTGCCCCACTACTCCGCGAGAAGGAAACATAGTACATCACTGAACACGCAGTGCATATACAAATCGTTGTTTCTTGAAACTTTAATAACTTTTTATTAAATGAAGATATCGTATTCTATTTTTATGATAAGGGCAAAGTGTCTAAGAAATAAAAGTTAGAAAGTTTCATTGAAATCTATCCAGTAGTTTTTCCGTGATGCGCGCACAACTGCAGACCTCTATCATTTTATTTATATAGATTTATTAATACTTTAATTCTTTGACATTTTCAAATTGCAAATTGAAATACTACTATTTACCTAAAAGGTTTGTCATTTTGTATCTATATATTTAGCGTAAACTTATTATAGTAATTAGTAATACTTTAGTATTTATTACAGTTAAGCATTTGTACAACGAACTTAGAAAAAATTAGTTGTTAAGAGATACGATTCGCGCAGCAATAATAAGTAATTTTCGAAGATATGAGATGTCTTTGTACATATTCTATAGAAGAAGCTATAAATATTCGTTTAAAGTATGTTTTTAAATGAATATTGCAAATTTAATTGTTAATTTTAAATAGTTATGATTTTCATATTTTATTTATGAATAAAAAATATTACTTTTGAAATATTAAATTACTTATATAAAATTACTTATTTGAAGCAGATTTTATTCATTGTTACAGTTCTTGAGGCATAAGCTCAACTTTGCATTTGCGTGAGTGATAGCTAAAAGCTAATAGCCGCTTATTAGAAACCACTAATTAAAACAGGTTTAAACCAATCTAGCAACGTTTATCCGCATCGTCGTGCCTATGCGTACACTGCACTCACACAAATGCAAAGCTGAGCTTATTCCTCGAGAACTGTACAGTGCTAGAATTTTATGCAATTATTTATCGTTTTAAACAAAGCGATATTTATAGTTTCTTCTAGAGACATCTTACAAGTATGACATACCTACTTAAGTAGTTTTTAAGACTTTTGATAAATAAGTTATGTAATAGATAAAATTTGAAATGGGTGAAGTTCAGCTGCCATTACTACCAGAATTAAACAAATAAATCAGCAGATGGAGAGACCACCACATAAAGTACTTAGTCTCGCTTCGTTCTTAATAGTGATAATATTTTGTAGCTGTTAATTTCCTAAAAACAATCCAAATAAAAAATATAGCATTATCTTCCTCCTTAAAATATTTATCATTTCAAATAATTTACTAACAATATCTTATAGGTATTTAGAGTTTTTTATTCTTTTGATATGTTTGCAATATTAGTGTATGGAAAAATATTAAATTATCTTCTGTATTTTAATATTTTATGATTTTAGTTATAATATAGTTTATTAATATTTCCACTTTTTGACATTATCATATGGCAGATTGAAATATCACATTTTTAATAGGCCCATCATTTTGGTATATATAATTTTAGTGTACCCTTATTATAGTAGCACATTAGTATTCAGTATATGGTACATTGCATTGATGCATTGAATTAGTATATTAAGAGGTTAAGAGAGACGATTTGCGCAGCAATAATAGGTAATTTTCGATGATAATATGAGATGTCTTTGTACATATTCTATAGAAGAAGCTATAAATATTCACCGACAGGTATGTATATTTTTAAATATATATTTAGACTATTAAGTCTGCAATATATATTTAAATTGATTGTACATTTAAAACAATTAATAAATTTCATATTTATTTTAATAAAAGTATTTTTTATTGCAACGTTTATAATACCATTTTTTTTGTTTTAAAAAAAGGGATATTTATAATTTCTTCTAGGGACATCTTAGAATTATTTATTGAGTAAATAGGTTATATAAAATAATAATAATCGGAACGGGCTAAGAACGTTCAGCTGCTATTACTATAACTGAGCAAATACATCTGCAAATATAAAGATCAGCATATAAAGTACTCGTACTTAGTCTCGTTTCATTCTTAATGTATTTTTAAGTAGTTACTAATACTATTGTATTCTAAAAAATATTAATATTGTATGATATAAAAAATCTTTGGTGACCGATTCCGATAAATATATTAGTATATTAGCAACTTTTGCGTGCGATATATTGTAAATAAATATGTAGATAGTATATTCTCAGTTTAAATATTTATAGATTTTCATCTTTTACCCTACTTGTGTTATGTAAAGAACTTTGTTATATTAATATTCTCGGTCACAATCATCGTTATAAACATTGTGTACGTTGATATAACTGAAACTAGCAGATTCACCATAATCAATTTAAATATTTTAATTCTATTTTTGAATCTTAAAGAAAAATCCTTTACATATTTTTTTACATAACACAACATTTAAAGTAGAGTAGTAGTAGTAGTAGAGTCTTTATTAGTCTTATTATAATATACGCAAATCATAGTGTCGAACAGAAAGTAAATGAAATGTTTGTTGTTGTAGTACGGGTGCCCAATAGAGATTTGCTCAAGCGTAGCATATTAATATGAATAGGGATACCCTCCAGAGTGCAAATTAACCACCACGGTGAAATGAAATACCACCGCTTTACTAATACAGATTAATACAGCTTCATTTTTGTTCTTCCATGTATCTTCAAAATGCAATAGGTACCCACGATGTCCGAGTTAATCCCCATTTAACATTTCCCTACTATAAGTTGTCATTATTATAATATATATCGTTTCAAGTTTATCGTTTTTTATGTAATGAAAATTTCTAAAACGGTAGCAAGATGTACATTATTTATTGAATTGGAAGTATAGGTAGAGTAGTTAAGGTGGTAGGTTCCGCTCGGACCCGCCTGGGTTGTTAACACCCTCTTGATTAAGTCTGTTTCAAATCAGACGCTTGCAGCGTCAAATAACAAGGAAAGGGAGAGCCAGTCTTCATTTTCGTCTTTGCATAGATTTTAAATACGTTGCTCCTTAATTTTTTTGTCTTTTAAAGGAAACTCTGTCTCCCTGATTTAGGCATTATAGAATGTGTCTAATATTTAATTTCCTTCATTTTTTTTGTATCACTAGGACGAAGTATTTGTACTTTTCAGTAGCTTGGTAATATCAATTTTACTATCCTAAGCTTCTTCTATCGTCAATCTTCTTAATCTTCTTTAATAAATGTATCGGTCTTTACATTAATATCGTTTTTGTAGATTATATTATAATACACTTTACTTCAAATAGATAGAACTCGCTTTGCTAGCTGGTGGCAACGCTTAGGCTTCTCCTTCTTGAAATTAGTACGTATATTCATATAAATGTCTGTATTTAAGTTAACTTAAGCGTTTATAAGCGTTTTTAATTTATTTCTTCCTTGTTAAATATAAAATATAACAAGGTAAGTAATAACCTTTTTATTGTGTATTCGAGTGGATATTGTAGATATATAAAGTAGGTTGAATTAAAGAGTTTTATATCAAAACTTAAGATTTGATTGAAACAGTAAGAGCTCTAAATCGATAACTATGCTTTAACATATAAGGGAAGTGAATAATTGTAAAACTCATTATAGTTCAGAATTTTTGTCGTCATAACATTGTCTTCAATGACACACGCAAAATAGGCGCTCAGTCGTCGAGTTGCGGAAAATAGCCCTTCAATACCATTGTCTTCAATGTGTGCGAATTATTAAGAAAAATTTTATCTGTATCTTTGATTTGATGTCATATTATTATTAAATAGATACAGAAAGACAATTTGACTAGTTTTAAAAGTTAAAACTTTAAATTGTGTTTTCCATAGAAATATCCAAGTATTAGTAACTATCGCATTTCCATATTGTTTGTGCTCGTATGTCGAAACCGTACTACGTTTTTTCAGAGGAAACCCGCGTGAGGTTTCCTCGCGATGTTTTTCTTCACCTTAAGTCAATTTCCTTATTAATATCACATTATTCTAACATTTTTCTTACTAATTCTGCTATTAAATGTATTAGAATATTATATTATTAGAATATTATATTTTCTTCGACAGTTTTCAGTACGTTACTTAACATCAGATTTCTCTATTCGTATTGTTTAAGTTATTAATAAACTTATTAACATTTATCACTCAAGTTATATTCTAAGTTACTATATTGTCGCGGAATATAGTGCGAACTCGTCATAATAGCACGCTTGTACCATGCCTTACAACAGCGAATGTCAATTTCTAACTTTTGACAATTAGATAACAAGAACAGTTTATTACAAATTTTAATGTGTCAAAAAGAGATAAAGCATTTTCGGGAAAGATTTGGAAGTTACTAGAAACATTTTGAATTTTCGATACTAGAATGTTCTAAATTTATGCATATAAAAAGGCCGGCAGTGTGTCGAGAGATCAGTTGACGTTCGGAGTTAAGTGAAGCTTATGAAGAGATACGAAATAGTGGAAAAGTGAAGAAAAGTACAGTGAATTATTAAAAGTGGTGGATTATAGAGCTCAGAGATTAAATTAAACTAGTGCTGTGTACAGACTGCGCGTGTAAATAAAACATCTTTAGTGCGAGAACGCTTTTAATTTCCGATCCCGAACCCGTAGTACGTAACAATTGGTGTCAGAAGTGGGATCGGAAATGCCGTTAGTTCCGAGGCACGAGAAGGAAGGAGTCACTACACGCGCAATGGCGGAACAGCAAAGGGAAGATTCTGGCCCTAGTACATCGAGTGGAGAGTCCGCGGCTCAACAGAGTACCACCCCAGACATGAACGCCCTTTTGCAACAAATGGCGTTCATGATGCAAGAACAAACGCGCCGCGAGGAAGAACGTGCACGCCGCCAGGAGGAACAGCTGCGCGCACTCCAAGAAGAGCAGGCTCGCCGCCAGGAGGAACAGATGCGCACACTCCAAGAAGAGCAGGCTCGCCGCCAAGAGGAGCAGACTCGCCGCGAGGAAGAACGTGTACGCCGCCAGGAGGAACAGCTGCGCGCACTCCAAGATGAGCAGGCTCGCCGCCAGGATGAACAGCTGCGCGCACTTCAAGAGGGCATTCACAAAGATGTCATAGCCGTTCTTCAACAGAATACGGAAAGGGTGGAAGCCGTTGAAAGAGAAGTTGAGGGAATAAAAACGACACTCGTCACACACGGTGAAGCTTTAGAGGAGTACGACTCAAAACTCTCTAAAATGGAGAAAAGGATGGATTACTTGGAAACTCACAAATTACCGCGTAGTGCCGACATTAGCTCATCATCAACAAAGAGCTTTAAAGCCCCTTACTTCGACGGCAAATCTTCTTGGGCTGCTTTTAAGATCCAGTTTGAGACTGTCAAGGAGACGAGTGGATGGACAGATGATGAAGCCCGATCTGCCCTTACCGTCGCACTTAGAGAGGAGGCTCTGAATGTATTGGAGGCGCTTTGTGCTAGTGACCCTGGCAGGAAGACCACATACAGTGAGCTACTTAACGCTTTAGAGTCGCGGTATGGTGATAGTCATCTAGAGCACGTGTACAGGGCTCAAATTAAAGATCGTACACAACGAGCCAATGAAACCCTGCAACAGTGGTCCATAGAGATTGAGAGGCTTGTACGTAAGGCATATCAATCCTCGCCATCCACCATAGAAACTATTCTTCTGCAGGCTTTTGTGGACGGAATTCGCGACTCGGAGGTACGTGCCGCTGTACGCCTAAGACACCATACGAGTCTCAAGGAAGCTGTCGCTCATGCTTTGGAGGTTGAAGCTGTGCGTCATGACACAAGAGCTTGGAAGGTGAGGGAGGTGGTCACTACGGAAGGATATTCCACCCGGAGACGTATTTTTAACCCAAGATGCTACGAGTGCGGCGAGCGGGGCCATCTCAGAAGTAACTGCCCTAAACTATCCAACGTTCGGAGACAGTCAGATGTGGCTGTGTCGACTTCTGACCAGCCGCAGGGAAACTAATTCCAGCCAGAGCTGCGGGGTGGGCGCTGGCCGGGGAATTTTCAACCCCACAAATAGAAGTAAAGCAGACAGTGGACGGAAACACCTTAGTAATACATGGCGCAATTAATGGAGTTTCTTGTAAGCTGACGCTGGATACCGGAGCATCACGAACCATCATTAATAACCGAAAGCTGAAACACATTGCAGACAATAAGTTGCAAGACAAAAAGGATATCACTCTCATGACAGCCACCGGCCAGCGCGTACCTGTTTGGGGGGAAAGAAAAATTGCTATCAAAATTGGGGACAACATTTATTGGCATAAAGCAATAGTCGCAGATATCGTCGATGATTGCATCATTGGATTGGACTTTCTTCAAAATTATCAGTGTACGATTGACATAAAATATGGAGTTTTAAAGTGCAGAAATAGAGAAGTACCAATAAGTGGTGGAGTTAAGGGGAAAGTGTGTTGCTTAAGAGACACCGCTCTTCCACCAAGATCACAGACTCTAGTACCTGTCGCTATACCTCAGAACAAGTCAGGTAGTCAATGGTGCTGCGCTATCATAGAAAAGTGTGAAGATGAGAGCTCGTGGATCCCAGCAAGAGTTGTAGTAGGTAAAACTTCGACATCCATGGTTCCAGTGCTGAACACCAGTGACGCTACGCAAACTATTCAGAGAGGGGAAGTTGTGGGGACTTGCGAAGAGATAGCCTGGTTAAGCAGATGTCAACAGAATGAGAAGGTGCTTGACAAGGATAAGGAGCAAGCAATAAAACTTTTAGAAGACTGCAAAGATCATCTCACAAGTTCACAGAAGGCGTATTTCCCTTTCCGTGTTCAGTTGGCGGCAAAAACCAGCACGGTTTTGTATTACTAACCAACTCGACAAATCCGTGCTTAGTTCGCCTCAACTGAGCACGCTTTTGCGATCAAGCAACATTAAAAACGTTTTACAAAACAGCGTACAGCTGAATCAAACACGGTTTTTTATTACTATGGAATTCAACTAACCCGTGTTCAATTCGCATCAACTGCCTTCGTAACGAGTGGCGCTAGGTGATGTTTTACAAATAAGTGTGTAGTTGAACTGAATACAACAAGGGTAAGGGTAAAGGGTAAGGTATGAAATTGGTTAAGTATGGAAGTTCAGTGAAACATACAATTAAAAAAAGACATTTATTTTCTCAAAAATAAGTACGTAGTACATGACTAACAAGTGGAGATCCATTGTTAATTACCCAGCAATGGTAGAATACAGTCCGGACGTCCTGTTAAGAAAAAACGTACACACAATATAGCTATGAACATAGATGAAAACCAGCGTTCTGCAAAATAATTGTTTCAAACTAATTTTCCTTTATTATTTTTAAGTCTGTTTCTTTGTTCACATAGACAAAAACAATGGATGTTCATCTGTAACTGTGATTGTCAAATCAAATGATTCAGCTGTACGCTGTTTTGTAAAACGTTTTTAATGTTGCTTGATCGCAAAAGCGTGCTCAGTTGAGGCGAACTAAGCACGGATTTGTCGAGTTGGTTAGTAATACAAAACCGTGCTGGTTTTTGCCGCCAACTGAACACGGAAAGGGAAATACGCTCACAGAAGACAAAAGCTGAAAATTTACTTTACCGATATTCAGATTTGTTCTCGAAACATGATGGCGATATTGGAAGAACCAGTTTGGTGAAGCACAAAATTAATACTGGTGATGTAGCGCCTATTCGACAACGACCAAGACGAATTCCATGGGCTAAGGAGAAAGAGGTTGACGACATGATCGAGGACATGAGAAAGAATGACATCATCGAACAATCTACTAGTCCTTGGTGTTCTCCAGTAGTACTTGTAAGGAAGAAGGATGGATCTACAAGGTTTTGCATCGATTACCGCAGACTCAACGATGTAACCAAAAAGGACAGTTATCCCCTGCCTCGAATCGACGACACCTTAGACACTCTCAGTGGTATGAAATGGTTTTCAACTCTCGATTTAAAGAGTGGCTATTGGCAAGTGGACATGGACCCCGTGGATAAGGAGAAAACTGCGTTTTCAACTGGAAAAGGGTTGTGGCAGTTTAAGGTTATGCCGTTCGGGTTATGCAATGCACCAGCAACATTCGAGAGGTTAATGGAACGTGTACTCGCTGGATTACTAGGAGCAGCCTGCCTTGTTTACCTGGATGACATAATTATTGTGGGACGTGACTTCGAAGACCATCTTAAGAAACTCGAAGCAGTACTCGATAAACTAAGGGAAGCTAATCTAAAGTTAAGTCCGAAGAAGTGCTTATTCTTCAGAAAACAAGTAAATTACCTTGGACACGTAGTTTCGGAAAACGGAGTAGAAACGGATCCTGGGAAAATCACCGCTGTGAAAGATTGGCCGACCCCTAAAGACAAGACGCAAGTGAGAGCATTTCTAGGATTGTGCTCCTACTATCGACGATTTGTGAAAGGGTTTTCTGACATCGCCAAACCACTTCATAAACTAACCGAGGAGAAGAGACCTTTCGTATGGGACAAGAATTGTGAATCGGCCTTTCAAGAACTGAAGAAACATCTTTGCCAAACTCCGATCCTTGGGTATCCAGACACAAAAGGAGAGTTTATTGTCGACACTGATGCTAGCAATATCGGTATTGGAGGTGTATTGTCCCAGCGGAAGGGTGATCAGGAGGTGGTTATCGCATATTTCAGTAAGTCACTCTCTAAACCGGAAAAGAATTATTGCGTTACTCGAAGGGAGCTACTTGCTGTAGTAAAAACTTTACAGCATTTTAAGAAATACTTGCTGGGACGCAAATTTTTAGTAAGAACCGATCACGCTGCCCTGAAATGGTTATTGGAATTCAAGGACCCCGAAGGACAGGTAGCGCGATGGATTGAACAACTTCAAGAGTTTCAGTTTGAAATAGAACATCGTGGGGGTAAAACACACAGTAACGCCGATGCCCTATCTCGAAGACCATGCGAGGAACACTGCAAGCACTGTCACAGACAGGAGGTAAAAGAGCTAGAATCTATTAAAATTATAAGAACAGATTCGATAGATGAACGTTGGAGCGATGATGCCATGAAGAGAGCACAAGAAGAAGACCGAGACATACGACCGATCATGGAATGGTTAAGTAGTGGTAGACCAAAACCTAAGTGGACTGACATAGCACAGTATAGTACCGCTACGAAAAGTTTGTGGGCACAATGGGACAGTTTGTTGTTACACAATGGAGTATTGTGCCGCAAATGGGAGCAGACACGTGGAAATGATAGCCATCTCCAACTAGTGGTACCTAAGATAAAAGTATCCGAGGTTCTTCGAGCATACCATGATGGTTCTTCTGGTGGACACTTAGGGGTAAGAAGAACGTTAATCAAGATCAAGGAGCGATTTTATTGGTTGCATTGTCGAGATGATGTCGAGGACTGGTGTCGGAAATGTGTACAATGTGCCTCTGTCAGAGGCCCGCAAACCAGAAGTCGAGGGGCAATGAAATTATACAATGTTGGGGCACCTTGGGAGAGAATCGCAATAGACGTAGCAGGACCATTTCCGATTACTAACTCCGGGAACCGATACATTTTAGTTATAATGGACTATTTCACGAAATGGCCTGAAGCATTCGCCATACCAAATCAAGAAGCTGTTACTGTTGCAAATAAATTGGTCAAAGAGGTATTTTGCAGATTTGGTGTCCCATTAGAAATGCACAGTGATCAAGGAAGAAACTTCGAATCACAGGTGTTTCAAGAACTGTGTAAAATCATGGGAGTGCACAAAACTAGAACTACGCCTTGTCACCCACAGTCCGATGGAATGGTGGAGAGGTTTAATCAAACTTTAGAACGACATCTAGCCAAGGTTGTAGATAGTCATCAAAAGGATTGGGACGAGTACATATCACTGTTTCTACTATCTTACCGGACAGCATTACATGAAAGCATTGCAATGACACCTGCCTTTGCCAATTTCGGAAGAGAATTACGACTACCAGCGGATCTGTTAAGTGGTTGCCCGCCGGATACTCCCAGTTGCATAACCGAATATGCCAGTGAACTAAGAGCGAAGATGATTGGTGTTCATGAGCAGATACGAGATGCAGGACTACAAGCAAGTGAACGCATGAAAACTCGTTATGACCGGAAGGCGACAGGAACGAACTTCGAGGAAGGCTCATTGGTATGGCTGCATAACCCGGTGAGACGAAAGGGTAAATCGCCAAAGCTACAACCCAGTTGGGCGGGGCCTTATAAAGTTATAACGAAAATTAACGACGTCACTTTCCGAATTCAACGTACATCTAGAAGCCCAGCTAAAATCGTGCATGTGGACCGATTAGCCAAGTATCACGGCAACAACGATGCTCGAGACGAGCATGTCTTAGGAGGGGGTAATGTCGCGGAATATAGTGCGAACTCGTCATAATAGCACGCTTGTACCATGCCTTACAACAGCGAATGTCAATTTCTAACTTTTGACAATTAGATAACAAGAACAGTTTATTACAAATTTTAATGTGTCAAAAAGAGATAAAGCATTTTCGGGAAAGATTTGGAAGTTACTAGAAACATTTTGAATTTTCGATACTAGAATGTTCTAAATTTATGCATATAAAAAGGCCGGCAGTGTGTCGAGAGATCAGTTGACGTTCGGAGTTAAGTGAAGCTTATGAAGAGATACGAAATAGTGGAAAAGTGAAGAAAAGTACAGTGAATTATTAAAAGTGGTGGATTATAGAGCTCAGAGATTAAATTAAACTAGTGCTGTGTACAGACTGCGCGTGTAAATAAAACATCTTTAGTGCGAGAACGCTTTTAATTTCCGATCCCGAACCCGTAGTACGTAACAATATATTTAAGTTATACACACACAAAGTTATACACACACAACTACATATTTTGAAAAGCATTTCAATATAACTGTTTACAAAAATGTTTAATTCTTCCTTTATTAGGTATTGGCTAATTCGTTCATGGGTATTGGTTAGTGATTTTTTTAAATTTTATTATTTTATTTATAGTAAGCTGCCAGTGTCTTTATAACCTATATTATATAATAATTATAAATATGTAATCTCTGTATTTCAATAAATGTTTAGATATCTAAAAATGTTTTTTTTTATTGTTACACGAGTGCAGTACTATTTTAATTTGAATCTTTTAAGTGAAGTGTTTGATTTGTATAATTCTAAAAGTTACCTACTAACAATTAACAAAAAAGTTTGTAGCACAAAAAATAAAGCAATTTCGTACGAACTTGCGAGAGCCTAAGGGCTAACTAGGAACTCCTTTATCCAGTCCTATCGCAAAATCCGTTCTTACCGGACGTTTATTTAAAGTTAACTATTAACTACCGTCCTGCCAAATTTAAACTTTGTTTGTTTGAAACTTGTGAAAGCCTTTAGACCTCCTTAATCCAGCCCAGTGACAAAATTCGATCTAAGCGGATGTCTACTACCTATTAACTACCTACCTGCCATATTTACAGTTTGTAGTAGATACAAGAAATGAAAGACTTTCATTCCAAGCTTATGAGTGCCCTTAGACCAAATCTGTACTTAATCCGCTGGCGCACCCCATAAAGAAGAACATAAAAGCCATAAAAGCTCTAGGCAGAAAAATAAGATTCTTTTGGGTAAGAGCGCACATCGGCATCGAGGAAAACGAACGAGCCGATGAGTGAGCGAAAGCTGACGCGAGCAGCAAAAGAGCTGCAGAGTACAGTTGTATACCACTGTCCACAGTAAAGAAATTAATTAGAGAACAGACGATCGGACAGTGGGATGAGATGTATAGGAATAACACAAAAGTTTTCACTTTTACATAATTATATATATTACAAAATTATTCTTACCTAACATAAAACAAGCATATGAATTCCAAAAAAATATAAAATTAACCCCAAAATTAATACAGATCACTGGTAATGGCGGCTATGCGGAATACTTGGCACGCTTCAAATGTATTTCCAGTCCAGGATGTTATTGTGACCCTGGAACTGAAGAAACTATTTAACATCTCTTACCAGAATGTTCAAGATTCTGCATGGCTCGCTGTGATTTTGAGAGCCAGACCAATATTCGAATAATACCTGAGAATTTGCAACAAGTAGTTGTTAAAGTAAATGATAAAAACACAGACCACTACTTATTTCTTTCTGTATACACGTTATAAAAATAACCAACAAAAGATATTCGCAATTGCATATAAATTTGCTACAGCCCTTAGACCTCTATTATCCGGCCCTGTAGCAAAAAAGTTTCTTAGCAGAATTCTACCAACTATAAACTACTTTCCTTCCAAATAGTTTTTAGCACAAAAAATTAAGAAATTTCATACAAACTTGCGAGAACCCTTGGACCTTCCTAATCCGGCCCTGTCAGAAAATTCATTCTTAGCGGTTTTCTAAGTATAAACTAATTTCCTGACAAATAATTGTAGCACAAACAATGAAGGAACTTTATACAACTTGCGAGAGCCCTTTGGCCTTCTTCTTAATCCTGCCCTGGCGCAAAATTTGTCTTGGTGGATGCTTATTAATTTTAAACTACTTTCCTGCATAATTTTAAGTTCGTACTACAAAAAATTAAGGCCTTTTCATTCAAACGTTCGAGAGTCCTCAGACCACCTTAATCCAACCCTGTCGCAAAATTCGTTCTTAGCGGACGTTTACTAACAATTAACTTCCTCCCTGCCAATTTTTAAGTTTGTAGCTCAAAAGATAGATGAATCTCATACAAACATTATATTTATAATTACCAATTAAAAAATAGGGGTTGATCGTAGAGGGTTGAAAGTTTAGGGTTGTATGTATTTTTTAATGTTGTATCATAAAAAGATAAAATTTAAATAATTTATCTAAAAATTAAAAAAAAAAATTAGGGGTGGACTACCCTTAACATTTAGGGGGATGAAAAATAAATGTTGGCTGATTCTCAGACCTATATATGCTCACAAAATTTCATGAGAATCGGTCAAGCCGTTTCGGAGGAGTATGGGAACGAAAATTGTGACACGAGAATTTTATATATATAACATTATTAAGATTAAATAGCTCCTACAACAATTATAGATACAAGAATAAAATACATATTAAGTATAAATTTGTAACAATGTGCTTTCTTAAATTAAAATATAAGAAAGCACATTGTTCTTAAAGAACTCAAACACAAATCAAAATAGTAAAAAAATATTGTAATAATAAAAAGATCTCTGACCGACATATGTCAGAGGAGTTCGGTTTATTGTATAAAAAAATCCGTACTTAGCTGATTTCTACGAACTATTAAAAATCAAATATTCAGGCAGCTCTCTACAATATTTGATTTTTGTAGCACTAAACATGAAGGCATTTCATACAAATTGTTATAGACCTTTCTAATCCGGATCGCAAAATCCCTTCTAAGCAGACGCCTACTAACTGCAAGCTACCTTACAGCCAAATTTAAAGTTTGTAGCTCAAATAATGAAGGAATTTGATACAAACTTGCGCAGCCATACCTCCTTAATCCGGACCTATTGCAAAATTCGTTCTAAGCGGATGTTTTCTATATTAGCTACCACCATGCCAAATTTAAAGTTTGTAGCACAGAAATGAAGGCCTTTATTTAATTCGACCCTGTGGCAAAATCCGTTTTTAAACGACATCTACTAACTTTAAACCTGCCAAATCTAAAGTTTCTAGCATAAAAAATGAAGGAATTACAAAAACTTGCGAGAGCCCTTAGACCTCCTTAATCCAGCCTTGTCACAACGTTCGTTCTTAGCGGACATCTTAATTAACTATTAACTAACTCCCTGTCAAGTTTAAAGTTTGTAGCACAAATGATGAAGGACTTTCATACAAACTGGCGAGAGCCCTTAGACCACCTTAATCCGGCCCAATCGGAAAATACGATCTTAGCGGACGTCTAATATTTATAAACTACATTGCCAATTTCATCTTTATACATTTATTGGTTTTTGAGATTTCGTGATGAGGCAGTGAGTGTTGTTTCGTGACCTTTTGTAGATTATAGATTATAGATAAGGTCAAATAATTATATTTCTTTTAAAAGCAATTAAGTAATTTCTATTAATTTTCTAATATGTAATTTTATTCAATTTTTAATTATTTTTTTATTCCTCTATTTATATGAAAATAAATGCGTATTGTGATTACGTTTAAAAAGAAATACAATTATACTGTGATCAATTTTGTTATGTAAATTATTACCTTTGTATTACTGTTGTCATTTCTGTTGGTAATCCTAATAAATAAATAATTATTTATTAATCAAAAATTGTAAACGTTATTTATTGAAATACTAGCTGACCCGGCGAACTCTGTTCCGCCAGAATACAAATTGCAAAGCAAAAATAATATTACTTTTCTCTATGCAAATTGCTGATTATTGATTTCTGACAAAATAAAATTACCACGTTCTATAGTGACATGTATTCTCTTTGACGTTTTACGTCACACGGGAACGTGGTCCAACGGGATAAAATAATATATAAATGGTGTAACTAATATATATATATGAAATATCATTTACAATGGGATTTTTGATGCCATCTATGCTTTTCTTTATAAAGTGCGTACTGCGTAACATAGCTCTATTGAGTCTATTTCTCTAATGTGGCTTATAGTTAGATTTCACTGGGTATTAGTATAAAAATAAACAAACAGATGGCGCGTGGAACATATCTACTACTTAAATACTACTACTACTACTTTATAGATAATATTGCTCATAGATGTCGAGTAAAGCTAGATGTTGAAGTATGTTTCATAATTGTTAATACAACTATATACAATATACTAACAATTTACGTAATAGTATAAAAAAGTCATTGATATATATACACTAGATTAGCAATTACCGCGTTACGGCATTGACACTGGAATCTTGAAAATATTCAAGATCGCAGCGAATGTCAGTTCAGTCTTCTATGTGACGCCTACCGAAGTGAACCGAGTGACACGCGACAAAAAAAAATGGGTAAATGCGCAGTAAAAGAGTGCGGTTCTGAATCACAAACACATAATAAATTAAACGGAATTATTTTCCACACTTTAGTTATTGTTTCTGTTTTTATATTGACGTAAAAACGCAATTTAATAAATAAAATGTTAAATTTTATAAAGTAGGTTCAGTGTTACCAGTAAAAACTTAGTTTTAGTTTCCACATTTGTGGGAGTTTTTAATTTACGGAATAAGTGGTTTTAAATATTATTTTTTTATAATAAAAACTAACTTTAGAAAAACACAAAGAAGACAAGATATTAAGAGAATTTGCGATACCCCCGGGAGATCATTTATCATCGATACAAGTTGATCATTCCCTTTTATTAATAAATGCCATATTTATAAATACTTAAAAATAAGATAGTAGGTATCCTGAAAGCGAATTATCCACTCAAATTCACAAAAAAGAGTAAAAAACACAATTGTATACAAAACTAATATTACATAGCGGAGTATGATTAATAATAAATAAAAAATATTTAAAAGAAATTGTCTTAATAATTTATTAGTAATAAACGTCTATTCAAAAATAAATATTTAAATATACTAAACTTAATTTATTTGTACCTATTAAGTGTTTTTATAGTTTGTCCATTTTGTTAATGGTTTTTTGACAGCTCGCCGACTGACAAGCTATAGTGATGACAAAAGGACGTAATAATCGATTTCTCTTATTTTTTTAAGTATACAATAATATTTATTTTTATATTTATTAATATGAAAATAAATATTAGTATCGTAAAAATCAAGTGTGGTGGAGAGAACTAAGAGAATCATAATGTGATTCGGGCCGTGACATTGCATATTTTGATAATTTATACACACAAGAGTTAATAATTAATATAACTGAAGATTCCTCATCGGACAAATCTAATATAAATGATGATTCTGACGAATCATGTTAATAAAAGGAATTAAACTATTTTAGTTGTTTTATTTGTATGCCTTATACTAAGCAGAAAGTAAAACTTTACTATTAACTTTAATATTTAAATTTATCTTAAAATTTTTTTGCCTTCCTTATTAAATAACATTACACCTTATTTACATATTAGCATTGATTTCTATCGATTATTATTTGTAATCTGTGGCACAATCGTAGTAATCGTTATGTGTGGCACAGCAATAAGGGGGAGTTGCCCGTCCATGAAATACAATATTAATGAGTATGACATTTTAACTTTAATGGCTAACCATTAAATAGCAAACTTCGTGGGCGTGAGCTGTCAAAAAACCATTAACAAAATGGACAAAGTATAATGGCTTATACTTTGTCCATTTTGTTAATGGTTTTTTGACAGCTCACGCCCACGAAGTTTCGTATTTAATGGTTAGCCATTAAAGTTAAAATGTCATACCCATTAATATTGTACTTCACGAACGGGCACCTCCCCCTTATTGCTGTGCCACACATAACGATTACTACGATTGTGCCACAGATTACAAATAATCGATAGAAATCAATGCTTATATGTAAATAAGATGTAATATGTTATTTAATAAGGAACACAAAAAAAATTTAAGATTTAAACCAATAAATTAAAATATTAAAGTTAGTAGTAAAGTTTTACTTTCTTCTTAGTATAAGGCATACAAATAAAACAACTAAAATAGTTTAATTCATTTTATTAACATGATTCGTCAAAATCATCATTTATATTAGATTTGTCCGATGAGGTCTTCAGTTATATTAATTATTAACTCTTGTGTGCATAAATTATCAAAATATGCAATGTCACGGCCCGAATCACATTATGATTCTCTTAGTTCTCTTCACCACACTTGATTTTTACGATAATAATATTTATTTCCATATTAATAAATATAAAAATAAATATTATTTTATACTTAAAAAAATAAGAGAAATCGATTATTACGTCCTTTTGTCATCACTATAGCTTGTCAGTCGGTGAGCTGTCAAAAAACCATTAACAAATTGGACAAACTATAAAAAGTAGGTTAATTTTCGTATGGGTAGGCAACCCCCATTCCGTCATTGCAAGTTTATACTTTGGTCTCTCTCTAATCGAAGCGACGGTATTGTTCTTGTGACTTATGTAAGTGAGACAGATATATGTTTCATTACATATGGAGTGGTTTCAAAGCTGCGTCGCAGCGTGTAAAAAGTGGTTACACATTTTTGACAGATTTTATTGAAGTTTACTCCTCTATATATTATAGCTCAATGAAAAAAGTAAAATATTTTTAAAAACAGTACATCCTTTTATAGAAAACTAGCGGAACGCGCGACTTCACTCGCGCTAAAATTATAAAGATATTTTTGGCTTTATGCTACTAAGTTATAATGCATTGTATCAACGATTGATTCCTCATTTAAAGATCCACCCCTCTTTTATTAGACCTACTTTATAGAACCAGTTATTGTATATTCTTTTGAGAATAATAGAGTTTCCTAAAGCTCTTTACTTTTCTATCTTCACTTTATCTCAAATATTGATCCTAGTAATAATAATAATCTCCACAAACTTTAGTTAAAATCTATTCAGTACTTTTTGTTTGAACGCGCACATCGATTAGCTAAGATCCTCGCTTCTCTCGGTTTCGTCCATTTTGAATATATCAAAAAGAAATCTCATTTCATTTTCGTCAAATTTAATTTAGTTGTATATTCTGTTTATTATAATACATAAGTAATCAAAAATATTTGTTCAAAACATAGGGTTATTAAAGCGATTATACTCCCTTAAACCGGCCCTGTCGCAAAATCCATTCGTAGCACAAGAAATAATGGACTTTCATACAAATTTACGAGAGCCCTTAAACCTCCGTAATTCGGCTTTATCGCAAAATTCGTTCTTAGCAAACGTCTATTAACTATTAAATACCTATCTGCCAAATTAAATTTCGTAGCACAAAAAATGAAGGACTTTCATTCAAACTTGCCAGAGCCCTTAGACGGTAGACCACAACCGGTCACAAAATCCGTTCTTAGTGGATGTCTACTAACTATTAACAAAAATAAAAACCGACTTCAAAACGTTACAATTTGAAACTAAAAAGACAAAAATTATAATTTTAATTACTTAGTTATCGTTGAAGTCGGTGCCAGCCAAGAAGGACAGTTCTATACTGCCTTTGCAATGAACGAACGGATATTTTGATTATATTTACAAATTGATACATTAACTAAATTGTATTAAGATTATTTTGCTTTGGCTGGCACCGACTCCAACAATAACTGATATATACGCAAATGCTTAAACATCTTTAGAAAATATATCAAAACCATAACAGGTGCCTAAAAATTTTAGATTTGACCTCAATTTCCCTGGGATCCCATGATCAGATCCTGACTTGGTGACAATGGGACTCCCTCGGAACTAAGCACTATACCGAACAAAAGAACAATTTTTGAAATCGGCCCACAGACGGCGGAGAAATCGGTGAATATACATTAAAATATATATATATATATACAGTGGAACACATAACCTCCTTTTTTGAAGTCTTCTCTGTCAAATTGCACCTTTATACGTCAAGCGGTTTTCGATATTTTTCGATGAGTAGGTAAGTGATATTTCCATTTAGATTTCTCAGAAATTAGGTGTTTTCAAGAAGTGAAAGTATCCTATGTCGTGACTCGTGACCCGGATAACCAGCTATTTTCATACCAAATTTTCTCGTAATGCGGTCACAGACAGACAGACAAACAAAAACTTTAAAAGCTATACATTCGACTTCCGTATCGATAATAATGTCTATTTCAATAAAATTTTCCAACAAATTCAATGTACTGATTAGACTAAGTTAGAATTTTATTATAACGTATAGATTCTATGTACTCGTATCGGTCTAGTCATTAGGACAGTTTTTAGTTTTTTTTATACCTCACCCTCAGGGTCTGCTATTCTTATTCTTTATTTGTATTCCATAGGAACAGAATAAAGCCAATAAACAAAAAAAAAAATATTTGTTCTAAAAATGAACTTAAATATGTGGATCGCATAATTTCAGCAAAGAACAAATTACAATGATGGCGCTAGAATAAGACGAAGAAAAAATCAATAATAATTAATTTCATTTAAAGGCGCATGTGCGTAGCCCGGCTGAAATCTAGCTGGGCTGGAACTACGCATTTTACTTTCTGCCCTGACACTGTGATGGCGTATATTATAATTTTTATTTTCTTTTAGTTTGGTTTGATGTCTAGTTGTACTTAGATTATAATAATAGTTATTAAAGTAATGTGTTACTGAAGACCAGAGAATCAAATGGTAAGAAATATTTAATATCATGTATCTACAAAACCTTTGCAGAGATCGCCATATAATGCATAAGACGTTGCGATGATTTTATATTTTATGCGAATATTATTGTAACATGGCGATTATTTGTATTTATTAAAATTACTAAATGAACAGTCGTGTAGAAATACCTATAATGGCATTTATGTATATTGCTTATAATATTATGATAAAGCTACAGAGTTGGCTTTGTAACATTACATGGTCAAATAATATGTAATCAAGATCTGAGAATTTTGGTTTTGGCCCTATCATCCATCTACTATGCAATTATTGATTGGTGTAGACGACTCGTTTGTAATGGCGGAATACCATTTATCCATTACCACAGTGAAGTTTTATGTATAGGTACTCTGACGCTCGAAAAGCTTGAATACTAAAAGCTAACTTTGTAGCGTAATTATTCGTATTTATTTAATTTACATAAATAAACAAGTATATCATTAAATTTAATGGATATCTGATAGAAACGCTCATCGCAACAGCTATAAGCAGTCCGCTAAACGCTATCCGCTAGCGGTAATTGCTATTTTGAAGTTGCGCAGATGCTGCGAAGATGCGCATGTGTCGGAATTAATTAAATCAATAACGTCGGACATTTTTTTACAAATTTCCTTCAATTTTAATGAAATGAAACAGTTACGAGTAAATAAAAACAAGAATAAAAAGATCTTAGTAATATTTGAATAAGTAAGAAAATATGTATATAAATCTAGTAAATTGTCAAAAAATGATTAAAATTTTATTTCTAGGTTATATAGTCGATAGATTTTCAAAATTAATTAGAAAAAACAATTGACAAGACGAATTAACATTGGTGTTACAATCATTGAAGCTGAGAAGATGGTTAACAAAGGTATCAATTTCATGTCGAATACGGACACTGAAAAGGTAATAATTGAAAAACTGAAAAATATGTGCTAAACCACAAAGACATTGTACGAATACTAATTTTAAAATTATATTTTTACAGTTATCGAATGAAAATCGAAAAATTTGGCTCACGCGAGAGAAAGCAGAAGTCATGAAAAAGAAATCTATCAGTTTTAGTTCCGGGTACCTTAGTATTCTCGTCAGTCGCCCTATTGAAGGAGGCTGACGAAGGATCTGAAGGTAATGACTACCAAGCGGTTATAATATATTGTACCTAATTCTTGAAATTTTATTAAATTTGTAAATAATTTTTAGGCACTCCCACAACCACGTTGAAAGCTCGGGTCGTAGCAGGCAACACATTGAGAAGCGCTCTCTGCTAGATCCTGTTGTAAGTCCACTCTGTTACGTAATTAAAACATATCTATATATATATAATGAAAATGGTGTTCGTTTGAGGCTCAATCACGCCTAAACCACTGATCGTATCGACATGAAACTACCACCATTCGATGCGAAATTTTTCCTAGATGGTTTATGGCTATTTATTTTTCGAATTCTAACGTTCCTTCATTTTTTTATTGCTGTTTTACTTTTATGAACATTTATCCCGCTAATAAAAACAAAAGACAAGCGTTTTCTCTTGATTCTTTTGTTTTCATGGATTTCAACAGAGTATATTAAACGGATTATGGTTTTTTACATTCAGCTAAGAATCTACTCACGGTAGTGGAGAACGGCTGGACCAATTGGGCTTTTTTTTATCTTCAGAATTGTCAGGAGAAAGTTTTGTATGTAAGAAAATTTTAAAAAAGTCCGATAAAAAGTTAAAAATTTCGATGATAATCGAAGAATTCCCATCTATATAGTCACTCACCACGAAATCTCGGGAACCATAAGACTTAGAAACGTGAAACTTGATAGGAATATTACTTTTGCTATGTAGAGGTCAGCTATAAATAGATTTTAAGAAATTCATCCCCCAAAGGGGATTGCGGGGGCGTTAACAATTAACAATTCCCGTTTTTAAACTATAGCTCCTATAGACTTCAAATTTGGTAGGAATCTTCTGTAAGAGGTGTAGAAATAGGCTATGAACGAATTTTACGATAGCTCACCCCGCAGGGGGTTGCGGGGGTGGGTATTAACAATTAATATTTTTAATTTTCCAGCTGAAGCTCCTACAAGCTCCAAATTTTATAGGAATTTTCTATAAGAGATGTAAAAATGATTTATAAACAAATTTTACGAGAAATATTGAGAAAGAAAATTGCGGGGGCGTTAACAATGAAAATTTTCAATTTCCAAGCGATAGCTCCTATAGACTCCAAATTCAGTGAGAGTGTTCTATATGTAATATAAAAATGATCTTAGAGCGGATTTTACAATGAACCACCTCCAATAAGGTTCGCGGGGGTGGGTGTTAACAATAAAAAATTTCAATTTCGAAATATAGCCTCTAAAAATTCTAAATCTGGTGGACATAAAGACCATCTCAAAATGGATTTCAATAAAGTCTACTTCCGACAGGAATTGCGGGGGTGGGTGTTAAAATCTAAAATTTTAATTTCCAACCTGTAACTTCTACAGACTCCAAATTTGGTGGGGATCTTCGTGTATGTAGGGATATTCGTGTATTTCCTTACAACAATCGTCTTTTTGGCAGCGGAGAAAAAGTCATTGAGAGGCTTCCAAAACTTAACTTTACATGTAGCTATCCAATCAACGGACTAAGAATTTTACATTCATTTTATTTTTGCAGACTACATAACCGACGAATTCTTTTATTGCGGGATCGCGGAAATGTAACAGATTAAAATGAATGCATTTTCCAAGCACTTGAGATGTGGAAAAGAAATTTAGTTACTTATTCCAATAGAATTCATAAAAAAAATGAACAATTCGTCGCACTTGAACCTAGAAAGATTTCAACTTCACATATGAGACTTGCAATGACTTTAACTTAAACTTTCAATGCTTATTTCAAATTTTTTTCTTCATGTCAATTATTATTAATTTTTGGAAGAAAGGCACGGAAATGTTATAATGATTGCACATTGAAAGTTACAATGAATATTAGTGAGAAAAATCACCGGGATGAAAGATACAGGCTAAATCGATGGAATTTGGAATTTGTGTAAGTCTAAACAATATCGATGCTTACAGTTCTATCCGCGGGGCCTATTTATGTTCATACAAAAATAAAAAAAAAGGAGAATAATAAAAATATGAAAAAAAATAATAATAAAAATGAAACATAAAATGTAATTTATTTCCTATTTCAATTCGCCCAGCGAAGCGGGCGGGAAACGGCTAGTTTTAATATATACCTATTTATTGTTGAACATATAAATAGTCATCTGTTTCAAAATATTCATTTCCATTTCCAGATCACGGCGCCAAGTGGAAAGAACAATTTATGATAATGGAAAAAATACAACAATCGGAGAAGTTTACTCTCTCTCTCTCTGGTCACTAGTGTTAATGATTAATAATATTTTTTTAAACATTTTGTAAGTTAAATAAAATAATCCTCAAAGATTAAATATTACCACGTAATTCGCGTAGTATATTCGATGATATGAGATGTCTTTGTACATTTTCTATAGAAGAAGCTATAAATATTCGCCGAAGGATTTTTTTAAACTATTGCAAATTCAGCCCTTGATTTTAAAATTTAGATACTATGTAGGATTTTTATTTTTTATTAAGTAAATAGTAATCACAATAAAGTATCACAATTAAAATTAAAAACATTTTAAACATATTTTATTAATTGTAATAGAACTTACAGTAACAGAACTTATCGCCCTTAGTCCTTACCTACTTCATTATTTAAGAAGAAGTGATATTTATAATTTCTTCTAGAGACATCTTACAAATATAATATAAGTAGATTTTTAAGAATTTTGAGTATTTAGATATGTAAAAAATAAGATTCGGAACGGGCTAAGTTCAGCTGCCATTACTAGAATTCAGCAAATACATCAGCAAATATAAATATTAGCATAAAGTACTTAGCCTCGTTTCGTTCTTAATATATTACAAGTAGTTGATAATACTATTGTACATTGAATTATAAGCGACCTTAATATCCCAAAAAGTAGTGTACTGATCACAAGTACCAGTGATAGCTACGAACCGTAGTGTGTACATACTGTAGTAGATGTGTGTGTGTGTTGAATATATTTGCAGCTATTAATTAATTATGATTTAAAAGAAAAAGATTTCGATACATCATGTTCCTTTAAACGCTTTTTTAAGCTACAAGGTATTATTATCTTATGTTGGTGAGAATTTCATATTTTGTTACTTTTCTACTCTTATTTATGATTTGTTTCTATGTATACTTAAATAAGTTTTCTCCGATAATTTATGATGGTGGAACCAAAAATTTTACAACAATAAATGAAGATCAGATGAAAATAATGGTACTCTCAGGTCATTAATGTTAGTGATCCCCCTTTGTCAAAATCATATTAATTTATTCACTAATAGGTATTATAAACTAAAAGAAACTCAGTAGAACTTATATTATTAGTTTGAATTAATCTGTTTTTTCTTACAAGTTAAATAAAAATGGACAATAGTTCTATAAGGTTGAAATAGCCTGGAGACGATCACGTTAATCTCAAGCCGTACTGTCTTCTAAAAAAATCGTTAATTGAATTATATTCTTTAGCATACAGGCGTTCTTTCATAATCATTTTAAATTTGGCAATAGAAGCTTTTATAACGTTTTCAAGGAACTATTTTCAAAGGATCAATACTAATTTTAAAATCAAATATTACCCCTAACATACTTAAAATAAAGTAAAATAACCTGTATCTTTGTCTTCCGCGTTATAAATGTAACATTTTAAATAAAAAAATAAAATATTGGGTGTCCTATAATTTTAAGCATTTAACGATTTTAATTATACATAATCTATTCATATTACCATTATATGACAACATCAATTTGCAAATTAAATAACACATTCTTTATTTAGTAAGATCGCATTTTGGATCTTTACTTTTGTTATGTATCGTACCTATAGTAGCAGTAGTAGTATTGGTAGGAGAAATAGTATATTAAGAGATATACGATTCGCGCAGCAATAACAAGTAATTTTCGATGATATGAGATGTCTTTGTACATATTCTATAGAAGAAGTTATAAATATTCGCCGACGGGTATTATTTCACAAAAAACTAATTAAGCTCTACATTTTAAAATAAAGATTAGTTATGATTTTTACATTTTATATACCTATTAATAAAATAAAATTGCATTTGAAACATATTTTGAAATCGTAAAATATATAAAATTATTTTATGTTTAAAAAATAAGTGATGTTTATAATTTCTTCTAGAGACATCTTACAAATATAGCATAAGTATGTTTCAAGAATTTTGAGTAATTAGTTTTGTAAGAAAGAGTTGGAACGGGCTAAGTTCGGCTGACATTACTAGATTCAGCAAAAACAGCAGCAAATATCGAGATCAGCGTATAAACTACTTAGTCTCGTTTCGCTCTTAGTGTATTTTTAAGTACTTAATAATATATATTGTACTTTATGCGAGCATTATGAGACAACATGAGGAAATATTAAATAATGTAGCGTACTCACAAGTAAAAGTGATAGCTACGAACCGTAGTGTGTACATACTGTAGTAGATGTGTGTGTTCATTATATTTGCAACTTTTCATTTTGGTTTAAAGGAAAACGACGTTGATTAAAAATACGTCGCGTTAAGCGCTTTATTGTTTTTGGTTTCGCTTCCGTACTACGTTACTTTTTCACTCACATTTCTATTTCGTTTCTTTGTTCATATTTAAAGGATATAGGTATATATTTTACGAACTTGCAACATAATGTATTATCACAGATTCATATAATTTGCGTTTGATGTAGTGTAGGTATTAAATATATAATTATTAGTTCGAACTTTATCACGTAAAGGGATTAAGGCAAAAGATGAGTAGTTTGTAAATATTAGTTAAGATCATGGATACAGTTCCATAAGATTACTTAAAATAGTTTCGCGCTTATGCAATTCATAAAAAAAAACAAATTTTCTATTATCTATCAATTAAAATTAATGTAGTTAAAAACATCGCTTTGTGCATGGAATAGTAGCTAATTGATGGCGGCGAGGCTACAATCATGGCGGCACGGTTCACGTGTTTTTCTCCTTGATCAGTTTTTATTGCCCGCTCCTCCATCATTTTCTTATTTTTTTTTCTTTTCTTCTGCATTAAACTTTATCGTCTTAAACTTCGTCACTTACGTCTTGCGTCCTTTCTAGTCACCACGTGTTTTTTCTTTATTCGTCTTGTAAGCACTAATTTAGCCGGACGAGCCCCCAACATGTGTAGGGTCCGGGGATGGAAATTAGTACACGTTTTCGCTAGTTTTCAACCGTCGTTTACGTCGTCGTTCTCGCATCGTAATGCCACACTTTCTTGCTTACTCGCTCATGTTCATACACCCATCTCACTCACACAACCTCCATACCTTATTCATCCTACATATATTTGCAACTACTTATTATGGTTTAAAAGAAAACGATTTATATTTTTGATTTTAAGCGTTTTTTTAAATAAGATAAAATATTTTTTGTTTTTATAGCAAACTTCATTCCTTTTCCACTATTTTCTCTTTCGTTTCTATGTAATCTTACTTATAAATTGTTTTTTATTTTCGTATTTTCTATCAAATCAAATACATCAGGAAATTTATTGATCAGCATAAAAAGTACTTCGTCTAGTCATTCTTAAAATATATGAATATATTAAAATAGTAGTTAGTAATATTATTGTATTATGGGAAACAAAATCTAAAAAAATCGCCTTAAGTAGCGTACTGATCACAAGTCAAAGTGATAGCTACGAACCGTAGTGTGTACATACTGTAGTAGATGTGTGTGTTTAATATATTTGCAACTTTTCATTATGATTTAAAGGAAAACGACGTTGATAAATTACGTCGCTTTAAGCGCTTTATTATCTATATAATATCTTTTTTTTGTTTCGCTTCCGTACTACGTTACTTTTTCACTTACATTTCTATTGCGTTTCTTTGTTTAAATTTAACGGATATTATATATTTTTTAGGAACTTAATGTATTATCACAGATTCATATAATTTGCGTTTGATGTAGTGTAGGTATTAGATATAATATTATTAGTTCGAACGTTATAACGTAAAGGAATTAAGGCAAAAAATGAGTAGTTTGTAAATATTAGTTAAGATCATGGAGACAGTTTCTTAAGATTACTTAAAATAGTTTCGCGCTTATGCAATTCATAAAAAAAAAAACAAAATTTCTATTATCTATCAATTAAAGTTAATGTAATAAAAAACATCGCTTGGATAATCTGTTAGTTTTGCTACCACGGTTTGTTAGTAATTAGGGCTGTAGAAATTTAAAGGGTTTCATTTCTTTATTTTTGAAAACTGCTTTTTGAAATTTTTGATTCAATTCATGGCATTGTATAGCCTTTTATATTATACCATTTAATATACTATATATCTGCTTAAGTGTGTACGCAATGAGTACACACTTTTAAGTTATAAATATATTTTTGATATATTTTTATATTTGTAGATGTAAGTTTCTTGAGTTATATACTATTGTATTAGTTGTTTAAATCATTTAGTTGTAAACAACCACTGTTTTAGACATTAAGTACGTAAAAATTATTTAAATCATCATATTCGCTTTTGCGAATTTGAATTTTAATTTGATTTCTAAATCACTAACTATTCTAGTATTAATATTAAACAAAAATCTTTCAGAAATTACATAACACAAGAAAAAATATACGAGTAATTTAATTATATGTAATAGTTATTTAAATATACGCCAATCATAGTGTCGGACAGAAAGTAAATAAAATGTTTGTTATTATAGTACGGGAGCCCAATATTGAGATTTTGGGACTTACTCAAGCACTTACGCGTGCAATTCGTTAACCATCACGGTGAAATGAAATACAATATAAGTTTATTTTTTTCATCATGTATCTTCAAAATGCAATAGGCCCCACGACGCTCGAGTTAATCCCCAATTAGCATCATGGGCTCCCCTACTATTATTTGTTATTGTTATAAGCACAATAAGTGATTTTGAGTGCAAAAGCATTTTGGGCTAATAATAATTATTATATGTTTTGCGTCTGCTCTGCTATGATATGAAACGCAATTCCAAGCCATTACGGAAAAAAAATCAAGTTTATCATGTTTAATGCAATGAAGATATGCATTATTTATTGGATTGGAAGTACATTAGTTAAGGTGGTAGGGCCCGTTCGGACCCGCCTGGGTTGTTACCACCCTCCTGATTAAGTCTGTTTCAAATCAGACGCTCGCAGCGTCAAATAACAAGGAAAGGGAGAGCCAGTCTTAACTTTCATCTTGGCACAGATTTTAAATACGTTGCTCTTTTTTTGTCTTATGGCGAACTCTGTCTCCCTCTTAGACATTCGAAAATTTGAATGACTTTTAATTCCCTAATTTGCTTCGTATCATAAATACGAAATTGTTGTATGCTTCATTGGCTTGATAATACCTATTTTACTATCCTACCTTCTTCTATGACTGTCGTAATCTTCTTTTATAGGTGTAGGTATTTAAATATATCTTCTCGTAGATGTTTCATTATATCGCACTAGACGTGCTTTTCTTCAAGTAGTTAGAACTCGCTTTGCTAGGTGTCGTCGCTTAGGCTTTTTCTTCTTAAAATAAGTATGTATTTTTATTGAAAATTCTGTATTCTGTGTGTTATCTATACTAATATTATAAAGCTAAGAGTTTGTTTGTTTGTTTGTTTGGTTAAACGCGTTAAGCTCAGAAACTACTGGTCCGAATTGAAAAATTCTTTTTGTGTTGGATAGTCCGTTTATCGAGGTAGGTTGTGTAGGAAGATAATACATTAGGTTATATTACTATATGACATCACGCTACGACTAATAGGAGCGGACCATCAATGAAAAATGTTGCAAAAACGGGAAGAGCGGGTATTAGTTCTGCGAGGTACAATACCGCGTGTCTCAGAAAGTATTTGGTTTCCCGTCCTTAGAACTCGTGCAAAGCCGCGGGAAATGCTAGTATTTTATAAAAGAGGTACTTATTGAATTTTAAATAGTAACAGTATATTAGGATAAGAGTTCACAGAAAATGACTCTCGATAATAACTTTTAAACTTTATTTGTCTACCGAATTTCCTTACTGTAGGTATATAGAAACATTGCTATATTCTCTTAGATAGGTAAGAAGGTTTTTTTGCGATATTTTTATTCACATTAAGACAATTTCCTTATTAACCTCATAAAATTTTAACAATTAGGTATGTACTAATTCTGGTATTGAATGTCTTAAATTAATATAAGTATTAATAAATTTGTCTTCAACAGTTTAACATCAGATTTCAACGTATTCATCACTCGTGTTATATAATTTAATATAATTTGTTTTAAAAATAGTTATTAATTATTAATATTTTTTTGTTTACATAAAAGTTAAAGTCTGCAATTTAATATTATTTTGTATCTTAGGTATTGGTTATTGAAAAGATTTTAATTTTATTGTTATATTTATAGTAAGCTGCCATATCTAAATATTAATCTCTGTATGTCAATAAATATTTAGATGTCTAAAAATCTTTTATTATTGTACCGCAAAGGTACTATAGATTGCCTTGACCATGAAGCATAAAACCAATGGAAAACGCATCGGCATGTTTTTCGTATTAGCTCAAAGTTACTCATTTACGGCGGGGGGAGAGGTAAGCTTCAATAGCTGTGATTGGGTAACGAAGTGACAAATCAAATCAAAATATTTTATTCAGCATAAAAATTATTACAATTTCTTACTGAACGTCATGAGTCTACTATCAGTTCGGAAAGAAGAAACCTCTGACCTGAGAAGAACTGGCGAAAAAAACTCAGCGGCACTAATTTTTTTTCTCTCTCTATTTCAAATTAAATTGCGGATTAACAATAATTCTATTTGTTGAAATAGTCAATTTTTCACCCTTCTGCGATCAACCGCTATTTTTCCAACGCGATTTTATTTATAATTATAATCACAGATTCGCAATAGGGTTGCAAGATGGTCATTGTTGTTGATTGATTGAATATAATAATTGAAGTACGATAAAATTTCGTTCAGCGTTTATAATAACAATTTTCTTTAATTATATTTTTTTCTCAATTTAAATTGATCTTCAACCCTCGCCGGTTTATAACTGATCAACTATCTATATCTAGAGTGATGAAGGTAGAACCTGGCGGGGATAACTTATCGACCGGTGAGGGATGAAGATCAATCTAAATTGAGAAAAAATATAATTAAAGGAAATTGTAATTATAAAATCTGAACGAAAATTTATCGTACTTCAATTTAATTCAATTATATACAATTGCCATCTTGCAACCCTATTACGGATCTGTGGATATAATAATAAATAAAATAAAATAGGGGTAAAAGGGTGAAAAATTGAGTGTAATATGGTTTTTTTAATTCTAAGTCATGATAAAATAAAAAAAAATCTTGCCAAAAAAATTTATAATAATTAATTATAATAAAAATTTATAATAATTAATTAACAAATAGGGGTTGATCGTAGATGGATTAAAATTTAGGGTTGAATGTACTTTTGAATGCTGTATCATAGAAAAATAAAAACCAAAAATGTCTAAAAAATAAAAAATAAAATTGGGGTAGTCCCACCCTTTACATTTAGGGGTATGAGAAATAGATAGTAACCGATTCTCAGACTTACTAAAAATATTATAAAGTTGTCAAAGGGTACGAATATGTATAAAGTCGTCAAAGGGTACGGTAGACTCGATCGAAACCGTACCTGAATAGCAAAACATAAAAAATAATAATTTTCGAGTCGACAACATATATATCCGCAAAATTCGGATTGTCGAGTATTTTGTTTAATTCTAATGATGCTGACAGACAAATCGAAGTCGCCATATAATTATGTGTAATAAACTCTTAAATCATAATTTCGTACTTTCACTTATCAAATGATGCGTAATGATTGCTCATAGATGGCGTTATTAATAATTTTATTATTTAACTTACTAAAATTAGTAAGTTTTAATTGTTGTTAAGTATTATTTTGCTGTAATATTTTAAATCTATAATATACTAGCTGCGCCCCGCGGTTTCACCCACGTAGTTGCCGTTCCCTTGGGATTACAGGGATAAAAAGTAGCCTATGTCCTTTCTGAAGGTCTTCTCTATCTGTGTACCAAATTTCATCGAATTCGGTTCAGCGGTTTAGGCGTGAAAGCGTAACAGACAGACAGACAGACAGACAGAGTTACTTTCGCATTTATAATATTAGTTAGGACTAGCGATTTAGCGCGAGCGAAGCCGCGGGTTCTGCTAGTACTTTAATATTGGCCCCGCGTCCCTTCTCTCGCCGCGTTGCCCGATGCGCTGCACTTTATTCTAGTATGTTGTATTTTGAATAATTAAATAAAAGAAATTATGAATTTCATTCAATTGTATTTTCTTTTTGTTGCATATAGATAAGTCATGAAGAATTTAAATTTTGTTAAACACAAGGTTACGAAAATTGCTAGGTCCCTGCCAAATTTAAAGTTTATAGCACAAAAAATGAAGGATTTTCATATAAACTTGCTCTTCTTAATCTGACCGTGTCGCAAAATCACATCTTAACGGACGTCTACTAACTATAAACTACCTAAATGCCATGTCATGCCAAAAAATATCTCATCTCTATGAAATCTACACTAACAGTTAAAACGTAACCAGGGAAGGATGCGAGGGGGAGGGGAGGATTTTGTAGTAAGTATCGCGTCATGCATAGATATATTTAACTTAATGGCGTCATGTGAAAAGAACGCTGGCTGTCAAGCTGCGCAGAATCGATTTATCGATTTATCAATTTGGTGGTAATGGTTTTATAAAAATATTGTTTTATAAGGAGAGAGTCTGATAATAATGTAGTTAACCATAAAAAATGTATTAAACGAATTATACATTTTATCTAATATATTTTTTTCAATGTACCTACCAATAACCAATGTACTTCGCAACCGCAAGCGAAATACTAGTTCAAAAATAAAAGAATAGGCCTAGTACTTTCGTGGACGAATGTACCAGTACGCAAACACACCCCCCACCACTTTCTTCTAGTGTTCTTTTTATGTGAAGCCAACTGTATTTATATAAATAAACATTTTTCAAAATGTTTGTAGAGCATCAACTTTAAAGGCGAAAGAAAATATGTGTAGCTTCAAGGCACTTCAAACAATAATAAAGATTGTCATTTGCACTTGATTCAATATTGAAAAATATTTTTGCATTGTTAAGAATCTAACTGTAGGTCAATTATAATATATTCTTTGCTAATATGTGAGGAAACATAAATGTGATTTTAATTAGGGATCTTTGCTAAAAAATCGAAGCATTTTCATATTTGCTCAAGAAAGGAGCTTAAATCTATGGATTGCATATTTCAGCTAAGTACACATATAACATATAGGATCAGGCAAAGAAGAAATCGATAACATTCTTCATATTAATCCTAACTACAACAAGGGCGCATGCGCGGCTACGCCCGGCTGAAATCTAGTTGAGTCGGACGCATTTTACTTTCTGCCCTGACACTGTGATATATTGTTTTTTTTATTTTCTTTTAGTTTTGTTTGATGTCTAGTTGTACTTAGGTTACAATAATAGTTGTTAAAATAATTGTGTTACTGGAGCCCAGAGAATCGAATGGTAAGAAATATTTTATACGATTTAATCAATTTTTACAGATATCGTTAGATAATGCATAAGACGTTGCGATGATTTGTTTAACGTAGCAATAATATTAGTTATCTAAAATTAGTAAGTTTTAATTGTTGTTAAGTATTATTTTGCTGTAATATTTTAAATCTATAATATACAAGCTGCGCCCCGCGGTTTCACCCACGTAGTTGTATAGTGTATTTAAATGCGAATTCTTCATTTTACACCACAATATAATAATAGTATTATATTATTAATAGTAAGTAGCGCGTTGCTTCAGGTTTTGTTATTTATTTTTGTGCTGTAGGTACTTTTACGATAGAAAGTTTGAACATCAAATTCGAACTTAGTACTATTTAATTCGGGTACATATATCATTAAATTTAATAGATTTCTCAAAGAAACGCTCATCATAACAACAATAAACAGTACGCTAAACGCTATCCGCTTGCGCCACTTGCTATTTTGAAGTTTCGCAGATGCAGCCAGAATTTATTAAATCAATAACCGTTTCTTTTGTTTTTCATCGGTCTTTTTTCAAGTTTGTTCGATCCTAATAAGATCTGAGACTTCCGAGTAAAAAAAAATTATTACAAAATGGAGGAAGTTAGTAATTATTCTAATGTAATTTTATTTCTAGGTTATTGCAGTCGATCTATAGTCAATATTAAAATAAAAAAATCGATAAAAACAGACTATCATTTTTGTTGCACTCATTGAAGCTGTTGACAAAACACCTTAGATAATATTTAACAACAATGGTGTCAATATCATAACGAAAACAGACACGTAGAAGGTAATCAATTGAAATGACATGTTTTAAAATATCGTAAAACATTTGTACGAATAGTAACTTTATAATGCTGTTTTTACAGTCATTGAATGCTATCTTGCTCAAGCGAGACAAACTAATGAAAACGAAAAAGGAATCTAAGAGATTTAATTACGGATATCTTAGTGTTCTCTTCAACCGCCCTATTGAAGGGAGTGACGGCGAATTATCGGTAATGGCGACCAAGCGATATATTATATATAGCATTGTTATAATAATCAGTTTATTTAATTTTTACGTCATTTACAGACATTCCAACCTCGATATACGTAAATTATCGTATAAAGCTCGGGTCATACCAGGCAACACATTCAGAGTCCTTCTCTGCTAGATCATATTGTAAGTTAATAAGAATGTTTTTACGTAAGTAAACATATTTTTGAACATATATACTTATTCAATTATAAAATTTACAGATCACGGCACCAAATAATCAGAACAATTTATTATGATGGACATAAAAATTTCAACCGAAGAAGATAGAACGAAGGTTTACTCTCTGGTCTCTAGTGCTAATGATTAATTATATTTTTATGCTTTAGGCAAATTTAATAAAATCTTTTGTATTTTAATTTTTAACGATTTTAATTTTATAATTTATTATTGTAGACCTTTGAAATTACTCCAATCAAAGTGCAAATTATATATCATATTATTATTTATTTAAGAATCTCGGCAATTTTGAATCTCTATTTATATAGTATTATGTAGTATAGGTAAAAAGCACTTGTGCAATGAAAAAGAAGTGTTAAAAGGACGATTCGAAGTTTCTATGAAATGAGGTGTCTGTGTACATTTTTTATAGAAGAAACTATAAATATTCGCCGAAGGTTTTTTAAAAATAATTATTGAAGATTTAGTCGTTGACTTTAAAAATCACAACAATAACATTAACTAATAAAAAACATTACATTTAAAATAAGAACAATTGACATATATTTTTATGTTATAACAATGGCAAAAATCACAACACATAGGTACTTTCTTATTTAAAAAGAAGTGATATTTATAATTTCTTCTAGAGACATCTTACAAATATTACATAAGTATGTAGATTTTAAGAATTTTGATTGATTTAATTAAAAAATAAGATTCGAAACAGGCTAAGTTCAGCTGTCATCACCAAAATTCGGCAACTACATCAGCAAAATATATTATAGAGATCAGCATATAAAGTAACTTAGTCTCGTTTCGCTCTTAGTGTATTTTTAAGTATTTAATAATATATATTGTACTTTATGCGAGCATTATGAGACAACATGAGGAAATATTAAATAATGTAGCGTACTCACAAGTAAAAGTGATAGCTACGAACCGTAGTGTGTACATACTGTAGTAGATGTGTGTGCTCAATATATTTGCAACTTTTCATTTTGATTTAAAGGACAACGACGTTGATAAATTACGTCGCTTTAAACGCTTTATAATATCTTTATTTATATAATATCTTTATTCTATATAATATCTTTTTTGTTTCGCTTCCGTACTACGTTACTTTTTCACTAACATTTCTATTTCGTTTCTTAGTTCATACTTAAAGGATATAGGTATGTATTTTACGAACTTGCAACATAATGTATTATCACAGATTCATATAATTTGCGTTTGATGTAGTGTAGGTATTAGATATTAAATAATTAGTTCGAACGTTATCACGTAAAGGGATAAAGGCAAAAAATGAGTAGTTTGTAAATATTAGTTAAGATCATGGAGACAGTTTCATAAGATTACTTAAAATAGTTTCGCGCTTATGTAATTCATAAAGTCTCTCTCGCTTACTCGGTCATGTTCATACACCCATCTCACTCACACAACCTCTATATACCTTACTCATCCTACATAGGTATATATTCAACTTTTTATTATGGTTTAAAAGAATACGATTTTGATTTTTGATTTTAAACGCTTTTTTTTAATATATAAATAATAGGAATTTTTGGTTTTGTATTTCTAACTTCATTCCTTTTTCACTATTTTCTCTTTCGTTTCTATGTAATCTTACTTATAAATTGTCGTATTTTTATCATATCAAATACATCAGGAAATGTATAGATCGGCATATAAAGTACTGAGTCTAGTCATTCTTAAAATATTTGAATATATTACAATAGCAGTTAGTAATATTATTGTATTATGAAAATAAAATCTAAAAAAATCGCCTTAAGTAGCGCCTTAGTATCACAAGTAACAGTGATAGCTACGAACCGTAGTGTGTACAATGTACATACTGTAGTAGATGTGTGTTATATATTATTTACAACTTTTTATTATTATTTAAAAAAAACAGTTTTTATATATTACGATGCTTAAATTATCTATAAGGTAATCACTTATTTTGGTCTAGTATTTCGCACTTCCTTACTTGTTCTCTTTTTTTCTGCTTCTTTTCTTTTACTCTTAATTATGTTTTCTCCGTATAAGTATGCTAATATATAATATTATAATATTACGAACTAGCAACGTAATGCCAGATAGTCTCAAATTTATAGCAATGTTAGATTATTAAGTGATTCCATATAGAAGAATTGATGCGAAAACAATGAGTAGTTTGTAAATATTAGTTAAGACTAATTGTTAATGAAGACAGTGCCAAAAGATTTCTTAAAGTAGTTTCGCACTCGCGATATTTATAATGTATATATATGTATCTCGTTTTTTTTTGTTTTGTTTTTAGACATGGAATAGTAGATAATTTTCTAATTTCATTACCACAGGTCGTTGATAATTACGTACGATTAAACAGAACTTATTATTTTCAATTTTCAAAGAGTTTCCTTTGTCAAATATAATTTCTCTTTCCCTAAATATAATTTTCTTTATTTTTTAACTAATAATAGGCTTAGAATTTTAGTAGGAATTTTAGTATATATACTTTTAGTACAGATGAGCAAATAATTGACAAATGAGCAATATGTATGTACAATATGTACATTGTACATATATTATGTTATTATAATTATTTAATATTCTATATGCTATAAAACTAATGCAATTTTACCAAGCAATTTGTACTATTTTAAACATTTGGTATATAGAATATTAATGAGTTACTTAAAGCGAAGATACAAAATGTTTAAAGTCTTAAAACTATGTCTTTTATATTTTATTAGAAAAGAGTCTAAATAAAACTACAAAAAAATAAAAAAGGAAACAAAATTTACAAAAAAATGCATATAAGATAAAGTTAGTTATTCAAAGTTTAATTTAGTTGTAAGAGACATATTTTTGTATTATAGATGTAAGATACTAGTGTAACTGTAACTAGTGAACTAAGTTGTTTTTATGTTTTAGTTGACGAAAACCACCGTTTTAGTTTAGAAATAGAGTACGTTGATAGTACTTATGCTAATAGATTTGCTATATATATTTTTAATTGCTTAGCATTGACCGTGATTAAAAATCTTTGACATATTTTTTTACATAACACAGGCAGAAGTATTATTTACGACTTTCATTTACAAGAAAACGTGTATAATTTTTATTATAATATACGCCAATCATAGTGTCAGGCAGAAAGTAAATAAATGTTGTTACTATAGTACTAGATCCATTATAGTTAAGGTGGTAGGGCCCGCTCGCGCCCGCCTGGGTTGTCACCACTGCACCGTCCCGATTAAGTCTGTTTCAAATCAGACGCTCGCAGCGTCAAATAACAATGAAAGGGAGCGCCAGTCTTCATTTTCCTCTTGGCATAGATTTTGATTAAGTGGCTCTTTTTTCTCTTATAAAGAACTCTGTCTCTCTATTTTATGCATTATATAATTTATCTTAGAATTCCCTTACATTTTTTCGTATCAGTAGTACCTACGAAATTTTTTGATAATTTCTTTTTTGCTATCCTAACCTTCTTCTATGACTTTCCTTTGTATCGATATTTACATATCTTCTCGTACATATTTTATTAGATTTTACTATAGGTACACTTTACTTCAACTTGCTTCGCAAGGTGTCGACACTTAAGCTTTTCTTTCTTGAAATAGGTATGTATATTCAATAAGCAATACTGTATTAGTGTCATCTTTTACATAAATGTTGTGTATTGTAGGGTTTAATAACAAAACTGCCAAAAACAGCAGGAGCATATATGACTTTTGATAAATATTGCAGGGGATTAGCCATAGATACACTTTACATGCCCTTCGAAACCTTGAACGAAACTGTATAACAATTTCCTTATTAATCTTACATTATTCTAACACTATTCTTACTAATTCTGCTGTTATATATATAATAGTTTAAAATTATTTGTCTTTAACAGTTCTTCAGTACGTTATTTGTACAACATCAGTTTTCACTACTTGTGTCCTTTATGTAATTAATAAACTTATTTATATTTGTGGTATATTCATGAGATTTGTAACACAATTTGATAAAAATATCTGTATTTTAATGTCAACATAAATGTTTAATTCTGTACTTATATATGTAGTATATCAACTATCTGGTATCCGTAACACAAGCTTCGTAGCTTTCTACGGAAGTAGATGGCGCTGTGTGTAATAATGTAACAAAAATTTAAAAAAATATAGCACATGTCCATAAAGTATTGGCGTTAATAAAAGATAACACACTAAATCTCGAGAACCGCTTGACGTATAATGACTTGGGGGTAGATTATATTTAGTGGACGTCCGCTAACAACGAATTGTGACAGAGCCGGAATAAGGTGGTCTGAGAGCTCTTATTATTTTGTATAAAAGTCCTTCATTTATTGTGCTACAGAATTTAAATTTAGCGCAGAGGAAGTCAATAGTAAGTAGACATCCGCAAAGAACGAATTTTGCGACAGGGCCGAATCGAGGAAGTCTTATGGCTATAGTAAGGGCTCTTATGAAATAAAGTGCAGCACAACGAGCAATGGGGAGAGGGAGGGGTTTCCAAGAGCGGGAGAGAGTATATTAAGGATGGGTTCTAAAATAGCAAGAGTAATTGTAGAGCATTTGCAAATTGCAGGCAATGTACAGATCAACCGATTGCGAGTGATTGCATAAAGATTTAAAAAGCAATTAAAAAAATGAACGCGGCCGAAGTGTATTGCTAGTAGATATATATATATATATATATATATATATATATATATATATATCACCCTTATTAAACCCCTAATCAAAAGAGCGCATGCGCGTAGCCCGGTTGAAACCTAGCTGGGTTGGAACAACGCATTTACTTTCTGCCCTAACACTGTGATGGCGTATATTATAAATTTTGTTTTCTCTAAGTTTGGTTTGATGTCTAGTTGTATTTAGATTATAATAATTGTTGTAAAAGTGATTGTGTTACTGGTGATCAGAGCATCGAAGTTGCCATGGTAAGAAATATTTAATATTTTTTAATACTTTTCACAGAACACTTTGTAATGCCTATGACATTGCGCTTATGTATTTTATAATAAACTTGCGCGAATATTATTTTAATATTGCTATTTAAGCCAGTGATAGCTATAACGCACTCACTTGAATATCCGAGTGATGCGGGCTCAAATACTGGTCGCACCTCTAATATTTTCATATGCAAATCATTTCTAACATGATTTATAGTTATTAATCAATATGAAAATCTAATAATTTGTCTCCAGTCCTTATAATGCAGGCGTTAATAGGAAACAAGGACGTCTACAAAGCAATTATTGATTTATATAGGCGACTCACTAGCAATGGCGGAATACCATTTTATTATTACCATGGCGCATAAGATTTGTTTGTTTTTTATTTGGAATATATGACGTCATTTTTGTGTAGGTACCTTCTTTGAAGCTAGAAAATATTAAAAATTTAATTCCAACTAGTAGGGTTATTATTCGAAATTATTCAATTTAGGTACATATACTATATTATTAACTTTATTGAATATCTGAAAGGCAAATCGTTGAAATTTTTGACAATAGAGCATCGATAATGGTTAACGATGTCATTGAATGAATGAATTTAGATGAAAAATAATTTAAAATGTATATTTTAGTCATCGAATGTCATCTGGCGGATGCGAGAGAAACTAAAGAAAATGAAAAAGAATCTATCAGGTTTAATTCCTGGTACCTTAATGTTCTCGTCAGCCACCCTATTCAAGGAGCCTGACGGTAAATTTGAAGGTAATAATGGCTACTTAGCGATAAATTATGATTATATAACACTGTTATGACGATTTTATTAAATATTTAATTAATTTATAGGTACTTCGACAACCTACCAAAGCTCGGATCATAGCAGGCAACACATAAAGAGAAGTTCTCAGCTAGATCGTATTGTAAGGGCTCGTTATTAACGTAATGCAATCATAGTTTACTTTATATGTATAAACTGACATTTATTTAAAAATAATCAATCGAAAAATTTGCAGATCACGATGGCAAACGGAAAAAACTTTATGATGAAATATGAAAATGATGAAACATACATTTTACAACAATTTAAGTACATTATAGGTATACTCTCTGTAACTCTAGTGTCACTAGTAGGTCAGTAGTGTAAATAAATAATTATAATTTTTAAACATTGTGTTAATTAAATTATACTGTGTTCAAAGGTCAAATATTAGCAACTAATACGCGTAGCAAGCAAACTAGTAAGTAAGTTTCGATGAAATGAGGTGTCTTTGTACATATTCTATAGAAGAAGTTATAAATATTCGCCGAAGGTTTTTAGTTTAAGTAGCTATGGCAGATTTAATCGTTAACTTTTAAATCAAGACTTGATTGATGATTTTTAAATTTTATTTAATATCTTATAAAAATACTACTTTTAAAATATGAACATTTGAATTATGTATTTTATTTATAGTGATAGAACTTATGACACTTACTTTCTTCTTTAAAAAGAAGTGATATTTATAATTTCTTCTTGAGACATCTCACAGATTTTAAGAATTAAGAGTAATCAGTTTTGTATGAACTAGACGAAACGAGCCAAGTCAGTTCAGCTGCCATTACTAGAATTTAGAAAATACATCTGCATATGTAGAGATCAGCATAATATGAAATACTTAGTCTCGTTTCGCTCTAAATGTATTTTAAGTATTTAATAATACTATTTTACATGGTGTGTGATCGCGTGTGTGCGTACATGTGTGTGTGTATGTGTGTGTGTGTGTGCGTGGTGTTAAATATAAGATATATTAGTGATACCAGATAAACGATCTAAGACGGGAAAAATGAGTAGTTTGTAAATATTAGTTAAGACCACGTGTTAATGGAGACAGTGCCATGTGACCATAGTTTCGCGCTTATCCCACTCTCATTGTATATCGGTTTCACACACATTCAAGTTCAATTCCATTGAAGTTTTATACAATGTTTTGATACATTAAATATACTTGATAATCTCCCAATTTGTTTCCACAGTCTGCTAACATTAAAGTCTATACACCTGATTATTCCATATCTTGCCCTTGGCCTAGTTATACCTTGGCCTGGTTGTATAGGTATTATTTTTAGAGTTTCCCATGCATATTTTTTTAATTCTCTTCTTAATTTTTTTCGTTTCGTGTCACAACAGTATCAAATCGCATTGCAATGTCTTCTATAATACATAGTAAGAGATATATTTTTATATTTATGGATGTAAGTTACATATGTAATAGAACTTATTGCGGTCTAATTGAGACAACATGAGTAAATATTAAACAATGTAGCGTACTCACAAGTAAAAGTGATAGCTACGAAACGTAGTGTGTACATACTGTAGTAGATGTGTGTGTTCAATATATTTGCAACTTTTCATTATGATTTAAAAGAAAACAATTTTGATTTTTAAGTTTAAACGCTTTTTTTAAAATATAAGCTAATAAAAGGAATCTTATTTTGGTTTACGATTTCAAACTTCCTTCCGTTTCTTTGTAATCTTACGTAGGTATTAAATAATTTCTCTGTATTTAGTTACATATATTATGTCTGTTATAATATTTCGAACAATAGCAAACTATCACGGAGAATGCCGATAGTTTCAAAATTCTAGTATTACATATTTCGTTTTGAATCATGATATAGTAGATAATAACCTAATTTTCATTATCAGAGTTTGTAAATTTTTACCTACTCTTAAATGGTTTCTTTTGATAATAATTTAGCAATTTATTTTATAGGCTTAGCCGGCTTATACCAGCGAGGCCTGTAAGCAGTCACTTTTTTAATTTAATTAGATTAGAGCAAATAAACAACAAAAAACGTAAAAAAAATAAAAATAAAAAAAATTTACAAAAATATGTTTATAAGATATTGTTAGTTATTTTAAAGTTTAACTAAGATGTAATTTGTAAGAGATATATTTTTATATTTATAGATGTAAGCTACTTGCCGTAATAGAACTTCTTGCGATATAATTGTGCTATGAAATAGGAGTAATAAAAGGACGATTCGCGTAGCAATAAAAGTAAGATTCGATGATATGAGATGTCTTTGTACATATTCTATAGAAGAAGCTATAAATATTCGCCGATGGGTTTTTCAAACAACTACTGCAGATTTAGAATTCAATCTTGATTTTAAAATAAGTATTACTTACGATTTTTATATTTTCTTATATAACTTTTAAAAAAAGTATTACATTTGAAATAAAAATAATTTAAGTACCTATATTATATATTTTATTAATTGTAACAGTGATATTAGAACTTATCACATTCACCTTCATATTTAAAAAGAAGTGATATTTATAATTTCTTCTAGAGACATCTCACAAGTATTATATAAACTGTACATTATTAGAATTTTAAGTAGGTAATGTAAGAATTAGATTGGAAACGCGCTAAGTTCAGCTGACATTACTAGAAATCAGCGAATATAGAGATCAGCATATAAAGTACTTAGTCTCGTTTCGCTCTTAGTATAGTTAGTTAAAAATACTATTGTACATTGTATTATGAGACAACATGAGTAAATATTAAATAATGTAGCGTACTCACAAGTAAAAGTGATAGCTACGAACCGTAGTGTGTACATACTGTAGTAGATGTGTGTGTTCATTATATTTGCAACGTTTGATTATGATTTAATAGAAAACGATTTTGATTTTAAAATTTAAACGCTTTTTTTTAAATATAAGTTAATAATAGGCATCTTATAGTTTAGGATTTCAAACCTAGTTACTATTCTCTTTCAGTTTTACTATGTTACACTATAGCACTGCATTATATCGGCTTACCTGGTTTATTCCAGCGATACCTGTAAGCTGTAACTTTTTTATTTTATTAGATAAGAGGAAAAATTTAAACCACAAAAAACGTAAAAAAATAAAAAAAAGACAAAATTTACAAAAATATAATTATAAGATATTGTTAGTTACCTATTATAAAGTTTAACTAAGTTGTGACTTGTAAGAGATATATTTTTATACATATTTATAGGTGTAAGTTACTTGTGTTATGTAATAGAAGTTTGTTATTTTAATGACTAATAATTGTAAATGTTATAATTTTTTTTATGTACGCGAATCATAGTGTCAGACAGAAAGTAAATGAAATGTTAGTTATAATAGTACGGGAGCCCAATATGGATTTTTCCATTTACTTAAGCGAGGCAAATGAATGCTTGTGGGGTACCTTGTACTCTGTTTATTAAATCGATCATAATATATATTTTTATGAGTTAGAAATATTTGTACGCGTCCTATTAATGTGTGGGTTAAAAACATGCAGAAAATTTGCATTTCAATAATAGTCTTGGTGAAAGATTATACCATATTATAGCCTTTTTTTCTTTCTACAATCTATCTTCAAAATGCAATAGATACAATGCTGCAGTTGATCCCTACTTAGCATCATGGGCTCCTATACTACTTTAGTATATATTACTATATTACTTTAGTTGTCATTATTACAAGCACAATAAGTGCAAAAAAACACGTATGTTAAGCTAGCAAGGTCAAGTGGGCAGAATTACATAACACACTTGCAGTAATTAAGTGCTCATTTAGTGCTAATTAATGCTGCAAAAAGTAAATTTTACGCTGCAGTAGATTAATCAAAAATTAGGAAGCTGCCAGCTTTATATTAAGCTAGCAGTGTCTGCCTCTTACAACGCTAACCGCATAGCACAGCAAAAAATCAAACTAGTATTAATTTAGTGCCTAATTAGTGCTGGACATTCGTGAAGACAAATATACAATTTTATAGCTTTTTTCTATTTTTATATAAAAAAACATGCAAATTTAATTAAGCGCCTGATTTTTTGAAAAAGCAATTGATTTTATTGTTTATATTTATAATATGTATGTATTTAAAGTTATGTAAATGTATGTATTTAATGGTACTTGGGCGACCGAGCTTTGCTCGGTATTTGTTTAGGTAAAAAATTATAACAAAATATGGGTGCGTGTACTTTATGTACGCGCGTGAGAAGTTAAGACTTCGTTTCTAGTTGAAAATCAATATCTGCAGTAAGAAAGATAAAGTCGTTCAAACAGATACAGAATATTTAATTCTTAAAAAAGTATACTTCGGTTGTAAAATATACTTTATAAAATAATAATAGGTATAATAATGCGGTCTTAACTCTTAAATCATAATTCCGTACTTTCATTTATCAAATGACGCATAATGATTTCTCATAGATGGCGTTATTAATATTTTTATTATTTAATTTTAGTACCTAAGTGTTAATTGTATTTTGCTATAATATTGTATATAAATACTATATATATTATTATTATTTAATTTTAGTTAATGTCAATTGTATTTTGCTATAATATTTTTAGATACTATATTATATTAAAATAATTATAAATTAATATGAAAATAGTGATCAGAGGCAACTTCAACTTGTTACTTTTGTGGTACAGTGATTCTTAAAATTTCACTCTCATAATTTTTTCATAACGCGCCTTAAGAAGTATAACTTCAAAAAAAAAAAAGAAAATACGCTTTCGGACTAGAAACATCCAGACTTGAACCGGGGTCTCTTGGTTATGCGGCCACCCGATTTCCCACCTGAGCTCTTACAATTTTATGCTTATATGGCGAAATTTGCCTTCGTATTCTAATGATATTGTAGCAGTTTTTCATTTAAGGTACCTATATTCTGAAATTTATTTGTTAAAATGCCTATGAACTTTTCTTTATTTGAATTATCATTTTACGAGAGACAAGAAAATATGCGTGCAAGAAAGAAGTTAAAGGTTCTGTTAGTGATATCAGTAGTTAACGATAATTTAAATAAATTACCAGCAAAATTAAAAAAGAAAAATGTAATCGAAACGGGATTCGAACCCGTGACCTTACGAGGTCAATAAGTCCATAACGGCGACAAATTCACCTATCCAAAATGTAGTAGGTATAATATGAAATTTATTTATCAAAATAGGTACGAACTTTTCTATTTAATGTATCTTTATGTAGGTAACAGGATAAATTAAACAAAATAATATTTTTAGTTACTACTTTATTACAAATAATAAGACATGTAGCATTAAAATGTTTTTAAACCTCCATCAATTCACAGTGATTAAAATAATACACATAGTAATACACATAATATTTTTTAAATTGTATAATACAATAATGAATAATGCAATTGAATAACGTTCACTAGAATACAGTATCTACCACAATATCTCGTTACATACTTTAAACAATGTTTAATTTAATTTACTTTCGTAAAAATTCTTAAGTGTTCTTAAAAATAACAATAATATTAGGCAAAGGCACTCGCTAAAATATTCGTAATACCTATCAACCGTAATAATTATATTAAAATACATTCAAACTTATGTACCTAGAATCAGATTAAAACTAAGTAGGTAGGTACTAGGTAGGCACTCGAATTTTAACTCTTGATTGCAATTAATTTTATCTGTATCACATAATTACATACACTAAACAATCGAAGCAAGTCTTGTTCGGGGTAAGAGTAGGCGAAGGGACTGGTCATTGACCTTCCTCTACCAATCAGTTCCTCAAAACCAAGTAGTAGTAGGTACGCGAAGCGGTAGATAGCCATTGATACCTCCTGCATACATTGTATTGTACATACGCAGAGCTCCGTGGTCATTTCACATTCCCCGTATGGGCAGTGAGAACGGCATCGGGGCATAGCCCCCTGACAATGGGATATTCGGCTGCCCACGAATATGGGCGCCTCGCTAGGAGGGTCCTATCTGGGACCCTTGAGGCTTCTATCGAGTAGGTAGCCGCCCGAGCGATCAGCCCAGCCGTGTGAGACCCTTTTCAGGGCGGCCCAGCCAGGCGATCAGCGACCACCGATCGGCGGCTACTCTGGAGTCTCAGGTGAATCTGCCGAATTTCTTGCAGAGCTCCTGATGCTGTAGCTTCATTTTATATCATCTCTCGTTAATGAGACGGTTGACACCGTTGAAATCTTCGTGCCTTCGAATCTTGGCAACCACTGCACCACTTGGCAATGGTACCAAATACCATCGCCAAGACGAGGCTTCACTTTTTAGATCCCCAAAAGAGCGTTAAAAACTAATACAGTATGACACTATCACAAACTATAACATCATACTAAACTAGTACATCGATTCATTAAAATCAGTCCTTTTCTCATGTGCGTGCTCCCACTTCAACACTTTCAAGTCAACTAATTTACTAAAGTAATAGAAAAATATTTAAAATATAAGCCGCCTTTGTCAAAGAAATGCCGACATTGGGATCTTAGTGTAAGCGTAGTTGCGACGGTAATTTTATTGCTTTATTTAATATTAATATTGGTATTTTTAGGCCTATTATTATTATGAAAAAAAATATTCTAGTAATAATAATTCAAATAAATATTTTATACATGTTTTCCTATAGGAAATGTTTTTAGAAGAATAAATTAATTCAATTACTTATTCCGAATTCGCTATAATCCCCGCTATCGCCTATGACCTCACCCTACCTTACAAGTTACAATTCTGTCGGTACACATTCAAAGGGCGGCGATGCTTACACGTGTCTTTAAATTTCTTTGAGTTTTGCCGATTTGACAAAATGGCGCGACTGTCAAGGATTGATGTACTTACCGATTTAAACTAAGTTAGGTATAACATACGTTATCTCACGGGGCAACAATTAAAATACCTTTTATTGAAGCATGTTTTTTATTCCCACGGGCAACCACAATAACTGGTTTTATGGAACGATAAGGATAAAGAACGATAACGATAAAACTCTTGTTAAAATTTGAGACTTGAGAGATAGGTATATCAAAACTATATTTTAGATAATTATCTTCTTCTACGGTCTTGTCAAGGCTTACAGAAAAGTTTGCAATATAGGTAGGTATTTAGTTTTTTAGATTAGTTTGCATACGTATGTCCTCTAAGGTATAAAAACAATATCTTAGCTAATCGATGTGCGCGTTCACACAAAAAATACTGAACCGATTTAACTCTCTCAATTGCTATTTCAAAAAATCAGGCGCTAAATTAAATTTGCATGTTTTTTTATATAAAAATAGAAAAAGCTATAAAATTGTATATTTATCTTCACGAATGTCCAGCACTAATTAGGCACTAAATTAATACTAGTTTGATTTTTTGCTGTGCTATGCGGTTAGCGTTGTAAGAGGCAGACACTGCTAGCTTAATATAAAGCTGGCAGCTTCCTAATTTTTGATTAATCTACTGCAGCGTAAAATTTACTTTTTGCAGCATTAATTAGCACTAAATGAGCACTTAATTACTGCAAGTGTGTTATGTAATTCTGCCCACTTGACCTTGCTAGCTTAACATACGTCAAAAAAACTTTGTGCTTGTAATAATAGTTATTATTTTATAAATAATAAAAAAAAACATTATTTTATAATATAAGGAAAAGATCTGAAATGGTAGGAAAGTGTCCATTATTTATTAGATTAGAAGTATAGTAAGGGCATCTATATAGCACATAAGGTGGTAGGGCCCGCTCAGGCCCGCCTGGGTTGTTACCACCCTCCCGATTAAGTCGCGCCAGGGACGAAGGGAGCGCCAGTCTTCATTTTCATCTTGCTATAAATTTTGAATACGTTGCTCAAAACTTTTTATTTCTCTTTTAGATTAATTACTCTGTCTCCCTATTTTAGCTATGGTAATAGTTATTCACATATTTTATTTCCTTTAACTTAATAGTATTGTTGGTAAGAATTTCTTGTAATTTTTAAAAGCTTTTTAATTGCTATTTTACTGTCCTTACTTCTAATTCTATCGTAATCTTCTTTTATAGGTGTATCAGTATTTAGATATATATCTTGTAGATGTTTTCTTACATTTCACTGTGTAAGAAGTTAAGTGTTTTACTTTAATTGTAAATTAAAATCATGTGTCTAGACATATATTTAAGTATTTTTGTCTATCGTATAATACCTTATTGTGTGTATTTACTCAGACATTTTTAAAGTGCCACTGCAGGCCATAATCCACCACGCCAAGTGCGGGTGCGGGTGACTTCACTTCGTGGGGTATACACAAGGTTTTGGAAACCATGCTACGCAGGTTTCTACGCGATGTTTTCTTTAATCTTAAGACAATTTTCTTATTATTCTCGTATTATTCATAATAATTCTGCTATTAAATTAATTAGAATGTGATATTTATTGTCTCCAACTGTATTGTTTAAGTATGTAATAGTGAAATTTGGTTATATGTACTTATCAATCAGGTTATATTTAAAGCATTTGTAAGATAATTTGACATAAATAGCTATTATATTATATATTTATATTTCAATACTTTACTGTTTATATAAATGTTTAATTCTGTACTAAATTAATATTATTGTAATTTGTTAGGTATTTATTGTTGAAAAGTTTTTAATTTTACTATTTTATAATAAGCTGTCAGTGTCTATATAACTATCTCTGTATACCAATAAATGTTTAGATGTGGAAGACTCTATTACTTTGGCGTTGCTCAAGGGCAAGGTTTCCTAAGTTTGTATGAAAGTCCTTCATTCTAAAAAGCACCCACACCCTAGTAATACAATTTTTTTACTACTACTACTACTTTATTAGAAGATGTGATAGCATTTTAGAATCTCCGTGAAATGGACCATTTTTTATCAAACTTGTCTTTAACAGTAACAGTAGTCAAAGTTAAGTGATGGTAAATTTAAAGTACATGTATCGTTGATATTTACTTATTTTTCTTTAAGAATACATTTGCTTCAGATTTATTTCATGTGACAGCAAATAGTGTGGCTTGCGAGTTCTTGCGACTACGAGTACAAACAATTAAAAAAGCTTCAGTTTGGCTAAGAAAGATTCAGTTGATGGTGTTCCGTGTTTTTGCTGTAGCCTAACCTATCCTAATTTCTGCGCACGATATCATGAAATGTCCTGCTAATTTTTCGTGCAATTAATTGTGCTATAAAACTGGTACTTGTACCAATAAGCTAGTCATCTAAATTGTACGAGCGCCCATACAACTCAAACGACATCTTAGGGGTCGTCCATTAATCACGTGATGTATTTAAGCAACTTTTTAAAACTTTTTAAAAAATTTTGTCCTCGGGCCACAGATTACCGAGACTATATTCAACACTAACAAGTGGATCTTGTCATCTTGCAAATCAGCTGTTGGCACTATACTTTGTTGAAGATCAACTTCGGTCTCATCAAGTCACTCGGCGTCATTTTCGCATACGACGCAAACAATATCTCTCGATCTAGCGACCGTTCGTCGCGTGAGGATGCGCGTAAAGACGAATGCTGTGCATCTCTGGAGTATTATTGCGAAATACTTTTGCTTGTACAGAAGACAGTAGGTCCGGCGCAGGTCTTTTGAGAGATGCATGTCGTAGGAAGTTTTACAGGTGACTTGACCTAATATTGGCGAGTCAAGTTTAGAAATTGCGCCTTCAAAGAAAAAAAACACGTGATAACTTACTACACCACCCCCCCCTCTCCCTCGTAGTGATATTTCTTGATTTTTCCCGTCAACCGTAATTGGCGTCATGTATGGGGACACCTTTTAATTTTCAAGTCTTTTTATTTTTTTAAAATTTTCCTTTATTTGTTCTGTACTTGACCTTGTTATCTGCCAAATATTAAGATACATACTAGGTAAGATACTTAGGTTTAGATTCCCTTGCGAGTTTCAAAATATGCGGCTTAAATTGCTGTTTCTTTTAATTGCGTTGACATAAAAGTTTGATTTTGAAGACCTGAGTATTTGATTTGAATTTCTATCTAACTGAGAAAAAGAGTCTTCACAGACATTCAGACGGACAACAAAGGAATTTTATAAGGAATCATATTTTTCCTTTTTAGGTACGTAATCCTAAAAAGTATAATATTATATTGATTTGATTATATTTATTTTGCATTACTTCAGCAACTTTTGTGTTGTTTTAGCAAGTTGATGGCGCCTAGCAACAGACAAAGACGAAATCAATAAAGCTCTTATTAACCCAAACCACCACAAGGGCGCATGCGCGTAGCCCGAATGAAATCTACCTGAGCTGGAACTACGCACTTTACTTTCTGCCCTGACACTGTGATGGCGTATATTATAATTCTTATTTGCCTTTAGTTTGGTTTGATGTCTAGTTGTACTTAGATTATAATAGTTGTTATTAAAGTGATTGTGTTACTGGTGACCAGAGCATCGAATGGTAAGAAATATTTAATGGTTTTAAAATACTTTGCAGAGATCGCTAATCGATAATGATCGATAATGATGACGTTGCTATGAATTATGATGTGTTGTATAATATGTTTGCGCGAATGTTATTTCAATATATTATTTTTTTGTGTTTATTTAAAGTAGTAAGAAAAAGTCTTTAATGGTTTATATTGAAAAGCTAAAGAGTTTCTTTGTTTATTAGAATGTGCTAATCTCAGGAACTACTTGTTCGAAATCAATAGTTTTTAGCTTTGGATAGTCCATGTATCGACGAAGACTATATAACACCACATGGTATAATAATATATAAAATTTTAAGACTTTTGATTTCCGGTCCTTCTAACGCATGCGCGTTTAATGCTTGTCCATAAAATCCGTCTACTACGCAATTATTCATTGTTACATGCGACTCACTAGCAATGGCGGTTTGATTTTTATTTTTTGGTGATTTATTAGGTTATAATTTATTTTTTATTGAAATACCTGTAACATGAAGTAACGCATTAGATCTGATTTTTTCCTTTATTTTTTGTGTATGTGCTTTGACGTCAAAAAAGAATGAGCTTTAAATTCTAATTTAGTAGTGTTATAATTCGTATGTGTGTAATTTAGGTACATATAAGTAATTAAATATCTGAAAGAAACTCTTCGCAACAACTATAAGGAGCCGACTTACCACTAGCGCTACTTTGAAGTTGCGCAGATGCTGCGTAGATGCGCATGTGCTGAAATTTATTAAATCAATAACGTCGGACATTTTGTTTTACAAATTTATTCCAAATCTTGTCTTTCTGAAAAAGATTTTAATAATAAGAATGAGTATTACAAATAATAAGGTAAATTAATCATCTTTTATAATTTTATTTCTAGAGTATTGCGGTAATTCTATAGTCGAACAATTTTCAATATTAAAACAAAAGTAATCTTACAAATTCGTCAAAGCTTTTAACAAAAGAGCATCGATAATAATGGTTGACAAAAAAAGTAATAGTGTCAATATCATGGCGAATTGTGACAAGGTAATAATTGAAAAAAAATATAATTAAAAAAATACTACAGCCATGGTTTAAATGATAATTTTAAATTCGTGATTTTACAGTCATCGAATATCATCTGGGTGAGGAGAGAGAAGCTAAAGAAAATGAAAAAGGATTCTATCAGGCTTAATTCCTGGTACCTTAGTGTTCTCGTAAGCGACCCTGTTGAAGGAGGCTGACGGAGGATTTGAAGGTATATCATGCGATAAGTTATATAAGACTGTTATAAGATTTTATTTAATATTTGATTAATTTATAGGTACTCCGACAACCTCGTCCAAAGCTCGGGTCATACATATAGTGGCGTTCTCTGCTAGATCGTGTTGTAAGTACTCGTTGTTATATAATTCAATCATAGTTTACTATCTATGTTTTTAAATGTATGAAATGAAAAATGTCAGTATTTTTAAAAAATAATCGATTACAAAATTTGCAGATCGTGGCGGCAAATGGAAAGAACAGTCTATGATTATGAAATACAAAACTTACAGCAATAAATGAAGACTCAGATGAACTCTTTGGTCTCTAGTGTTAATCACTTATTTATTTAATAAAAAAGTATTTAAAGCATTATTTATAATTAAGTAGTAATATTGCAATGTTGTTATTTTCTTAAAAAAAATAAAATATAAAAAAATCTATTGATAAGAAAAGTATTATTGTCTTTCTCGTCAAAATATTTAATATTTTGATTGAGAGATTAGGTTCTATTGTTTTTTTGAAGGTTCACCAAAACTCGTAGGATTAGATCTAAGTGAAAAGCATTTGTGCGATGAAATGAGGTGTCTTTGTACATAGAAATATAGAAGAAGCTATAAATATTCGCCGAAGGTTTTTTGTTTAAGTAACAATTGCAGATATTTTTCAGAATTGTATAACATTTATGATTTTCATATTTTATTTATTAATAAAAAATACAACTCTTGAATAATTAGTACATTTGAAATACACTTAATTAATAGTATAATACAATTTTTCATACTTACTTTCTTTTTTAAAAAGAAGTGACATTTACAGTTTCTTCTAGAGACATCTTGCGTAGATTTTAAGAATTTAGCGTAATTAGTTATGTAACAATAAGACTTGGAACTTGCTAATTAATTTCATCTTCTATCACTAGCATTCAGCAAATACATCTGCAAATATCAGCATATGAAGCACTTATTCTCGTTTCGATCTTTAATCTATTGAAATTTTTTGCTTTTCTTTCACGATAAAATTTTTAATATTTCAAATAATTCACAAACAAATCTTATTTTGTTTAATAATATATTTTTATTGTTTTGATTGAAACGAAAGTGAAATAATAATTATTTTCTATTTCTTAAAGTGTAACGATTTTAATTATTTTAATTTCTAATTAATCATCACTGATGTGTTTCGGCAATAATGTGTATCCAAAAGTATCCGATGTGATGACTCTGCATTTTATATTTTTGGTATATATTTAGTACTACTATTCTATACTATACTATAAGTACAAGTAAATAGCATTTGTGCAATAAAATAGTATATTAAAAGAGACGGCAAAACTTAAATATAGAAGTAATTGTCAATGATAAGAGGTGTCTTTGTACATATTCTATAGAAGAAGCTATAAATTTTCGCCGAAGGTTTTTTTAAAACAACTATCGCAGATTCAGAATTTAGTCTTGATTTAAAAAAAGGATTATTTACGGTTTTTATATTTTCTTAACTTTTTTAAAAAGTATTACATTTGAAATAATAACAATTTAAATAAATTTTATAATTGTAACAGTGATAGAACTACCATCACAATTAAAAAGAAGTGATGTTTATAATTTCTTCTAGAGACATCTTACAACTATAGCATAAGTATACTTTAATAATTTTAAGAAATTACTTTTAGAAAAATAAGAGTTGGAACGAGCTGAGTTCAGCTGACATTACTAGATTCAGCAAATACAGAGATCAGCATATAATAAACTTAGTCTCGTTTCGCTCTTAGTGTATTTTAAGTATTATATATATAATACATTGTACATTTTACGAGTATTATGAGAAAACATGAGGATATATTAAATAATGTAGCGTACTCACAAGTAAAAGTGATAGCTACGAACCGTAGTGTGTACATACTGTAGTAGATGTGTGTGTTCAATATATTTGCAACTTCTCATTATGATTTAAAAGAAAACGATTTTGGTTTTTAAGTTTAAACGCTTTTTTTAAATATAAGCTAATAAAAGGACGATTTCAAACTTCGTTACTTTTCCACTTTATTTTCTCTTTCGTTTCTTTGTAATCTTACGTATTAATTTACTTTCTCTGTATTTAATTACATATATTATGTCTGTTATTTTGATATAATATTTCGAACAATAGCGAACTATCACGGAGAATTCCGATAGTTTCAAAATTCTAGTACCTATTACTTATTTCGTGTTGAATCATGGAATAGTAGATAATATCCTAATTTTTGTCATCCGAGTTTTAATTTTTTTACCTACTCTTAAATATTGTAAAAGATTTGGTTTCATTTGATAATTCTTTAGCAATTTATTTTAGAGGCTTAGCTGGCTTATACCAGCGAAGCCTGTAAGCTGTCACTTTTTTATTTTATTAGATAAGAGAAAAACAAAACAAAAAAAGTTAAAAAAATTAAAAAAAATTACAAAAATATTTTTATAAGATATTGTTAGTTATTTTAAAGTTTAACTAAGTTGTAACTTGTAAGAGATATATTTTTATATTTATAGATTGTGCTATGAAATAGAGTATTAAAAGGACGATTCGCGTAGCAATAAAAGTAAGTTTCGATGATATGAGATGTCTTTGTACATATTCTATAGAAGAAGTTATAAATATTCGCCGAAGGTTTTTTTCAAACCACTATTGCAGATTCCAAATATAGTCTCGATTTTAAAATAAGGATTACTTACAATTTTTATATTTTCTTAAAAATATACATTTGAAAAAAAAACATTTTAAATATATAGATATTTTATTAATTGTAACAGTAATAGAACTTATCCCAGTCCTTTATATTTTAAAAGAAGTGATATTTATAATTTCTTCTAGAGACATCTTACAAATATAATATAAATAGATAATATGATATTATTTTAAGAATTTATGTAAAAAATAAGATTTGGAACGGGCTAAGTAAGTAAAGCTGCCATTACTAGAATTCAGCAAATACATCTGCAAATGTATAGATCAGCAAATAAAGTACCTACTTAGTCTCGTTTCGTTCTTAATGTTTTTTTTTCTACTATTGTACATTTTATCATTTGTGTTCATTAATTTGTAACTTGTCATTTTGATTTAAAAGAAAACGATTTAGATATATTATTTTGTTGCTTTTAACAACTTTTTAGCTAATAATAATATTAATATCTTATTTTGTAAAAAACTTCATACTTTGTTCCTTTCTTTCATTTGTTCCGTGTTGCTTTTTTGTACTATTATTGTATAATTATTAAAATATGTTATTGGCGTAGGATATAGTGTAGTTTGGTAGTATATATAAAATACTATATAGTAGTATAGATTACTCGATATTTTACAAATTTATAGTAGGTAAATAAATGAATTATTCTCAAGTTATCAAAAATCTATCACGGCATAAGTAATGAGTAGCCTGTAAATATTAGTTAAAGCCATTTGTGCCATTAGAAATCTTAGTTAGTCATAAATTATGTAAGATTGAGAAGTCATTCTCGTGTATAAGAATCAATAACGAAAGAAAACAATGAGTAGCCTGTAAATATTAGTTAAAGCCATTTGTGCCGTTAGAAATCTTAGTCATAATATTATGTAAGGTTGAGAAGTCATTCTCGTGTATAAGAATCAATAACGAAGAAAACAATGAGTAGCCTGTAAATATTAGTTAAAACCATTTGTGCCATTACTTATCTTAATGTAGTTTCGCGCTTATGCCATTTATACTCTGTGTCATGGTCCTTTAACGATTCCATTATTATTTAGGCTTACGACGTTTAGAGAAATGAAGTAGTAGATTACCTCCTAATTTTTGTCATATCAATTTGTAGTCGTACACTTAATTATTATAGATCTCGATTTTGATCCATGATTATGTAATCATTAGTTTTCTCAGCCCGTATTAGAACTTTCTTTTTCAAAGTATTAGGTTTCATATCATTATTGCATTTTTTACTATTTAATATTCTATATAATGAGTTCACACGTTTAAGCTCTTACTGCACTTTTACCCGTGTTAATCACTTTTATTAGTTTGTTAGGTTTCTAAATTTAAAGTTTCTAATTTAGACAGTCTAATCAGAACTAGTGTAACTAGAGAAGCTCGCTATTACATCGCTCGAAATGCATGCAATGCCAATCCGTAGCCGGCGACGGTTGTCGTCTGTCGCGCTATCACGAGAAGCACCGGAAAGTCACACGGACTGAATAACTTGCTTACTCTTATTACATTGCGCTAAATCTTAGTAAGACTATTGTTTATTTACTAAGCCTTTGTACTTAGTATTTAAAACTATTTTCATATATAGAATATTAAAAGTTACTTCCAGCGAAGATAGAACACGTTTAGAGTGTTTTAACTGCCATTTTTTACATTTTATTAGATAAGAGTTAAAATAAACAACAAAAAAATGAAAAATGAAATAAAATTTACAAAAATATGTTTCTAAGATAATGTTAGTTTTTTTGATGGTCTAAGAGCCCGTGGAAGATCGACCTTCACCGACCTGATAACCAGATGAGACATATTTTTTATTAAATATAATTTATAAACAAATATGCCTATAATTACTTGCCTATCTGAAAGTGCTCATGGCTATTTTTAATTAAATTAACTTTAATCGATTTTTTTTTCATCACTTTCATTCTTTTGATAACCAAATGAATTTTATTTCACTGTTATAGTTTTTAACACACAGAATATGCCTCAGTAGGCTAGCCTACTCATTTTTGTGTATAGCTACCAAAGCCGATGTGAACAGGTAAGTCAATATAGGTGACTCCATCGTTCTGCTAACTGATCGAAAGTTATATCAAATTTTAGATTATTTTATTACAAAATCAGTCATATAGACTTGCCTGCAAAAAATCATACTTAAAGCACTGTTACCCAGCTAAAAATAGCCATGAGCACTTTCAGATAGGCAAGTAATTATAGGCATATTTGTTTATAAATTATATACGATAAAAAATATGTCTCATCTGGTTATCAGATCGGTGAAGGTCGATCTTCCACGGTCTCCTCTACCATGAACTTTAACTAAGCCGTAAGTGTTATATTTTTATATAAAAAAATGTAAGCTATTTGTGATGAAAGAAATTGTTATTTCAGCATTTTAGTTGTAAACTGACAATGTTTTAGACATGTTTAAGTTGTATCAACGTACTCAACGTTGATACAACTTAAACATACGGATTCGCCATAATTAATCGTAGATCTTTTCTTTTTAGATCGTAGAAAATCCCTTACATATTTCCTTACATAACATTAAAAAAATTGAGTAATTATAAATTGGAGTAACGTTAAAAAATTGGAGTAACGGAGTAAGCATCTTTTGTTTATAAGAAAAATTTTATTATAAGTGTTATTATAATATACGCAAACCATAGTGTCGGACAGAAAGTAAAATTAATGTTTGTAATATAGCACGGGAGTCCAATATGGTCCAATATTGATAGAGCATCATGGGCTCCCCTACTATTATTTGTTGTTGTTAGAACAATAAGTGATTTTGCGTGCAATAGCACTTTTGGGCTTACAATAATAATAATAATTTTAAAGTGTATAATTTTTAATGTAATGAAAAGTTTTGAATTAGTAGGAGTAAATTCAATATTTATTGGATTGGAAGTATAGGTAGAGTAGTTGAGGTGGTAGGATCCGCTCGGGCTCGCCTGGGTTGTTACCATCCTCCCGATTATGTCTGTTCCAAAACAGACGCCCGCAGCAACGAATAAAAAGGAAAGGGAGAGCCAGTCTTCATTTTAATCTTTATATAGATTTTGATTACAGACAGAAATGAAAAGCATTATTTCTTTCTGAAATCAAAATTTTCTTGTACTAAGTAAATATACTTCTTCTATAACTATCGTAATCTTTGTAATTATAATATAGGTGTATCGGTATCTACATATTATATCTTCTCGTAGACAGGCGCGGTCGCAGCCTGAAATTTTGGAGGGGGTCACTCAATACTACTTATTGCACAAGACACAATTTTTTTTAACCGACTTCAAAAAAGGAGGAGGTTTCCAATGTATATATTTTTTGTATGTATGTTCATCGATTTCTCCGCCGTCTGTGGGCCGATTTCAAAAACTTTTCTTTTGTTCGGTAGGGTATAGCTCCGAGGGGGTCCCATAGTCACCAAGTCAGGTTCTGATGATGGGATCCCAGAGAAATCAAGGGCAGCTCTCAAATTTTATAGGCACCTATTAAGTTTTTGATATATTTTCTAAAGATGTTCAAGCATTTGGGTCTGTCAAATCATTATTTCATGTGGATGAGCTGATGATGGAAGGTACAATTCCTCAACGGTTCTTTTTATGTTTGTTCATTAATTTCTGCGTCAAATGTTGGCCGATTACAATTTTTTTTGTTTGTAGGGTATACTTCCAAGATATTCACATTATCCTAGGGAAATCTAGGGCAACTCTCAAATTTTATAGGCATTTATTACGTTTTTCATATATTTTCTAAAGCTGTTCAAGAATTTGTGATGATGTAAGGTATATCTTCTCAACGGTTAGGAAGATGAAAGAAAATTCTTTTAATATTATATGTACTTATGAACCGATAGTCGTATTCCTTCAAGATTATTAGGTTGATCTGATAATAGAAGGTAAATCTTATAAACGTCTAGGAGTTACGTGGAAAAATAGACAAATCTCGATTGACTATTGTCGTACACTCCAAAACTTCGCTGACTTATTGGAGCAGTAGTTTAGTTAGCCTACCAATATTATATTTAAACAAAATATCTAATTTCCACAAAAAAAATAAAAAAAAAATATTTTTTAACAAAAATGAAAACCGACTTCAAAACGTTACAAATCGAAACTAAAAACAGAAAAAATAATTTTAATTACTTAGTTATTGTTGGAGTCGGTGCCAGCCAAATCAAAATAATCTTAATTAATTTATCAATTTGTAAAAATAATCAAAATATCTGTTCGAAAGTTCATTGCAAATTGTTTAGAAGAGCTAAACCTGTTAATCGCTCTTCTAACATGTTTCTACATGTTCATAAAAACACCACTAGATGTCAGCAAACTATAAATTTATCGCTGTTAGGGGATAGCTAGAAATTTCCTTTTATTATTTGGCAAATTTTTGAGATTTTTCAATTTGACCTTAGATTTTGGGGGGGGGTCATGTCCCCTGTGACCCCCCCCTTCGGACCGCGCCTGCTCGTAGATGTATTAATACATGAAATTTGTATCCATTTTCCTTAAAGTAGGTCGAATTTGCTTTGCTGGATTACGACACTTAGGCTTCTTAATCTGCAATGGTGTCAACTTGTAAGCGTATATCATGTCATAATTATAGTTTTCTCCCTAACTTATTATAAATGTTGTGTGTTGTAGGGATTATATTAAAAAAATTATTAAAATTGCCGAAAAAACGAAAGAGCATATTACAGTAATTAAGAATGTCTATGTCATACGTCAGTTAGGTTCCAAGATATACAATTTTAAAGTGAGTGCTCAAAGACCGGCCCGCGTTCAAAGCGCGTTACGTCATAGTTTAACTCTCGCTCATACTTTTCCCAATATTCCGTCTAGAGTATCCTGCAATTGAACATATTAGAATATAATATTAGTTGCCTTCGAAAGTTTCAGTACGTTATTTCAACATTAGTTTAAACTATTTGTATCGCAAAAGCAATTAGTGACTTTTTAGTACTTAAGGTGTGTGTGTAGGTACATATTATTATATGTATGTATTTGCTAAGTTATAATTATTCAAGAAGTTGGTAACCTAATTTAAAAAAAAAATATTGTATGTTTCAATATTTTATTGTTTACATAAATTTTTGATTCTGTACTTTATTGCTAATTGTATTTTATTAAGTATTGGTTGCTTAAAAATTATTTAATTTTATTATTTAAATTACCGTAAGCTACTAGTATCTAAAAAATTATATGTGTTAATAAATGTTTAGATGTCTAAAATGAGTTTTATTATTTCACAAAGGATTTATTAATTATCTTTAACTAAGACTTTGAGGTCTACATAAGACCATAATATGTTATTTAATCCATGCTCCTTTTAAATCTATATTTTATTACAAAATTTTGACCCTTAGGTATACATTGCTGGTGACAAAGGAAAACATTGTGCATTAGATTGTTATTCAGTTCCTTATGAAATCGCATAATATCTTTGTATTCATAATTCTCGCAGCTCCGCCCCACTGTTCTTAAGATCGGAAACCAACTTCTTATATTATATATACGTGTAGATTACTGGAGAGTATTGTAGAGGGAGTAGTTTTAACTGTTAGTATAGATTTCTCAGAAAAGAGATCTTTCCTGCACTAAAATGGATCCTCTATGTTGATCCGGATAAACAACCACGGGTTTCCCGTGATGCTGTCACAAATCAAATCAAAATATTTTATTCAGCATAAAAATTGTTACAATTTCTTACTGAACGTCATGAGTTTACCACCAGTTTGGAAAGAAGAAACCTCTGACCTGAGAAGAACTGGCGAAAGAAAGTCAGCACAGTAGCGCCCTGCAATCCGGCCGGTGAAGTGTGAAGCCAAGAAACGCGCATGGAGGGCCCACTTCGGTGGGTGGTGTCATGCGGGTTGCTTCTGGTACTTCTTTGATAGCAGAGTCGAATATGAAGCATCCCCTTGGCTATCTTGTTTGCTGCTGCTGGGGAAAGTATTGTAACTTCCACTAACATTCGACAATAATAGGTATTTGTATTAATATTTGTAGACTTTCTATTCTAAATTATAAAGTGTTCTTCTTTTGGTCTGCGTAAAAGCGTAATCATTTATTATCTTGTATGTTTACATTACAATAAATCAAGTCTTAAAAACAATGAGAACAGGTATGTCGATTTACAATATATATTTTTTACTAAGTAATATTTGGTTATTTTCGGTGATCACTCTTGGGTATGACAATGACGACACCAATAGAAATGAATTATGTAATTGTACGCTAAGTTCGTTTCATTACCGCGTACATATTTTTAAAAAGACCACATTCTCTTATTTAATTTTATGAAATATATTATAATTGTCAATGGGAATTTAATGCCATCTATGTCTTTCTACAAAAGTAATAGAGCACGGTAGCAGTTGTAGGTATTTTATACTGGGTATAAGTAGGTAATAAGTGTAAAATACAGATGGCGTTTGAAAGACTATTCAGTGCGAGTCACTCAATTTAGGATATAGATGTCAGAAAAAGCTATATGATGTTCAATTATGTTTTATTATCGTTCATAAATTACTCTCATTTCTCAATATTACAAGTCGTGTAGATATTAAAAAAAGTAAATTATTGTAGAAAACTGATTGATTTAATATTCATTGAAGTCCAGCCTTTGTGATGCTGGTGTAATATCGATTTACATGTTATTGAAACGAATTTATTCACGACCATCAAAAGTTAAAAATTGAAATTTTGTGATCATTTTAAAATTTACTAGACAAAGTTTATCTCTTGAAAATAAATTTGTACATGAAACTATTAGGTTTATTTAGCATAGAAACGTCTAACTTAAGGTTGTTATAATGTCCAATATTTTCAACAAACTTCTATTAATTAAAATCTAAAAAAAAAAGTTAGTACTATCTTAATGTAAGGCAACATGTATAAGATAACTGAAAACAATTGAAACGGTATATATACTATTTCTAATATTGTAATCGGTCAATAATAATTAATTAGTTGAAAGGTTTCCGTCATCTCCCTTGAAGATTGGATGAGTTCTGTAGACTGGTTGACACATACAATATACATATGTGGGTTGTATTTGCACTAGTTAATTATGTTATTTCTTAGTTTCTTGTTAATGTTTTCAAATGATATATTTTATGAATTGACAATATCATACAGCTCAGTTGTTAAATGATACAACGTTAATAATGGGGTAGGGGAGTTTTTAGTTTTAATTGAGTTCGTTACTGGCTTTAGTGCATTCTAAAGTGCTTTTGAATTTTCTATGTCCTATGAGATCATAGTGAAATTGAATCTTTAGTATAGTATTACCAAAATTTCTATATCTTTTGTAGGTAATTTTTAAAACAGGATACTTACTTAGTTTACTGTATACTGTGTACTTAATTGACCAAGAGTGATTTAGGGATAAATACGAGTAACTTTCTTCTTTTATAGACCTCTTTTAGTGGTCAAATTTTCACAAATATGAGTATTAACCATTTGTGTCAGTTTAAACTTAATTTTTTTTGCGTCCTTTAAGAGGAGCAGACATTAGGCCTAATATTTCGGATCTCTTTAATACAGGAAAATATTTTATTATCACAAGAATACACAATAACTGATTCTACAGAGTAGGCCTCATAAGACAGGGGAGGTCCTATAAATGGGGAATCAAATCGTTAGTACATTATAACTAATGGTATAAAGCCAATTTTTTTTGTACTTTTAATGCGAGCGAAACCGCGGGTTCCGCTTGTAGAAAATAATTTCTTGAATGTTCAATTGAACATTTTACTAAGCTAACCGTTTAACACGATGTCGGGAAATCAAAACGAATTATTCCAAAATAATTCATTTTTATTTCCCGACCTATTTTAAAACGTGCTTTCACCTTATATATTATATATATTAAAAAAATTTTCAACAACTTAAATAGCTCTCCAATGCTATGCGAAGTGAAATACTGCATATAGCGTAGAGTGAAAATACTCGTACCAATATTATACCAAATTTAGTTGTGAATGTAATTGATTCTTTTGCACCTTGCACATCCATATCGTATAATTTTAATTTAAAATTAATTTTCAAAACGGTTGTCTTAATTTTTATATAATTAAAGATAAATACTGACCTATATTTTTGGACAATTGTACATTGCTAACTGCACTTACATGTTCGCAAAAAGACTCAAGTTTCAGTCCGTCCGGCAGTAACGTCCGGCAATCCGGCCAGGATTGAAATCAAGAAAGGAGCGCAGGGAGGGACTTGAGTTATGCGGGTTGCTCCTACTTGCTATAGCACATGGACCTTCAGGGCGTCGTAGTGGCGCAAGCGACCCTGCGATGGCGAAGTCCCATCAAGAGGGAATATGGGTACTAGACTTGCCGGTAAGCCCCACATAACCACCTGTTCTCTACAGGTGGTATGCGTTAATGCATTTCTCAAGGATAAAAAGGCATCTAATATATGTGGGTGATGTCTAACCTGAAGAAAAGACCCGACAGATGTAACAAAAAGTTAACTTTTAAGCTCCGATCCTTTTAATTAGTCGGCACTTTACCTACGGAAACATTTAAGTAAAAATAATGCTAGCGCTATTTTTTATGCATTTAAGATACATCCACTACGACTTAACCAGCGGTGACCAACACACGTGGCCTACCTTTGTACTTATACATTTATATTCAATATAGAAACCGAACGAAGCGAGAGTGAGTCTCTACTCGCTAGTAGTTTATAAAAGACTATTATAGAAAATATTAGACCCCCAATAGTTAATAAAATTATGTTTGTTTGTGTGTGTGCTACGTGTATGCGCATGAAAATAAAAAGTAGCTCTTTTGTGCCGTTCTTAGAAATTTATTTGGCTAAACACAAATCAGTTAAGTCCGCAGTTTAGCATGTACCTATCTATCTTCGAAAGTTCACTCGCAATAACCATTTATATTTTACACACAAACACAAATGTGCACGCACTCGCACGAGGCACCATTAAGTATAAATTTTTATACAATAAAACCCTTTTTTATAAGAAAAACACAATGATAACCGATTCAATCACCCTTAGAAAATATGTTAGCCCAGCTGGGTTTGACAAAGATATCAAGCATAAATTAATCCCCTGAGGTCCACTCGCAGTAGCTTTTTGAATATAAAAAGTATGTAGGTACCTAGAGTAAGTCGGTAATAATACTGTTACGGTGGTGTCGTAGCTAATACTAGGAAAAGTAAATTGTGCTTCGCGCTAAACATTTAATAGTTTCAACTTTATATCGGCTTCCGTTTTAAAACAGTTCGCAGCGAATATTATAGCAGTGTCAAAAGAGGAGCAATTTAGTATCTAATTGCAAATTCTTCTGACAATTTTAGGTAATTTTTTTTTTTAAATTTAATTATTCGAGTAAATTATGTAAATTTATAATTTTGGGTATGGGCTCGATAGATTTTAGCTTGAGAGGTGTCATTAGATTCGTATTTATTATGAGAGTGACACTGGGTATATCAAAATAAAAAAAAACATAATGGCAGATTTTTGGCGCCAAATTCCAATGTTTGGCACGTTCTACAGCCTGAATGGCTCAATGGATTTTAGCTTGAAAGGTGTGTGTTAGATTCGTATTCATTGTGAAAGTGTCACCGGGTATAAATTTTGAATCAGAACATAACATATTTTAGGGTTTTTTATTTCCAAATTACACAGAAACGCAGTCGGTATTTTTTTAGTTTTTTTTATTATAAATAATTATAGCTAGGTTAGTAGCTAGGTTAATAACTAGGTTTTTTTTATTTCAGGATTATCGTATTGTTATGGTTATGTAACTAATAATACAACTAAATAGAAATTCATCATTTTTTATTAGTATTTTATAGTATTTTCAATTCATTCCAAGACTATTTGTGATATTGTTTGAGATTTTTTTTATCGCAATTGTTTTAAAAAGTAATTGGCAATCAGTTGGCAATCATATTCCTCGTCTGACTAATGACATAGCGCACTAAATCCCATTCACTCTAAGTCATCTGTAACAGCATGAAACCCTTAATTGCGGCCACATTTACAAAGGCAGAATTATATTATCGTGAACAAAAATAAATTAGCTTTAATTTTATATATAACTTATGAATATTTATTATGAACTGATAAACTTAACAAAATCTTACCTGTTCTGGCTTGACTGCAGAGAGGTTGCGGCCAAGTGCGACACAGCAATTGTAACATTTCAAGTACTTCGGTATTATAAATCAAACTAATTATCAATGAAATCACTCTCCTGTGACCATGATTGCTGTAAAGCATTCGAAACGTCGGGAACCAAAAATCAAAATAAATTCGCGACAAAATCCGAAAAGATAGTTTCATTTGTAATGTCAAATGAAAGTATTCGCGTAAACCTAAGAAAGTATTACTAATACCCAGTTAAGGATTTTTTGTCCGAAAAGTCATTTAATATTATTTTAATTAAAAATTGTAGCGGCCAACTTTTAAATGACAACCGGTCCAAACCATATTATCCTATTTATTTATTCTAGACAGTGGTAGCCCAGCGGTAACGCGATCGCTTAGATAACCGAGTGATGCGGGTTCAAATCCTGATCTCGCACAAATGATATTTTCATTTGCGAATCATTTCTATCATGATTACCACTTGTCTTACGGTGAAGGAAAACATCGTAAGGAAACCTGCATGTCTAAGAAAACCTAGCAAGTTTTCGAAAGACATGTGAAGTCCGCCAAGACGCACTAGGCCAGCGCGATGGACTATGGCCTGATCTCCTTCGTACTGAAGGAGGCCCGTGATTGATGATAAGTACAAGTAAAAACTATTATATTTTACTTTTATTTATTATTAGAGAATAACCGGCTGTCATCATACCCAATTCCATCAAAATCTGTTTATCTATCGGCTTTCTTGCGAAACGGTCAGACTTGGCTTTAAGATTTTTGCCTGTCGGTACAGGTCAGGTCTAAAAACTTGATTCGCCATCTGAATCGATAATAATGACTATTTCAATAGACAAAAATATTTTTCGAAAAAGGTTTCAGTCAAGTAGAATTCTAATATATGCATAGCTTATGCATATATTATGTTTTTGGTTTCATAAGCTGCCCCATCTACCGGCTTTAGTAAATGTAGTTAATAATTAATCATACAGGTTATACCCAAACTAACTCCGAAGGAACATCAAAATTTGTGAAACCGTTTAAGAGGAAAACAATATGAAAATTCGCTATCTTCGTTTTTTTATTTAGTATTTACTGTTATAGAATCAATTCAAATACACACGTATAGTTGTAAAGAAATTTAATAGTGAAAAGTTGTAAAAATCATTTAAAGAAATTTGATTTTCTACCTAGTTTATGGGATACAGCCCGCTGATAAACAGACGAACTGACACTATTCGAGAAAGAAAAGTGAAAAGTGCTCATTAACATTTTAACTAAGAAATGATGTAAGCATTTGTAACTGACGAGCGTTTTGACAGATAAAGCTTGAATTTTGCTATCGGCGCGGGCGTCCCGGGAAAAAGACCGCGTCACCACAGTGCGGCAGCAAAGACATATGGCGCATGTGCAAAGTGCCTTTATGTAACCGCGGCCGATCCGAAAACAAGCGCGATCCATGGACTAACGTCCGTTAGGAAACTTTACTCATTCATCTTTTCCCTTAAAGAGGGGAGCGGGGCTCGGGCCGCTGCGCTACTCCGCGCGTTACGTAACCCTTGTGGAGGGTAACGCCGATTCCTACTCGGGTCGCCCTCGCGTGCAGACCTATCCCGCCTCACGCTGTCGACATCGCACCCTCGCCGCACTACCGTCGCACGTACGCGACCGACACCGCTCGACACTCACGGCCCCACATTTTTAACTTAAACACCAATTGTTTGAAAACCAACTCTACGCTTCGGCACGGCTCTCTCTCTGTTCGTCTGTAAATCCCCGGCAAAGGCGGTAAGTCTAAATTTATGATAATTTAATATTTTGTCATGTGCTCACTGAGATAATTTGTTATATAACATTATTATAGTTTTGTTTTCTCTCATCTTTATTATTTTTTTCTTTTATAACTCTTCAAATTTGCTATGCGAATTGTTTCGTCGTTCTATTTTTTTTATTTTACTTTGACATTTAATAAAAATTCAAAATTATTTTAAAAATTAGGATTGAGAAACATAGTTTTAAAACTGCACGCGAAAATGATTTTTTTAAAATTTGATATATCTTCTCTCTTATTTCATGATAGTGCGGTTATTTTTTAATTTTTACATTAATATAATAAAATACATATGTAAAAAACATAGGAAGTTCAAAATTACTTGTATTGTGGTGAATGGGTGTAATTTCGGCCTGAAAATTGCGAGAAAGCCCTTAAATAAAACCGCGTGTTTTTCCGCGCTAGACAAACATCATTTTGTAAGAACGCAGGTGCTTTAACACGGTGCGAGGTCGAATGCTTGGCTGAAAGTACTTAGAGTGGGTGATAATCGATGTAAGCCTTAACACTTTCATATTAGCTAAGTCAGTTATAAATAGGTATAATAATATGTTTAATTTACATTTAAAAATATGTTTAATAAAATTCAAATATTATTTAACAAATAACTACAATTTAACATTTGTATTGTACATGGAATTTCGTAGCGCGTAGCTATCTCGTAGAACCCTAATAAGCAACCAATAATTTTTGCACGACTTCATCTTGAAGGTCGAATTCCTTGATTAATGCTCCGAGGGGGAGAACTACCGTTATCTCCATTGTTGTGGAAAGTAGCTTTTTCCTTATACCATGACGATATTCACAATAATACTAAGAATTAAAATACTGTTATTCCTCAATAAATTAGACAGTTCAGATACTTTATTATAGTGAATTAATGGAATTTAGATATTTTTTACCGATACTTTAAAATAATAAAATTATATATTCATACTGTATTTAAAAAAATATAATACAAATCTAAAAAAATGAACTATCTACAAAGATCACAGACTTCTACCACAGCTTCTACTTAATATATAAATCGGGGAATAATAATGATAATAAATAAATACAGTTAAATAATTATTACGTAGAGATTGAAATTATTTGTTCATTAAATGATTAAATAAACAACAACGAAATATATTGTTTAATGAATTCACAATTTAAATTAACAAATGACTGTGTACAATGTTATAAAGCACTAAATTACTATGAGTGAGTCGGCCCTACTTATGCTTACAATATTAGCATTTTGCTCATGGCATGTTTGCTATGTAAACAACAGTGGAATCATCACCATTCACCAAATATCTAATTAACGATAAACAATGAAATAAAAATATGAATATAATATATTAATAAGAAAACATGTTGCAATGTAATTATAATACTACAAAATGGCTCACTTTCAAAAAAATGGCTTAATCAAAGAATGTAGGCATCATGATTTCAAAAATTTCTAAGTTTAATCTCAGTGGAAGTTTTCAAATTAACTTTGAGTCAGTAAAAGATTAAAACAGTAAGATCTGAAACGATATTTAATAAATAGGAGGGATGTTCAAATTTTGTGCGATAAAGATTAGCTTCGCGTTGAGTATATTTGTAATCGATACTTGCAAATTTCCAAAATATAGCTTCATTTGTAAGAATACTGATGTTTAATCTGTCAAAAATCTGCCAAAATAAGGCAATGTTTTAAGCAAAGCATGTACAACTTTTGAGGCAAAAACTAAATGAAAGAGAGACAAGAGAAGATATTCGTTTTATAAGCTTTTCGTTTTAACGTTGCTGATTAAAGTAAAAAAGTATAATCATTATTTTACATGGGCAAATTCCTAATAAAAAGAAACGTTACTGATTGGTGGAATACTACTACTTATTTAAATATTCTTTATTTATTATTAAAACTTATTGTAACGTAAGTTGCAATTCTAAAGCATTACAAATAATAACTAACCCAAAAAAGCACCAATTATCTTTAAGTGCAAAGTTTAACTTTTATATTTTGAACAGCTCTAGTAGAAATTCTTCCATGTTAGCAAATACGTGAGTAATTTATATAGGTTCTATTGAGTTATCCTTCGTGCCACTACTACATGTTGAACGTGGATACACATAATATCGAATTTATAGTTACAGAGACTTTCTTCGATTTCACATTTTTTAGAATACATTTAGGGATGTTACGTAATATGTTAGGATTTTTATAGCGGTTGAATGTAATACTTTAGGAAATACGGAATGTATACACGTAGTCGTATTTACATATACCTATTAATATAAAATAATGATGACATCCATTTCTCTCTTATACGGAAAACTTTTTATACGATAAATTTTTGCCTTGTCGTTAAAATATTTAAATTAAAGTTATTGAGGAATAATATTACAAGCAAATTAAATAAAAGTTTTTATTTTGATTACTTAGATGGTTTTGGTTTTTAAACACGTTTTAGGTATTAATATTATTTATTAGCGTGTCACTCTCGTCCCGCACCTAATATGCCGCACTCTAGGTACATTTCAAAGAATAGTTTAGATTTTTCAGAATAGAAAAAGATTTTACTCAGAATTTTATTATACCTATGTGTAGATAAAAATTCTGCTCTTAATTTCGAATTAACAGCTTTTATGTACGAATGTATACACTTACATCAAAAAATCAATTTTTAATAATTTTGTTTGTCTGTCTGCATGTTTGTTCCGGCTAATTTCTGAAGGCTGTTATTTTTATTAGTTACTGTTATAAGGAGTAACTAAGGCTACTTTATTTTAGAACTTTTATTTATTTTAACTATGGGGTGGATTTTTTTGCTAAAAACTTTAAATTGGGCAGGAAGCAGTTTACAATAATATAAAATATCAAAGGTATTGTTTATAAAAATATGAATTGAAATATTAGTCACTTCCAACTCAAAAAACGATGTGCCCTAAACCGGTTTCATAAAAGATAGCCTTAGACCACTTTAAAAAGGGTAAAATTGCAATATTGTTTATTAAAGTCGGTTCACCATTTGCATTGACAATGAATTTTGACAGAAAAGTATACGTTTAGCTTAATAACCGCCTCCTGTCTTCCTGATTTGAATAATATAAGTTAAACTAGCGACTCGCCCTCGCTTCGCTCGGGCTCTTCCCTAGATTTAGCACAGGTAAAGCCGCGGGATCTGCTAGTTATGCATATAAACCTTCCTCTTGAATCACTCTATCTATTAAAAAAAACCGCATCAAAATCCGTTGCGTAGTTTTAAAGATTTAAGCGCACATAGGGATATAGGGATATAGGGACAGAAAAGGCGACTTTGTTTTATACTATGTAGTGATTAACACAGAACCAGAACTGTATTGCAAACAAACAAGCACCTACTGAAACAATAGTCTTTACAATTCAAAATCTAGACAGGTATTGAAGTTGCAGATAAAGGATACTTTTAACTGGGGGAAAATATTTCTTATTCTGAGAAAACAACACTTATTTTAAAAACGTTCTTAGGGACTTCTGAGCGGAGCAAGGGTGAGTCGTATGTATTTTAAAAGGCATATTATTAATATGACAACTATATATGTTTAAAATATACATATTAAAGTAAAATTTAATAACATTTATATAATAGCTAGTAGTGATTGCGGTAAAGAACAAAAAGTTATAAAAGTTAAATAAAAGCTAAGTTATTCTTAAGCAGAAACTTTACGAGGCAGGAGTTGAATATTTAATATTTATTAAAAATGATGTGTTTCTGAATGATTATAAAGATTTCTTCATGACTTTATTATTATATTTTAACTTGCTTGTGGCAGATAAATATCTAGAAAAAAGTTTAACTAATCAACATCTACTAATATCTTTTGAAGCGAAAACAATACCATGTTTTTAAACTTATTACTACTATTTAGAGCCTGGTCGACTGAGCTACGTTTTTATGTAGACGTAGTACTAGATGCAAATTAAGAAAAAAGTGTTTTAATCAAATATTCACTTAAGCCGATTAAATTAGTTTATAATGAAGTTTTTATAAGAAAACTGGCAAACTAAAAGTAGCTTTTTAGTTAAGCAAAATAAAGTTTATTTCAAACAAAATAAGCCTAACTCAACGCTTCTGCCATTGAAGTTCCACTATTTCTAGTTTAACAATAGGTACCGATAGAATAACTAGTAACCCTTGCTTCATTTTATTTCGGCAGACGCATACACAATTTCGCATTTAAAAAGTGATAGTGTGAATGAAATTTAATCGCAAAGTTAGTACAACTGCAAAACTTTGCTGTATATATTATAACTAAGTTAAAGCCGTCACGATTATTTCCTACCCATTCGTTTGGAATAATTGAGCCTGAACGCCAGACTGACCGCCATAGGTCCTCGAACGTTGATTTCAAGTCGTTGGTCAAAATGAAGCTATGAATATTTTGTATTTTTTAAACTAAAATAGTAAATAGGTTTGGTATCTTTATTTATCTCAATTTGCGTATTCGTTATTGTTACATACGTGGTGAGATACTGATTTTTTTTGTTTTTATTTAAATTGTACATACTCTTGCACTACATGAATATATTTGTTACCTCAATATGAACAGTACGATGACAATTTTAAATTTGAAGTTAAATTAACTTCCAATAAGTAATCAAAAGTTTGTAAATATATTTGCTTCTTTGTGGTACAATCTTTGCTCTTTTATCTCAATCAAACTCATTTGGAATAATATTGTGTAAAACATGTCAGTATCAAATCAACAAAAAACTTTATTGAAATTGACTTTTACCGGCTTGAAGAAGTTCTGATTAGTTCTGCCTATGAGAAACTCAACTGTTGCTTTGCATGAATACCTTATATGGATATAACTTACAGTTTACCAATACAATAATTCTGCTTTTATCCTGCGTGAGTATCAACTATTAATAAATCTACACTGCAAAATATTTCGCAACGGAATAATATGCACTCCGCTCAAAGTGTCTCTCTCATCATACTAATGGAAGAGGCGATTTCAGGAGTTTAAAGAAAATAAATAAATGAATATATATATATGTTGGGTCCTTATTACATACAACGCCATCTAGCACTGTGGTACGCTACGAGGCTTGTGTTACGAATACCAGATAGTTGATATAATATTAAACATACTTGTATAACTTTTAAATACATACTAATCATAAATATTACAGAACGGAAGATTAAGCGGAAAATATAATAAGCGGAAAATGTCCATAAATGGATAAAAATAAATGAAACACTCATGTATTTTATAATTAATTTCAGAGATTTTCTTGCGGTTTGAGATGTTAAATATGATGACACTTGTGTGTTAAGACAGTTATTTAATGTTGAAGTGTATGAGGCTAATACTAGAAATAAGCTATGCGTGTAATGCCAAGTTTTTGTCTTTACAAAGCTCCGCAAATCTTGTATGAGACAAAAGACATAAATTAATTAAAGCTTTATACTAATTTAGATAATTTTCTGCCTATGAAAGTCATCTAAGCCGAGGAAAATGAAATAGTATTAATAAAAATTGTACATTTTATATGACTTTTTCATTATAAAATGTATAATGTACCTACGAGTGACACACCCTCGATCCATTCAATTCAATGCTAGTAAGAATATATTATTAAGAGATGAGATATTTTCCCGCAGTAAAACGTATCCTTTATGTTGACCAGTTATTGTCACATGAAGTTTCATCAAAATCTGTCCAGTGGTTATTCCGTGATGCGGTCATAGACAGATAGCCAATAATTCTAAAACTATAGATTTGGTTTCTTTATCGATAACTAGCATTTTCCGCGGCTTCGCACACGTTCTAAAGACCGGAAACCATATTCTTTCTGAGTCGCGCGTACCTCGCAGAATTAACGCCCGCCCTTCCCGTTTTTGCAATATTTTTCATTTATGCTGCGCTCCTATTGATCGTAGCGTGATGTAATATAGCTATATATATCCAACAAAAAAAGAATTTTTCAATTCAGACCAGTAGTTCATGAGATTAGCGCGTTCAACCGAACAAACAAACAAAAAAACTCTTTAGCTTTTATTTAGTATAGATGACGACTATTTCAATAAGATTTTCAAAAAAAAATGTAACTTACAGATTTGTCTCAGTTAAGATTTGATTAGATGTAAGTACAGATCAGTTAAAAGTAGGCGAATAAATAATATACATACAAATAATACTCGTAGTTCGTATTTAACTTTACTTACTTTGTTTTCTTATTTGATTTTGTTTGTCCCTTGTGTCTATATATAGTATCTAATTAAGTAATTAATTAGTCAATATATACTGTTTCTACATACTACATACTATGATCTTTGAAGGGTGACGAAATCCGAAATAGGAACAAAGTAACTCTGAATCGTGCGTAGCTTTGTAAGAGGCGCTTTGCATTCGAGCCAGCTCGCATACGAATCACCTTATTAGTATAAAGACTCATCCCTGCCCAGATCTGATTATAGTTGAAAAGAAATTTACATGAACAAACGAAAACAATATTAACATTAAAGCGTGCTAAAAAGAGATATTTATTAAATAAATTATTTAACAGGTGAACTTTCGTGTTGTTACATAATAACGTAATTAATATTTTAATGCATACCTTTAATTACACGTTATTGTACCTTTCTATTCTGTCAAATTTTTTTTCTTTTAAAATTGTGCACAAATCGAATAAATTATTTTTATACACCTTGTTCCGTCTTAATGGTAGGTAGGTATTATGATTTATTATAAAATAAAGTTTCTGAACCGAAATGAATCAGTCGTAGGAAGAATCAATATTACTTGAAACTTAATTAAAATGATTTTCAATACAAATTATTAAACCAAAATATAGTTTTTTGGCAGTTTTTGTTCATATTGAAAAGGGATGATAGTCCTCGTAAAATAGGGGATGATTTTTTATTATTGTTTAAATCTAAGAATAAGTAGCAGGAATAGAGAGGAAAGCTTTTCATATGGCTGTTTTAACAAAACCCATATAAACCATCCACAAATGTGGTAAACAAAAAAAATCTTTATTAAATTCTAATCTTTTGATCTTTTCTTAGCGCAGGTTAAGTAAAGCAATAATGATTAAATAATTTATGTAGATACATAAAATTACCTACTAGTTCTATATTAAAACGTATTTAAAATAACTTAATAAAAATGCCGCTCTTTATAATATCACAGATTACATAAAAAAGAAATAATATGTATCTTACAACGGTAAAAGGCTATAAATTATAATATTTTTTTGGTTTTCCTTATTATTTTGTACTTTTTTTGGTATTTACACCCCTAACCACCCAACAAAATAAAAAACAATTATTTAAATCGGTTCAGCCGTTTTTCAGTTTTAGCGAGTCTGACGACCCGTAATTGATTTTGATATAAATAGATTTCTGACAATTGAAACATCAGCTTTTAGTATTCTTCGCGTGCTAGAAGCATTTATCGTGTAACTTTAATAAAGTAACTATTAGAAGCTTCGTTAGACACAAAAGGAAAGCTAGTTTTGACAAATTCAAAGGTATTTGAATTAAACCAAAGCAACGTGTTTTCTAGTATTGGAAATTAATTGTTCTAATTGATTATTGTTTGAATCGAGTTTGTTTTTAGGATGAACGTACGCATGTTTTATCATAATGTTTTATATGTTTTATATGATAAGAAACATCACGTAGGTACACGAGAATACTCAGAAATATTATATGATAAACTTTAATCTAGTATAGATCTATACTAATATTATAAAGCTGAAGAGTTTGTTTGTTTGGTTCAACGCGCTAATCTCAGGAATTACTGATCCGAAATAAAAAGAAAACTTTTTGTTGTTGAAATTAGATGGTCTGTTTATCGAGGAAAGCTATAGGCTATATTCAACACGCTACGAACAATAGGAGCGGAGCAACAATGAAAAATGTTGCAAAAACGGGAAGGGTGGGCGTTAATTCTTCAAGGTATCATACCGCGCGACCTCAGAAAGAATTTGGTCTCCGGTCTTTAGAACGCGAGCGAAGGCGCGGGAAATGCTAGTGTTAAATAAAACACATTATAATGGGACGCTGCAAGACTTTACTTATGATTCAACTAGCCACAAAGCCACGGGTCCAGCTAGTTATGCATATAAACCTTCCTCTTGAATCACTCTATCTATTAAAGAAAACCGCATCAAAACCGTTGCGTAGTTTTAAAGACCGAAGCGACTTTATTTTATACTATGTAGTGATCACATATTTTTTTGGTTCTGCCGTAACTTTATAAGGGCAAAGAGAAAAAGTTTTGTTATAGGTGGGTCATTAAGTATGCAGCATTTTTAAACGGTTTTATTATTATTTACCATTATTTATTACATTTACCAAACTAAAGTTATAATGTTATTTGTAATGAAATGTAAATTTAATCTATTCGCGGTTGCTGCCGTCATGATATTCACAGTTGGATTAATGTAAAATATATTACTAGTTCGTTGATTACTATTAAAGCGCGTAGCAGCTTATTTAAGTGGAATGTCAAGTGATTAAATTAAATAAAATGGCTCAGAAGTAATTCTGTTTTGTCCAAAAATAGTATTGTACAAGTAAGGCCAAAGTTGAGTTAAAATGCTAAATGCTATCTGAGTGGTATTAACAGAATGGTACAATAATCCACTATATAAATATAATATTTTGGTGTACGAGTATATATCATTTTCAACATGTGAAAGAGGTAATCTTGAGGAAACCTGAATGTCCTAGAAAACCTATCAAATTATTTGAAAGACGTCTCATTAAATTATTCTCATGCCTCATATTTTAACTATTCGTGACAAGAAGTGCGGTCAGAGAAGTATCAGGAACAACATGCATGACACACCATCCACCGAAGTGGGTCCTCCATGCTGCGTTACTGTACCCCCCACCACGACATATTGAACGCACGTTCTGGGGATGGAGTTGGATTGTCTATTTAATTAAACTGAAGCGAGCGCAATGACTTATGTTAAGGTAGATTTAAATCATACAGCTATTCTGAAGCTGCATTTTTTCCGATTACTACGTTTTTTATTGACACAATGCTCTAAGTGACATCCGCGGCCGCCATACCTTGTTTAAAATACTTTTTTTTTCATTATTAGCAATTAAATATATTCTTTATTGCACAAAAAGTTACAAAATTAAATATAATAAAACTAAAAAGCAATTAAAAAATATAATAAAACTAAAAATAATAAAACTATTGAAAATAAAAAAAACTGTTACTTAAAAAAACGTTAATTTCACATGATATTGTTGTTCAATGTACATCTCTACTTTTCACACACTTTCTAGTGTCATGATTGAAATAAAATGGAAAGTTATTTTAAATTCTAGAAATAATAAAATAAAATAGTAACAGATGTGCAATAGATAAAGCATCGAACACGAACTAAATACACGAAAGCATTTGGTCCGGGAACCCTTTTTGTCCCTTGGGGTCAATTTCATATTGTCGTGTAAATAACATAATATATGAAATCTGGGCATGTGTTGCTGTTTTTCTAGATGGTCAAAAATAAACATAAAAAAATAAATCCATACATTGTCTGTTTACGAATCCAAATGATATATCTGCACTTTAAATTTAAAAGTACCTAAAACCTAAAAAAGTGACTAAAAGTAAAGTTAACCTATACGTATTTTTGTTAAGTGCACAAGTCAAAACGGCTCACTTTTTCTTTTTCATGTAATCTTCACCACTGGAACCATATTATTTATACGAAAAGAGGTCCAAATCCTACTAACAAAATGAATCTTTTCCTCCTTACCATAAAAAAGTTATGTTTCCTTAATTTAAACTTTCGTATCTGCTTGTTCTGGGAATGAGATTTAATTGAACAACTTATAATACATGAATTAATATTTTCTTTTACAATTACGTTTTACGTTACTAAATAACACCATGGCCATGAAATTACTTCATGTTCACATTATTTATTTTTTTGACCTCATATCAAATTTCACCAAAATCGGTCAATTCATTTCGTCATTGATATTAAGTATTTTCGCGTTAGATTCGGTAAGAATTTCATTAAAAAAATATGCTGTTCGATTTTAAATATATAATGATATAATATACTTCTTAGCATTGGAGGTAATATCGAGCGAACGCCGATCTCATTTCCATCAGCCAAAATTATACAACTCGGTTCTGCCCACATAAAATGGCTGTAACATTTATATTATATCTCATATAAACTTACGTAAGGAAGCGACGCAAAAACAACTTAGCGATAAAACACTAGGGCACCAGTTTATTTAATATGAAGACATGTCAATACCGATAACAAATGTCTTAAAGATAATAGAAAGCATTTCTTGAAAAGAAATTATAAGCTGTCACTTAACATTACGTTACATTTACTAAATCCAACCTTTAGATTATTTGGTCAGTAGTTATGTATTGTTGACGTCAGATAATTATCTTTTTATGTAAAACTAGTCCCTATTTGTGCTTACATAAAAGAAATATATTTTTCTGTTTTCTGCCCTTTTCTTTCTGCTCCGTATATATAACTTTTACAGATTAAATATATTGTTAGTTTGTCAATACTGTTGGTGACTTAGTTAAATGTGACTTATATAATTAGATTTCAATATAAAATAATGTATAGTAATTTTTAACACATTTAAAGAAAAACACAGTCGTCTACGTCGAACATGCCATAATATGTTGAATGGATCTGTAAGGTATTAGCTCGTAGCTAAAATGATTAAAAAATTTTTTACTAAGCTAACATACATACAAGTAGGTTAGGTTAGAGTAACAACGTTTATACAAGTATATTTTCAATAGTAAATGAGGGTGAGTGTGGATATGGGTTCAAATTAGGTTGTCCCCTCACCCTATCTAAAGAAGTTGCTGACACTTTGCTAGTTCAAAATTGAAGCCAATGAAAATAAAAATAATACGTGCGTTAAGGTTCTTTTAAATAAACCTGTTTTCATAAACTTTAACAAAAAATTATAACGATAATGCATAGTGAAGGGCAAGGTTGCAAAAATTGAAATCTTAATACTTAAAATAAACGACATCGCCTATGGTATACCATTAAGCTTTAGATATACCTTTCAAATTCCATGTGTTTAGAAAAAGGATAAACTTTTATAACGGTAGCGAATTTTGTTACTGAAAGTGCCCATTAGAGAGTTCCCTTATGGGACCAAATAGTAATGGGACGCAGGTCAGCTTAACATGCCAATAAGACGCGTGAATGTAGTATGTATCATAACTAATATAAAGTCCCAACATCGGGTAGATACTACAACTAATGTTCTCTTCTCTTATGTTGAATATCTTCTCGCTTAGGTATAAAAGTGTAATAAAATAATTTCTCAATTCAATATTTATTATATACGGACCGGGGTAAGCTATACCGATCAATTACGTCCCTATCCGGAGCATACCGGGGCAATCGCATGTACTCATACCCATCGTTCGAAATAAATTGACCCAATTTAGTTGTTTCAGCGTATTGTATCACTGCCTATATAAAGAAATTATATAACGATACGTCTAAAACTGTAAATAAGAACCAGGTAAAACCATGCAGACCTTAGGGAACGAATGTAATATTTTAGCATATATAAATACATACATCGTTGTTTGTTGATATTCTATGGAGAAATATAGTAAAATCAAAATAGAAAATAAAAGGATGATCTAGTTTTTCAAGAGCTTTCTTAACGTAATGCAAAAAAATAATAAATTAATATGAAAACAAAATTTTACACCTGTCGCAATAGTAAATCTTATACTAGGCAAATTTAATAATAAGTCTAATGATACTGTGAGTTAAGATGAGTTTTAACAAGTAAAAAGATTTCAAAAGTCATTTACCTAAACCTTCTTTTAACGAATAGGGCCACCTCCGTGCGTTTTTTGGCTTCACGCCCGGTCGGATTGCCTGACTTTAACGAGTTTAATACAGGACGCTTCAATTTTATTTACCTTATTTACGCTTCAAATTTATTACATATGTACGTAAACCTTTGATTAAAAAAATATAAATTAAACTGTATAAAGTAAAGTGAAAGTATTTTCACTTATTCTTATGGAAATAAAAGAATCCTTATATCCAGATTGATTTTTACCGTTTCTGCTTCAACGAATCGTTTACGCCAGCTGAGGCCGAGTGTGTGATGTCGGAAATTGTTCGGAAATTAGGTATGTTCGCATTTCTTCGTATGTAACCCTTAGCCTACATTAATATAAGCAATTAAAAAACATTTAACAATAGTCCATATTATGGAAGTGCGTTCATATGACGCCCAAATGGATTATTTATTAATTAGCTTATTCTACAATTTGGAAAATCGTAAATGATTTTGTTTTTAAACTTTTTATGTAAAATATATTATATAACGTACTAAAATAAATATTATGTAATTCGTATAAACTTGAATTGCGAATAATTAAAGTAATTTGAATAAGTACAGCGACGGAAGAAATTAAGTTACAAAAGTAAATCTAGCAATGCCTTTGATGAAAATACCTCTCTATTGGTTCTCTTAAAAGTTTTTTAATCATTGATGACAAATTCACATTAGTCACGCTAAAATGCCATATTTTTATGAAAATATGTATATTTTGTACGTGGAAATTTTGTTTGTTGGTATGTTTTTCTGTCTGTCTGGGAACTGATTGTCTGATTATCTGGATGCTCATATACTATCAGCATCATCATCATCATCAGCCTTTTTTAACGTCCCACTGCTGGGCACGGGCCTCCCTCAGTACTAGGAGGATCAGTCCATAGTCCATCGCGCTGGCCTAGTGCGTGTTGGCGGACTTCACATGTCTTTCGAAAACTTTCCTTCACCGTAAGACAAGTGGTAATCATGATAGAAATGAATCGCACATGAAAATATCAGAGGTGCGGGACCCTGATTTGAATCCCCATCACTCGGTTATCCAAGCGAGCGCATTACCGCTGGGCTACCACTATACTCATATAATTATATGTAGGTACACTTTTTACTGCGAGAAAATATCTCATGTCTGAATACCTATATGTATTGTATAGTTTTAACCATGGAACATGGAAACGAGAAATATTATTAAATAGTGGAGCTATACGAGCTTACACGAGCCACTCAACTTGTTGTTAACTAAATTGCATTTTAGTTCGTCCTTTATATTAGTTTATACATAGAGTACAGGCAGTTATCGGCAGTTATCGGTCTACAAATAGTGTGTCACATGAGGCTATTACTAGTTTTAAAATAGCTTCAAACTATGCCTTCGTGTATTTAACGAGATGCAGTCGGATGTCTTTTACTCGTCGCTCTAAATGCTTTACTCAAAGAGAACGAGTTACAAAGAAAGAGTCTTGTGTGATTTTGGCACGGTCAATTAAAAGAGCTCTCGTTTAAAACGGTTCTTTGTTACACTTATTCATGAGTACTTTAACCGTTCTACTTTACACTAGTACATTTTGCCATCTTAAAATCATATCTTATGTATCCTTAATTAAACTAGCAATAAGCTAAGCTTTGTGAGGGATCGCGTAGTATTTCTAACGCGTAATAATGTAACAGCGATGTTAACTCTTTGGTTTTCTAACAGATGACGTTAGTAGTACAATAACATTCTATCCAGTGAACACAAAATTGTTAATGGTAACTTTTTTAATGGTTATAAAAATATTTTTTTACAGATAACACATTTAGATATGAAGTTAAATTACAATGTTAAAGCACACTCTATAGGCGTGATATTTTTTCAGTAAAGTGTACCACAAAATGCTCAGATTGTGGGATAGTGTTGGGTCTCGCTTTGCTCGCCCTAATGAAATACATTTAACTAAATCCCTCTAATTTTCAGATATCTGTATCTGAAAATTGTCCAATCAAGCCCAACAGATCGGACACTGTAAACGTTCAGTTTTAATCAGATTTATGTTGTGACAATTTTTGGTTCCATTTTGAAATAGCCACTGTGTAGTTGAATAAAATTAACAAAGCATAGCTAAAATATAAAATTTGTACCGCTGATGTAATGCTATAACTGTCACTCATATTATACATTTCTTTTGTTTTTGAAATCGACATTCTTTTCTTATAAGTTCTTTTAAAAGTTTCTCAATTTATCCATCTCTCCCTTTTATGTTTTACATCACGTTTTTCATTTTTTACTTTGTCATATTTTACTGTAATACTTTTAATATTTATTTTTCAGTATTATTTTTCATTTCTTGGTTTAGGTCTGGCAAAACTTTAAAATGTGGTACTCATAAGCAATAAAAGCCCAATTAAACCCAAAAAATAACACTTTTATGGGGCGCTGTAGGATCACTTACGCATTCAAACAAAAAGGCACGACGGCAGGTCCCATAGCATGGCACACGGCCCACCGAAATAGTCCACCTTACTATGCGCTTCTTGGTTTATGGCTGAATTACCGGATGATAATGATCACAAAAATTTAGTATTTTAAGCTGAATTAATTTAAAAAAGAAATTGCAACTTTTCTTCCTTTATGACTCCACTTTAAAAAAATATCATAACTATTATAGTTAATGCTTCGATTGTACCTGAGCTTACTTTTAAGTTTGGTTTTCTATTTGTGTTAGTTTAATTTAAATGATGGAGCTCTTTCAATCGATAGACGTATGTATTCGTACCGAAGTTACGTATTACATAACAGATGTATAAAGATACATCTGTTATATTCTGCATAAAAAATGCATATGCAATTGATTCGTTTTTCTTCCTTTTATAGTAGAACGTTTGCATCTTTGAGCATAAGACTCTTGAGTTACTCTTATTTACCCCTTTACCCAGAGGCAATGCAGCTGTCAGCATTACTTTTAGTTCATTCAGCTCTATTTCTTTAAAAGAATGAACACTTGAATTAAAAATCAAAACGACGTATGTAAATAGCTAACATATAAAATAATGTAAAACTAGTTTTATCTAGGAAAATATCTATTGTTTTAAAATATAACCTATTATTTCATTTATCTAGGTAAATTACTTTATTCTACCTACTAACATAATCTTGAAAATGATACCTTTGTTAGGAATATTTCGAATCGTTCAAGAATATGTAACTTAGAATGTTCACTAAAATACCGTTAATAATTTCATGAGATACATATTTCACAACGAAATGAAACATCTTCAGTTACGTACGATATAATATTCGTGTTACGTTTTATTCACAATGTATAAAATTTACAATATATATGTATTTCAACTTTAAGTAGGGTAGGTTGCATTACCTATACAAAAATACATATAAAAAAATTAAAGTGGCTGTTTTTATTTCAAATTAACATCTTTTCCCTAAATTCATATAAAAGTATATATATATGGTACTAACATAAAAATTAAATTTTAAAATTTATATCTGTCTTGTCTGTTTGTTCCAGCTAATCTCTGAATGGCTGGACCGATTTTGACGGGACTTTCACTGACATATAACTAATGTTACAAGGAGTTACTTACATTACTTTTATTTTAGAATTTTTATCCCGCGACTCCGCTCGCGTTCAATCTAGGGATGAACCCGAGCGAGGCGAGGGTGAGTCGCTAATATTAAGAATACAATAGTTCTTTGTAGAATTGGTATAAACAAAAATGAATTGCTCAAATGTAAATAATGAGGATAAAATAGCTAGCATTGTTAGCATCTTAATTATAACTACATATATTGAAATAATTAGTTGTTTTCTGAGCATGCTTAGTATCAAAAACGTTTTCATTTTGTTGCAATAAACTAAGCTTCCCAACTTTTTTAGAGAACGGTATGTTACTCGCTTTAAAATGTAGCAGATGTGTGCATCAAAGAAACGACGTAAACGCTTTGAGCTACGGGTTCCCAACTGACCTCTTTCATATTTCTAAATGTCTAAAAAATGGTAGGCGCGAACGTTACCATTTGTTATAAACAAAATCAATCTCAATAATTAATTTGCGCATGATTAAAAATGTAAGTTTTTAAAGGCATTTTTTTTTAAATATGTATTATATGATAATTTCTAGTAGTTATTGTATACGAACGCAAATGAAAGCAAAGATAATTTATGTTCTACGGTACTTAGGTACTTACTTTAAGAATAATTTAAAGTAATAGGCTGGGCTCGGAGGATTTATATTGTATCCCACTGATCTTTAAATGTCTAATTTATGCATTTCTTACGTCTCCCCAACTGTTCTTAATGAACACTGCACAATTATTCACAAAATCACTAATGCCTTGGTTTTATTAGTAGGATTCTTGACTAGAGATTCGACCGTTCATTTTCTAGGCACGTTTGAAGTTAGTATTTGTAATGTATGTAACTTTTTCCCACAGTAAAAAGTATATCCTTTATGTTGAATCGGTTAACCAGCTACGAGTATCATCAAATTTTAAACCAAAATCTGTCCAGGGTTTTTCTAGTGATGCGGTATCAGAAAGATAGACGAAAAATCTAAAAATTGTAATTAAAATTGAAGTGTCTGTTTTTAATTTCAAATTAACAGCTTTTCACTAAATGCATATGAAAGTATATAGTATATTTTAAATTATAAAAACCGTTTAATTTATCTTAACTTACGCCCAGCGAAGAAGGCCGGCTAGTAATTAATAAATATTTAAATAAAATGTTCATGAAATAATTAACGTTAAGTTATAATTAGATTAAACCTATACATAAACACGTATAATTCGCGTCATGTAAAAAGAACGCTGGCTGTCAAGTTGCGCAGAGGCGATTTATAGGCCAATTTGGTGGTAAGACGCGGGGCGCGGGACGTCGAGGCACACGCCGCATGCTTTCCGGCTCGCTATTGGCCCGTCAGTTCAAAATACCATCGCGCACACAAAAGTTATTAATTACGAAATGGTTTTATATAAAAAATTGAGAAAATATATTTATGACGTATATCGTTTTATAAAAAAAGAGTCTGATAATAATGCAGTTAAAATATATATTAACCGAATTAATTAATTTTTTTGTAATTAGATTAAACATTCTTCATTGAATCTAACATATTTTATGAATTAATAGAATTCTATTTAAGAACGTTCTATCTAATATATTTTTCAATGTACCTAACAATGACCAATATACGTCGCAAGCGAAAGGCTAGTTCAAAAATAAAAGAATAGACTTAGTAATTTCGTGTGCGAATATACCCATGCGCAAACACACCCCCCACCACTTTCCTCCAGCGTTCTTTTTACGTGACGCGAACTGTACTTGTGTTAATGATAACTTGGATGTAAATTAATTTTCTGAGAACCTTATGTACGACACCTTTTAGTACGACAAGGCACGATATTGTATGGGTAATCGTGTCTTTTATGATTTCAACTAAATACAAATAATACAAACTCTATTCAGAACATCATGTCCGTTATGTATTTCATATATAAAATAAACTACATGACACTGATCGATAACGATTCATTAAATGATTAATAGTATAATTCTGTAACGATAAGGATGTTAGGCAAAACGATTAACAGAGCTTTATACTTACGAAACATAATGTTTTTAATTATAATTAATGCTCTTCGACCCAATTTACTTGAGAATTCAGGCCTTTTGTACAACAGCGGATAGGACGATTTGAACGGAAGATTAGTTTTAGAAAATGATTCAATTACTGGGCGAAACCGGGGCGAATTGCTGGTTACATACCTATCTCAAATATAGCTTTGTTAAATATTCTATATATTTTTTAGAATGCAACTAATATTTACGGTTGTTTTGCAAGCTAAATGTAGGTGTAGACGCTGCTTATAACTTCGAACTCACTTTGTAACTTACTAGCTACTCAGCAAATTCCCGTAGAACACTTTCATTATAAGTTTCAAACGTGTCAATATAGCACTGAGTCACACTTTTACTCGATCAATTAGTTTGACAGGACACTACAACTGCTACAACTATTGGTCTGTTGTGTCATTAAAAGTTAGTTTATATTAATGTATTATAATAACATTTTTTATTACTTATTACCTGTGTACGTATAGCATTGCAACAATAAGTAAATATGAGATAATGTATAAAAATAAGGAGAATCTGTATTCAATTTTTTAAATTTTAATTTCAAAATCACTACATAATAGTATAAAACAAGGCTTCCCGCTGTTTGTCCCTATGTATGCTTAGATCTTTAAAACTACACAACTGATTTTGATGCTGTTTTTTAATAGATAAAGTGATTCAAGAGGAAGGTTTATATGTATAACTAGCAGAACCCGCGGGTTTACTAGCGCTAAATCAAGGGCCGATCCCGAGCGAAGAGAGGGCGAGTAGCTAGTAAAATATAAATGCAAGCACCATTTGAGATACATTAATATTAATAGATATTATTTCCTTCAACCATGAAAAATATGCTTACCACATGAATAATCTCGCGCGTGACAGTAATTTGAAATTGCACTTAATATATGGTTCATATAACTTTTGTTATTATTCACGTATAGCTTATTTCGTACCGAAACATAACATAATATTATACAATACCTACTGAAGTATAAATAAACAATATGAAAATTTTATATCAAAAAATAACACAACCTTTTAAAATAAAACATGTTGCCTTTAAAAATATATTTTTATTGGAAGTTGGAATTCATTTCAATAAGAGTAAAGTAAAATTAATATTGGCCGTCCATATGTTAATAATTTACATTGTTCCTGAAACAATGAGTATGCGAACAGTTAAGTAATACTTATTTTCTCTTGGAGAAAAATATTAATGAAGGCCATATTTTAGTAGCGATTAAATATTTATAAACATCACAATGTAGGATTACTCTTAAGCGCTAATTATGTTTCTCTTAGAAATAAAAGATTTTTGAGAATAAATCGTGAATATAAAATATTTAACTGATACATTAGTATATAATATTATGATTATAGTACCTTTAATTTACGCAAAAGTAGTGGTAGCGGTAATCACTTGAGAAGCGTGTTACAACCCTGGGTCTGGCGTGTCTGATAATAATTTGTGTTAATTGTATCATGATAATAAAATAAAAAAGCAATTTATACGAAAAAGGAAATATCGTGAAGAAACCGACATGTCTGAGAAAAAATTTAAAAGTATTCAAAAGACATAAGATATAAGGTCCGATAAACCGCACTTAGCACTAGCTAAGTGTATGGTCTATGGCCTGTTCCCTTCGTATTGAAGGTTGGCCCGCGCCTAGCAGCAGAACGTAAAAAGGGCTAAATAATATTATTAATTACAAGCGACTCGCCCTCTCGTCGCTCAGGTTCATCCCTAGGTTTAGCGTCAGAGAAGCTACGGGTTCCGCTACTTAAAATAAATAAAATTTATACCTCCTCCTTTTTTGAAAGTAAGGTAGCCTAAGTTACGCCTTACAACATTAGCTGGCTGCGAGTGAAAGTCCCGTCAAAATCGGTCCTGCCGTTTCAGAGATTAGCCGGAACAAAGAGACATGCAGACAGACAGACAGACAGATAGACAGAAAAAAACAAACAAACAAATTCTTCAGCTTTTTATATGTATATAGATGAAAAGAAACTTTTAGCTAAGTATAAGTATGTATTATAGTTTAAGTAAGAATTTAAAAGTCAATTACTTAATTTACAAGCGTTTACAATAAATACGTAAAATTGTGTACTCTATAGTCTAGTGCAATTCGATGTGTTGTTCAACCTTTTTTTCTAGACTGCCTTTTGAAGATATTATATTTTCAACCTACTAACAGTATTTGAACGTCTTACTTCATTTAAAGCATTTGTATAATAAAGCTGGAACCTGCATTGAGTTGTGAACCGAATGTGAGTGTTTTTAGGCCAAATTATTTAATACGTCTTATCATAGTAATAGTGTTAATATTACCATTACTGTGGTATTAGTATTACTATTGTGTTATTCGTAATGTTATGGTTTAAAATCATAAAAATACAAATACGACTACATTCTAATAATAATCAACAATAGATTGAAGTCTCTAGCATTTGCCTCGCTCATTAAAACGGAAATGAATAGCGTTCGTCGCTTTTCTCCAGTTTTACCGATAATTGCGATATTACATAATATCGCAATTATCGGTATATAAGTCTAATCAGAAAAATATTTTTTTTTTGTTTGTTTGTAATTCAATTTCAATCAATTCAATTTCTTGTTAGGTAGGTACTGGCTTTAAAGCGTGCTAGTTATGCACAGATAATAAATCGCACATATTATGCCTATTCTCAGTAGGATTGGCCGCCTGTGGCCGAAATTCGACAGAGAGACATTACGAATATATTAAAGAAAGTATATGTATTTTTATTATTTCTTATTCTATAGGTCTTTGAACCTTATTTCGCACAATTTTGTATAACTTGATAGGGTGACAGTAGACAGTTTTTTAAAAAACAAAATGAGCTATACAGATCAGAAAAAGCAAACGTCATGCGTAAAATAAAAACTTGCTATAAAAAATAAGGAACGATTTTTCAAATAACCGTAAAAAGTTGGAAATGAAAAAAATACTCCTTTACTCTTTATAAAAACACTAATGTACTGATTTTGGAAAAGTATTATGGATTGTAAAATCTCAAAAAAGGTTAAAGAAAAATAAGTCGAAAATTTTAGTTTTCGCAATACTCGGCACTTAATTATCCTTCTTTTAACTTGGAGTAAACAACACCTTTTCGCGCATTGAATATCGATTTTTGGCACGCAACAACAAATATTATACAACGCTTAAAATTAGAACGGGTGCTGTAGACAACTTTACGCAGCGGGAAAACCTATTTGTTATAATTTACGACATGTTGCTCATGAGTGAAGGCTTTTTTATCCTTGGGAAATGCATTAACGCATACCACCAGGTGAAAGGAAAACAGGTGGTTATGTAGGGCTCATCGGTATGCCTGTACCACCCACTAAAATCCAAGCTTCCATCATCCGTCCTCTCCGTCCGGTGTCGTAGCATCCGGTGTCGATGGCCCGGCAGGTATGCTGAAGCAGACCACATTGCCAAGGGGTTGCTACACAGTCCACTCTACTATCATAGAAGTACCAGGAACAACCTGCATGCGCCACCGCCCCTCGAAGTGAGCCCTTCCTACGCGTTTCTTGGCTTCTTGATGCTACTGAGGTGCACGTACGTTGAGGGGAGTAAAGCCTAACTTTAAACATAGCAAGTTAATAATTAAAAAGAAAATAGGTAACATCTTTTTATAACTTTTTATTGAAGTAGCAACTAAGTGGGAACAAAGGAGAATAAACTCTTGTTTTACTTCAATTATTTGCAGTTTTCTTACTTCTTAAAGTCTCGAGGAATTTTAAAGGGGATTATAGCTTAATTATCTAATACTTTAAGCGGTAAAAAATTAACTTTTCTTTGAAAATTTTATAATGAAAGTTAAGCTGACATTTAAAGAAAGACTACACGTTTTCTGTGGCACATACATTATACTCGTACTAACGTAACAATACCTTCTACGAGTTCATGCGTTAGCCTTTTTTGTGTGACTTTTTTATTTCTTCTTTACTAGTGAGTGTACTAAGTAAAGAAGGCGTCAGCTTATGAGCAAAACGAAAACATAAGTGATATTTTTAAAATACCATTCGTTATCTGCATGAATCATAATACTATCTATTTTTACTTTTTTTGTAAACCAACATAAGTATTTATTGTCGAGTTTCAAAGGATATACAGTTGATGATATAATGATGTAGGTACTCAATAATTCAATGGTACGCAGTGGGTAGATAAATTAATTGTACCGATCGTTTATGTTGGCACGTTATTATACATGTATAAATTGTAAATTCTATACGATGTTGAAGAGTGTTTAAAATTACTACTAACATTTAAAATATATCGCCTAAAATTATTAAAAACTATCTACACATACCATAAAATAGTAATTTAGCAACATTTACTTAAATAATTAAGATCATATTTATAGGATTTTTTTTAATTTTTTTTAATATAAGACCGAAGAAAAAAAATACATAATATATGATCAAAGACAAGATAAAGATAAAATTAGAATTGCACAATGATATCTCTTGTATTAATGAAATTACCAGCCGTTTTCCTGTTATTATCACTTGTTTTGTTTTTATTGAAAAGTGTAATAAAGGCTGATTACATTACTATAGAAGAAGTTTTATATAGTATATACTTTTTCTTTCTTATTATGTAACGATATAGTGCTTCAGATTGTGGGTCTTTAAAAGATTTTTCTTTATAAAATTCTTTCCTCAGGCTTTGATCCTACGTCTACTTTAGAAATTGCACCCTGTAAAAAGATTTGAAATGCAAAATGAAAGAACCGTTCGCTACAATAGAACATGTGGGAATAGATTTAAAAGTAAAAATAAATTCGCTTGGAATATACCACGTGAAGGTTGGCAATTTCAATAAACTTCCGTATTGAAGGAAGGCATCCTAAAATTTATTTTTACACTTTTGCTTCCGAATATGACAACAACACAAAATAATCTATTTCAAAATAATATATTTTTATTAGGAACCTGTAAGAGCTTGTGACTTTGACTTAATAAAAAAATGTTAACAAGAAAAGTAAAGATGTGAGATTCGTGAAAATACGGAATATCGTAGTAATCTTTAAATAAAAAACTCAACTCTATGAAAGATATTGCTCAGTATATTATCATAAAATCGTAAGACAGTCATTCTATTTTTTCTCGGTTTTCTGTTGTATTTTACTCGTCTTAGATCAACTCGTGTTACGGTACAACAGACCAGTTTTTCCAACTTTGGGGTTACTCATTGTAAACTTTGGGGTTATGTGGCTTAAAAGAAGCTAGTATTACCCACTATTACTCAATAAAACCTCCCTTCGTCATAATAGGGTGTCGCAAGATCGCTTATACATTGAACAATGACACCCTGACGGCAGGACTGCCGAAGCAGAACACATAGCCAGGGGTTGACAGTCCACTGTGCTATCGGAGATATACTAAGAGCAACCCGCTAGGCCATGTGATTACCGGTCCGGGTCAACATAATATACGGACTCAACAACTTTATACTGCGCGAAAATATCTAATTACTGAAAAATCTATACTAACGCGACTCGCGTTACGCGAGAGTCGCAGCCTTAAATATATCTATAAATTAAGTTGTATATAAATAATCTACATATAAACATGTTTAATTTTTAATAAATTTTCTTGGCTTTAGAATTTGGTTAAAAAGGTTGAAATGGGTACAATTAATGTGATTAGCGGTTTCGAACAAGAGAAAGGTTATTAACGTGACCAATAAATGGCTTTTACCATTTCCAAGATATATTTATATAAGCTTAATTTTTTAACAGATTATGCTTTTGAGCATAAATAACGAATGTCATATTTACAATAATCTATATATATATAATGAAAATGGTCTTCGTTTGAGGCTCAATCACGCCTAAACCACTAAACGTATCGACATGAAACCACCACCATTCGATGCGAAATTTTTCCTAGATGGTTTATGGCTATCTATTTTTTGAATTCCAACATTACTTCATTTTTTTATTGCTGTTTTACTTTTATGAACATTTATCCCGCTAATAAAAACAAAAGATAAGCATTTTCTCTTGATTCTTTTGTTTTCATGGATTTCAACAGAGTATATTAAACGGATTATGGTTTTTTACATTCAGCTAAAAATCTACACACACTATTCTTTTTTTATAGTCAGAATTGTCAGGAGAAAGTTTTGTATGTAAGATAGAAGTAATTTTAAAAAAGTCCGATAAAAAGTTAAAAATTTCGATGATAATCGAAGAATTCCCATCTATATAGTCACTCACCACGAAATCTCGGGAACCATAAGACTTAGAAACGTGAAACTTGGTAGGAATATTACTTTTGCTATGTAGAGGTCAGCTATGAATAGATTTTAAGAAATCCATCCCCCAAAGGGGATTGCGGGGGCGTTAACAATGAACAATTCCTGTTTTTAAACTATAGCTCCTATAGCCTTCAAATTTGGTAGGAATCTTCTGTAAGAGGTGTAGAAATAGGCTATGAACGAATTTTACGATAGCTCACCCCGCAGGGGGTTGCGGGGTATTAACAATTAATATTTTTAATTTTCCAGCTAAAGCTCCTACAAGCTCCAAATTTTGTAGGAATTTTCTATAAGTGATGTAAAAATGATTTATGAACAAATTTTACGATATCTCAAAGAACCCCAAAGAAGATTGCGGGGGCGTTAACAATGAAAATTTTTAATTTCGAAGCGATAGCTCCTATAGACTGCAAATTTAGTGAGAGTGTTCTATATGTAATATAAAAATGATCTTAGAGCGGATTTTACAATGAATCACCTCCAATAAGGATCGCGGGGGTGTTAACAATAAAAAATTTCAATTTCGAAATATAGCTTCTAAAAATTCTAAATATGGTAGGAACCTTTTATTATTCACATAAAGATCATCTCAAAATGGATTTCAATATAGTCTACTTCCGACAGGAATTGCGGGGGTGGGTGTTAAAATCTAAAATTTTAATTTCCAACCTGTAACTTCTACAGACTCCAAATTTGGTGGGGATCTTCGTGTATGTAGGGATATTTGTGTATTTCCTTACAACAATCGTCTTTTTGGCAGCGGAGAAAAAGTCATTGAGAGGTTTCCAAAACTTAACTTTACATGTAGCTATCCAATCAACGGACTAAGAATTTTACATTCATTTTACTTTTGCAGACTACATATCCGACGAATTATTTTATTGTGGGATCGCGGAAATGTAACAGATTATAATGAATGCATTTTCTAAGCACTTGAGATGTGGAAAAGAAATTTAGGTACTTATTCCAATAGAATTCATAAAAAACATGAACAATTAATTTTCTATAAAAAATTGATGTCAAGGAGAAAATTTTAGTTAACAGAAAATTCGTCGCACTTGAACCTAGACAGATTTCAACTTCACATATGAGACTTGCAATGACTTTAGCTTAAACGATTTTAACGACTTTAACTTTAACTTAAATGATTGCACATTGAAAGTTACAATGAATATTAGTGAGAAAAATCACCTGGATGGAAGATATAGGCTAAATCGATGGAATTTGGAATTTGTGTAAGTCTAAACAATATCGATGCTTCTATCCGCGGGGCCTATTTATGTTCATACAAAAATAAAAAAAGGAGAATTATAAAAATATGGAAAAAAAAATAAAAATGAAACATAAAATGTAATTTATTTCCTTTTTCAATTCGCCCAGCGAAGCGGGCGGGAAACGGCTAGTGATATATAAAGCTTAAATAAATAAATATGTAGATACATTATTATACATGAAGGAGGCCTACGTTGTGGATACCACATACCTAGTGAATACAGATTACAGTTAGTAATAATTAAGTGTATATTTGCTTTGTACATATAGTTAAGTTTATTTGTAATTTCCTTTATTGTAATATATGTATTTTTAAACTGTGAATACACTATACAAAAATTATGACTAAATAAAAAAATTAACTAAAAAATTATGCTGGGCACGGGCCTCCCTTCAATACGAGGCCTTTAAATTCGTACATGTTATAAATATAACTAGATAACTAGTAACTAGAGTACAAACACTCGTGCTCATCACACAAATGAATGCCCCCAACGGGTCTGGAACCCGCTACAACTGGCGCAGCCCGTGGAGTCACTAGAGACTGAGGAAATGTATCGTCTCTTGAACCATCTTTACAATCTTTACAATCGATTAAAAACTCACCGTCGCTTCGCTCGGGGTTGTCACTATGAACTACTTACAAGTTTTGCTATTCTAGTATACATTTCTCAGAAAGAAGATATTTTCCCCACTAAAAGTAGCCTATATATATTTACTCGCATAACCAGCTATTATCATACAAAATTTAATCAAAATCTGTCCAGTTGTTTTCTCATCATATGGTCATAGAGAGGCAAATAATAAGTTAGGCAGACATATACATCGACCGACAAAAAAGATTCTCAAAAAAGATATTTTATTATAGTATAACCTCCAAATTTGAATTATTACACTAATAAATTGAGCAAGAGTATCAAAATGCCAAAACAAAAGCCAAACGTTTAATTACAAAGAATTTATAAGATATAGATTTTACAGTTTTTTTTTTTGCATTTTGCATATATTGTACAATGCGCTTATATTCCTACGGAATACAAAAAGAGAGCTTATATTATAACTTTAGAAAAGTTGGGAACTAGTCTTATTGCGTTATTTACGAGTATTATAAAAACACTGAACCCCTTCTGTACGCAGATAAACAACTTTGTACGATCAACATTTAGTGTCCATTTACAAAATAAACACACTTGATAAGGGATGTTTAGAGTGCTGAGATTAAATAACACATTTAAAAATATCCACCGTAAAAAACAATAATATGATCATTTTAAATTCCTATTTAGTTAGTCTATTCACGTCTAAAATTATTAGGTTGCATTTGTACCTACATACCTAATTTGATTTAATTTCTAAAAAAAACTTAACTCTATATCAGTACAAATAAATAAAATTGAAGTGTCTGTTTTAATTTCAAATTAACAGCTTTTCACTAAATGCATGTGAAAGTAAATATTTTATTTTAAATTTTTTGTCTATCTGTTTGTTCCGGCTAATCTATGAAACGGCTGGACCGATTCGGACGGGGCTTTCAATCGCAGACAGCTAATGTTTCGAGTTTAAGTATTTTTATTAAGACTACTTTTATTAGAAAATTATAAAAACCGTTTTATTTATTTTAACTTAATATTATATATTTTATATGAATAAAAAGCTTAGCTAAGTTTTATTACAATCGTCTGAGCATAAACAAACTCATGCCAACCCAAGAATATTTTGGATATATTATATTATTTGCATCAGTGACGCATTTAAACATTGATTAAAACTCTATGTGTCTTTATATACCTAATTCGTTCATGATCTATACCTAATAATACTAGCAGGTCCAGCCACAGTTGTTGTCTTACACTTAAATTAGTTGAATAAAATTACCCACAGTGTTTTAAATTTCACCCGAATTAGTATCAGTAAAAGTAGTTTCGGAGTTAATCGTAGTCCAACATCGTAATGTGGGATTTTTGTATACTTTATAATGGGTCGAAAAAATAAAAATCTTTTGCTTGAGGGTAGAATTTGTAGCTTAGGTAGTTTCTCGGGCTACATCTCCGGAACCCCTCTACAGATATAAAAATCAGAATTCATCCATTTGGTTATTTTAGACCTACCAAAGTGGTATGTTTTTATAAATAAACAATGTGAGTGGAGTCAAGTAAAAGCACTGTTAAAAGATGGGGATCTTTTTACAGGCAGCAATACTGCGATATGATATTTACAAAGACAAAATTTATGGAGCGAAGGGGAGATTACGAGTATTAATCCGAGAAGTTGTTTTCAAGGGATTCTAATCTATAACAAACTTCTCTCGCTTTGCTCAAGTGCGTCACTGTCTACGCTTTTTCGACTTTTTTTATACATTTAAGTAACTGCTTATCCTTACATTCCTATCGTATCTCAAGCTCGTCCACGCGTTTATCGTAATGTCATTTATTGTTTGAAACGCTTCGTTTAGAATGTGAAAAATGTGATAAGCTATTTATAAATCACGAAATACTTTAGCATTTGTTTTTCTATAATTTGTACTAAAAGATATATATATATACAAGGAACTTAGCTTTATTGTTTTAAATAATGACTAACCATTTAGAATCGTATCATATACATCCATATGACGATTACAGTGTTTTTATTTCAAAGTAATACCATCAAAACTGACTATTCTATTTCTACTCAAATAATTAAGTGTTAAGAAAAAAAAGTGACTTAAGAAAAAAAATTAGGAATCACTTTGTTACGTTTATGCGACTATATTTAATGAACTAATATTTTGCTCAGTCTCATCTATGATGACTAAGTATTTTTATTTCTAGTACGTTAAAAGTAACATAAGTATTCTTATGTAAACACTAGTTTAACAAAACCTATAAAAAAGATGGCGTTGAGTAGAACCACTCAGCCAGACACGTTAAATAAAACCTACTTATAACTGTGTGACGTTACAATTGATAAGCTTCTTTATATCACTAATCCCATAGTAAGCCCCTTTCAGAACATCACTATTGGATACAAAAACAATGGAGTATATTCTAAGTTGTTGTTGACATATATTAAAATAGATCAAATATTCGGCATTGCACAAACGCACGTTTTAGACAGGATTGGCCATTTATTACCCACTAAAACCCAACGGCCCTCACCCATCTTAATCGCGTGCGCATGCCACTACGACGCCCCGACGGCCCACCTGGTTTGCCACACAGCCAAGAGGGTTGCTCCACAGTCCACTCTGCTATCCAGAGAAGTACTAGGAGCAACCCGCATGACACACCGCCCAACGAAGTGAGACCCTCTTGCGCGTTTCTTAGCGTCGAGACAGGATTGGCCCCGAGGGCAAGTTCGATTAACATTTCAATAATTTTTTTGACAATATAATATAGTCATATGATCTAGCACACGTTCTTAGAATTGATTTATTTATTATTTCACTTAAAAAATACAATAAATTATACCTAGATAAAAACGAAACAAATCGGCAAACAAAAACGTAGATTTAATAAACAAATAAAAGTAAAAGCAAAACAAACACATATTAAAATAAAAAGTACTAATAATAACGTTCTCTTTACTTAGCAGTCTTTAATGTTCATTTATCAAATAATTTGAAGGGAAAAGCTGGACTTTATTTAAAAAAAAACAATTAAAACTTTTTTAGCGGTACATTGGTATAATGGATGAAAATATTAAGGTTATTTACAAATTTATTCGAATAGAATTTTACAAGAACTTTTTATTTGTCACTTTTTACATTATGAAAATATAGACTTTAAGTTAAATGTCAGCATGTAAGTCTGTAAGGAAGCCACCTTACATATAATAAAACTGTACATGCATGCTTTAGTTACCTAGACTACGATATGTTCGTGAAACAGTGAAAATAGACTACGTCATTTAAATATTACTAGGTAATATGTTATTTTTATATCCTCATTTTTTGTCATTTAAGACTATAATAGAATACGTAATACTATATGAGATAAATGAGACAATTTTATTATGAACTCATCCCCAATATGGTAGTAGTAGTCTGCGAACGGTAAATCTCGCGAACTTTTGCGCATCAATTTATATACTATGTATCTACTGAAGTCCTAACATTAATGATGGATTTAAATCCTCGTTTAACGGAATTCTGGAAATTATGTTCAGTATTCTCTAGTTTTATGTTCGAGTAAAAAGGTGGTCCCAACTGATCTATCAATCCCTAGGTGGGCGTTATATAAGTATTACAAATTCGTTATAGCACCGCGCCTATATAAATTTGGTAATGAAGATAATATTTGGTTTATGAAGGATAAATCCTTTTATATAAAAACTATCTTTCCAAAATATGAAATCGCATGCTAAATGAATCTTTCTCGAATAGGATTTCTTTCCAAACAACCACTGAGTTTGACATCGTTCGATGTAATTCACGTATGATTGCATAATACTTTTACGATATGTCTTTTATAGTAAGTGTGTTCGTTGCCTTATAACATGATAAGTCGTGAGGTGACTTTGATAGATTAGAGTTTTTGTTAGCTGTCACGTAGCCTGAATTGTATCAGACGACTAAATGACCTCACGAAACCTTCTGCAAACCGGGTAAATATTACAGGGGCGGCTTTAATTCGTTGTGGAATTATTATTTTGTTTAATTTCTTACGTAATTCTTTAAACCCTACGCAGTTTCTGTTTTGCCTAATTTGCTGAAATTAATATTTAGGACGTGTTCGTTGTCTGACTAGATTTATAATGACTAATATTTTATTGTCAGCTTTACCCTACATTTCTAACCCATTAATTCATTTCCATTTAAATGCAAAAGATTCAACTTGCAGAAAAGTTAAAAAAAAACATTTATTTCTTAAATATTTTATTTAAAATTTAATGAAGTACCTATATTAAAATTCTTAACTTTAAATATACTTAATCATTTAATTTCAAAATTTAAACTTTAATATTGTTTTATTTCATGCGATTATCGGACGAATAGACACTTCGATTATTCACGTATTTATCATGTCAATTAATTTTAAAATGTTGCATATAAATATATATGTATAATTTAAGTATCAGTCTGGTATTTCTTAATACTTTTAATTATTTAAAAGAAAAGCTCTAAAGAAATTATTTTTGGAGGTAGGTAAGTATTTTTAGAAACAAAATAAGAACAAAAGTTAATTTTAATGTTAGACGTAGAGGTTTCATTATTAATAAGTCGCCAAGTGAGCGTAAGTTTCCGTAAAAAACCAACCAGTCCGGTTATTTTGATAAACATAATATATATCGTTGGTATTCTTATGAGTATTTGCAAAGCAGAAACTCATTCGTAGCGCGTTTGCGATAAAAATTGAGATATCCGGGAAATTAATCTTGAAATACATATTTAAGTAGTACCTATAGTAATATTTTTCCATTAGTGTGCGGTTATGATCGATACGATGAAGCTTTTATAAAGCCTTGTGCGATGTAATATTATTCTGTTTTATCATATCATATTTATAGAGCCCGGATAAAAAATAGCTCTTTGAATTTGAGCCAAAACTCTTGACTCGCTTAGCTAGGTACCCTAAACTAGATCATAGGTACTCACGGGCACGCATTCACGATCTGCATTCCAAACTTTTTTTTCTATAGTTGATATCAGGGCACTGGCAGCTTTAGCCTGATAAAACATCAGTTAAAGATTCTAGGTCACCTACAAAAAAGGTTTTTCCATATTGGTATATGGTGGAATTACGTATCTTATATAGGTCTGCAGAAAAGTCCACGATGATATATGTCTATCTCTTAAGGATAACATAACTACTAAATCCATTTTAATACTTTAAAAAATGGGCAATTATAAAGGGGTAATTGCAAAGCTTTACACAAATACGGTATTAATCCTTATCTATTTAAGTTAGAGGCTTTAAGCATTTCATGTGCATTGTTTTTCTCTTTAAAACCACATAATTTAAACGAATATCTTAGGAGTAATCGCAAAAAAATTACGGACACGAGAATAAAATTCAAGCTTGATGCAATCGCCGAACCTCTCCCCGCACTTTCTTGCCTAATGTTTAGCTAATAATCCGAACGATAACTGGACTGCCGACTCGGTACGAATAGAGGTGACGACTGGAGACTGTGTTTTCATTCTAGGTGGCTCGCGCTGAACTATGGATGAGCAAAGTCGATAGTTAAATATAATTAACGAAAAGCTTTAAACAAACTTTTCACTGTACATTTTTTAAAATCTTTATTTAAAGTTCGCTCTTTTGAAGAAATTAAAATTAAATTACTTTACATTCCAATAGGTTGGGAGCATACGGAGATGTGCAATTCTTACTCTATTTTTATTCAAACTTCACTTTTATTCTACAATTAAATAACATTTCTCTGTAGGTTTTCCGAATACAAATTCGTTCGTTAGAATGTTAAGTACATTTGGGAAATTGCGAAAAGAATAACAGTTATTGTTAAAGAGTTTAAAATTACTTTGAAATTTTTCAATACTATCGTGATCCTTAGTACTTGAGAATACTTAGCAAGTAATTTATATTTAAACCAAAAGTTATTGGTTTTGTCACCCAAGTTCCTTGGGCAGATTGAAAAAAGTTTTAAAGCAGCACTTGTCGGTTTTATAGAAATTTCATAAAGTTTCAAATAAACTTTCATCGAAAAATGACAGACTTAGAACTAAGAAGAAAGCCTTCGGATTCACAAAGGAAATAGGTCATTGTCACGACTTGACCTGCTATTGTAATCGGGTATCGGGTTCCAGTTTCTTTAACATTTTGAATTTTATAAATAATTTCTTTGGATAATTAAGGTCCTCAAAATTTTCTCTCCTTTTTCAATGTCATACTAAAGTATGACAACTGATTTATTCAATGGGTTCAAATACCTTCACCTTTATAACATTTTTTTTCCTAAAACTCAATTTTTGAACCTCAATCTTTAACTCAATTTCACAATCTAACATCAACTAAAACTCAATCAAATATCTTCATATTTTCATTCACAATAATTGTATAGAAATGTTTACTGTCAGTCAAGTTAATAAAGAATAACTATGAAATAGTTTTCATAGTTATTCTTTATTTATGTCGGTATAAGGAAATAAATAATTATTATTTTTGACTGACTTTGCTATGATGTCCTCGTGATCAATGACGGCAACAGCGCCAAATCTTTTTAAGCTAGCCATGTGCGCAAGAGAAAAATATGTGCATAGACATAATTAAAATTACACTACTCCCTATTCTCTTACTTTCTCACTGATATTGAATTATATATGAGACCTTAGACATAGGACCAACCGATTTATTTGTTCTCCGAATCAAGTCCATGTAAATAAGACTACGGGCAGAGAATATCTTAAAAACTTTTAAATTGTACTCCGGAACATGCAAACCACTAATAGACAAACTACCGAAGCAATCGACATTTAGTTATACAAAAAAATCTAAAGTTAATCAGTAAAAAAAAGTGTATGAGCAGGTACTTAGTACGCACTTAAGTGAGACTTCTTTGGTATAATATGAGTAAAATAAAAAAAGCCAAAAAAATATCCTGCGAGCCAATAATATATACTTGTGAATCGTTTTCACAAATAAAATATAGATAAAATAATAAATTCAAAATCACTACATAAAAATAAAATTGAAATGTCTGTTTTTATTTTCAAATTAAGAGGGTTTCACTAAATGCATATAAAAGTATATACGGTAGTTACATAAAAAATCTATTTTTAAAATTTTTGTTTGTCTATCTGTCTGTTTCATCCTACTGTAGATTAAATCTGACGCATTGTAAACGATTCTGTCTCATCATTTATTTCTAATGCGCCAAAAGATGGTATAACTTTAAATATTAGTAATAATTAAGAGTGTAATACATATCCAATATACTGTAAAAACTATTTAAAGTACCTATAATAAAAATATCTTATTGTACAAAAAATATATTATCCTCTGTTTGAAAAACAAAGTTTGGTAGTTGAAGATAGCTGAATGACAAGCACTTCTCTGATAACAGAAATAAGTAACAACTGGGCAGAATAGGTAAGTGCGGTTGGAAGATTTATGTTTCATATCATAATAATAAAGTTACGACATGGTTTTCGTTACAACAAAGTTGATAAACCAAAAAGTTTTAACAGCTATTATGGAATAGAAACTGTATACGACATTATGTAAGTTAGCATCTCTTTCTTAAGAAATAATTGATTCATACATACATCCACCTTAAGAAATTATTTCAGGGATTGGCACTTGAATTGAAAGTTGTTGCAAAATTTATTCATCTTGTTTATTTCACGAATAAAGTGAAAGATTTCAATAGTCTTACTGTGTGACACACAAATACAACTTGAGATTAAATACCTAATAATCACATCGCAAGATGCTTTTATTGACTAATACAATTTACTACTTACTTATAACAAACTGAGGAAACCATTAAACAGTCTTTTCGGTTATTTTTGCGGATTTACTTTAGCATAATCTAGGTCATGAGAGAGACTTAAGTTTTAGACGTATCTTAAATAATTATATACTTGTTACAGACAGTTCCTACTTTTTAATTTATATTCTAAACATTTACAGTGAAACCTGGTTAAGTGGGACCTGAATAAGTGAGAAACCTCCATAACTGGAACTCATGCTGAGGTCCCAACACTTTATTATGTTTTGATTATGTATTACTATTTTTGTCACAAATTGAAAAAGTATACAATTAGAAAGAGTAGGTATATGGGATAGGTATTATTCGTTACACTTGTACCCTGCTAGTGTAGTTAAGTTTTCCTTTTACCATCATATTTATTTATTATTATAGTATCTATAGTTGCAATTAGAGCTTATATCAGTATTATAAAACTTATTCATCACTTTTATAAACACAAAGAGAACAAGAGAAACTGAAATATTTATTTTGTAACAAGGAAGCCGCTTTATTTTTAATTGTTTTTTTGTTGTAAGGAAATATTTATTTTCAGAAAACTTCACCCGGCACACCTTACAATTCAAAAGGAACATATGAATGGTTATATACATAAAAAGCCCTAAAATAAGAATTTATTAATTTCCAATAACAATTGACCAACATTAATAGGTAATATTATATTAAAAACGTGATATTTTATTTTTGCATAATATTAGGTTGTAAGTTTTGAAGTATAAATCCATACTAATATTACAAAAGCGAAAGTAACTCCGCCTTTTAGTCTTTTTTACAGATAGTTCTTAAAACAGTAGCATAAAAACATAAATTAGAGTAACTTAATGTTACTTATGAAAATAAATATCGTAAAGTAGGTGCCTATTATACTCACTGCTACTAAACGCATTAGTCAACGTAAAAAATGATCTAAATGATAGAAACGAAAATAAATGACCAACACGCAACAAATTTTTTAATTCACAGATGATGAATACTGCCTCTTTTATTTTGAATAGGCTTATTTCTATTTCTAATGTTTTTGTATGGCTATTATTCCTTGTGTTGCGCAATCTATAAGAATTTCCCTCGGAATAGTGACTAATACTGTGCTTAATCAGGTTAAATATTTCTTATAATAGATGTTACATGCTTGTAGATTGTATTTTTGATGCGAAATATTAAAGGTAGTGTATGTACCTACAATATCATAAGTAAATAAAATCTTACTATCTCACAGTTTTTATAGAAATGTCGATTTGCTACAAAAAAAAATTAAGATTAATATGTAAGTATCCTTAATTAAAATTATTCAAATCAGTCCTGCCGTTTCAGAGTGTTAACGAGACTAACGAACAACATTTATTGATTTATAATTTTTTAGTTTCATACTTTTTCCACTTGCTATAAATCGCATTTTACAAACTTGTCTTAAATTATTTATACCTACTGTATAAATAATACCTACTGTAAAAATAATGTAAATAATTTAAGGTTTTATTCCGCTAGCAAATGTATACAAAAACATGACGAATTATAAAGTATGCTAAAACCTTCTTCGAGAACCATTCTATCCATTGGTGAGAACAGAATAGTTTCTGAGTTTATCACGAGCATACAGACAGACAGACGCGGCGGTGGACTTTTTTTATAATATGTACGTAGTGATAGTGATGTAATACAATTCTGGGTAGAGTACTTAAAGTAACTCTGAATATAATAGGAAAATAGTAGTAATAGTAGTAAATATCAACATAAAGACTGAATCCATAGTTTTTTTAGAATTCTTGCCTGTGAAATCCACTGGATAGATTTCAATGAAATTCAACATACGACACTTTAACTCCGAAATCTGAACTAACCGTTAAAACGTATCCAGGGTAAGTAGGAACTCAAGCAGAACGAGGGTGGATTGCTAGTGCCGTTAGTGTGTGAATAAATCTTAGGTTCGTATCTAATATTGACAGACTAACACATTTTTCTCTCTAATAGCCTGAGGTAATTTCAATTAGAATTAAATATTTAGGCAAGCTCATCCCACTGTAGTAAAAGCTTGCTGCAATAAATTTAGTAGACAAAGCCCCAAATGAGAACTTTCATTGTAAAAACTATAACTAAAGTATATATACGGGAAATGGGACTTAAATACATTGCAAAACTGTAAAACTGACTACATCTTTCTTAACGGAAATCATGATTACGTTGTTTATTTATATCTGTCCTACAGCATTTGTAAACCAATTAATTTATATAATAAATTACAGCAACAAACATAACACCATATTATTGCTTACCAAAGCGTCATTGGTTCCTACTATTCTCCCAGACTAATCACAATAATGGAATGCGAATAGAGCAACTGCTATATTCGCTTAAGATCGCTAAGATACTCGTACTCTAGTTAAGTAAGACTACTCTATTTCTAATACTCTAATATTTCTATTAATCAAATATTTTTTAAAACACTTTTTCTCTTTCTTATTATATGAAAATATTATAGATTGAAAAAAAGAAGTTTTCTTATGTACAACATAATTTAAGAAACATAAATCTGGATCATTACTAATTATAAACAATTATCAACTTCTTTTAGGTTGTAACCGAAAATCATAAAGCTTAAAAAGAGAGTGGGTACTTGTGATGTTAATTGGTGGTTCCCTTTATAATTTCAGGACAATTACATATAATTATTATGTTTTAGATGTAAAAAAATTAGTAACTACATTTTGCAAGAAGGAACTGTTAAAACACATAAATATACCTAATATACATATTAGAACTAGAGCTACAGCTCTAACTTTTTATGCGATCGTCAGTTTAGTCGAATAAGAAAACAATAAAAAAATTGTATTCCAATGTCACTGCCATCAATGATTGAAATTACAGAGACCAAATGTATAGTTTTTATTTTTGCCGGACTGATTTTCTCGATGACCGCATAACGCTAAAACCACTGGATAGCTTCTAAAAATTGATAAACATTTATGATACTTTTTATTGCAGAAAAATGTCTTATCTCTGAGAAATCCGTACTGTTAAAAGTTACCTAGGGACCCAAGCGGAGCAAGAGTACTGGGTAAGTCTCTAGCATAATTTAATTACAGTTATATATCTATTTCTTTTAAATCATAACCGTTGGCAGAGAAAGATATGCAAGCATTTCCTTGAAATGTAAATTTAACTTACTCTTGTATCCCTCTTCTCGCACGCTTCTGTTTGTTCAGACATTCCAAAGATCTTGAGCGAAAAAGCAATTTAAAATGTAAAGATATATCTAAGAAAATTTTCCTAAACATCACAAGTCAGTTCCGTTTAGTTAAAATAAAAAAATCTATAATAAGATTATGCTAATTTACTCCTTATAACATTAGCTAACTGCGAGTGAAAGTCCCGTCCAAAATCGGTTAATCCGTACAGATTTGTAAAGATTATAGATTAGCTGGAACAAATAGACACGCACACAAAATTTTAAAAAAAGAATTGAATTGAAATTGGAAGGATCTTATGGGAATATAAATGAAACTATCTTTTCGGATTGTCAAATATTCGCGTAAACCTAAGAAAGTCTAATTGAAATAGTTATTATTATATAATATTAAATTCAAAGGCCAATCTATAGTTTTCAAAATGTTTTAGTTTTTAAAAAGCTGTCACGAACGTAACGAGAAAACCGCTTTTGAAAAATGTGCTCTTATAATAACTGGTAATACGGTAATCTCGAGAAATCAGAATCGAACGGTCAATCATAGTAAAGAGAAGATAAAAGTTATTAAATCAAATAGGTATGTAACCTTAATTTTGTGATTTCTATGGGATGTTTATCAAATAGATAAATAATCGTGTACTTGTAATGCATGAGTAGCGATCATTTATGAAAGTAAGCTTGCTCCTACTTTTCTAAAGCCTTTTTATCCTTAATAGACATGTTTTCCAAAGCCTAGACGCTGACGAAGTCTTGAGACAAAATAAAAGTATTGTACTGTAATACCTTATATATTTATTACGTACCACTTTTATTTGCAAATTCCTTATTTCAAAAAAATATATTTATAACAAAAGGCTGCGTCTGTTAACGCAATTCTACGTAATTCTTCCATTTCGAAAAGGAAAAAAATGAAAAAAGGCTATATTTTGAAATGGTTGTGAATTGTTTGATTTTGAATTGGTTTATTGGAAACGGTTTAATGAACTCGAAAATATTTTTAGTTAGCCTTCAGTAAAAATATCAAAATTGATCAGCAAATAACATCATATTCGGCAGCTTTATAATTGGTTTCATAGCTGAATAAATATTTATTCAACAAATATTAGTAACAAATAAAATACTTATCGGATTTAATTTAAATTTTTGATACGTATACGTATGGAGATAATTTATATTGTTTTTTGTATTAATACTTAAGCAATAAATAATTGATAAAATCGGTGAACTGTGGGTGGTTGTGCTTAAAAATGTTTTTTAAACTTTTCATGTAGGTACTTGTGACAGGCTTAGTCAAAAACATATACAAGTTTATAACACGTATTACTTTTATAACATGAGCGTAATGGCCTTCTTATGTGGCTCCGGTAACAGTGGCTACGGACTTAATAGAATAGAATGTATCTAAACATGTCTTAATCTACTCAGTAATGCTAGTTCAAACTATCAATAATACAATCGATTTTTACCCGTTCTTTTTTGGATGACTGACCTTACCTTTTAATACAATTAATAGCTTTACTGATCTTGAAGAAATATATGTTTTAATGATGTAAGTGTCACGAGACATCTGGAAATTTACGAATTACGATTTGCATTCCTTCATACGGAGGAGCTAAAAATGAAGAAATATAGAGTTAATGTTAAGAAGAGTAATCATACCACAAACATATAATAAACTTTACGTATATTTTGTACTAAAGAAAAAAACAAATTTTAATAGTAGAAACCCAATTTCGTGTAAATCTAAGTAGAAAGATGACGTAAGAATGACAGAATTATGCTAAGACTCGCAGCAAATAACAAACAGAAAAAACTAAGTACGTCTAATGATGTCCTTATTTTAGATACTAATAAGGATCTGGGGCTAGAATTTCGATAACAGTATACCAATACGATGTGAAGGCAGAATGCCAGGCATTTGAGTATATTCCCGTTTGGCTACATAATACATGGCAATAAATATTCTTCCGTTTTCATACTTTTTGTTCTTCAAAGCTATGTGACTAAACACACTTGTTCTATATTCGATACTATTAATACATACTTTTTCTTATTTTAATTCGCTTCTTTTCTGTAGTCAGGAATATCATAAGTTATTACTTAATGTATTAGTTGAATCGGCAAGTAATGTGCGGTTCTTTTCGGAAAATAATATTTATTAATAGCTTGTTCAGACAGCCACCAACCTAGCAGAGCAACTTCTTAACAGTTTTCCTGTTGGCATTAAATACACATTTATTTAGGTTTGTTTTAAATATTTGATAGCAGATTAAGATTTTTAAAAACATGACTTCACTCTCGACTTTTTTTTCTAAGCTTAGGTTAACGAACCTTATAACCGATATCAACGGCTTATGTTAACATAATGTACCTATGTAGAGAAATAATAATAATATATTTTCTATTATATATAATATATATACAATTATTATATAATATATTTTCATTAATTCGTTTCTACAAAAATACTTAGTTAAACTAATTAGGTATCGGAATGATATATACTCGTACTAATTCTATTGAAATTCCTTAATAATAAAAAAAATCGGAATTAATCAAATTATTCCATATATTTAGAAAACAAATTAGACTATTAACATATTTTATACTATATTCCGAAATAAGAAAATTGACAAATTAATGCATACAAATGTTATCGTAATTAAGTTTGGTAGGTGGTTATTACTGTTTAACAACATTTACTGATTGATTTCATCCCTTTCCCACTTACGAAAATATCTGTCTTTGACTCGATAAGAAAATTACATTCACTGTTAACCAAGTTACCTATGTGAAAGTTCGTGTATGTATGTATTATGTAGAAGTCGTATATCGGCTTTTGCTTTGACTACTTTTAGCACTGCTTTTCTAATTACAAACACCATACAAACTACTGAGTAGAGTAACTTCCTGCGTTTGAAGCACGTTGAAGATGAAATGATTTACCATTTGCTAGATAGGTATATTTGTCTCTAGAAAATTTAGCATTCATATATACCGCGTTAGTTATATAATACTACTTAGGTATAAATTGAGAAGAACTTGACGGAGTTTCATAATTTATGGTGTGGTAGATTTGCGTCTGCCCAGATTAGTATAAAAACTATGGAAATATTGAGAAAATAAACAAACCAACTAAAACAGTAGATTAAAAATAAAAGATTAAAGTTCTGGGTAGAGCTATCTAAAACCACAACCCTATCGCCTTTTAAGTCAACGTGCATTGACAATATTTCTTACATTAAAATGAATATGTACTTAAATTGATGATATAGGTTTGTATTACATGGAGATAAAGAGACAATGGGAAAAAAGGTACTAAAATAGTTAAAATAATTACCGAGACCATCGATTACACATCTTTATAAATAGTTTTCACAAGTACATTAAAATCGAACTCCGGACTTCCTGCACACTTTCAGTCTTAAGCATCCTATCTCATTGCGCAACGGCGGTCCTCACGTTAATTTTCATTATACATATAATATACCTCCGTCCTCCACATTATGAAAATTTAGCTTAATGTGTCCTTTAAATTTGGAAAGTTGTTAGTTACTCTCCTCTAAATCCTTGCCTACGGGCTATGAAGGACTTTCTAAATTATAAAGTTTGAATGGTATAACTTAAATCTGTTAAATAATCATGTAATGGTGCCCTCTCGCTTATAATTCTAAAGCTGAAAGCTACGCAATTTTAATTATTCAGTCTACGTATCGAATCATTAATTCTTTTTTATGATTTCAAATATAATATACTTTGAGAAATTTATCAATATTTAAAGTTTATAGGTACGTCCATATTAATACAGCTATTTTGAACTAAACTATAAATTGTACTTTCGCGTCACTAAAATTTTACTCATATTGCGATACAAAGGCTTGAGTAGTATTTTAATTAAATGACATAAAGAAAACCGAGTTATAATTGTATTCTAGGATTTCTTTCAAACTTCGTATGAGTTCCCCGTGATTTAAATGAACAATTAGATTTTTTTACAAAATATTATAAACCAGGTTGCAGATCTCTGTGAGAGTAATAAAGTGCAATTGAATTTTGTATTTAGTACATTATTCTTCTCTTATTCTAATATACTTATCTTTGATTTCAGAAATTCGAAATACTCAAGAAAAAAGCATTTTCAATATTTTCCCGAATTTATCAATTTCGAATCTGCCTTATTCCGACTACTAAGAGCAATATTCAGCCTTTAAATGAAAAGAAGTCAGAGATATAAAGAGATATTCGTAAATAGTTATCTCTGGACATGAAAAGAACGCTTGGATTTAATATTTTTTTGTAAATTCTTATTATCATTACAGAGGTCAAATATATCGTTTTTTAGAATTCTTGGTTGTCTGTCAATCTACTGCGACCGCAATATGACAAATCTACTGAACATATTTAAACGAAAATGAATATGATGGTATTTCTGTCTTACGGGACACTTGTTAGTATGGAATAATATTTCGATAAGAAAACGGAGAGTTGCCACACGTAAATAAGGTTATTATTATCATGATTTCGGTAGCCAGATAGCGGAACACCTATAGCTCAGTACTAATAAAAATTACCGTTTGTGTATTATTTTAGAATAATATTATTGTTTATGTATTAGTGTGTATTATACTTTAATTTGAGTTTAAATCGAAACTTATGATTACGAAGTTTTATCAGGTGTGCCCACCTATAAATAATTCAGTGGTGGTTGTTTCCATTCCCTGACATTACAGCAATCGATCTTATTTCTACCCTTTAAAGGTCTTTTATTTTTATCAATTTTCATGAAAAATCAGTAACTTACCAGTGTACCAACATCGAATATTTCATTCCGAAGTCAGTCTATAACAAAATATTCGTATTAGCATGTAAACTGCTGGGAACCGTGGCTTTATAGGACACTAAACTACCGTGCCAAATGTCACTGAAATGATTCATCAGAAACTTTTCTTTTACTCTGTTTCAAGGCAATTTATATAATACATGCTAGATAAAGATGTCGTTCATGACATAAAAACAATATCTAAGTCCGTTGTCGCGGTGCCTTTGTTTCTGACTCTCGTCCCACTGACTCATTCCATAACAATTACAGACAAAGATTTATGGTTTCAATATATACTGCTCTCAATTCTATTATGTATCACAAAGTTAATTTATTCACTTTTCGGCCCAAATTGCGATTACTTTTATATTATTTTCGATATTCTAGTATTATTTTGATTACATTAGTAAAAACATAATATATATCTCCATAGTTGTGATAAACCTATGAATTACTATGAAGTAAAATGATAATGAATAAATGACTCTCGATAGTTGAAAAGTAACGTCGTCGTACTAGTTTTATACCTATGTTTTTAATTTAAAATATAATAAGTAATTCTCGGCAGAACTGCTTTCGAAACCTTGGAAGAATTGTAATTTTTTTAATGTAAAAAATGAAGATTCCAAAGAGCTTGTAAACGCTTTTTGGTTAGAGTATGTTTTGATTTGATCTAAATCCCAATTTGTGTCCTAAGAGATGAAACGAGAATGTTCATCAACTTCACTTTGCGTCCTTATTACTTGTAGTGCAGCAGCGTGCTGGGTGGATGTTCCCTTCGCCGCACTTTGCCACCGGGCCTGACAAACATGTATTGTCAATATTCATTCTCTATGTGAATAGACTTTGCGTCTTCCGGCGTAATTGTGCCAGCTAGTTCTACATATGTGACAAGGAAGCCAAAGAACAATTGAATTTCTAACTGTAAAGTTATCTGAATATAAAATAGATAGTTGTTTTCTTCCATACTATAAAAATTATTCAGATTTATATAAAAAATCATATAAAGATAACAATATAACGCAAAGACTGTTTTTTTATCCCAACAGATAACTTAATACATTGTCTTAATATAAGTATTTATATCAATCGGTTAGCAATATTTTTCATAGGCTTTTTCATATGGGACACCTACACCTTAGTAAATTACAAATACGATAAGTTAGTCCACGTTCAATCAAAGATGGTCTCACGCAAATCAAATTTAACCATATTACAACTACGATACAATCCACCATAGCTGTATACTAATATAGAGTGTAATTGAGTTTGTGATATCTCTGTTTATATGTATTTTACTGTATTTACAATATAATTAATAACTGATACGTAATCGTGCGATTGCAGAATGAATTGAGCAACGACACATTTAGCGCAGTTTGTAGTGACCCTACCTTTCTTGCGCCAGCCGTCGCGGGTTCGAGTCCCGCTGGGGGCATTCATTTGTTATACTCGGATGTTTGTACTCCAATCATGAGTGTTTATATTTATATTATAAATGTATTTATACTTATATATGTACTTGTATATCAACTATCTAGTATCCGTAACACAAGCTTCCTTCGTAGCTTATCACGGAACTAGATGGAGCTGTGTGTACTAATGCCCCAACATATTTATTTTATTTAAATAACTTTTAATATAAATATTATTTCATACTCATAATAAGTATATTAACGAGTATTTTTATGACTTTAATATATATTTCAAATATTAATAGTAGTGAGTTTTTATATTGAGTTAATATTTCATTGATTCAATAAAGAAATTAATAGAAATATATTCAATTTTAGTTTATATATTTAAGAAATCTATAGATAATTTCTTGTGACAAATATCTGCTCGAGTACGTTGTTACATATAATTAGGTAGAGGAATTAGTGTGTAGTAAAAATACAATACTAGGTGTCCTGCTTATTGCTGCTGTATTTTTTTTATTTTAGCTAGTTGTTCGATTTTCTAGACTCAGAAACTATATTGGTTACTTAGCTTTTAGTAGCTTGTTTTAAATATTTAATTGCCAAGAAGGATCTAATTTCATTTTTTCACAACAATTGAAAGCGAAACAATTAACTTTTGTTGCCAAATAATTTCAATGAAACAATTTATGTACGACGACGGTTGTTCATCATGTAACGATTTTTACAATTGAAAAATACATTGACAAAGCATTTTTTAAATTTGAAGTACCTACATACATATGAGTATTTAATATTATCTGGAGGAAGCAGTTTTGCGTTTAAACTTGCATCGCCCTAAAATCTGGGGTCAACAATCTCAACTGGTTTGGTCATTTTAACCTCTTTGGATTTAACAGCCTGTTAGCTAGCTCCACTTAAGCTTGACAACTACTAGCTGTTCCTGTAATAGTTCCAACGGCCCTTCAAGCTGAATGTGTCTACCTTCATATTGCCTACCTTTTTGTATTATATTATAAAATAGATCTATAATATTATTAATATTAAATATTAAAATATCTATTTTATTATAAAATTTTAAGTCGAATCTATAGGTAGATACATTACATATTTGGAGAAAAACCTTATTATTATAGTCATATGATTAATGCGGACGCCGAATCTGTACTTTCTAAATTTTTGTCTGCCGGTGTGTCTGTGTCTTTCTGTGACTGCATCACAAGAAATATACCTACACACAGTACTCAAAATAGGAGGATTTGCGTTAATTCATACAATTATAAAACAAACGGTAATGTTCCGTAATCAGTTTTCTGTTTGCAGTGTATATATTACATAATCTAACATCGTGAAGATGTGTTATTGTATTTTCAATGTTTCAAAGCTACCTTAATATAACTCCATAAACTTCGGTCAGTTAAGCCTACTTTATCGTAGCAGGCATTCAGTGTAGATAAGGTTATACAAAACATTTCTCAATCTAATAGTGAAATAATAAATCCTTAACTGAAAAACCTTTTCTATTAAAGATAAATTTTGTAAATAACTTAAATTCTAAAAGCTTTGTATCTATTGTTTCTATTTCCTTTTACCAATGTTCAAAGTCAACTAATTATTATATTGAGTTTAATATTTCTCTCATCCTTAGATAAACTATTTAGTATTGTAAAGAAAAGCCGCGTCAACTTTTATTAATATGGGTACTAATACTGAAACGGATTTTATACCCTTCATTTTCAGAGGCAGTGTAATCTTATCACAACATATTACGGCTTGAAGATGAATTTGTAAATTAAATGAGAACTCCTTTGTTTTTACAACAAATTGCTCCTATATCATTTTTAGAAGCCAGTGAGCGACGACACCTCAAGCAAAAGTAAGCTACCAAAGGCGTCTTTTTTGTATATACTCGTAAAATAACAATATACGACGTTCTAAAAAATTTTCTTCCATGCTTAGAATTCAAGCAGAAAATCTCTGAGTTTCGTACTGAAAAGTGAAGAATTCTATGTTTTTCAAAAAACTTTTTATTTGTTACCGCACAGTAGTGTGACATTCACACTTGCAATAACTGTCACATGCAACGGCGTTAAATAGGGCACTGAAATATGCTACTTTTTGTTTGTACACTTAAATTGTTGTTGTATTAAGCTTAGCAAGTTAAATCGAAGCAGTAATAATATAGACGTGCTAAGTAAATTATTTTTGATTGTTACCTAGTTTTATTTAATAAGTTTGTGGGCTCTCACTTTCTCTTTAATCTAGTTTGTCATAGTTAGGGTTAGGTTAATCATGGTTTAGTGGTCTGATAAATGCTATAAATGGCCAATGGCCATTCATAATTAACTATTTTTTAATATGTGAGTTTATATTACAAAATATCAAATTTAAATAAACTGTATTACTATTTCTTAGTATATTTTGCTATATTCTTTATTGTTAAAAAAAGATAATATACATGTACTATATATATATGTACTATTTTTCTAGAGGAACCCTCCTTCTTTTTCTAAAATAAAATGAATAAAAGTTGTATGGATGCATTATTGCCAGTAAAAGTCTTGTCAAAATCTATCTAGCCGTTTTGTAGATTAACTTAAATGCTGTTTGACAAAAAATATACCTAACAACTCAACAAAATGAATATAAAATTTCCGAACCTTAAAGCGAATGTGGTAAGCTTTAAACGTAAAATTTATATGTATTTTTTCGAGGCTTATAAAAAATTGAGTTGTTTGGTAAAAAGATTATGCCATAAAACTTTTGATATTTTCAAATTTTGAGCTGCAATATTCGTATGTACATACTCGTATTCATTATTAAACGGTGTCCTATTTAATTTAATGCTATTAAAGTATATTTTCATGGTAAATGGAATAAATAATATGCAATAGTTCAATACAACAGGTATTATAGTAGAAGTGTAGTTTTCAATTTAAATTCAATAGAAAGTGTTAAATAAATTATAACCAATATTCAGATATTTTAATTTAATTTATTGTTATAGATTCTCTGTTCCTAAAAGTACCTATTTATATATCTATTATAGCTGTATTCCAATTAAGAAACTTAAATTAAGTCTTCAAACAATGTAATATACCTAGGCATTTCTCTAAAACACACTTTTAAATTAAAACTCCTAATACTCCATTTACAATTATGGTAAGTGAATAGAATATATGAGAAATCAATGTAATTGATATTCAGAATATATTGATTAGTTTAAAATTGATTTTATTACGCCGAAATTTTACAGCATTACTAGGCAAATGGCAGGGTACGACAAAGATAAATCAACCAAAGTCCGCAATACGTATATCTACAGTTAACAGTTACATATTAAGCTCATACCTAAGCCTGCCTGTTACATCAGAATGTACTCGTAGCTTAATCGAACTTTTGTTACTTTTGTTTTGTAATAAAAACTATATAATAAGAACTATCCAATAAATGCTATGCGATTTCTACAAAAATGAAAAAAAATAAACCTATACTACGTTAAGTTTTGATTCACTTTTTAAAATGTTTATGATCTTCGTGTTGATGATGTTGATCATTATATTATTTCCGTCACTTACTTACATGAAATTGATCTATTAAAATTAAAATATAAGGTACTACTCACGCTCAACTTAGGTACGAACATACTGATAAAAATAGGCGATATTTCGAATGTAACTCGAGATAGATATTTAATATTGTAGGCCTTTTTAAGACCTAGAATTTCCTTCTACATTGTTTTGATGTATATCTTAAGACTTAGTCACCGCTAACGTAAGGAACGTTTTCTTTGTTCTGCAATAAAAAGTATCCTAAGTAATAAGATCCGAGTAATAAGTTATCACTACACTAAATTTGGTTAAATCGTTTATATAAAAGCTTAGTGTAAAATAAATGTCATTTAAATCAAATACACTAACAACATAGATTAAAGTTACCCCCAAAATAACTTTCTTCCCCTTTTTAACCCCGTTACGCGATGAGTTTCAATAATATACGAAACACATCTTCCAACAAGTCTGTTAAAGAATGTTTATGCTAAAGAAGTATATTGGACCAAGGAATCACGTTGTTCTATACAAACTTTGCCCCCGTTTTTCATCCCCTTAGCGGTAGAATTTCGGAAAATTCTTATTCTTATCTTATCGGTATATTCTTATCTTATCGGATCTATTCCTATCGGATGCCTACGTCATATAAAGAACACACCCTCCAAGTTTCAGGTCTCTACAATCTGCGTCTTAGGATGTGCATTGATCCGTCAATCATTCAGGACAAAGCCTTCTATATAATATATAGATAATAGTAGGTACTAAACCAAACACCAAGCTAAGTTAGAGCTAACACGTGTTAAGAATGAACATTTGTCTCAATCGATTGCTGAAATTGAACGGCTTTCATAGCATGGCTTATATAATAAATGTATCTAAGTCTAGGCATTCGTATATATTTCCAATAAAATATCATATTATTAAACTGAAGAGTTTTCATCATATTTTAATATTACATAACATAAGCTAAGCCGAAAAATTATTAAACTTAAAATTTTAGATGTCTTAATCTTGTTTCTATAGGTCTAATCTAACTTTATATAGGTGCATATACAATTTAAACATTTGATTATTTCGATTTTTTGGACCAAGCTGGAATTTTAGCAACCTTAAATCGTATTTTGATTAAATCTTTGTTATAAACTTTACTCGAGTAGAGTTGGCTTAGAATGTTACCTAAATCTATCCTACCGTTTCAGGGTTAAAACCAACTCACCCACATATACACAATGTAGCGTTTGTATTTGAAGCAAGAATAATCAGATTATAGGGTAGATAATCAGAAACAACGACTGTATAAAGTATTGCGTGTAAAGATTTTATTTTCTAATAAAGAAAACCTAAAACCCTCCTAACCAAACCTAATAAAAGTTAATATTAATCTTAGCTTTGGTATGGGCACTTTGTATTGTAATGTTAAGTGTTTTGAATACCACTTCATTCACTTTTATGTACAATTGTTAAGTATAAATATTCTAGAAGTATTTTTAGAATGCATTATATATACAGGGGAAGTAGAGATTGTAGCGAACTGAGTATAATGGAATCAATATTGATAGACAGAATGGGAATGCATCAATTATTTCATAAATTGCTTGCAATCGATTAATAAAATGTATCTATTATGTGTCAATTGAAATTGTATATATGTATTATATTCGGTGGTATATTCTAACATGATTTTAAAAATGAAGATCTAGCGTTTAAACTGATTCCGTTCATACCAATGTGAGTAAATTAACAGTAGTTGAGGCTTGACGGTTCTTCCTTCATCTTGATTAGCATCATTTGATGTACGTTACGTACATGTGTCGTGAACCCAAGGTCTTAGACAACTCACATCAACAAAGTCTAATAAAGAAAGGGGCTATTCTCATAGAGAACCCAAATAATTTTTGCATAAGTATATTCTACTTAGCAAAATTCGAGTTATTCAAGCGAAGTCCCTTTTTAATGTTGAATGACATAAAGTTATAACTCGCAACGATGCAAGATATTCCGAGAGCTAACGCTACGGCTTTATATGAGTATCCGTATAATAAAATATATATCGGCTACGTTCGGCTTGGGTCATATAATTTCTTAATGTATGTGTAGGCATTCCTCGACTCTCTGGGTCCTACATTAGTTAATAAATAGATAATGAAATAGAAAAAAAAGCTACCAAAGCTAATTAGTCTAACAATTCAGCTTTATAATAATATATTATTATAGATATTACTTTCTAGAAGTCAGTAATCGACTATTCCGTTTTTAAAGGAGAATCGAGTACTTCTAAACGAATTTCAATATTACAATATTACCATTTTTATTTTACAGAGAAACGTAAAAACATCTCAATGGCATTTTAAAAAATAATGTTAAATTCAATCGGTTAAACATGTCTAAAACCTATGACATTAATAAAATAATACTATTATTATTCACGTAAGAGAATGTTTGTTTCTATAACAATATTTAGAAAATATGTAGGTATTATTAGTAACAAAAATGATTAACCAAATTTACGATTAGTTATTTTTTGGACAAAACACTTTATCAGGTCAATTTAACTAGTCTTCTAAAGTAACAAGTTCATGGATTATATAAGCGTAATACAAATAGTACTAAGGAGCTCACGAGGTAAGTGCTTGAGCGGTGAGAACAAGTCGCTAGTTTTTTAAATCTCTTAAATAACTTCCACAATATTAAGAACATTTCTAACTCATCATGTAACTTTTACAAAATTGTTACTTATTTATTTATTTATTTATTTGGTACACCAACGATTGTTACAATGTTACTTACATCTACAGTATAACGTTAATTTATTTGCGCTAATTGCACAATCAGTTACAGGTATACACCACATGTTTTTTTTAGTATGTATATGTTACTGTAAAAGCCCGAATATTGGTAAAACTTAGGTTCTACCAGTAAATCTTAAGGTTTACCAACACGAGTCGGTAAATGTAAGAATATGTAACAAATAAACGATTTTATCGGACTTTTACCATTATAATTTAGTACATGCTAGGTTTTACCAGTAACGGTTGGTAAATGTTGGTTTTGGAAATAAAACAATGCATACTTCTTAATTCTTTGCCAGGATTTCGTCCATTAATTCATAAAATATATGTTTTACACTCATTTTCATTCAAAAATTACTTCCAGACACTAAAAACGCAAACATAAAACAATTCAAACTCGCTTTTTGTTTATAAATTACTTTTAGACATCGAAAACACAAACAGGAATTGAATTAAATTTTTAACGTGATAACGATTGACTAAGGCGAGCGTAGACGGTAGAGGGAGATGGAACGAGTAGCGGAGGGCTGCAGACTGCCACGAGTACAAGGCCATACGCCGAACACGTATTGTTTATCTCAACATTTACCGTGTCTTTGAGGTAAATCTTAAGATTTACTATGTGAATAGTGGTAAAAGTCCGAAATAAACGTTGATCATAGAATAGTTTGGACTTTTACCATTAAGGGGTGGTACATATTAGGATTTACTTGAAAATCTTAGGATTTACCGTCGTTCGGGCTTTTACAGTAACATATACATAACAAATTATCTTATAAACTAATTTATGCTAAACACCAAGACTAATAAAAGTTACTAACTATCTACTAACTATATCGAAACAACCTCTCCGGACCCCACCGCGGCCCAACAGGCCTCTCCGACGCCCGACGATTCAGATACTTTACAGCAATCATGATCACGTAGGGCATCCAAGAAACCCACAGACCGCGCCAAAATCCGAAAAAGCTGTCCCATCACAATGAGTAAAATTCGCTTAAATGTTAGAAAACAAAAAAATAATATATAGTAATAGTCTTTTATCAGAATATTGTAAACACTTATTTACTGTTTAACTCACCAATCTTGGAGCATATTATAGTGAATGTAACTGTGATTGTTTATCGTTCCTTTAGGAAATAATACGGTAAGAAGCATGTTCCGACATTATAAGTATCCAACACAATGTGTTTGAATTCACTGTTTTTGTACACGGATAACACTCTCACCCGGAGATTAGACTTTTTAATATCACTTTATAAACTTTTTAAGCGATTCTCGATGTAATATTAATTTTAATCACATAAAATATACAGAGATATTTTAGCACGACTTTGACGTTAGATTATATATGTTACATATATTAAAGTAACAAAACCTACAACTACAACACACTTTTACTGTTTGTTATTAATTTTCGAAATATTCTTTCCTTTTTCGGAGTGATTATGTCAAAAGGGACGGAAATGTGTAACAGGAAACCTGGGAAGCGCACCCTAGTTTATTTAACCATAATTAGTAGCGCGTGATGTAGTAGAATTATCCGTACTTACTGTTGATAGCGTCTGAAAAAGTGCAGATCATTGATAAAAAAATCAAGTATATTTCGGCTTCGGCTTATTTTAGCTTACGATTAGGTTTCAATGAAATTAATTTAAGGGTTTAGAGTTCAAAGTTTCTTGCTTCAAAAATATGTTCTCTTTCTCTCTGCGTGTGTGTGTTAGCAGAATGCTAAATATACTAAAAATGTCAAAAACAACAAAATACAATGCTATCTATACATATAATAAAACTGTAGAAAAGTCGTTTTTGTACATCAAAAAAAATTACAAAAAAAATAGCCAGGGTGTTAAAGGATAACCAATAGAACCCATTTCCAGCATTTTTAGAATTTTTGTCTGTTTGTCTGTTTGTCGGTTTGTCTGTTTATTTATCCGGGCATCACGTAAAATGTACGAAAGCAATGTAGATAACTTTTATACACAACGATTGAACGTAATTTGAAGTAACATTTAGTTTTTGTTTCATTGCAATCGGTTCAGTCTATCAAAAGATATTTGAGTTTAAAGTGAAGAAGTAGAGAAATTCCAGAAGTAAAATTAGGGTTATGTGCATTTGGTCTCACAACTTCACGTAACTTTTATACACAACAATATGTGCGTAAATTGAAGTAACATTAAGGTTTTTGTTTCATCGTAATCAGTTCACCACTTATAAAAAATGTAAATTAATAAAAAAAAATAGTGTTTCCGAAGTAAAATATTAAAACAGTGCCATCTACGAGTATTCGAACTTAGACGGGACTATAACTAGAGATCAACTGCGTGCAGTATTGTTTGATAGATAAGATAAGCGCTTCGCACTAAAAAATACTAATTAAGTTCCGACATCCACGCGAACGAAGTTGCGGGCACAGCTAGTTCATAATAAACTTAACTTTTTCATATATTTACTTTGATAAAATTATTAAAGAGAATACAAAAACACACCTTACTTTTTTCTAGTTTTGCGTTATTCCCTGAAGGGAGATTTAAAGATCATTTTGAGTATATTTTTTTTTGTCAAGCAAACGCCCCTGGTCTTAATCATAACTCTTGACACATTGTATTTGATATGTAGTAAAAATTGAAGCAGAAGCTTTTCGTTTCTATGTACCTGTACTTTTCGTGGCTGTAAATTATATAAAGTGTTGAAGTTCTTCAATAATTTTCTTAACAATCTGCTTACGAAAGGGATTTGCGACACTAAAGTTAATTATTATTTTAAGTTTAATATTAACATACATTGAATCACCAAATATTTATTATCTTTTTGTTAAACCAACATTAAAAATATTTGAAAATTAATAATGCAATAGGAACTTCAAAGTTCAATCTATTATATGACTTTTGCAATATCTTATTAAGATGACGGAAATAGGATTCTACTTGTTCCTCACAAATTTGATACTAGAACGGAAATTAAACGTACTCGGCCTCAGAAAATGACTACTGCATAAGTTACTTATTATTTGTCTAATATAGCAATACCCATATATTATACTGGACTGTCTGAATTGATGGTAAGTGGTTATTATTTATCAGATGGTCGTTAATTTACTCGTAACTAATTATTCCTGACATTTCATAAATCATCTCGATATAGTAAATCTTTAGGTTTATATTTAGTTACGTACAATAGTTCTTTGAACTAAATAGGCAAGTAGGAGCCAGGACCTTTAGGAATGGTAATGCAGCACGACGGATCATGTGTTCTCAAAAAATTGCGAAAGTTCCCTAATAAAGTAAGTACTTTTAAGATTTGCTACAAGATAGTATTTGCTTAGTGTGGTAGTTCTCTGGAACTATTGGTGTACTTGCTAGCTAACTAATACGCCTCTTTATAAATGACTAAGTTATAAATATGATCAGATTTCCTTTCTCATGTCTAATTATTTCATTGGAATCCTTATATTAACGTAAAGCTTGCTCATGACTTACTATAGTATCGTGACTTACTTGGATGATTTGATGTGCGAGCACGCTAAAAATATGTAGATACTCAATTTTTGAAAGGAAATTGCTGTAAAAAAGTTAGTTACAGCAGCAGTTTTAGAAATTTCTCTGAAAAACATAAGGGAATTCATTTTTAAATATTCCTTAAATAAGTTGTTGAAGTTTATATATATAGCATTAATTCCTGGCACAATTAAGATTCTTAAGCATAAATCAAAATAGCTATCAGCATTTAGCTCAGAGCAATAATTGGCAAACGCAATGCTCGCACTGATTGCTACCAAGTAGATTAGCCACATTACCGCGATCTAACCATCCATTTCGTTCTACGCATGCATGCGACATTTGGAAAATTTCTCAACAATTATAATATTAATTCTTAACTTGATTAAAAATGACAAGAATGAAAAGTGTTGAGAAAATACTGGTACCTTTTTATATTTTAATGCTACTTTTTTAAATAAAATACTGTGACAGTCAGGAAGTGACAGACTCCTGAAAACACTTAGAAGATAATGGGTTTGATTTGTACCTCCTACCTACATATTACTTATAAAGTATTATACGTACTTGACGAAAGCTTTCCTATTTCAGAAGCATAAAAATAGCTTCCATTATCCGCTTGTAAATATATTTGTTTGTTTTTCGTAATATTATTTTGCTGGCAATAATAAGTAATAAAAGTAAAGTCCAAATGCCTTAATGTATTTTCCGCTGGATCAATTTAGTTAATTTCATTTCATGTGAATAAAATAATTAAATTATTTTTAATTGTAGTAAGTACTAGTTTTACAGATTTTCGTACTCATATACTACTATATAAATATACATTTTATTTAAACATAACGAATAAGTTGGTTATATCACTTAGAATCGATGATGTCTATTTACTAAAAGAATTTGATTGTAATATAAATCAACACTTTATAATATTAAGTATGGTCTAATAAAACTAGTCTACAAATACACCATTTCCTGTAAATACAAACCAATTATGCACATATGTGTTCTGCCCTTTTTAACGTAAGTGGTAATCATGTTTAGAAATTATTTGCACTTGAAAGTATCAGAGGTGCGGGACCCGGATTTGAACCCACTCCACTCATATACTCAAGCGAAGATGTCACCACTTGGCTACCACTGTCTAACTATCTAACTAGTTATATTTTTAATTCAAGTCTAAATATAATCAGCATTGAACTACTAACTAATAAATAATGAGCTACGCTTCTCTGTCATGCTTTTATACCATTTGCTGTAGGAACAATTGGCCCACAAAGTCAAAGTGTTAAGCACTTCTTAAAAAACATGACAATTTATTTCCACTACTAGAAGCGGTGACAGTAGAGCTGTTTTGGTATTTGCTTAAAAAGGTACATTTTTAAGTGCCTTTGTTGTAAGTTTTTTAGAATTGTGCCTAAAAGGAAAAAAAACACGATAAAAATATGTTATTATTGTGACCGTCGGTGGGCTATCGATAAAAAGGGAAACTTATACATTTATTTTTTAATACAAAAGGCTTACTAACAAATAGGTATAAAATTATCATGATCAGTAAAAACTTAATTGCTTCTGCTTCTCTGCTCAGCGAAATTAATTTTTCATCTTTGTCAGGAAACGGTTCTGAAGATTTATTACAATCCCATTAATAATGGTAGAACGCTGTTATGTCATTTATTTACTATCAAAATTTAAATAATAATTTCAATGAATTTGCGATTAGACATTTTTATTAGGTTCTATTTATAAAAATATATTTTATACATGTCTACGAGAGTTTTTCCATTGTCCAGCAACAAAGCTTTAGGTGATCCAAAGGACCATTTCGTTTCTAGCATACAATGTAAACTGCCAAGCGAATGTATTTACGTTCAGAAATCTAATTGTGACAGAAGGATTTCTCACTCGTTTCAGATACTGTAAGAAATCGTGATTGGAATACAAAAACTTGTGACCGTGGATATAAAATTTTCTGTTCCCTATTATTGTGATGGAGTACGCATGTGCCTATTATCCTGGAGGGTAGTTTGAGCAGTTGAACGAAAAGGTAATAAATAATAATTTCGTAGTAGTTTATTCACTACGAAATCAGCAGCTACGCAGAGAAAACTTTTAATTCATATTTATGATAACGCCCATCATATTTAGAGTTTTACTCTTGTGAATTCAACAAAGCAACGCTTATTAAATGTGTTGTATAGAACACACGTACAGAATAAGATGCAATATCAGCTTAAAATACGAACCTTATACACTTTTAACGGAAAAGTTTTTATACTAAAATGTAAATCTTCACTGTAATATTAAAATTTAAAAGGATGAAGCTTTGAACGCTTAATGACAAACTTTGATACACAAGAGTATTTAAATATACTTTCTAAAATGTATCATACATTTGCAAACATATTGTGTTATAAAAAAGATGACGTCATGTAATTTATGTTTTTGTAACAAATGGTTGGTTTACGTAGAAAAAATCCAAACAAGTCATCCCAATCTCGCACTACTATATTCTCTAAGAGGAAAACAGCAATAACTTATATAGGCCAAAAGGCGGTTTAACCGCTAACAAACACGTATGGATGAATTTATGCGTGCAAAATAGGTATATATAGATACATAATATGATAAAAGTCTAACTGAGTCGAAACTGTACAAAATATTTTTGGAAAATTCTTATCGAAATAGTCATTATTCGATTCGATTTATCGATACAGAGGCCGAAATCAAGTTTTTAGATTTTTTCACCTTATCACGAGAACTACCACATAGATTTTGATAAAATTCTGTATGATGATAGCTGTTTATAAAAGTTAATATATAGGATAAGATATCTAATTTCCAGAGAATTTTATACTAATCGTCAAAACGTATCTAGGGACGAACCCAAGCGACGCGTTAGGCAGTCCCTAGTATTTTATATGTGAAAAGTGTTATGTCACATTTGTTGGTGAACTTTAGATACCAATTTTTTGGAGCCACAGGCGCGACTGATTTTTATTAATGCAATATAAATAACAAACTTTTTTTGAACCGTTAAAGCTGCACTGTTTTCATAACACTAACACAATAATCATAATTTTTAATAAATTATATTTCATAATATTATTATCACTACATAGTATAAAACAAAGTCGCCTTTTCTGTCCCTATATCCCTATATCCCTATGTGCGCTTAAATCTTTAAAACTACGCAACGGATTTTGATGCGGTTTTTTTTAATAGATAGAGTGATTCAAGAGGAAGGTTTATATGCATAACTAGCAGATCCCGCGGCTTTACCTGTGCTAAATCTAGGGAAGTGCCCGAGCGAAGCGAGGGCGAGTCGCTAGTTATATTATATATTATTATATCTTTAAATAAAAATTTTATTTTTTCCTAGGTTAGGGAAAAGTTTGCAAATTAAAAGGATCCGGTATGAGCTGATAAAAATAAATTTTATGTGATACTCATCTATCAGCCGACTTTCACATACAACTTTTTTTTAAATAATTTTCCTGAACCTGAAATAGGGAAATTGAACTGAACAAAAATGCAAAATATTTTATTGAATCGAATCGAATCGAATCAACGTAAATATTTATCAAATTATTCATTGTCTCTTCCTTTGCGGAAATCTTAATAACTTTGATATTTACGGTACTTTACTTCCATGTCACATTCATTTGTTCCACCCTTAATACTGTGAATGTGATGGTGCTGGGGCTATCTGACAACTTTTTAACGCGCTGTCAATGCGTGCTCGACACGCGATATGTCACGCGTTTGTGGAAAAGAATAGATAGATGAATTGTTTTTGCGATTTTTAAGTTTATTAACCCACAATATGCATCAATGATGCTCGTTCATGGTACATGCGACGACGGTGCGACTTTAGACGAGTTGCACATATATGCACTTAGCCTATTAGTGGCAAGTCTAACTTCATTACATTGCACTAAGTGACCGTTACCGTTCGTGCGTTCACCTTGTCGTGATGGGGGGACTCAGTAGCGTCTGGCAGACAGCCGCACGCGAAGCCAAGAAACGCGCAGGAGAGGCCCGCTTCGGTGGGCAGTGCAAAGAGGGCCCACTTCAGTGGGCGGTGTGTCAGGTGGCTTGCTCCTGGTACTTCTCTGAATAGGATAGTGGGCTGTGGAGCAACCCTTTTGGCTGTGTGGTCTACTTCAGCAGACCTGCCGGGCCGCCGGGGCATCGTATTTGTGACGCCCCATTAAGACAAGTGAGGACAGTTGGGTTTTAGTGGGTAGTACTGACTTTAGGCCAGTGAGTCCCCCTTAACCACCTGTTTCCGACAAGTGGTATGCGTTAATGCATTTTCAAACTATAAAAAAAGGTGACCGTTGCCGCGACCGCGATCGCAGCGATCGAAATTTTATATTATGGTTAATCGGATATACTGCATCAAGCGCCGAGTCCTTAGGGTTAAAAAAACGAAGATGGATCTTTTTTATATCACAATACGATAAATATATAACAAAAGTATAATATCTAAAGGGTTCAAATCTGAATCCATGTCTCGGAGGACACGTATAGCCGTCGGCATAAACCTGACCTCTTACGAGTCGTGTCGAATCATCGCGTCGTGTCGCCGGAACATGACAATGACAGGAATTGTTAAAGCACTTGTGTTGACACGCGTATTGTGCAGTATAATATCTCGCTTATAATATAATATACGCTATTCTTTTTACGGAAGATAAATATCTCATATCTGAGAAATATAAGTAGGTATACCTACTAACCATTAAAACGTTGTCAATGACTACATGAGCGAGGCTGAGTGGATAGTACCAAAATAAACATATGTAGATATAAATATTTTAGAATAACATGTTTGATTTGTGGCAAGACGCAAATGTTTGATAGTAAAGTTGGGACAAAAAGTAAAAATATATCGAAATATCTCTGAATAACATAATATTAGTCTATGTTTGAATTTCAACCAAAAGTAACTGTCGATATCGGTCGAAAAACATCTGTCGATCGAAATGCATGTATTATATTATTACTAAAGTAATTTAAGTTGAAAAATCTAATATAAATTTAATTTTTATTTTGTTTTAAGTTATATAAGCGATACTCATTTTATGTAATAAATTTTAAAAATGTGAGAATAACACAAGTTGTATTTACAGGTGGGCAAAGACTGGAGAAGAATAATATGTAATACGTCATTAGACGTTAAAGGCGCAAACTACACGCGTGCAGGCACCTAGTCGAGCAGCAGTTAGTCAACAAACGAAGATGGGCAAGAAGAACTCAAAACTAAAGCAGGACACTATTGACAGACTCACGAATGCCACTTATTGTAAGTGCAAAAGCTTTTATACTTATTTTCATAAAAAAACATGTTTAACTCTTGGCATTACGCCCTCACACACACAATTTTCTTTATGACACGATCGTATCAAAATTTTTCATCATTCTATTTCTTCCATACTGCTTTCTTTTATTAACTCTTTTATGGAGAGCTGAAAATTGATAAGCCGGAAGCATATTACGTAATAAGTATATTCGAATATACCATGTGTAAAATTAACACACATTCACCGTTTACGTTCATATTCGCTATATCTCAACTCATATAACATGCATTACGTGCTAAACCTATATTATTTACTAGTTAAATTAAACCGGTTATAATCAATAGAGTCCTAGTTTTCAATATGAATTTTCAATATATGGTATATAATAATTTAATAATGCGTGGAAGACGATCATACAAATATTAAGTTACTCTAATTACAATATATAATTAAATATTATATAAAAGATAAAGTATGATGCAGTTTAGTATGACTTTAGGGAGCTAAGTTAAGACGTAAAACGTAGTTAGAGATTCGCCGAGGGACGTGGGCGGTAAGCGAAGTAGAGTGTGGTCGTTAATAGAGAGTTGAAGTTTAGAAATTATTAAAGCCCGACCTAGTTTTTCCACCTTATTCGGTAGTTTGTATAATTCAGATAATTTTATATAATTTTATAGTTGTTACGTCGCGTAAAATTCCTTTGCTTGACAAAAGCTTAAGCCACTTCCACATTAGAAGAATTCGCCCTCTTAAAATACAACATTCTTTCTTTATCTAGCACCCAATGTTAGAAGAGGTACAAAATAGTTGTCCTTGTGGAAATTACGCAAACGTGGCGCTTGCCAGAACAGAATGAGGACTAGGTGAATTGCGCATTTGAACCAACTAAAGCCTCCTTTTAGGCAAGTGGTTAGATATAAGTAAAAAACAATTCATCAAATGCCGACTTTGCATGGTAATTAAGAACACTAAGACAATTAAATCGATGATTGAAAAGTATTGTTGGACGATATTTAGGATCAATTAACTATCACAATAATAAGATTCTGATTATATTTATTTTAAATTATTATTTTTTTACCAAAATTTTATGATTTATACGGGATTATCAAGTTTCTTTTCAAATTAATATAAGTACATGTACATTATATTTGATCATTTATAGCACAGTCAAGATGTCTATTCACGTATTTAAAACAAAGACGCGTTAGTTATACCACTTATGACTTAAAAACGACGGGACGGAAGAAAAATATTATAAACTAGCTGACCCGGCGAACTCTGTTCCGACAGAATACAAATTACTAATTATTACTGATTATTGATATCTGATAAAATTTATAATTATCAAATTTTAATTTTAACCATACTTAACCATAGACAAAATTACGTTTAGCTGTCATTTGCGTTTTGTTATTCCACGTCAGATGCGTTTTTGTTATACCACGTTTTATAGTGACTTGTATTCTCTTTGACGTCTTATGTCACTTCACACGGGAACGCGGTCGAACGGGATAAAAAGTATCCTATGTACATTCTTTTATATATATATATATATAGATGTTAAGCAAATTAACGACATTTAATGTACTTATATGTTATGAACAGTTGCCATGGAGCGCGCAGTGTCAATTAATTGACATGCATGGTGCTGCTTCGCTGGGAGAGCTATGATTGGTTGGATGTTTAATTTGCGAATACATTTTTGGGTTTTATGTTGTATGAGATTTGTTGCATGAAATTAAAAATATCAAAACTGTTCATTTTTTCCAAGCGAGGGTGAGTCGTAAAATGTATATTATAAAATATATTATAAACCATTACAAGAGTACCAACAGTCTTGCTCATTACACAAATGAAGCCCCCAGCGGGACTTGAACCCGCGACCACTGACTACAAGCCACAAGTATCGTCGAATATAGTGAATATAGAGTTAAAATTTTTTAATTTTATTCCTGTAATTCTGAAAAAAAAAACAATAGGTATTAGCATAAAAATATGGTTTATAGGACTGCCACATCTAGATTTTCCGGTGTGGAAAATTAACGAAATAGTTCCCTAGAGCAAATTTCACGACCCATATAATATTTTCGACTCCTTAATACTGACCCTCATTACAAAGGATCAACTTATATATAATATATATTACTAATAATATATTAGGTATCTACATGTTGATCCTATTACTTGACATCAATGCCAGTTTCAACAAAGGGTTCATCTACTCCATTTGCAAGTTTGATTTGTCTCGCAATAAAATTAATGTAATAGCGACAACACCGTGATTCATGAAATACCAGCGCGTGCTAAAGGGCAATAAAATCACTGCCACGCCTCTCCTCGCCTACTTCACCTTCTGCCCACAGTCCAGACTATGATTTTAATTATTCGTTTATTCCATTATTCTAAAAAATATATACATAATAAATTACGTACAACGCAACAAAATAAAAAAAATCTTTATGCTGCGTAAAAATTTACAATGTATGCTTTCATAACGGATATAGATTTTTTTTATTTATAAAGCACCTGAAAAGTGTGTGCAGCTTATGTCGATTTAAAAGCTGTATATTTGTAGTAAATGTAAAAAAGTCAGCGCTTTAGACGTTAACGGTTTTACTTTTGAAAAACGAGTTAAACGAAAACGAGAGCAAAAATTTGTTTGTTTCAACGTTTCATTCACATTATCGGATTAAAATTAGCATTTATAAATAATAATCCGTACAAAAAAAATCTGTTATTATAATTTTAAATTTTAAATTATTATAATCAATAAATTTGTTTTAAGCGTTTCATATCTAATTTTAGTTCTATTACAAACTATTATCAGTATAAGTTTAAAGTATATAGGTATATAAAGTAAATAACTTAATTAACATTTGATATAAAGCCATTATCAATATAATGGCTTTAATACTATATTTGATCCAATGCCATTAGCCTAATCATTTGTTAATTGACATAAATAAATTCTGTAATTAAAATTTACTACTCTATAAATATCGTTAATTTTCACACAACTATACGTATTTTGTTGCAATCGGGGAGCTTTCGGGAGTGAGGAACTTAGCTTTATGGGCAAGTTAAGTGAAGAAGTTTGCCGGTCGGCGCCAGTTTGGCTGCGCTACGAGTTGGCCTTCAGAAATCTCGTTTTGTAACAATGTTAACAAATACGATGAGAAATACGTCACCAAAAGTTTTCGCTAAAAGAATATCTTTTCCTTTTACATGGCGATAGACAATTTGACAGCTTACGGAATATAATAACATAGTATAAAGAATTATACTATGATAATAATTTATATTTACTAACGTCACGAAGGTCATGTTTCTAAATATGGTAAGGATTATTATTGAAATATTGATTATTCTGTAAAGCCTTTAATTTGTTCGTTATAGTGTGGTTATTGTAACAGTTTGGGGGAAACGTGCGCTTTATTAGTGAAATTTATTTTATTTGCAATGACAGCTGACGTAAATGAATATAAACGGGCATTTGTGGTCTCGACGCAGTTTTCTCTTATTCCAATTGGAAAAACATTCTAAAGGAAATTAAGAATGAATTAGAAGATTCAATTTTAGATGTAAAAGAGCTTTGAGATTTTTAATAAAGGATTTTTTAAGTCGAGTTTCAACATATATCATACTAGTGACTTGCCCTCGCTTCGCTCGGGTTCTTCCCTATATTTAGCACAGGCAAAGCCGCGGGATCCACTAGTTATGCATATAAACCTTCCTCTTGAATCACTCTATCTATAAAAAAACCGCATCAAAATCCGTTGCGTAGTTTTAAAGATTTAAGCATACATAGGGATATAGGGACAGAGAAAGCGACTTTGTTTTATACTATGTAGTGATATATACCTAAATTATCTTTTCTCGTGAAGCAATAAGATCAAAATTTATGAATATTAAAAATTTTCAATTATTTGCAAAGGAATATTTAAATCAGAACTCGTGGTAACTGGCAAACTCACTATTTCCATTTTGTAAATGTTGCAAAAAAAATAAAGTTAAAGTCCCAACATTTTTATTTCGTTAATATATATCTAGGTTATTTATTGCAAAAATTACTTATCAAATTACAAAAAATATATAAGTACATTGTATAATGTAATGTAATAAATTACATAAGTAATGCTCATGTGTTTAACACGTTCACTGCGTTAGGCGGAAAATCTCTCTCATCATCTCATGCGAGGTTGTAACGTTGTGCGCAATATGAAATTTTTCGTTTCACTGAGTATGAAGAGGACTTAGACGGTTTTAAGATTATAATGAAGAAATAAAATTCTTGGTCCTAGTTGACAAAAAATACTTTGTACACGGTAGATACCTACGCACACAGTACCTCGCTGTAAGCGAAAAACGCCTATAGGCAAAATATTTGCAAACACAACTCTTTAGCGAGTTAAAAGTAACAAGATTTTTTGTGCTTATCTTTATTGTCTTCAAACTATTATCAGCCGATATTTTTCCCTCTATATTAAAATCCCATCTTTGTTTCTAACGTTTATTCGGCTTTCGGTAAAAGTTAAATATATACCTAATTTAATAATGTTATTATAATATTATTAAAAGATATTTATATTTCTAAAAAGTAGAAATCATATAACAAGTATTTTGTGTAGATTTCAATTGAATCTCCTCGTTTTTTATTATTCCACGCTGGCTCTAAATCATTCTCTCTAAAGCGGGCACCATATTTAGTTAAGTGCTTTCTGGCTATAGGTATATACTATGTATAAAATATTTTATTAAAGCTCATTAGAGCTACATATTCTCTTATATGGCTACTATTTAAACATTTGAATTGAAAATATATGAGCAATATAAATTTAGGTCAACATTGCAATCGCTTAACAAAACGTACTTTAGCAAAAAAATATAAATAAAACGCGCAGCGAAGCAATCTTCTCCAGTTTTGGCAGGGTTCACTACAGTGTAAATTCTCAACTGCCAACTTCTACAAAACTTTACATTTTTTTATACTTGTGTACATTATACTTGCGTGTGTTAATTACTCACATCTAATTCATATTTTTTTTTGATAAAATCTGTCTTTTATAGGTTTTAAACTATTGTTATCTTTCCTCAACATCTCACTAACCTACGACTCATCATCTGACAAAATATCTCCTATACCTACTTAGAGAATTTGCGTGTAAAATTCTATAAAAATTTTTATAAAACCTTTAAACTAAATACACGATACCAACCTATTCGTTACTTCTGACCTATTTTGCATCTTTTACAGTCTCGCTAAAACTGTTACACTTTTCAACGCAAAATAATTGTGAATTTTAATATAAATCATTTCAAATATCTAGAAATGTCAGCAAATATTTATGACCGGACTAATTATTCTTATTAAATAATATTTAAAAGAATAAAAAGTTAAATATTAGAATTAAACATTTAATAATCTTTCATTACCCATAATTTAATAACGTTTTAGATTTAAGTATATAAAATACTGTCTTTTCTTAAGACATAAACATAGTTAAATAATGCGAAATACGTAGTCCAGCTAGGTCAAACTTTGAAAGTTTGGAGCTGGCAGTATTGTTAGATACCTTTAACAACGAAAATTTATATTAATTTATTCATTATAGTTAAAGACTTTTTAGATTTTTCGAACTACTGTTAGTTACTTTTATCAGTTTTGAAAAGCAAGTGTATTTCTGAAATACTAATACTGATTTGAAATTTCCATTCTACGAAGAAAAGTTTTGAAATACAAACTTGAAAACTAGACATGTAACTGATAAAATGGTATAGTCGTTACATAAAGGCTGTTTGTGTGGCAACCATTATGCATAGAGAACGCAATAGAAACAAGATAGTGAACTAGAAAGCAATCAGTAATAAAAAGGAAAAATCTTATATTGACTAGGTATCTTGTAAAGCTACCTAGTCAATATAAAATAATACTATGACTATTATGTTTTTAAATTAGTCAAGTTATTATTTGATAGGCTAACTATGATACAATTATTTTTTCCCGGATTTATTTTGATTTTGGTTTCAACATGCCTTACAGCAATTATGGTCACGGGAGAAACTAAGATTTTAGTTCTCCAAGACCTACTATATAATTATTACAGAAATAATAAGAACGTATTATGTGATAAAGGTACTCTATCTCTCTTTAAAAATATTTGTTTAATAAATATTTACGTTTCCAACGCGAACTCCTTGAATTCTTAAGGAACGGGGTACATATACGCCGTAGATGACCTTTAACTTTCAACTTTTTGGCTACTTGTGACTTTGGCTAGAGGTCGAGTTCTTTTATTTATTTACTTTCTTCTAATTTTCCTTATTTTTTATTTAATATTATTAGTTTCACGAACTAAATATTCAGAACAAGTGACTAAATAGTCAGATAGTGTCAATGTAGATGTTATATAAATAAATAATTCCATTTCTTTTAAATTAATAATATCAATTTTCTAATATTATGTAATTAAATTCAATTTTTAAATCTTTTTATCTCTCGATTTATAAAATAATAACGCATGCATTATCTATTAAATTATTATCATTAAAATTATTGTAATTTCCGTTGGTAATCCAAATAAATAAATAAATATTGACTGCCAAAAATTCTATTGTATATATATCGTTCGTAAAGTTCGTAGCGTTAAAATGTTATAAACATACTCTTATCTTATTTTCTGTTCACAAACTTCTTGAAATCTTAATACTTTTACAGTTTTAATATTTACAAAAAAATTAAACGGAAAATAGGGGGTATTTTAAAATGTTAGTTTAGGTTAGGTTAGGTTAGGTTAAATGCTTATTGAGCTTATTTATGAAAAATTTAACATACGTATTTTCTTTTATATGTAAGTTTTTATTAATATACTGGCTGTATCTTTGATACAAGAATAATGCTCCGTATGAGGCAACGAAAGTACTAATTTCTGCAAATATAACGAAGTTCAAAGTTCCATTGAAGCGCTCTAATGTGGTTGTTACGTACGTATATTACCTACTCCACGTTAGTCGCGTCGGCATTGCAGGTACTCAAAGTTAGAATTTCTTTAACATCGTAAAAGTTTACCATATTTATTGCATGCAAGAAAATTTTTAAAAGAATTTAACGTAACGCATGTTTTAGCTCAAAATAGTAACTTTAAATATAGATTCTTGTTTTGATTAAAAATTTCGTCATACTATTCGTTTTTAAAACGGCACCATTGTTTTCAGTCCACCATTGACCTCAACGTTAAACGAGCCACAAAAAAGACACTATTTCACAAAATGATACTTAATGGAATGGTACAAAGCCCAAACTTCTGACCTACTTACAGATATAGCAATTAGCAATTATGTCGTCTCGACTAATTTGTTTCGTTAAAAAATGTTCTTCTTACATTTATTTTTATATAAAAAATAATACTACTATCGAACTTTTTATCCAGACTAGTTCTTGCTTACGGTTTTATGGACAACAATCGAGGACAAAGAAACGTGGGTAATGTACCATCAATAAAAAGGATCTTAGAGCATATTATAATCATATAAAATACAACGTATGGTATAAGTTATCTGTATTGTGAATTTCCCTTAACCGCTAAGTGCAGCGTGAAAAAGTAGGACGAACACTTACAAATCTCTCCGTTATAATTAGTATGATGCATACAATAAGCCTAGCTCATGGTATGTATTCCCCTGAAACTTTTCATCGTTAAAGCAAACGTACTTGTGAAGCGTAGGTTTTGCGTGTATGTTAAAATAAGCGTTCCAAAAACTCGTCGATGCTGTGTTGTAAAATGATCAGTCAATTTATTTACTACAAATGTAGAGCTCAGAAAACAAGGGAAAATATAAAAAAACTGGTTTTCAAACGAATCAATCATTTTCAGTTTGGCACTTTTTACCTGGCCGCTTTTGCTTAAAAATGTAACCTAAACTTGGGCTGAATTGCTCTATTACAGCCAGTTATATTTGAAAAAGGCAGTGGTAGCCCAGGGGTAACGGCGCTCGCTTGGACAACCGAGTGATGCTGGTTCAAATCCGGGGCTATTTTTATGTGCGATTCATTTCTATCATGATTACCACTTGTCTTACGGTGAAGGAAAACATAGTGAGGAAACCAGCATGTCTGAGAAAACCCAGCAAGTTTTCGAAAGACATGTGAAGTCCGCTAACACGCACTAGGCCAGCGCGGTGGACTATGGCCTGATCCCCTTCTTACTGAGGGAGGCCTGTGCCCAGCAGTGGGACGTTAAAAAAAGGGCTGATGGTAATGGCGGTGATATTTGAAAATGAACATAACATACCATAATATTGTGATAATACAATCTAATCTAATATATAAAATTCTCGTGTCGAGGTGTTTGTAGTTAAACTCCTCCGAAACAGCTTGACCGATTCTCATGAAATTTTGGTTAGGCCTGAGAATCGAACAATATCTATTTTTCATCACCCTAAATGTTAAGGGTAGTCCACCCCAAATTTTTTATTTTTTTTTTACTTTTAGATTAATTATTTATTTTTTATTTTTTTATCATACAAAATTAAAAAATACATACAACCCTAAACCCTCTACAATCCTCTACAATCAACCCTTATTTTTTATTTGTTAATTATAAACTGAATTTTTTTAAGGTGGTCTAAGGGCTCTCGCCAGTTTGTATGAAAGTCCTTCATCTTTTGTTCTAGAAAATTTAAATTTGGCAGAGAGGTAGTTTAAAGTTAGTTAATGTCCCTTAAAAGACGGATTTTTCGGCAGGATTGAATTAAGGAGGTCTAAGGGCTCTCGCAAGTTTGTATGAGATTCCTCTATCGTTTGAGCTACAAAGTAAAAAATTGGCAGGGATAAAGTTAATTGTTAGTAAACGTCCGCTAAGAATGAATTTTGCGACAGAGCCGGAATAAAGTGGTCTGAGGGCTCTTATTATTTTGTATAAAAGTTCATTTTCATTCTTTGTGCTACAAACTTATAATTTAGCGTAGAGGTAGTTAATAGTTAGTAGACATCCGCAAAGAATGAATTTTGCGACAGGGCCGAATTGAGGAAGTCCTTTGGCTGTAGCAAGTTTGTATGTTATTGTATTTGTAAGTCTCTCATCCTTTGTGCGAACCTTAAATTTGGTAGGAAAGTGGTTAATTGTTGGTGAAAGTCCGCTAAAACGTTTTTTCTACAGGGTTGGATTAAGGTAATGTAAGGGCTCTTATAAAATAAAGTGCAGCACAGCGAGCAATGGGGAGAGGGAGGGAGTTCCATGAGCGGGAGAGAGTATATTAAGGATGGGTTCTAAAATAGCTAAAGTAATTGTAGAGCATTTTCAGGCAATCTACAGATCAACCGATTGCGAGTGATCTAATATAGATTAGTAGCAAATAAAAAAAAATTACGCGGCGGGTATTTCTAGTAATCTATATTAATAGATGTCCACTTTATAGGCAAATCATATCTTTAAAATGTCAGTAATTGTCTCCACTCTTCCCACTTTCACTTAGGTATCCTAAGCACTTATATATAATATAATACATAAGTAATATAACAAAACTTAGAGCAATACGAAACTTTAAGACCAGACGATTTACTTTGTTCATTATCTCTAAGTATTGAGTATTTATGAGAAAGAAACTCTATAATACGCTATAATCTGTGAGGTTTAGCACTTTAATTCACTAACCGTTACCAATTCGTCAACTATTGTTACAAAACTATTTTGGGTTAGTTATTTCTTCTTGTGCAATACCTACTGACCTGTAAAATGAATGTATAACAAAAACATCTCTTAAAAAGATACACATTTTATATACCAGTATTAACGTAACTTACATTTTTCTGCAACATTGTACTAGGTGTATGAAGTGTACATAAAATTTTAAATGGCCTCAGTACGTGAATAGAGTCAGAATTTTTTGTATATGTAGGTACTGACTGTAAATAAATACAAAGGTACTGTATATGCACTCGTAAGTACGGACATAGTATACACAAGTGGTGCTTTTTTTGTATATTATATTTATAGGCGCACGCTTGACTACTATCACACCTGATGGAGAGTAATGGATTTGGCCTAAGTATTATTATTTAATTATGTACACACTACATATTATATACTAAAAATAACGATAATTAGATATAGCGTGCTACTATATTTGTCTTTAATGTGGCTTTTAACTTTTGACCTTCAACTTTCTAACTTTAGCTCCATCTAATAAACGATATAATGAAAACACAGATACTAAGAAAATGTACATGTATTTTAATGCAAATTGTGTTAAAACTGAAAAAAAATTCTTGCTACATAAAAATAGAAGAGTCGAAGATTTCTTTATAAGATAACCTGCATCCAATAATTTCAAAAGGCAATACTTGAAATGCAAAAAGAAGGAAAGGAATAAATAATGCAGACCATAAAGTTGTCCGTTACAAGCATCCCTCCCGAGTCCCGATACAAACTGCATGGATAAAGTATTTTTACGATGTCCCGAGTCTCCTAAAACAGGGGCCCGATCTCATTACTATTCAACACATAAAATTTTCTTATTTGCGTATACATTTATAATAAATGTTTTATTAATATTGAATATTCTATATAAATAGGCTAAAACAAAATTAGTAACTTTTTCCTTTCTTTGTGGTTTGCGAAATTACTACCGATTTCGAACACAGTTTTATTAATTTATACAAACTTTCAGTGTTTTTAATTTCAAATTATCAGGTTTTCACTTAATGCGTATGAAAGTATGTTACATACTTACATTAAACTCATTTCTTTCTATCTGTCTATTTGTTCTAGCTAATCTCTGAATCTCGGACCGCAGATAGCTAATGTTATTTAAGCTACTTTTATTTTATTATAAAATTTATTTTAAGTTACGCCCAGCGAAGCGGATTTTGATTATTATATGTATGATGTGTGTAATGTTTGTGTATAATATGTTAATATATTATACACAAACAATTAATTGTGTATAGTACATTATACACAAACAATGGTATCATTATAATTCTAAATTAACTGCGCCTTACCTTACATTACATAAAATAATTATAATAGCCATTACTCCTTCAACCCGAAAGATAAAATAATATTTTTTATAACAAAAATTAAAGCCATTTTTGGGTTAATCTGAAGAGAGTGGGCTAAAGAGGTCACGTGGGAATCTGAATAAAGGCTGAAGAACTTTGTATTTCTAGTTATAACTTCAGCTACGAGTACAAACGTACTATCAAGTGTCTCTTGTAAATGTTCACTTGATCTTTTCAAGCGACTTAAAACAAAGGTGGTTATTTTCGCTCAGTTTGAAATTCTTGTAATATCTTCTTTGTGGTTTACCACTGAATATTTCTTAAAAGGTGTTACTATCCATACTCATTGGTACGGTGTGAATAAAAATAAGACTCTGATTTGACTGAGATGTATTCTTTGATTTGTCTATTAAAGGCAATAAATATAAAATTCTCGATATTTCGATAAATACTTATATTTGTTTCAAATTTTAATCAAATCATTTTAATCGTTACACCAATAAAAGGTAAAAATATACTCGCATACTTTTCATTTTGTAATAGCTAATACTTGATATTTTATTATAATGTACCATCAAATACTTAACATACACTTACGAGATAGGGTTCTGGGATCGGAAATTAAAGCTAGTCACTGGCAATATAAATGTTTTATTGCCCTTGCCAGATTAACCATAATGCTGAGTAAGCACTTGCCTATTGGGCCTGAGATCTTCCATGGTCCTATTACATTTGATAGCCATAATGTAACATAAGAAGTATATGAAGGACACAACTCAACATATTAAACAATATTGCAAATAATATCAACTTACGAGTACATAATATCTTGAAAGCTCAATAGTACAAAGTAGTATATATATATATACAGAGTACCCACTGTATTGCGAACAATCGTTCAACTCCCAAGATCACTGAACGTCACTTCGCAATTCTTCGTGTTTCTTCTCAATCTTCATCGAAGTTTGATTGACATGTACATCAGTACTCAACTGTTTTTGTCAGCATAAAGGATTGACACTGTGTCGAGAATGATCTCTCTCGACAAAGTGTCAATCCTTTATAAAGACAAAAAAAAATATTTAACAATATAAATTTCAAGAAAGCTTTATTTTAGGTAAATATTCTATCTTTAACTAATTACAATTTCCAATTAACTCACTGATAACGATACCATTGACAATTTCTAGTATAGGTAGATCGACAATTTATAACGTCTCTAACGTTATAAATATTCTACTATGCATTTTTGTCCCATATTCTTCATTTTTAGAATATATAAAATATCTCGCTTCTTAAATATTCTTTCTAACATATCTATTCTAGAGCAGACGCCAATGTGATTCAATATTTTCATATTATCGGTTACGAGAGATTCTAATTCACATGCCCAGTGCGGCTAATCTAGTCTCCCATAACTAAATTACATCGACGTTCATGCCTGACTTCCATTTCGATAATTTACTTTGTGCAACTCATTTGCGTTAATCTAACATAATGTTATAATTTATTGATGTCAGATGTGGCTTATTTCTTAGCTATATTAATAGAATTTCCCCTGTTTTGTGACCGCGCCAAATAAGCCTTTTTATTATTATCTACGTAAAGTTATCTGATAAGTGATAACAATGTTACATTACTTGACAATTAATTGTCAACATAATGATATCTTTAAAACCAACTCAAATAATGCAAATAATATTAAACTCTGAATTTTATTTGTTAATTTAAATATGTGAGTGGCTTTTGAATTAAAACTAGGTACAACTGGCATTCTAACTTCAAGATCCTCCTCTTATACAAAGATCCACATGAATCTTATTATAAAATGAAATAACGTAAAATGTTGTTAGATTACTTCTATGTTGAATAAAATACAAGTACAAGAAAATGCAAGCAAACACTTTCGTATCGACTATTAAATTACATGTAATTACTTTCATTGTCGTCCCTGAATAACTAAAACACACCGCATGTTTCATTGTTCATGTAATTAGATTCCTCGGCTCTGCACAATTATTGAAAGCCAGTGCAGTGGTGTAAATATTAGAGAACTATGTTGTGATCATGATTTTACTTAATTTGGACGAAATGAGAAACATTTCATACCTTTCTTCAATCATTGTGAACTAGGCAAAGAAATACGTCACAGTGCTCAACGTTTTAAGAATTTTACACCGGATTTTAACTAATAATACCTACTAGTGATATAGCAGACTTATATTTTTTTACGTCGGATAATGCACTTACCCACTCATACATACAGCTGGTGGATATGTGGGTCTTGCCGTCTTGCAAATCCAGGACTACCCACAAACCCAATAGAACTTCCCCTATAGAAACTTGCATGCTCCAATGGTCCACTTTGCTATCAGAAAAGTATGAGGAGCACGACACACCGCCCACGGAAGTTGGCCGCTTACCAATACGTTTCTTGGCTTCGAGCCCGCCAGGATTGCCGGAATCTAACGAGCCCCCACCCCCACGAGGTGAACACACACAGAACAACCATCATCGACTTTAATATCGTCTATATGAAAGTTTCAAACAATTTTATTGTCTCTCAAAGTGGCATCTAAAGACCTTGACAGGCCAATACACCGAAAGTTTAGTAGAAAGTTTTTATGTTGACTATTATATAGCAATCATGTTGTACCGATTTACCAATGGACTCACCTAAACGGTCTATTGTATTTCTTACATTTTGTAGATACAAAGGAAGTTTATAGCTACTTATTATAAAGTCTAGTCGAGTAAAGAGTAATTGAAATTTGAATGATCTTTACAAGTTATCTAAATAAATGAGATAATAAAGATAAAAAAGATAAATGACGACTCGTTTGGCTCAGTTGGTAGTGACCCTACTTTCTGCGCCAGCGGTCGCGGGTTGGAGTCCCGCTGGGCGCATTGATTTGTTGATCACGAATGTTTGTACTCCAGCAATGGGTGTTTAGATTTATAATATGTATGTATTTATAAGTTATATATGTAGTATATAAACTATCTGGTATCCGTAACACAAGCATCGTCGCTTACCACGGAACTGGATGGCGCTGTTGTAAGAATGTCCCAACATATTTTAAAAAAATATTTAATTTCTTTTTTATTCATCTGGTCTCGTCTAAAGTTTAGTCCTCTACTTTTTTGTCTTTTCAGTGAGGGACATAAAGTAAAGGTGTTGTTGTTTCCATAGCTGTAAAAGTGATCGTGTAATATGCGCAAAGCGTTTAATGTAAAATACTTGAAACATATTATTTTTTACTTGTGTAAAGTATGTGTTTAAATAAAACTTTAATCAAATCTTATAGTGTTATAATATAACGTTATATTATAATGTCTGTTCGTTTGTAACTTCGTTTCAATAAATCTTTGGTTTGTCAGTACTAAAAGGAGATGCATAGGGAAGTTGAAAGGAGTACTCTTGCTGAAAGAGGCAAGGGTTAAATATAATATGACATCAGTATAGGTACAAAGTATAATATGTAAGATATCAAATACTTAAATCGTGGGAAAGACATAGAAAGACCACCTAGATAGGACTTTACCACCTAGGTAAAAAATACAATAAAAGGAATCAAAATTATATCATTTGAAAAATGTTCTGTAAACTAATATATATAGTAGTACTAGTGGAACCCGCGGCTTCGCTCGCGCTAAATCTAGGGACGATCCCGAGCGAAGTGAGGGTGAGTCGCTTGTTAAGATAAACATTTCCATCATACATTACATATGTATAACTCTAGCGGTTTTGGCAGCGCACGCCAGAATAGCTCGCAGATGGTAGATTTTTTACTACTTACTTGATACTTATCGTCATATTTTGGACAATTCACACAATATCTTTATAAATTGTAGCCTATGTGATATTCTGATGTATAAGCTATATTATTGTAAAGTTTCATTAAAATCCATTCAGTAGTTATTACGTGAAAGAGTAACAAACATCCATACTGGATGTATGGATACATCCATACTTAGATTAAAAATTAACATTATGCTTATTACCAAAATTCATATGTGCAAGGTTACGCAACGGCAACGACCAGAGCTTGTGTGATGTAAGAAGTAAAAATCCTTAGCGTTGGCATCCTACAGTGAACTATTTTTAAATCATATTAAAACTTTGCGATGTTATGTAGAAATTAGACGACCACTGAGTATTACGTAGAGTATGATTATGAATGAAAATATAGAAATATATAGTAAATAACGAGACTTAGATGATATTGAAATTGTAGTAGGGCAAACAACGACCGGATTACTTACACGGGAATCAGAAGGAGTTGGCTTGTAAAAAAATAACAACATTTTTTTATATTTAAATAAATGAATAAATAAATATTATTGGAACACTGCTTAGCACGGACCTCCCTTTAATACGAGAGGGATTAGGCCATAGGCTACCACGCTGGCCAAGCTGGCCTGTGGGACTTCACATGTCTTTCGAAAACTTGCTTGGTTCGATCAGATATTAACCAATAATCTTAAATATAGTCTGCGCCTGTATAAATTAATAGCAATATCGTTTAACAATACGATAAAGCAAAGGTAACCGATTTCACTTTACTTATATTTTAAACAGATTTTCGGTGTGAATTCAATTCTTTTGCAATTATAAATAAGGTAGATATTAAATAAAAATTTTCACTTACATTTGGAACTTGTATTACTTACTTAAAAGATAAAAATAATAGAATTAAAATAGTGGGATTTTTCCTCTGAACAGCTAGCACAATGAATGTAAATAATTAAACTTATAAATTTTAAGAGCAACTGTTCACTTTTTATTCCTCGGCTTTTCAACCGTTGGCAAATTCCTCACAGACTGACTTCATAGATTTAATTAATAAAAGTATATAGAAGAATTTAATAATAAAACTAAAAAGCGAAAGGTGATTCTCTTATCACTAAATATCGTAAATCGCTTGACGTATGTCCTTAAGTTTGATTGTTTAGTTACCTAAGCACTAAGATGACAACCTAATTATATTAAGTAAACAAATGAGAAATAAAAAAATAACAATAATTGTGTCCTTCCGACCAATTCCGGCCACGGCGGCCAATCTCATTGAGACTGGTCATCTGCGCAGGACATTTACCTAATGCACAAGTGTACGCGAAAACGCATAAATATTAAATAATAAATAATAAAATTAATAGACGGCGCTGTCAAGGTTTAATATGTGTTATGCTCCGAAAATGGTATAACTACGTTTATAGGCACACCTATACATATTATGTTTTTTATTATTTAAGGTCAAATTATTAAATCATGCGCAATAAATGAAAGCTGTTTTATTTTTTGAAAGGTGTATTTACATAATTTGTCCCGTTAAATATTTAATGTAAATTTTTCGTAATAAAGGACGCATTGTTCATTTATCATGTATATGCTTTTTATTACAATAATAGTTTGAGTTTTACTTTCAACTAATACAGATTAATTTTATTTAAGGAATAAATTAAACTAAATAGGTATATATATATATTTAGCTCGACTTTATAAGCTTATTTGGACGTACCAAAAGACATTGTGCGTATTCTCAATGCTTTATTCTACAAACTGGCATCAAAAGCTTTACAATTTAGTGAACCAGAAAGCCATCAAGTTACCGGCAGTTCACTGTGCACTTACACGAGTCATAACCACAGCTTAAGCTTCGAACCCGAGCGAAGCGAGGGTGTGTCGCTAGTTTTAAATCAAATCAAAATATCCTTTATACAAATGACTTTTACAAGCTCTTTTGAATCGTCATTTTTACATTATTAAAGTAAGCTACCACTACTACACGCTAAATAATTTTAAATTCGTATACTGCCAAGTAGAATGAATGGGAATTAGCAGCTTAGAGTACTTACTACTTAGCCGATGATATACAGATTCTTATAGAACATTATGGGATCGTAAAAACTCTAAAACTCTAATCGTAAAAACTTATACGTAATTTTCAAAGAGATAAAGGGATTATTTGTTGTAATTATGCGCAGTTCTCACTTCAAAATAACTTTCGATTTCATCCTGATGAGTTTTCAAGTCACGATATCCATCGACATTGCCGTCACGTGCCATTACGCGGCTTCATATAAAAATGCTATTACATGAATTAGGTGAAAAGAAAGCAACGCCGTTTAATGTCCTTCGGTGCCAATCTTATTGTCAGACAGAAGTATTCTGTTTTCTTTTTTTATGTTGGCATTGTTTGTAATTTTTTTAACAAATCACGATTTTGTGATATAGTGACACGTACTGTAATAATCCTCGCCCCCAGTAATATTTTTGTCGTCGAAATTAGTTACATAATTAATCATATATTTTTGAAAAATAGAGTAAATATTTTAGATCTTTGTAGGAAAAAATTATAGCTATAATATGCCTTGATACGTTAAATTTATTGGATAAGCTAAAAAATCTGCATTCATTACATAATACCTGTCCTACATGTATTTACACAGGTTTACTTCGAATGACGGTACGATCTCCGATATATTGGGCGGTGAACGTACCGAATACATCAAAAACATATTATGGCAACTATTACTGATATGTACTGAGTAAAATTGTTGTCACCTAAAATTAAAAATGCGTCCAGTATTTAAAAGTATTAACTGATCCATCAATTTCAGGACAATTTTAAGTGTACACATGCATAAAGAGCATAATATGCACGAACATTATTAAAATATTATTATGTATCTACATTCTATAAGTTACTTAAACATAACTAGTAAATATAAAATAGCCCCCTGTGTACAAGTACCTATCTCCGCAATTTCAGAACAATGTACTACAAAAATTGCTTACAATTTACATCAATATTAGTGCAATCAATTGATAAAGAGTTTTAAAACAATAAATATCTCTTAGAATACTCTAAAATAAAAGTGATATAAAAAATGTAAATGAAACACAGACAGACGACAGCGTCCGGTCTCGCAATAAAGCATTACTCTAATCAACAGCGTTCTCATAAATACGTACAATGAAATTGCCGGTAGCACATTTTTTGCTACAAAGGAAAAAGAATTAAAATATGTACCTACTTGTGACCAAGCAAATGTCACTTTATTAAAGCGCAGAAATGATAATAAAATGCTAACTGCTATTAACAGATGCGTACCTAATTATGAAAAATTATGTTTACTGTATATTATGTTCCAGACACACCAACTGAAATAGCTAAGGAACTTTATTTTTTAAATAAAAATATAATATACTAATGCGTGAAGTCCCGTTGAGTTTCTTTTGTCAATTAATCTTCTAAAGTCTCTTCCATATATCCTAATAAATTATAAGGCTATGAAATATTCCGTAATCAAATTATTTAAAAACTTTTAAACATACATGTTGCATATTTTTTTAAACCGTATCTCAACCCCCTATATTTTGATACTCAACTTAATAGATATAGATGAATTGTTTTTGTAGACAAATTGGCGTCTAAGATCCACGATTTTGATTTTGAATGGTGTGTCATTCGGTATTCCCTACGATACTTACAGTTGGGTAAAATACGTTATAATTTGTTGACTTCAATTGTTATATCCACATCATCGGTTGTACGTCTGAATGTATCCCCATCGATGCAGGTACCTACATCTCTTAAAGCCACCATAATGCTTGATTTTCATGTTTTAATACCATGGTTTTCTGACTCAGAGTAAGATAGTATAACTATTTATAGACCTTATCTAACTTTGTGCCTATAAGACTATTGACTACGAAGACGTCTTTTACGACAACCTAAAAACATTATATCAAGGCGAAACAATATCACTCTATATTACAGCTGTTAAAGTCAATATTGAAAATTACAGGGATTTGACCAAACACTTAATTTGTAATTTAGATTTAGACCGGGGGAAATAAATTTTCATTTAACAAAATCAATATGCATAAATTTATTTTATTTTGGTCTCTTTTTGTTTTCTCCAATAAAATTGAATTAAGCTATGATTATTTTGATATTATTCTAATGAAGACAAATAACAAAAAACATTGTGTTTTAAAAATAACTTAATCTTATTAACCTTATCATTAAATTAAAACAACAACACAAACATTAATATCAAACAAAATTGTAAGTTTAAGTCCAATCTTGTAGCTTTTAATAGTTAGTAGGTAAGTGTATGTGTAAAATCTTGGAAGCTGAATCAGAATCACTTCCTGCTTTTCCACAGAGTTCATTTCCGATGACAATGACTTTTCGTTTTAGATTATGATTCGATTTTCAATCTAGGATTGGCTCCAGACAAAAGAAAACTTATCAATTGACAATAGTACAGACAAGAAATTCTTCAATATGTTTTTTCGTTTTAAAATTTGTCGCTATTTTCGATGTCCAAAGAGCTCCAAATATAAATTCTCGACAGTGGTCAACGAATATTATGTGAGGGGAGTACATGTTCAAAATAATTAGGTCTTTTTAAATTTAGATTATTTAATTAAGAATTTTAGACAAATAGTCTAGGAGACAGGATGTATCGACTGTCGAACGTATAACATCTCTTAAAAAAATCCTTTCGGCTGTACCTTTTGAGAACTTACAATATATTTACGTAATTTATAATTATATATTATGTCATTACTTTGGTTAATAAACATGATTATGCTAAATAAATATAGATATAATCTAAATCATCTTGTAAATCCGCTGATAACGTTAATTTGTAAGTTTGGATGTAAGTAACTTTTAAGACTTCGATTCTATTCGAATTCTTTTACAAATGGAAAGCTAAATTTCCCCTGATGACTTTATCTATTTCTTGTTCCGATAAAAATTTTATGCGAAAACCTACTAAAGGTACCTTGGGACATACCCGAGCACAGCAAGAATTAGTTGTTAGTTATAGGTTGTAATTTATTATCAAGTTACGCTTATAGTCAAGAGATATTTTTTGAATGCTGTTTTTAAAGTAATAAATTTTCAAATAGAGCAAACTTATTTTAAGTAGGTATAATATAAATTTGCTCAGGACAGGGGTTACTAAAAATAAACATTGCGTCACATATTTTTATTATAAAAAATAAAAAGCTATTTATACATAAACATAACAGTCGCAGTAAATTATTTTTATACCAACAACATTAACACTGTGCACTAATAACGAGTAACGATGATAGGCTACGATGATATAAAATAATGCTTTTAGTAATAAGTCACTTCGTTGGACAGCTATCTGATGAACGTAGGGGGGCGATGACTATGTACAAGACGTTCAACCACAAGCTGTACTACAAATATGTTCATAGCTTGAATGAAATTATTTTTATAAAACTTATTATTCGAATCGGAATTTCGCTCAGCAATAAATATCTTAATTAGATATTGTATCCTACCACGTAATTAAATCGCCTATTTATTTAATGAAGAGATCCTGCAACATGACCGGGAGGGCCGTACTGAGTGTTAGTGGCACCGTGTCCACTGATCGATGCACTTTCATCAACACCGCTTGCACCAAAGTCAGTAGAGATTTCAGCTCCGCCATGTCCACCTGCACCTCCGAGAGCCGAGCTTTCGATTCCGGATCCCGAGCCAATGCCACCGAGATCACCGCCGCTGATGGATCCACCACCGATACCACCTCCAAGAGCACCGCCACTGATAGCACCGCCACCAATAGAACCACCTCCGATACCACCCGACTCCTTTTGGGTCTGGTACTTGATGAAGTAAACTTCAGGTTTGGCAGGCTGAGTTGGAGCAGGTGTAGGGATAACAATATCAGGTTGTTCTTCTGGTTTCTTATACAGCACATAAACAAGGGTCTTCTCTTCGTTTTGAGGTTGAACAGGAATGATGGGGGCGACGGGGGTAGGTGGGGTTGGGGCCTTGATGAAAATTATCTTGTAGTGTTTTTGGGGAGGAGCAACAGGTCCAACGTGAATAGTTCTCTGTTCTTGTGGTTCTGGGGGAGGCACATGAACATAGATATGTTTCTGTATAATAGGTGTATAGCTAGCGTAACTAGCGTCTCCGCCGCTAAATCCTCCTCCGATTCCTCCATTGAATCCACCAAGGCTGTTTTCAGAAAGCGAAATGCTACTAGATGAATGGGCGCCATTGAAAGATAATCCGCTGGAAGAACTAGAAGAATGACCAGAAATTCCAGATAGGCTACTGAATCCTCCTAGAGAGGACGAAGAATATCCTTCAGATGGAATGTATTTGTTAGACGGAGCGGGGTAGCTGTATCCTACGGGAGGTTCTGGGCGGCCGTAGGCAAGGGCCACACAGGCGAGTATCTAAAATATAAAGAAAAATATGTTCTATTAATTAATTATTATTTTTATTTACTTATAACAATAATAATATCACTATTAACTAACATATATAGATTTTGACTAACATATAAATACAAATCGCATATTATATTAAATTAGTAATCCAATGCTTATTGTTTTACTGATTAATAGTCATGATTTTTTTAAATATTTTTTACTTTACTTTAAATAGAAACTAGTTGAAAAACTTAACATGCATTCAATTAGTTAAAGTGATATAACAAAATAAAAATGGAAGAGTGTATAATAAAGATGACCATCCTACAAAACTTGTCACTTTAGGTTTATTGAAAACATAAAAATATTACACATTTCTAGGCTATTTTTGTAGATTTTTAGAAATGTGTTGGTAGAAGGCGAATTCGTATATATTAGTAAAACTTTGTGTTAAGCTTTAAAATCTATGTTTGATATACAACTTTATGTCACACACACTATTTGGTACAAAACAGTCCATTTTTCAGTATTGAACTTTATCACTGACCACTTCACTTGAAACACACATTGCCTGTAAGACTTAAATATTTATGGGTAAAGAATCCACAGTATTATTTTGATTAATTTAATATGTCGATCGCACTTGCCAAACAGAAATAGGTACAAAGATATATTTTAAGAAACAACGGGATTTCAAAGAATATCTCGCGGGCGAACTTACCAAAAATGCGCGCATTTTGTGTATGACAGTAACGACACTGGTTTGAAAGGACTTGGCTGCTGCGATATAAATAACACTGTTTAAAACAACTCCCACTTTGGAGATGTTCTTGAGTGAGAGAACTCGTGTTAACTGATGACATTCGTTCCACCGACCCGCTCTTAAATACCAAAATGCTCATCTCGTCAGAACTCTCCATCCCTACGAACATTTCACTCGGTAACGTGCAACTATCGTCATTATTTAACAAGTATACAGTCCTTTCTTTTCGACGAGGTCCGTGGTCGTCGCGGGCGCATTCGATACGCTGCCTTAGTGTCCACCACTCGCCTGCTCTCGACGCCTATCTTGCAATCACCCAACCATACGGTTCATATTACTCTGTAGATTCACATGTTGAAATATCGATATTTTTTTTATTAAGATGGTCTTCTTCAATCGTAGAGATTGTGCGTCCTTTACCTTCTAAAATGATTAGTAGTAATAGGTATGTAGCCACAGCAATAAAATGCACTTGACATGTTTCCTATGCATATCTCATTAATTTTATATGTTTCTTTAGGAAATGATTATCTGATTGCTTACTTTGGACTATAAGATATATCAAATGTCGTTGTAATAAGATAATTCCTATTTCCCTTCTCTCTTTTTATCATAGAATTATTTAATTTGTCTTCTAAAATAATTATACGTAATTAATTATAATTTGTAAATGTTTTATTAATTCCACTAATATTTATTTCTTATAATCATTAATAGTTGAGATTAAGAATTATTGTAAAAGTACCAAAAAATATTGTATATAATATTTAAAAATGTAACTAATATTTGTTTTTAGTGATTTCTTTATAGCAATAATGACACCTTTCTAAAATATTGGAGTAGCAATAAACATATTGATAAAGATGATGATAAAAATAAAGTCAATGCTTCAATAAGCTGTACGAGTTACAACAAATGTACTCACTATACAAAAAATCTATGTTTTATTGCATAACATACAAACTACTTACGTATTTAGTTTACATTTACAAATCTATTTTACGTAATTCCCATGCACGTATCAAGAATACTGACGATTTGATTGAGATACATAAAAGTTTAATGTCTGCTTAGACTGTACTCATTTCTTTTAGGGTTGAAAAATTGCATGAAAAACGAATAAAAAAGAAAAAAAAATGATATATGTATAAATAAAAGTATTTTAACTGTACATGACTAAATATGTATTTTATTTTGCAATTTATGTACCAAATCCCAGCGCTATTGCCATCAACAGGACTATTAGTATGTGTCTGAATAATTACGTCTTGACGTTCTTTGTTGTAATGGAAAAAGCTTTCCTTTTAAATTTAACGTCCCACATGCACTGCTGGATAACTTCGCATCTGCACACTTCGTAGTGTGATGCTCGTAAATAATTATTTCCTTCCATGCAAACAACCAGAAAGTAGCTGCAAAGCTTTGTGTTTTTACGAGCATATATTTTAAGAGTATCAAAAAATGTGACATTTTTATTATTGAATTGTTTTAATTCATTAATTTCTTTATATCTTTCTAATTTTCAAGCTAAACGTTTTCATCTGTGTAAAAGTAATAAAAAGAATATTTGTACTAAAACTTAGAATAGGAAGAATGTCATGAATTCTTTATGTAAATATTCACAGTAAGCTAGAAGCCGCATAATTTGTATAACCTATGTCAAAAACTTCAAAAGGTACGACGCACGGAATGCTAAGCAAATGTTATGTGGTAAAGTACAACACGGAAATCCTTTTAAGCCCCAACTTTACCGCGTGAAAAATTCTGTATTATGATTAATAATTGTCATATTTAAAAGTTGCTCACTAAAAATTATGTTACAATTAACTTTAAAAGAAAATGACAAATTTTAGCTGCATTATATTTACAGAGCGAAAAACAGTCTCTTTGCGTTCTTCGTTTTTCGCCAGTTTCTATGTGCTGAAAACATTTTTTAAATAACCTATAATACGTATTTGATTTACCAGATTTTAAGTATTTCGGATCTGTACATGAAATATATTTTTTAATTATATTTATTACATACAGTACATATTATATAATAGAGGTATATCTAAGCCGCAAAAGAATCTTTTTATATTTTTTGTCTCTACGTCTGTATATGCGCATTTCACACAAAAAGTAATATTGGATGGATTTTAACTTATTTTTGATAAGATATAATTTATTTCTTGGTCTTGACTTCAGTAAAAGATCTACTATAATAAAATCTCTTCTTCCCACAGGAAAACATAATAACGGATTTTCATACAGTTTTGACTATTGCATGTACAAAGTGGCTGAGCCTTCATGATGTTTTATAAAAAAACGTTATTAAAAACATTACATTTTTACGTCGGGACAAACCTTAAAATTGCGCTTTACCACTGGGCTAGCACTACCTATTGATTTATAATCTAAATGAGTTGCCTACGCTCACAATAATTATTTCTTTCCAAATAGATTCTAAATAAAGGGACGAAGTGATAATTAAAATCGCAAAGTTTATACCATTAAGTATTCATGGATTTCGTATCACTTTTAAATTTGTATTATTTATTACTAACGACTCCCCCTGGCTTAGGGACTAGGGTTCGTCCCTAGGTTTAGCGCGAACAAAGCTGCGGATTCTGCTAGTTAAAATAAATAAAATTTCTAAAATGAAAAGTAGCCTAAGTTACTCCTTTTAACATTAGCTATCTGCGAAAGTCCCGTCAAAATCGGTCCAGCCGTTGCAGAGATAAGCCGGAACAAACAGACAGGACAGACAGACAAAAATTTTTAAAATGTTGTTTTATAAAGGTCCGACATTTAGTTAAAAGCTGTTTAAGCTGAAATTTAACAGACACTTCAATTTTATATATATGTATAAATGATGTCCTTACTCTACATGTCTCTGGTCAAAAGTATGATATTATGTAAAAGAATCTAGAGAACTGCAATGCAGAATGGCCCGCAGGTACCTATAGTGTGTGGAAAAATGTGAGTATTTTCACATTTACAAAAATGAATGTATAAGTTAGGAACGAATAGAACAAATATGTAAAGTTGTAATTAATTCTGAATATAGTCTACATGAATAATAAAGTCTTAAAACTTTGTAGTTTATAATTTAAACATAAGAAAGAAAGTTCACAGAACTATTATAGTTATAAAAACTTAAGAAAAAAACAAATTTCTTAAGTTATACATTATCCTTTATCTTACTAGTCCTTTTTTCTAGGTATTTTATGTTTCATATTGGATTTCTTATTTGTTGATTTTAGTTATATTATTTTTGGTAAAGTATAATTATTTAAATTCTTTTGTATTTATTAAAATGTTACGTTATTTCGAGACTTAAATACCTCAATAGTATTACTAATTAAACTACCAATTGCTATAATTATAAAAACTTTCGTGGCACATCTAAGCGAAGGTAAATAGAAAATGTATGGGCATTAATTAATCAAGAAGACCGCGAAGGTCAATATTACGTTAGCACACTAGCACAGTAAGTGCCCGTTATTGAATGGATTTAATATTCGAACGATCTCCAAACGAACGATGACACACCTCTAGTGATAGCAGCAAGGTCAAATATTACATATTTATGTCAGTTTGGATATTTTTATACATTCTATTAAATATTCTTCATGTCCTTGTGTTTTGGAGATTGAATGTATAATAAACAATGTATTTAAAGACTGTTTTCATGCTATACGCAATATATGAAGCTAAAACAAAAATAAGTTATTATCGACATGCGACTTTAACTGGGCTTAACATTAATATTGTGAAAATAAATTCTGGAAAACTTTTCTATCCTCAATAATCTTAACATCCTAGTTTTAAACACATTAGTAAAATTATATAGGTAACATTACTTACTTGAAGTGCTATGAAGAAAAAGTAATAATCTTATACATGTGTATAGTTCGAATGTATGTAGATAGATACGTTCGAACGAATACGGTTATATTTAGTACTAAACTTCATAACCTCGATTCAGTCGGGCTCGTCCTTACGAATATTTTAACGGTTAATGTAAATTTTTAGAGATGATACATTTTCCCGCAAAAAAAATAATCTGATATTCAGCGTTTTCGTGTGAATCGTGTTGCGGTCCCAGATAAACGGGCATAATTTTAAAAATTTTAGATTCGCCCTCGGTATCGATCTTAATGACTATTTCAATAACATTAGGCATAAAATATTAATATACATATCAAACTCAGTTTGAAATTTATTACATGTGTATGTATTAATCGTAAAAATTAATCAAATGCATCTCATTATGAACTCTAAACAAAATGAGTAATCGCAAAGCTAGCGTAATATAATGCTGCCGCGTACCGCGTAATACTCGTTAGTTGCATTTGCACAACGAGATGTAAAATCATACTTGTAAAACAGAAATACATTTTTTGCTCTTTGCTTTGGTTTGCAGTCCTAATTCACCAATACACTTTATATTCTAATATGTAAAAAAATACAATTATAACATATAATTAAAAAATAAGGCTCTTGATTGTCATAATCTAATTATAATTAAATACTTACTACAAACTATTTGTTATGTTTTTTATCTTTCCGTATTATTATATGTTTCAAAGATTTATTATCGAGAAACTACATTTATGCACGTAAATTAATTTATTTTAACATTGCCATTATTTTTATAGGGAGTTGTGTCAATATTTAAAAATGTAACCAGTAATTTAATATGTTATATTTCATTCTGACAAAATGTTCTCATAATGGTATTGATTTAATTACTTAAGTATGTCCTCCAAACACTCACTTTTACTCTCACTTAATTAAAAAAACATTCTGATTCCATATATTAAAATGGGATTTGTAAAATTCAGCCAAATATAATTTAAGGTACCATTTATTCATTAAAAATTAAATATGTATTATACATTAAATAAATGAAATAAAATTATTACCAGTGAACGTAAACAATTTTGAAAGTAAAAGTTGAAATAATAATCAAAAAACGTATCGTATGTATAATTCCTAATCCCCAACATATTACATGATTTACTTTATTTATGCTTACTCAAAATTTCCTTGTTTTTGCTTGCTGTTTTTACTGCAACATAATTAGTGTTAGCAGCAATTCTCTTTTAATGTCTATAATAAAATATAGTAAGCATTTAAGCAATGCAATTTATAAGGCTTTTAATATACCAATTACGATGCATTAAATTATACAATACTAGAGACTTAACCTCGCTTCGCTTGGGTTTGTCCCTAGATCTAGCGTGAGCGAAGCCGCGGGTCCGCTAATGTATTATACATATAAACTTTCCCTTTGAATGACTCTATCTATTAAAAAAACGCATCAAAATCCGTAGCGTAGTTTTAAAGATCTAAGCATACATAGGGACAGACAGACAGTTAAAAGCGACTTTATTTTATACTATATGGTGAAGCTCATAATTATACATTACTAGCGACTCGCCCTCGCTTCGCTCGAGCTCTTCCCTAGATTTAGCACAGGCAAAGCCGCGGGATCGCCTAGTTATGCATATAAACCTTCCTCTTGAATCACTCTATCTATTGGAAAAAACCTCATCAAAATCCATTGCGTAGTTTTAAAGATTTAAGCGCACATAGGGATATAGGGATATAGGGACAGAAAAGGCGACTTTGTTTTATACTATGTAGTGATACTTATAGCTTGCAGCTATTGTCTCCGGCATTGCCTCTGTGTATGTATATATTATTTAATTAAGTTCGAAATGCTAAAAGTACTGTCGCATTATAAAAGAGAGCCGCATGGGAACCGCGAGTGAATGAGATTATCTCTGGAGTTCACCTTATAATTACATTAAATTAGGCGTAATATGTGAAAATAACATTGTTCAAAAACGTATCGGTGAACTGTCACTAACTTTTACCCTTCTAAATCTTATCAATATTAGATAGAGTTCTAAATTACATGCATTTTAATACTACGAAACATGAAATGAACATTATCTACTTCTTAAAGCGAAGATAAAATTGAATATTTTTAAATGCTTATATTATGTGATTATTAGATCTGCCTCGTTGGCAAGGCTTTTTACTCGAGTATTTTCCTTTCCTTTTCCTTCAAAAGACTTCGAGTATTTTTATTTTCTTTTCCTTCAAAAGACAGTGGTAGCCCAGCGGTAACGCGGTCGCTTGGATATCCGAGTGATGCGGGTTCAAATCCGGGTCTCGCACGTATAATATTTTCCTGTGCGATTCATTTCCAACATGATTACTACTTGTCTTACGGTGAAACAAAACATCATGAGGAAACCTGCATGTCTGAGAAAACCTAGCAAGTTTTCAAAAGACATGCGAAGTCCGCCAACTCGTACTGAGGGAGGCCCGTGCCCAGCAGTGGGACGTTAATAAGGGCTGATGATGATGATGATGATTTTCCTTCAGATTTTTTTTTTTGTGTTTGACCTTGTCTCGTGTTGTCGAGTACATACTTTTTACACGTATTTAAATAATAATTTAAGACATGAACAAAACGTTTGTGGTGCTTTAAGTTGAGCTTTAATGTTTGGTAGCTACAGGTTCATTCTTGCACGAGGCCAATCATTTTAGAGCACAGCAAACAGTTACTTGTTGACGTAACCTATTGATACTACCGGATATAGAAGAATAAAAAAGTATTAAGAATCTAAAAATTTCTTAAAATGAGATGTCGTTCATTTTGCATTTAAATTACAGTAGTACGTAGTATTACGATCATTATCTCAATCTCTTACATTATAAACAAAGTTTCATGCCCAGTCTCAGAGAAATGCGCTTAGTATTTTATATATACCTATTGACATAAATCACATATTGGTGGTACCTACAATGTATAACATAGGTATCGGTACACAAGAGTTATTTAACATTTAATCAAGTTCCGAAGATAGCTTAGACGAAATTAGTTATAGTATGCGAAGCTCACCGCACAATCTGCTCTTACCCCTTCGCACCTGCCTCGGGCTATAAATATGTGAACAATTTCATTCTGTCTTAAATTTCGTAGGTTTACAAATTCAATTTCCCAACCAAAATATCTGGCACATAAGCTCATTTCATATATATAGTATTTCTAATTATGTAAAAATCGATTGTATTAAACTAGATGTTCATAACCAATATGCAATAATTGTTAAGAAACAAAACTATCATAGTTAGTAACAATTATTAAGGTAATAAAATGAACGGAGCACTTACACAGTAGGTACACTCTTTTGACGTCAATTGCATCGCATTATAAAAATGTTGGCATGTGATTGGTCGCGTTAACATCATATTCGAAGCGATCAGATGTGCCTTCACGGTATTATGTAATAATAAGTAAACTAGGTTAGATATTTATTTTTTTACTCTATGGCTTTCCAATAGGACGGAAATAGCTTGAAGCCTATCGTAAATATTTGTTGCGTATCGTCGTATTCGTTACTTTTCGTTGATTTTAGAATGATTCCTCATTTTAGTCCAACATTAGCAACATTTTGCTTATTACATATTAATACTAAATAATAGTTTGTAGTGATTATTTTTAGAACTATTTGGAATTATAAGCATATAGCTTTCCACTGCATTAAAGTAACAAAGTTGTTAACAGTGGTACTTTTATATAAATAAGAAAAAAAATTGATACATACCAGTTTATAAAATTTGCATTAAATAATATTGAAGCATATTATTCTTTCAGTGATAAAGCATGTCAAAGACAAAAGTGGTACATAAGTTTGTAGTTTTAATACTAATTTTAGGGTTTCGTTGCCAAAAAGGAAACTTTATAGGTCCGTCATATACTTCCATCCGATCCATCTGTGTGCATAGAAGCTTAGATACTATTAGTAATAAAAAGCTGTAATTCGTCATGGATTTATTTTTCATCGTTGAAAAACGCACGAACGCATACTACTACGGGACTCATCGGCGTAAAATAAGCCAGTACTGCTCACTAATACCCAACAAAACCTTCTTAATGGCGCGTAGCAGGACCCTCACTGCGCGTCTCTTTGCTTAACGCCCGGCCGCCTGCTACTGAGCCCCGGCACCACGACAAGATCTACGTACGTACGTTCGGGGCATCTACGGCGCGTAATAAACGTATGTTTAGTACCCTACAAACATTTTTTCAACTCAAATTTTTATGTGGGGTTATTTTTTTCATGTCTACTAGGGTGTCGATGGGTAGGTTTTTTAAAGTACTAGTCTTTTGCTGGTTTTGGATATATAAAAGGAAAAATAGTATATATAAAAATAGTATATATAAAATAGCAATAGTAATACATATAACTAAAGAAAAACTATCAAAGCTTAGTATTCTTTACAATATTAGTAATAATAAAATGACTACGTTATAAAATGGGCTAGGACTAGAAATTCCATTGATAATAATTAATAAAACAATGTTACTTGTTTAAAACAGGTAGTAAGTATAACTTTTTTATGAACCACGTAAAAATATATACAAAAATAAAACTGGAACATCATATGCTTTGAAACAACAAAAAGCCCTCTTCTTAATCCGCATTATTGTGAGCGCAGCGAATCCATGAGAACCCTACTTAACAAATTTAATTAAATATTTAATACATTTTAGTATTACATCTGGAGTTCTAAATACTTTGAAACACTGAATACGAATATGCAATGATTGATATTTTATTTTAATTAAATATGCCACATAAATTTGAGAATGGCTAAATATTTTTATTATATTTATAAAACTATTTTGGACGACTTAACAAATACGAGTAAGTCTGGGAATATTGTTTTTTAATAAATACTTACTAAAAGTAACAAAACCTTTAATAAATTCAATATTTCTCCGATTTCATTTTGCAAAGCGCAATAAGACGCAAATTGCAAACTTCGCGCAGTTTTCAAAGAACACATAAACAATGACATTTTTAACTTTAATTGTGTGTTCCCCACATGGTAAAATTAACAGTTTTTCATGATTTTCGCCGTATTCCTAGAGCTAAAGCACCGATGTCTGAAATACTAATGTTCGTTAGAAAAATTGGAAAAATATATTTTGAAAGCAGATGCAATGTCATATTTTCGGTAAGTACAAAATATGTATTTGTAGGTATATATTAACTTTCTACAATATTTATTTTATTAACAGCAATATAATATATAAATGTGCAATTCCTACTATGAGAAAAAATTATAAGTACTTATTATTTTCACAAAACGGAAAAAATACGCTTTGTATAGGTACGTCGCTATCGGAACATTTCTGGCTTCGCATCGAAAAACTTCACCGTACAAAAAACAAACGCTCTCATAGTGGGCTAACCGCGATTGCTCGGTAATACGACTACAGCCGCGTATCCTTTTAGTTGCAACCGCGTTTAGTGGCAATAGGATTATTTGCAATTAGGTTTGTACAAGCAAAATGTTAATATTATTCAACAACTTCACTATATTAATACTCTAGCTACAGATCTACTATCAGTGTGAGTGAGAGGGAAAGGGAAGTTACGGCTTACAAGCACGACATTAATTGGTTTTTCTTGCTACATTCATATATACATAGTCATTTATTTATTTTTCGTATGAAGCCATTTCAATGATAACTTCCAAACTGACACAGCACAGCAGCTAATATTCACCCAGCAGCAGCAGCACTCCAATCCACTCTTCCACAGCAGCTAATCTCTCTGTGACTAGCCAACTTTGTAGAAAATATTGTAGTGCAGACTTGTACATACAAACACAACTCGGACTGTCTATGACATTCATATTTTAAATTCAAAATGTCTTAAACAAAAATCTTCTTTTACTCGTCCTTTTCTTTATTTTCACCCCATGGAACTTTTTTCATGAGGAAAACTTTTAATTTGAATCCAACTACAGTTTAATTAGTAATGTATGACAATAATTATATCATACATATATGTATGTACTATATGTATGTACTATATTGTATACACGTTATGACGTATAACTGAGCAAATATCTGTCCAAGCTAAAACTTTTTATTTAATTTGGCTACGTAATATATTGGAAAGGTTCCAATGTTCTTTTCCTGGAACAAAGTTCATTTACGTTTAAATTTAACATTATATTCCTATAATAATGGAACTCAAAGTAAGTTTATAAAATCTCTTCAATGGTAACGAATGAAATGAAATTAATGTTAGCGATCTACGAGTATACGTTTATTTTTTATAAACTGTCCAAAAAATTCAACTGGCCCTTTTTCTTTTTATTAAACTTCTTTAGGCTGTAATGTCTATAAGTTATAAGGGTACCTTGCTAGTATAATATAACTAATGGTAATTAGAAAAAACGACTATCAGGCAGACTATCATAAACTAAAAAACAGCTGAACGATGGATTTTATTTATTGTTTTGGGTACCCAATCGAATACTTCCAAGTCGGCTCCAGCGAACAATTATGTATGTGTCTTTAAATGTTTTATTACGTTTTATGAAAACATTGTGTATATTATTAATTGTAAATAAATTAGTTTTATTAATTCAACATTGAAGTCAATATAGAATATTTAAGACGCATCTTAATGTATTTCTTTACAAAGGCAAAACTTTCTACGAAAAAAATGTGTTTACGTAATTGCAGTATGCACTTTTATAAAATTGGTTATGTTTAGTACAAGTGAAAATTTGCATCGCATTTAGAGCTCCCATTTTGCACCTTTCTCCTGGAAAATGCAAAAATCATTGTTGAATAAAGAATTTTAAATTGCATTCAAATTTCCTAAGTATTCGCAAGGAATGATTTACTTGGTATGACTATAAAAGAAAAATCATAAAGCAAGACAGACATTTTGTAAGCAGAAAGAAGTAACATCGATGTTTAATCTTCTGTTATTTGTTTAAAAGCTTATAATAATCTAATTTTTGCTACTATTTTTACAAAAATGTACAAGGCATTATTTAATATTAAAATCTTATTTACAAAAATATATAGTAAAATTAAATCAAGAAAAAGGGTGCCAAGATACAAAGTGTGGGTCGTTAGAATTCATTCTTTGCATGAGCGTCTTGCGATTCAAGGTAGGTACCATTATTATCAAATACTAAATTCAATATAATATACAAAATAGTGTTACAAAGCGTTTTTAAACGAAATAAGCTCAAATTATAACTTTAATCCAACTCATAACATTATTTCTATGTTGATTAAGTCACTTTGAATCATATTATTAAGATATCATAAAGATTATTCAATTTTATATCCGGCTATTTATTGGCTCTTTCTAATCCATTATTTGACATTTATATATACATATATGTATATAAAAGCACTTGCTTATATCGTCTCTAGTAGAAAAGAATGTGTATTGCTATCAAACGTAACAATAAATGGCAAAATGCCAATGCGGCTTAACAGACTTACTGTCCTCATTCGCCTAAATAAAATGAAATGTACTTATAATGTCACCTGGTAACCGAATAAAAATCCATCTTCGAACAAAGGTCACACTAGCACATCAGTTTTATACGGTAGAAGATTATTTTTTAGAATTAATACAATATTTTTTAGAATTTAGTAAAATATGTACATAAAAATAAGCAACCACAGTGGAACTGAGGTATGATGTGGGTAACAATATTTCTGGTTTAAATTCACATTCAAGCTTCGTTTTTACAGTAAATATTGGAAAGTTTTTTAAATAAGTAAAATCACTGTATGAAAGTTAGCCTGTCAAACAACTGTAAGTAATATACAGTAATATAAGCTTTTTTCTTTTATTTTGTTGTTTTTCTATATTTCTTTTTTTTATTTTGTCTAAGAAAAAGTTAATTTACTTTGACATTTAGAGTTAGCGAAGTGGGTATATAAGAATATTCTTGTACCAAAATGAGACAAAGAAATTCAATTGTAATTATATGGCACGAAAAAGGAGAGCAGGTCTATTTAAACGTAAATTTAGATATTTGCCTGCCTTTATTAAGGCAAGCAAGGTAAAAAACTGGCGCTCGTGGAATAAACTTTAATATATATTAGGTATTTACTAAAAAAATCTATGTAAGTTTACAAAATATTTTTCTTTATATCACTGTCGTATCAAAAATATATGCAACTGAAAATAATAAAATCATTGCATACTTTTTACTTATACATAAGTTGTTCTTCCCTTACTTAATTGTAATAATTATGTTAAATAATCATAAATCACCGAAATCTTAGCACCGATCATAATTAATAAAATAAGAAAGGTTAAAATGTGTGAACTTTTCTCAGAAATATCGAATTAACATGACAAATTAATGGAACCTTGGCTTATTATTAACCGACCGTGGGCTAGCGTGTTACGTAAATCAAAGTATGCACACAGGTTTGAATGTCGTATTCTTTAGGTGAACGGCAGTGCCTTAACTAGAGTTACAGATCTAGGCCAAAAAATGACCGCATACATGTAGCAAATCCACTTTCGCTCTCTTTTACGACCACACACTTGGGTATTACACTTTACCTCACTATAGATTTATAAAACGTTTGATAAAAGAGATTGTTCAGATGTCAAAGTCGGTTACTCTTAAAACAGATAACTTTTTTGATTGTATCATTCTTTGAGAACACGTTTTAATGTTTACTTTCATTTGATCAAGTTAAAAAATGTTTGATGTGAATTACGAGTATTCGAAATAAAACGTGGCAGACATGTATTGATATGTACTTATTTCAGTTTGCGCAACGTGGAAAACAAACCGCAAGTTACACTCTCCAAATTAATTGTTTTATATAACAGAATTGAATTATTTCGAACGTGAACGTACATAAGTGCATATCTGGCTAACTTCCAATGTGTCATCGTCAATCGTCAATCATTATTCTTTGTTCGAATTTGATTTGCATTAGTATGCTGTTTTCCACTTTCATGTTGAGAATATTTTATTTATTTACTAAAAAAATTGAATATATTGAAAATTTAAATATTTGGCAAGAAATATCAAATGTAGAAAATATATTTTTGTAACTTACTTTGTTTTTTACTAGTTACTCGAAGTACCATCATACTTCGTGGTTTCGTACTAGTAAGTCACGGATAAATAGTAAATTTCGTTTACTGCAGAAGCGACGTGGCCAGTTGAAGTCCACTAAAACTAAACTTGAAATATACAAAATAAACTGCGAAGGGTATTGAATAATTTATTGAATGTGGGATCACCCACGCAAGTGAAACTGGCCATTACTCGGGCCCCACAGGATCGCGTCATGCCATTGTGTACGTTCGATTACACAAGCCAGGCTTACTTAGTTGTATACAAATCATCAAATATTACTATGTTTGGAACAGAACCAAGAATTTAGTTCTGCAATGGTTTCCGTTATATCTACTTAGTGGCTGTATCAAATCTTGGCTTAGATCTTATAATTACCGACTATAATTAATCATGCACACTATTTCCAGCCGACTCGCTTGCACGCAATTATACCATATTTTCAATCAGAAAATAATTACTAGGGCGGATCAAACCCTAACCTTGAAATGTTATGTTATTTTAACGTTGAAACTTTATTTCTTCTTCTATAAGGAAATATTTCTTTTGCATTACTTATCTATATAAATATTCCTTAGCTGAGAGTCGACTCCATGTTATCCCATGCGATAAAGGACAGGGATATAAGGTACCATATTATGTGGGTATCCATGAATAAATTTATAACTTTGCCTAATTTTATTGAAACCTTTCAGCGCTCTTAACATGAAAAGTTAAAATTAATTTGAAAACAATGATTTTCTCTTATATTAAAAATGGTATTTTCTAATTATTTTTAAAGGTAAAAAGTACACAAAAACAAATAAGAATTATCGATTGCTTATCGTTAAAAAGCAGATACTGTGAGTTTCACGCTTAAATGAAGCATATTTCAATGTGTTTGATTGTTTGTATTTAAAATATTATATAATGTTAATAATATATTTTAACATAAAATAATAAAATTATGAAAGAATATTACCAGACTTTATATTCGAAACAAATAACAAACTTTCACTAAGCAGAAGAAAAACTAATTACAAGTACCATGAAACTCCTTTAGACTCACTATCAGTGTTGGAATTGTTGGCCAGTGGAGAACTTTAAATTTTAAGTTCACTCAATCTTTTTTACGTGTACATCCTAGTGCTTGGCACTCTCTTCAATACGATGGGGGGGAACATGCAAAGTCTACCACGCTGAGTAAGTGCGGGTTGACATGGACACATGTCTTTTGGAAACATTCTAGGTTCTCTCAGATATGCAGATTTTCTCGAGATGTTGACAAGTGGCATGTTCTAAATGATTCGTACATAAATATATCAGACCCGGGGTTTGAACCCGTTTCACTCGATTTCCCAAGCGAGAGATACCAGTGGGCTAACACTGCCCGATACATACTTATGGAGATAGAAGAAATAATGTTTATTTTATCTATGAAATACTTATTTCGAGTATGCTCTCATTCGAGCCGGTTATTGTGAAGACACAATCACCGAACTCGTTACTTAATGTTAGCTTTACATTTATTACTTATATATCATCAATAATAATCTCGAAACTTCCAACAGGTTGTCTCTTATGTAAATCTCTACATGAGTTATTAGTAAAGTGAAGCAGTGATATATTAATTACATTGTTTTTTAATGATATCAGAAGTATTCTATTCAAAAAGGAATATAAATCCTAAATACAAGCGACTATAATGCAGTTGAAAAATTCAAGGCGACACTTTTATTCAATGTAATAAATAATTTCTCACACATCGTACGTAGAGTACGATGGTTTAAGCATAATTCTTCAAGTCACCTATATTACTTTACGCTCAAGAAATATAAGCGGAATTTTAAATTGGATTTGCAGAGTGGAGCGTCCGGATGCTTTTCGAGATATTAAAATCCCTTTCACTTACAACATCGAAATAAGCGCAACTAAACGATTACTTCGATACCTCTTAGTCTTATTAGTGCAAGCCTTTAAAGTAATATTTATGTAAAATCTGTAAAAAATATACTGTATAGGGTTTTTAAGTTATTAATTATGAAATTACAAAATTAAATTGCTACTTAAATAATATTATGTTGAATATAGATGAATTAATATACCACGTAGTAGTTGATACACTGGTATCCGTAATAAAAGCTTCGTGACTTACCATGGAACTAAAACTAGATGGTGCTGTATATTAATGACCTAACCAATTATTTATTTCTTTTGATAAAAGGGACTTTCAATATTGAAAATAGCTTAATGTTTTTTTTCTGTTCATATATGTTGTAATTTACGAAATGGAGTTCTCGAACAAGAATCGATCAAATGTGCGGAAATGGGGGATAGGCCGCTAATCTCTATTCCAATTGGTATGCTTACCATTTCACCCCTATAATTCCACGTAAATTGTAAACGATACACTATAATAAACGTACCCATATTTGTTAATTTCATCTAACATTCGTTATGTAATGTAATAATAATTGAGAATTGAAATTTTATCATTATTCATTTATTCATTTTTTTCTGCAATTTGTCTTCATTCCGAAGTCACACTAAACATATACCTATGCTAGCGTACCCGACAGACGTTATCCTGTAATTACGTCATAAATGCAAAAAATTCAAACTTTTTTGAATAAGTTGTAACAATTTGGATCGTTATGATTATCTAAATAATTTATCACGATACCTGACGTCATCAAGTATGTTGAATAGAAACTTAAACTGAGTTTTAATTTAAATGTATTTTACAAAGTTCGTTTTACAGGTGCAAAAGTGCTACTTTTAGTCCCGGTAAATGATTTAGTACGTATGGGGTGACTATGCTAGTTCACGACCAGTTAGTGGACTTACAATCTTTAAAATAATCATTCTCTTACTAAAAAGTGTTGTTTTTTGATATTGATAATTGATTGTTATAGAGTAAACATCAAAGTATACAGTTAATATTTTTTTAAATATATTTTATGCCATTTTCATTTAAAAAACCTAGGATTTGTCGAAAAGTGCATTAATGTCAGTTCTCGGACACCTACAGCTACTTTTCGACCGCCTTTTCCTTCGGTTCTCGACCATAGAATTGCCACAGAAAAAAGGAACTTAGTTATAGAAATTAAAGTAGAAAATAAAATAGCAGAAATAATTAAGCTATTTTTTTACTGGTGTTTAAAAAATGGACAAGTATAATCAGAATAGGCAGCTTTCAACGTACGGAGTTTGTTTTAAAACTGTACATTTTAAGTGAAACCACCTTGTACAATGGTCGCAACCGATATTTTTTTCAGCGTCATCTTCTACGTCGCAGATCAAATCATCGGAACATTGGCTACATTTTATTGCTTTATTTTGACAAGATCTTACTGCTACTTTCTTCTTTTCTTTTACTTTACTATCTTTCTTCTTAGCTTTCTTTTCTTTTGCATCTGCTCTTAATAATTGTTTAATTTTTTTGGTTATTATTTTTTTTCCTTTTCTTTGTTTACGTAAAATTCTCTCCAGGCCCCTGAAGAAATCGCAATCGGAAGTTTACGACCAGTTTTTGCTTTTGGTGCTGATGATGATTTTGATTTTGGAAAATGGAGATTTTTTCAAAGACTTCATCAAAAGATGTTGTAGTGGTAAAAGTTATATTATCTGTAAGTGATACTACTGGAGGTTGTTGGTTTTCTGCTTCCACGAAATCTTTCACATTGTAGGTATCTGCTGCTGGTATTAAAGAGACATTATCTGTAATTGCTGCTAAAACATCCCTAGGTGGAGGTTGATGGTGTAAGGCTTTAGCAAAATCATTCACGTTGTGTATTTCTGCTACTGTAGTTAAAGAGATAGATTGGTTGCTTGCAAAGTTATCAAGGATTAAGTTATCTTGGGAGATCTCAACTTCACCTATTGGCAAAATAGATATATTATTGAGTGATATAAATGATCCCGGATCAAGGAAATTCATGACTCCAGAATCTTCTTCCTCTGTATATAGACTTGCGTCAATTCTTAATTCGGCGTTCTGTATATTCTGTTGGGAGAGGAGGCAGTCATTGGTAGTAGATCTTACTTTTCGCTTATGCTTACATTCGATGTTGCAGAAGTTCGTGAAGTCTTCGATTTGGAACGGCGATTGGAAATATATTTTATCTTCGCCTTTTCTATTTCATCCAGAACTACTTTGGTATCACTTTTTATGCTTACTAATTTGTGAGCGAGAAACAGTTATTTTCGACCACTACAAATATAGATATTTAAATGAATTAGCCACACAGTCGTAATAAAGTCAGTTTACGACCACCAAATTCACCTGTTTTTGTATGAAATTGATTCAATGGTCGTCAAGTAGTCTATTCTTGACCATCGTGATATCGCCATTGAAATATGATACGTTTTGAAATTCCTACTCATAATTTGCTGGTCGTAATCTGACCCTTAAATGCACTATACATTATCGAACCGAGAGGGATAAAAGTGTTTTACTCTTCACTATGAAATGGGACAAAAAAGTAAAAATAAGATAAGAATAAAACTGCTAGTTCCCGACCAGGTGGTCGTCAACCAGAGAAATCGTCTTTTTCATCATTTAGTTTAGCGACCACCCATTATTTCAATAAAATACCAATAAATATGGACAAAATATGATTTATAGTAAAAAACAAAAGCATTCTGAATACCCAAGCATAATTTCCAAGTGTTAGTCTCAATAAAATCATATGCTACTTACGATTAACAAAATCAGTCCTTACTAATTTTTGTGTTAGTTAAACGGTACGTCCGCACAGTCTCTGGTGTTTAAAATCACTGAAGATTATCTAGTTAGCGTAGACCAATGACACGTTGTACGGGGGAGTATATAAATTGAACTTTCGTTCAAAAACAAAACAAGCTCTTGCCGCGTTTCGATTTCACTGTTTTACTTAAATTACTGAGAAACGGTCGGCAAGTAGCGGTGGTCGGCGAACTAGCACATTCACCCTGCGTAACACAACGTTGCCTAGCATCGATATATTTATGATATGAATATTGTCAAAAAATATATAAATAACTCATTAATTCACAAAAACGTTTTGTGCGTGTTCCAATTACGTTTTAAGCTATGACAACTTTTCACTGCAACATTAATACAATCACGTAAATAAATACTTTACAAGGTGTGATATGCAAATTAAAAGAGTTTTTCTAATAAATTATATTAATATGAGGTAAAAAGTAAATTTTATTGTTTCTAAATCGTTAAGTCAGACATTGTTTTTATCAGAGCGGCAATAATGTTATTCAGCGGCATTGTGCTACCAAATAACGTTATATTGCACCGTTCACTGACTGCATGACGCGCAACAGCTCACTCATGTTAAAACACTGTAGATATTTATTGGATTTACTCATCTGACACTTGATTCCAAAGCCTACATCAGTTTAAGGTTTATGCTAAAAGGGTCTAAACGGTGCCCTATTTATGCTTATCCATCGACTTAAACTACCTACAGAGGAATTTACTTTATTTAAGGATTTTATTTAAACCGCATTAGTCCGCGCTGGTTGATTTATTTACGCAAATAAATAGATCTACTTGAAAAGTAAAACATAATAAAAAAACAAGAAAATGATCATTTATAAGACATCCGAAACCAAACAACTTCAAAACGATTTTACGTGGAACAAGAATAATTTTCTATTGTTTTTTTTTATTATAATTGCCAAATCAAATTCATTAAAACTTTAAGCTTGTCGTAATCGTATTGCAAGCTTTAAAGTATAACAATGACAACTGTATTTATTTTTTAATTAAGAGCTTTTCAACTGTCAGGTTATGAAACTATTGAACCCTTAACAAGTAAATTGATTTGAATTATAAGTATAAAAGTTAAAAAAATCTGAGCTAGATTATAGTTGATGTAAGTACATGAACACAATAAATAAAATCGGGCAAGTGCGAGTCTGAATCACACCGAAGTTCCGTAGCATGCAACGTTTAAATAAGTTTATAATTGCATTATTTTTTTTTGTAAATAATTTAGACTTTTCGGGATATAATAAAGACTATTATTATTTTACTTCACTGGCGCTATAACCCAGTAATTCCTATCAAATTTCATGATTCTAGGTCTAACTAACTTACCCTGTATATTTTAATTCCCTTGCGAGTGCCAAAATATACAGAATGATCGGCCGTATCTTTCGATTACGTTAACTAGACGTAAAGATAGTGGTAGCCCAGTGATGAGGTGCTCGCTTGGATAACCGAGTGGTGCGGTTTCAAATCCGCGTTTCGCATCGATGATATTTTCAAGTGCAAATCAATTCTAATATGATTACCACTTGTCCGACGGTGATGAAAAACATCGTGAGGAAACCTGCATGTCTGAGAGAACTTAGCATGTTTTCATGAACATGTGATGTAGCGTAGTGGACTATGGCCTGATCCCCTCGTAATGAAGGAAGGCCCTTGCCCACCAGTAGGACGTTAAAAAGGGCTGAATATATAATTTAGATGTTTGATTTTTTTACACCTCTAAAAGATGGCAGCTTAGTATTTGATATTAGTTTAAACTTGTTATCTCTTTCGTTTCTAAGAAAAGGGTCTTGACAGACAGAAAGATGATGGTCTACAGACATAATGACAGACTGGGTCTCTTTTTTTCCGTTTGAAGTACAGTTTGAAGTATTTTAATGTTGGCGAAAAACTTTCCTCCAAACAGAATCCCAAAAAAGTCTTAATCTATAAACTAAATATCTTATTATTTACTAATATATTTGCTATATTTTACATACAATTTTTCCCTTTCTTACTCACCACATTATATTTTCAATCTGCCCATCTATTTTCATACGTGTAGCCGGCCGTTCAATATTCTTATGTAACTACTCGTACAACAAGGTGGATAAAGGAATTATGAGAAATACTTACATTGCTTTTAATACCAACATGGTATATTGAACTTAATTTAGAATAAAAAAAAGGTTTGGACTGAGTATTGTACTACTATTATATATGAAAAAAAACTTAAACGACTTGACGGAATTGGATAAACTTTAGAATATACTGTATACATCTGGTGGAACACTTAGGCTCCTACTACTAAGTGGCAAATTGAGTAAATTAATAATTGCGATGCACGAATATAGGCTTTATTAGCTAAGCTTAGCTTAGGCATAGCCAACATTATTATATAAATGTTTTTTATACTTTGACAACCAAAGTCTATCTAGCCTTAGTAAACTACTAAAGGTTTATTTCAGGTTTCTTGAAAACAATCGTTTATTGTCAATTCCAATTGAAGTTATGCCAAGTTCAATTTTATAAGGCAGGCTATACCTATCTAGTATAATTTACAATTTGTTAGAAATTACATATTACTGGATAAACATATTATGTACCTATATGCAATATACTAAGTAGTTATTACTTATTAGGTTACATTATAATATTCAATAATAAAAGTATTACATCATTTGTAATAACGGAACAAGTAACAACCTCTAATCAGTACAGATGATCTATTAAGACTGCAGTTAGGTATGCTTCTGTTAGCGAAATATGTCGAAACAATTGAATTGATATAATATTTATACATATTTTCCTACTAGGTTTGACCTTTCAGAAACATTTTGTAACCATACATTCACTTAAGCACTAATTCTCTTACCGCTTTACGTTCATATTTTCTGTTATCGTAAATACTAAGCATTACCGTGGTGAATTAAATATTTTTTTGTGATTTGTTCGCTTTTATTAGTCTAAATGTTTGAATAACAAGCGTGCTTCCATTTTATTTTCATAGAAAACATATTTTGTATAAATTCCTCTTTGTTCTTTTTATAAAATTATAGAAATAAAAAAGGCATCAAATAATTACATCGGTATTTCATTATAGTAAAAAAGGAATCGATCTCCCGAGAGGAACGGCTGCTCCTTTCGATAAGCCTTCGCGCAGGCGGTGAAGGTTAATGTTATTAACGCTTGAATCTTAAAAATGGATTGTTCATTGCTTACAAAGGACTTTGAAATCGAAGGTTACTCGATGTATAATAAATATTGGCAAATATATCATTATTTTACTTTCATTTTAACACTACAGGTAAAAAAGTCCTATTAAGGATGCTAATAACTTCTTACAACATTCAATTTTTAGGGTTCCGTACCTCAAAAGGTAAAAACGGAACCCTTATAGGATCACTTTGTTGTCCGTCTGTCTGTCTGTCTGTCTGTCTGTCAAGACCTTTTTTCTCAGGAACGCGTGGAGGTATCAAGCTGAAATTCATATCAAATACTCAAGTCTATGGTCTCTTGGAGCTGTGAAAAAATCAAACTTCTAAGTCAACGCGATCAAAAAATACTCCCGTTTATGCCGCAAATTTTCGACACTCGCAAGGGAATCAAAACCTACAGGGTACTTCCCGTGAACTCAGAATCTTGAAATTTGGTACGAAGCAACGTCTTATAACACAGATAAAGGAAAAATTGCGAAAAGCATAAATTTTTAGTTACATCATATAATAAAAATATTTTTAATAATTTTAAACTTATTACCCCTTTACTCATACACCGTTCCGTACAGGTTTGTACGGAACCCTCGGTGCGCGAGTCTGACTCGCACTTGGCCGAATTTTTTATATTATAGTTACTACTACAAAATAGCTATACAACTATTTTAGACTGGCGTACAGTATTTGATTGTAAAAGAGCGGAGGGCTCATATCTCTTCATCAAAATTCAATCAATCTCGCTCTATCATTCAATAATAAGGCCATAACTTATGTTGTTTGGAGCTAACGACATATTCGAGAGTGGAATAAAATTGCAAAACGATGTGTGCCTATATATTATAACTAAAAAATAAGGTAGTTTTAAATATCTTATGGAAATATTTTCAAAACCGATACTGAGGTTAATTGTCTTGATCTCTAGGTAATAAAATTAACATTTAAAAATTCTTTATTCGGTGAATTTTAAAATCAATATAAGCATATTAAGAATTATACAATTTTGCACATTTAATGATGAATCAATCACTTAATAATTATTTGAAAACTAAAATTCTGTCTTGTTGAAATAAAAGAAAGGAAGCCAAAAGCGAGCGGAGACGCTTACTTCAGTATGGTAGAGGAGACGTGGAAGATCGACCTTCACCGATCTGATAACCAGATGAGACATATTTTTTATCGAATATAATTTATAAACAAATATGCCTATAATTACTTGCCTATCTGAAAGTGCTCATGGCTATTTTTAGCTGGGCAACAGTGCTTTAAGTATGATTTTTTGCAGGCAATTCTATATGACTGATTTTGTAATAAAATGATCTAAAATTTGATATAACTTTCGATAAGTTAGCAGAACGATGGAGTCACCTATATTGACTTACCTGTTCACATCGGCTTGCCAGGTAGCTATACACAAAAATGAGTAGGAAGCCTACTGAGGCATATTCTGTGTGTTAAAAACTACTTAACAGTGAAATAAAATTCATTTGGTTATCAAAAGAATGAAAGTGATGAAAAAAAAATCGATTAAAGTTAATTTAATTAAAAATAGCCATGAGCACTTTCAGATAGGCAAGTCATTATAGGCATATTTGTTTATGAATTATATTTGATAAAAAATATGTCTCATCTGGTTATCAGATCGGTGAAGGTCGATCTTCCACCGGCTCTTAGACCAGTATTAGTAGTAGACCAGTAGTATTTTTGCAATACTAAATAGATATAAAAAAGGCCTTACTAAAATTTGCTACGTTTGATGTAATTATGTTCTGACAGTTGCCATGGTGCTTGCAATGGTAATTAAATCAGCAAATTCAACCCAGGCGGTGCGAAGTAATACAACACGTAACTAGGGACGAACCGAAGCGAAGCGAGGGCGAGAGGGGTAGAGGGTAAGAAATAAATAGAGCTACGATAAAAGTCAAACCTCGCTAAGAACAACCTCGACCATAAAGTTCGCTCAACTTTTAGTGATAGTGATTGAGTTGCAACGACCGTACGTACTTACAATTTAGAGAACCCATCTCCAGTCTATAATAAAACGATAACTGACTTTACTCGATATGATAAAACTGCTAGTTATATACTCGTACCTTAGGTTAACGTCCTTTTTTCTAATAATGAAGATCTATCCAACTTATCGGTGTAATTAAATTATAAACTATATTATACGTGATGTTTAGCCGCCATCTAATTTACTCTAATAGGTTTGTTACCTCAACTTTCTTAGTTTAATCGTACATTTTAAAGTTCGACGCAACATTTATTCTAGAAAATATAATGTATAATAATATTATAATGAAAGCAATTAGTTATTTGTTTAAATGACTCATGTCTGGTACCAGTACTAGCTAGATTTTAGAAAGGTTAAAAGCTAACTAATCACTCTATGACCCTTGTGACCGGACTAATTATACAGAAATAAACTTCACGACCTTCCATTCTGACTCTGCACCTTAATTACTTAGTTAATCAACAAGTTAATGGCTAAATCTTAACTTCACATATATGTTCGAAAAATAAACATTAAAAAGTGATAAATGTAAAATAAATACTTTCACTATTTTAGTCTCTGGGGTTCTTACCCCAGCTACGGGAAGACCCTACGACCCTACCATACGTTTTAACTGTTAGTTTAGACTTTTAAGAAACGAAATATTTTCCTGCAGTAAAACGTATCATCATATCAAATTTCATTAAAATCTGTCTAGTGGTTTTCTCGTGATGTGGTCACAGACAGAAAAATCCTAAAAATTATAGATTAGGCTTCTGTGTCATTAAAATGACTGTTTCAATTAGATTTTCCAAAAAATATTCATTGTGCAAATTCGAATAAGTTAGAATTTTCGTATATTAGATAAAAACATTGTCGTAATTAGGTATAACGATTTCGGAAATACGACATTCAATGATGGTTATGGTCGAGACCTTCAATCATCAAGCCATTTGTATAACGATAATGGTGTGGTATCGTAATCTACAATTAAAAGTTTAGTTGATGCAATTTATCTATAGAGAACACGCAATGTTAGGTAATGAAACATAATATGTAGGTATTATAAAGTACCAAATAGTTTTCATTAATCCGTTTTATAAATTAAAAATTGAACACATTTAGTTAAGATTAGGTTTGAATTTTGTTTTGTTTTTGTTTCTGTTTTAGTTTTAGTTTTTGTTTTAGTTTTTGTTTTCATTTAGTATCCTTTTTTTCCTTTTTACTATTAAATTTCCTAGTTTTTAATAGTTTTTTTTACTTTGGTGCATGTGGTGACACCTTTAAATGTTAAGCATTTTATGTTTTTTTTTGTATTGCTATATGTTTGGTTTTTATTTTAAATGTATTAACAATTGAGTTTCCTGTAAATAAATAAATAAATATATAAAATATCATGATGAGTAACTAAATTTATGCATAAACTTGATATTTAGATAGGTAATAAATTGTTAATAGTAATTTTTATAAACGGACATCAAATACATTACATCAGCTCGTTTTGCAGTAGGTAAGGCATAATCAGAATTATACGTAGGTATTTAAATGTTAAATCATCCATCATCTTAAGCGTAAACTTAATCTAAAGGTGTCCTATGTTTAGAAATAAACTTATTTAACACTCACATTTCATATTTCATATATTTACTTAATTCTGCCATGACAGCTATTGAGGTTATATGCAAACTAACTCGACCTTGGACGACTATGGCATGTATCAGACCACGCTTCATTTTAATAAATAGTAGATTTGATTACCAAAAATATATTTTTGTCGAAGAGTAATAACTTTTAAATAAAACGGTAACTAAGTTGTAGTAATAATAAATAAATGGATAATAAAATACAAAATATTCAATGCAGATTAATTAATGTCACATTTGGAGATGTTTACTTGAAAGCTCGTCCAGCCTAAAATTCGCTTTTGGCTATTACTCACACAAATGCAAAGCTGAACTTGCACCTCGAGAACTGTACATAAGCTTATTGACACATACAATAAATGAAATTTAAAATCCTACTCGTTATACCAACAAGGACACTTGCACAATATTCAAATATATCTATACTAATATTATAAAGAGGATAGATTTGTATGTAAGTATGTTTGTAACGAATTGGCTCAAAAAGTACTGGACCGATTTTAACCATTTGAATGCTACATTATCACTGATTAATATAGGCTATTTTAATTGCAAGAAAAAAATAAGGATTCCTACTAAAACTACAATTACAGGAGAGGAGCAGGAGTGCACGCCGCACATAATTAGTATATGAAATAGGTAGCCACGCGGCTCAGGAGTATATTAAAGCTGGAGTAATTTTGGAGAATTTTCAACCCAGCAAGTGATCGAATGAAGTTTAGTAGCGATTAAAAAAATTAACGCAGGCGAAGCCGCGCTTATTGCTAGTCTATTTAAAATTAAAGTATTAATATAATTACGCATCTTTATATTGTTAAAACATCTTTTGACATAATCTTGCTAAATCTGTATAACTTTAAATATTACTCAATTTCAGTAACAGATCAAGGTCAATGAATAAGATTTTGTTTAATAACGACCTCAAAACTGCTATAATAATTAATTTACGTTAGAACGCTTTTCATTGTCGACAAAATTAGGTAAATACTTACATTTCTTTGTAAAAAGTATAATTTTAGTGTATTTGTATTATCTTATTTATATAATATATTTACTGGTTTATTTACAATATGTATGTATTAAAAGTTACGTAGATGTAGGAACGTACGAACTAGATGGTGTTGTGTGTTAATTAACGACCCAACATATTAATTTTAATATTACCAGCTTTCAGAGTAATACATCATATTTAATTAATGGCAACAACATTTTGTTTGCTGCAATTATAAATATTTGTTAACATAAATGTAAAATTTCGGACACAAACTTCATAAATGGCTCAGATTTTTTAAAAATCAAATTTCACTTTTTCTACCTATTTCGTTTTTATGAATATTCCATATAAAATTTTTGTTAAGCATATATTTGATTACATTCGAAATAACTTATCTATTTATTTTTATTATAACTACTCGTATTTATCGGATAATTCATTTTGACATAGTTGGAACTAATAGCTCAATCAATAGTAGTAGCTTTAAATAGATTATTTTGGATTCTCTATTGATTACTAAACTACGCTGAAGAACCACACTTTCAATATTGTTCATTACTGTATGTAACTAATTCACTTCAAACATATAAAACAAAATCACAAGATCATCAAATGATGAAATATTTTAATAATAACATTTATTTTGTATTTAATTTGTGTTGCGCTAAACTGGAAATACTATTTTGAAAACCTTTTTGGATCTCATCCAATAGTAGATTTCATTAGTAGATGAATCTGCAATAACCTTAATTGCAATAAGTTTCGATTTTCCTTTTCTAAACGTTTAGGTATTCATAAAAAATATTATATACTTCTTTAGATTATTTGAATATGCTACATCAGCTGTCTACTCATCACTTAATTAATCTTTAGTAAGTTATTAATAGCACACGAAAACGTACTTATTGCATAATTTGAATTTGAATACGTGTGTTCACGGAATAATTATGCAAAGTCAATAAGTGTTTCTCGTTAGTCATTAAATCACCTGTTTTTTATTTTAATTCGTATGAAATTTCTTATATTTCGTTAAAGTAATATTACACCGAAAGTAATATTAGACCATTACAATTTTATTTATTAATAAATGAATTAAAATATTTATCATTTATAATAAACAATGTATTAAAATATTACATTAATACGCGCACTGTGGACAAAATGAATTATCGTCCTATAGTTAGCATATTTATGAATTGACAGAATTTTATTGTTTGAATTCTTATTCAACGGTATTATTAAATAATTTATGATGAAATTTTAACAAGCAGCGTGCTATATAACACATAATACTATAACTAATAATGGAATAGTATTCTGGTGTTAGATAAAAAACGGAGCACCTATTTAATATAGTACGAACAGCAGAAACTCAATGAACTGTCAACCTTTACATAAATAGGTAAATTTAATTAAATAACTATTCTATGTTAATTAATTTTATCTGTATATTTCGCTAAAGTTAGGTGATTATATTATAAGTTGATTAAAAATTAATTCATTTATATGATTAGCATTTTAAATTGTTAAGGCCATGACCCAACTTTCGTAACAAAATACTACGAGTATGTATATATATATAGATATACTATGTATACTATGATTAAAAATACCACAGTATTTTGAATCTATACACTATAACTGCCATATTGTTTTATCTATACGATATTATCACACGTTAGCTTTTAGTATTAATTAGAGTTGTAGAGCATAGAGTGTAGTTAACTTAATAGTAAAGTAGAGGCTATGCACTCATAGCCACCGACTGACCCACTAGAAGTAGCTGCAGAGTTATATAGTTATTATATTCGATTGATAGTCCAGAGCCCCCAAATCTACCTAGTTTTGGAAGATTTTTTTGAGCATTTTTAATTAATTATTTCTAAGTGTCTTGTAATAGTACTCACCCTAAACAACATATTAAAATTTAAGCTTTCTACAATAAAGTAAAACTTTACACGGCTCTGACTGGTGTTAACGCCCACAAGTGTTCCGCAATAATTAATGTTGTTTTGAGAGTATTCTGTAGAAGATGAATAAACCAACTTTTCAACTTTAACGTAGACGAGTGAGATTTTTATGCACCTAAAGTACCTCTTACCCGTAAATTGGCACCGCTTACAAACTAACAGATTTGAAGATCACTAGTCTAATCTTAACTGTAGATTAGACTAGTGATCTTCAAAATTTTAGCTTCTCTAAAATGACTTACAGTTTTAAGACGTTTTGGGGACTAGAACCCCACTATATTATTATATTTACAGAAGTATAGAAGAAGTAGATGGATATTAAAAACTAACGCGAATTGACTCCATAATAAACAAGACTGAAAAAAAAAGAAAAATTTTCGAGAAAAAGAATTACTTAAGTAAAAATGATCTATCACCTTTATTTTGAAATATGACGTATACCTCTAGAGCCTCCATCTTTTTCTTTTTAATATCATAGACCACTAAAGCAGTAAAACAAGACAATTAATGTTTTCCGGTAATTCCTTCTTCTTCTAATTAAGGTAGATCACCCTTTAATATTTAAAAGTGCTGCGCCAGAAACCTTTTCACAATTTTAAGACTGATTGAGTAATATAAATATTTCGCCGTATTTTTTATAATTAAATTACAAACAAATGTAATTTAAACTACGTTAGCCATCCAATTGAAGGGCTCTCATCTTTCATTTCACTGAGTTATCAGACCTGATCAATATCGACTTACGCTCATGATCAATGGCCTGGAACTTAATAGCTCTATCGGGTTCTCTTTGCTTATATAACTTCTGGACAAACCTGCGAAATTGTACCGGTGACTGGCATACAGTTTGTTTTACGTATCCATTTATTTGGATTTGGTGGGATATTTCTAATTGTATGAGTATAAATAGAAGATTTTATAGGTACGATATGTTTCCAAATATATTGATGTATTTCATGATTGAAAGGTTTTAAAATAAATTTTATATATTTTAATTCATATTTGTATTGTAATATCAAGTTTATTTTATTTATATTGAAGAGTAAAATAATTCAAAACAAAACTAGCTATAACTCAATTAGGCTTTATACATACGAACAATACTTACAGGTAAAATTAGTCTTCTTAGTTTTACTTAGCCAGCTAATTATATATTTTCAAATATTATCTATACTTTAAAACACTGGTCAATTTATTTCTTAGTTTGACTATTTTTTTTACATCCCCACTTTTAATTCCAGTCACAGTTCTGTTGCTGTCCATAATTATAATCGGCTCAGTATTTTTATTTTTAATCAACGTTCTATTAGCTTTGGCTACAAAATATATTTCAGGCATTTTAAAATGATTACTAACGTCATCATCATCGAAAACGACATACACAATAATAGGATTATTTTTATCGCCTCTACCAACACTTACAGTTTCTGGAGCAACGGCCACTACAACATTATATTCTTTAAAAGGCTGCCTTATAATTGGTATCTGAATAAAACTCGTATCATCCAATAGTTTAGACTTACTGAATTCATTAGTTACTTTAAAAGGAATTATTAATTTCGCTATTTGATCGATGCATTCACTGCCCATGTCTAAGTCTTGAGGAAAAACTGACGGTGAAAGTATTTCCTTAGAAGGCAAGTGCTTAAATTCTTGCATAATCCTAGAAAACAGCACGCCATATGATTTTTCATTTGTAACTTTTGCTGAAGTAGGATTTTCACTGTCATTAAAATTATTCCTAACCGGCATGTTATGTGCTGCTTTCACAAAAACTAATACACAACAAACGGTAAGCACTACCTGAAAAAATTTTACAAATATTATTAAAAATTTTAAATTTATATTTCAATTTACCTAATTTTTTAAATAAATGCTTACGATTCTTGATGATATTATACTGGGAGACATACTCACAGAAAAACGACCACAAAAAGACTGTCGAAGCTGCTTGTTTTGTTTCAAATACAAAGTATACACAGAGGATGTTTAACGGTTTATAAATGAAAAGATAAATACCCTTGTGTAACCATTTTGTAGTTGTTGAAAAACCAATACTCAGAATGATATTACACTACACCAAGCAGGTACACATCGAGACTAAGAAGTTGCTAAGTTTCACGTTTCATTTTTTTTTATACAAACCATTGTACATTTCAGTAAATAAAAAATATAGCATATTATCTACTGTTTTCGTTTCATTTACGTTACAATGTAGTCTTAAAAAAACTAAATGTATACATTAATTTAATATAATAATAATAATTAATTAAATAATACTAATTAAGTAATCCATATAATAAAATTCAGACAGTCGAATTAAGTAAAACAATATTCCATACATTCGATAGTCGAATGATGACACTATTTATTACCTAAGTCGTTCGTTAAAATGATGTTTTTGGGTGATTCAATCTTATAAGTTATATAGTATAATTTTCAATGCATTTACGCATACTACAAGTGGCCCCTCGAAGACAAACTATTTACTCTAATGCCAAAGTTTCAGAGCACTTAACATCTGTAAGAGTTTTGTCGTCCTAGGGGTTGAAATATTGAGCAATGTCCAGTTTAAACGTCCTCTAGAAGAAACAGCCAAATTCAAAAACTTCCGAGTAATATTAATAGAGCGAAACAGTATATCTATAAACTCTTGTTCTATAAAGCAAAGGTTCAAACGTCGAGCAGTTTATGATACCATCCTCAAAGACGACTTAACCCCTGGAACTGAAACCCCTAAGCCTACTAGAGTAATGTTGGTCTGTGTGTATCTACTATCATCTGTAGGTACAACGTAGATTGTTCTGATTTTTTTTTGATATTGCGTACCACAGTGGAGCGTCTATTATCGCACCCTTCGCCGTCGGTTTTGATGTCATCCACATGTTTTAGATGCCTGGCATCCCAAAAATGTACGTGAATCTCACCCTTTCTACCCTGAGGTTTTTCCTGAGCGCTGTAATATGAAGCCCTACATCATCCATTAATATTCATTAATAATTAGCATTTATTTTGTGGTTGCTATCTAATAATAAAATAACTATACTAAAAATTACTACCCGGATATTTGCCACATAAAATAGACAAGGAGTAATATAAAATGTGTAAGTCAAAAAGGAAAACGATTTGTGCCTACACTATTCTATTGGATCGCTTAAAAATTAAAGATTATTGAACCATTTAATGTTGTTGTAAAAAAAAATAATTGAATAATGGCTTTCTTCGGACATTCGAAACTATTCCAATTAAAAGCGTAACTTAAAACTGTGCTTCTGCTAATGATTCGTTGTTTTGATAAGAAATTGCTGTATTAATTAAATGCGGATCTCTAAATAGCAAAATATTGTTATATAAAAGCAAAAGTTAATCCAAATCAATTTTAAAAATATTACTATTAGAAATCACAATACAGTAAATGCCAAAGTTTGTATGTATTTGTACATTTTTGTAATACATTGTACAGCTCGATGAATTTTAATGAAATTTAAACATTGATTGACTATGACTTAGAGTAAAAAGTATATCATCATCATCATCAGCCCTTTTTAACGTCCCACTGCTGGGCACGGGCCTCCCTCTGTACGAGGGGGATCAAGCCATACTCCACCGCGCTGGCCTAGTGCGAGTTGGCGGACTTCACATGCCTTTCGAAAACTAGGTTTTCTTAGACATGCAGGTTTCCTCACGATGTTTTCCTTCACCATAAGACAAGTGGTAGGTAATATTGATAGAAAATGATTCGCACATGAAAATATCAGAGGTGCGAGACCCGGATTTGAACCCGCATCACTCGGTTATGTTGGTAAAATATAACCTAGTTCTGACAGTGTTAGTATTAGGTACCTACATATATATAATAAATAAAAATAATCACGAAGCCGTACTCCAGCGAAGCGAGAGTAAGTCGGTAGTTATTTACATTTTATGAATAGCTTTACTGTAAGCCCATCCTCGCGTGCCAGCTATTATACTCATATAGAATTCGCATCGAAGGAATCTCGGAGAGGAAAATAAGATATTTAAATCCATCCCACTCAAACACACATAATACACGTTTTACCGGTCTAATGCGTAATATTTCCTATTTTATTTGCCAACGTCTATGATTCGGATTATATGGAAGTTAGGGTACCATAAAATTGAAAATTATTAACACCCAAAAAATCAACTTAATTTACATATTGTGCGTAGATTATCATAGTACCTCATCATCATCATCAACCTAAAGTTAATTCTATAGTGAGAGTTAATAAACATAATTTGATTAAAGCTTTATGTTGCCTCCATATAATTAGAAAATCCTAAACAAACCAAATAATAAAGCTAATTTCGCCTACGGTACTTTAATTGCATTGTATATTTACTACGTCGCGTGTATCAAACACAAAATCAATAGATAATACATAATATTTATAGGTAATAACAGAAAATTACCTATTTCTTAACATTGAACCGTTATTTAGTATTTATTTATAAATCATAATAAAATATATTTCAATTTTAGCAACTAGGTTTAATACAGTTGTTTTAATATTTATAGCTTAGCTCGGCATAGGCGCTCGATCGCTCATTAGGTTGCCCTATGCATTAGCGACAACACAAATTAAAAAAATATCTTCATTTACTTTACATATAACCTGTTATATAACTAACTAAACTTCACAGGCATTTTGTGACTTAAATGAAACACATTTCAAAAAAATAATCTTAATAAAGCTACTATAAAAAAATTATCGATAAGGGATTGATTAAAATGTTAAAAAAGGAGAAAATACTTATTGTTAAATGTATAGATTTAAAATTCATTTCTGATAAAACCTATTTTTAAAGATGCGTTATTGTTGTTATTGAGATGGGTAATTTGTAAATTTTAATTTCACTCTTAAAGTTTTAAAACGAGATCTTTTAAAAACTCCCCGCGGAAAATTTTAAAGGTAAAAGCAAAAATGAAAGTCCGACTATACGGCTCTTGCTCTAGCTTTTCAAATATTTATCTATCGCATATAAATTTCATTTCAAATGTTCAGTAAAATTCGAATTTTACGTTGACAATATGTACAATATTTATCTGTATGTGTACAATTTTAATAATAATATGTACAATTTTATTAGGTTAGTGTAAATTATATCATATTTAACTATAAAAATGTATTTCAATCTAAAATATGGAAGATGTTTTATAGGTATATAAAACAAAAAGCACACTTCCCAACACAGCAACAGGAAGACACATTTTACAAATAGTGATAGTATTTATTTTGACGTTTTAAAAGCTCTTTTAAAACTTTTCTGAAAGGTTGTATGAATTTGTCATTTTTAGCACGTTTTGTTATAAAGTGACAGTTTTAAAATGTTGTTAATACAAAAAAATTAAGTTAAAACCATTTGACAAAAAATAACATGAAAACAACAAGTCAAAGATAATCAACTTGTTTTTTTATAGTCGTGTGATAATTCTTTTTTAATATTCTTTTTATTTTATACTATTTTAACACCACAGCTCTCACATGTATGTCACATGACTACAATACCACAAGTCTCTGGGAGAAGAGGGTCTGGCCTAACTTAAACTGTCTAAGAAATCTCAATAGCAGTAGTCTGGACTCTGGAGTTGCGAAGTTGGCAGTGGTATAATCCAGTCTTCGAAGGAAAGGAAGGAAAGAAATTTAAATTCGTTGGTACTGCTACTAATCTCTCACTGAAAATATCGAGTTCGAACGGAACTAGCTATAAGAGAACGGATTGAAAGCAATTAAGGGTTAAGTGTTTGCATACACGATATACTCTATGCTACATACTCGTAATATATACGTGTATGGAGTATGTATAATACCTGCATTATCTCCTACACAGATGACTGATCGCAGTAACATCAGTCCCTGTAGCCAAAATTAGGTCAGAAGGACTATAAAAATATTCTTAACTTAATATTTGTCAGTCTAAAGCTATAAACCAAATAATGGTTAATTTAGAGCTGAAGCTAAAACATTTTCATAAACATATTTTTATCAGGCGCGGCGTTTTAATTAGGAAGGGAAGTAATACGCCTTTTATTTCACATAAAGAGGCTTCTCTTAATTAAAATGTGCAAAGGATCTCATAAATTTATCATCTAGCCGTCATTTAAAACAAACCACACTACAAAAGCACCAAAATAAATGTATAGCTTATTAATATCGTAAGCTTGCAACTAGGTACTTAATGAAAATTTAAAACTTTTTTGTAATTGTGATGCCCACATTTTAGAGAAAACTGATTTTGTTTCCGCAGACTGAGTTTACAGAATCGTATGTGCACAAGCCTACTTCAGTACGTCCAAGTCCCAGATGTGCGGATTTATCTTCTCCTTTTTCTCTCTTACTTTGTCTCTCCTTCTTTATCCTTACTAATTTAAAAAGAGACAATGATGATGGATGAAATAAAAAACTAACATTAAATGGGGAACTTCATTCTCATTGTGTGATTGAAAAATGTTCTAATAAAGAATGACTTGGAGACTTCCAATGACTTGAAAACTGTTTTCTAATGGTAATGCTTTGTACCGTTGCAAAGGAATATTTCTTCTTTAAAATTTATTAACTTATTAAGAATTTCTGAAATAGTGAACAACAAGATAATAATGTAATTACTTTATTTGAAATCATTTAATTTTAATAGAATATTTTGAAGTTTCCGTTGCTAAAGTTGAACTTAGTGTTACACCTACATATTTCCGAATATGGCCGGGATCATTTTTGAACTTATTAAAATTTGAAACTTGACTTCCCTTTGAAAAGGTGCCTTTTTTAGAAGCAGTGCATCTAGAAAGCCTTAAAGATACACATTAATTAAAGTAGGAAATTTTAAATTACTTTAATTAGTTTAAGAGCGATGGGCCAATGATTTTTGCAAGTGTTAAGTAATAAATTTTGCTACTTGCTACTGTAACGTTGTATCAATTATTTTATTTCAATTATACTCTCGACCTGCCCACTGCTTGAGTACTTTCATTGACTATTGTTCCCTCATTGAGTACCTATAATAGGTACCTTTCCATCTTAATGTCAACCATTATGAAGACAGCTTAATATTTGATGATCAACTTATTATATTATTCTGAATATCATTACATACATGTAAAATGTATTTCTGCAAAACAAAAAATAAACTAAATTTATTAGAACGATCAAAGCGAAATAATATTTTTAATATCAAATGAATAGCTTCCGGACGATATATTCGTACGATTTATTCGAGTGGCAGAGCTCGGAATAAATTTCTTATCGAACCACACAAAATCTCAATAAAGTCGAGAAGGTGTTTGCGTTGGAGTATGTGGCGAAAGCCTTTGTTTTCTTTGATAAGAGTTGCCTCTTTATTTTTTCAATACACAGTAAACAGTGTCGTATTAAATATTTACCAAAAGAATTCGTTTTCATAAACCCGTTACTTTAGAAACGTTTTATAGGAAATGTTATACATAAAGCTTAAATTCATATTATAAATCTATGGGTAAAAAACAAAAATATGACTTGGCTATTTTAACCGATTTCAAATACGAGGTAGGTGCATATTATATTTATCGATTTCTTTGAAATGGCATTACCGATTTTGCTACCTTAAACCATATCTTAATAAAGCAGGTTCTGAAGCGATATTAAATATTTATTTTTATTAACATTGAGTATTTAGTTTTTTAAAAATTCAAGAAAAACTATGGAAGACTTTAAAAATACATGTATAATATAATGATTAATTAATATTTGGAATTATTTTTTTTGTCAAATCTAGTAGTTGTTTTATTTTATTATTTGCAGAAGAATTCCGTGATATTAAATGGAAAAAGACATCTTAATATGAAGAGAATATTCTAATACCTTTCTTTTTTTCAAAGAAATTAACTGGGAAAATGTAATAGTAAATTAAAGGGTACTTTTCAAATAAAGCTGAAACTCTGAACCTAAAAAAACATAAAACTAATTTTAAAACCCTCATTGGCAGTTGCCTAAGACGCGTATTCAACGCCTGCTCTTTCCCCACTTTCCGACCTCAAATTCATTAGAATTCAATTTATAAAGGTAGTGCATTTCCGATTCTGAATAGAACGTCAATAGTTTGTTGGCATCGGTCGCATAAGCTCTATTGGAAATGCCAGTTCATTTACAATTAATAATTAATTACTACTAATGACTTAATTAAAGTGTAGAACAACAAACTATCAAATCTACAAAATGCTGTTTTACAACAAACGCTGCTTTTAATCTTGGTCCAAAGTTATGTTGTGAAATAGTAGCGGTCTATTTTATCAGGCTGTTTAGTGTTTACTTATAATTAAATGAACGCAACTTAGTTAAAATTTGATGACCCACAATTCAATTATAGAATAACAGAGCTCGGTGTCAATTAATCTGATTTGGTACCTAGTACCATAACATTCAGCCATTTTAAACGTCTCACTGGGTACAGGTCTCACTTCAATACCTTATTGAACCCAATTACATACAATTGGGTCTTGGTCATAGTGCACCGCCCTGCCAAGTACGGGTTCTCGAATTGCACATGTCTTTCGAAACTTGCTAGGTTCCGTCAGACATGCAGATTTCTTCACGATGTTTTCATTTAACGGTAACCATGTTAAAAATAACTCCGTTGAGAAATATCAGTGGTTCGAGTCTCGGATTTGAGCCTGCTCAACTGGACTCAAATGCTTTTCGTAGTAACTACACTTTCATATAAGTATAAACTGGTTAACTGTGGCTTGTGGGTTTCTAAATAAAAAGCAAATCGATTCACAGACAGACAAGAAAATTTTCTGAATTGTTTTGTTTTTGTCTTTTCTTTGTACATATTGAAGTATTTCAGTAAACCTGAACTATAATGTAATATTAAATTATCTAAGTAAAATAGAGTGGATTTATTTGTAGTAAAAATCAGTTATAAAAAATTATATAGGTCTATTTAAAGAACTCTTTATTTTAGTTATGTAAAAACAACACACTCATCCATTCCTTGTAAAAGAACAAAAACATATTTATTGAACAAAAACATATTTATTGAAAACGTAGTGTAGTGACTCAACCTCGCTCCCCTCTGGTTCGCCCATATTTTTTTTTAGGTTAGGATAGGTTAGAATACACTTCTCACAGAGTAGGTATTTTCCCGCTGTAAAAAGATTCTATAGTTTACCTGACTAACCTACTATAATCATAACCAATTTCATCATAATCTGTCTGTCTAGTCGTTTTCTCATAATGTGTCAAGTAGTTCTCGAGCTCACAAACAGACAGACTACAATTCTTAAAAAACTATATACATAGATTCGGTCTCTGTATTATTAACTAAATTATTTCAATGATTTATTGTACAAATAAGACTTAGTTAGATTTTTATTATATATAAAGATAAATAAAAAATATTATTTTCCGTGTTAAACTCGTAAGAGAACACTTAGCGATTTTTCGCTACGCAAAAGAAATATAAACCGTGAGAGTAATTGACTTAGTAGGTATGGTGAATGGTCAATATTCCAAAATAATGATCTACAGTTTTTAGTTTCAAGTGTAATTTTATATACTTAATGTTTAAATAGAAATAATATCAATAATTATAAACTATCTTTTCGGGTTTACTTTTAGTAGTTAGACTTCTTTTGATTTTTTTTCCAATGTTACGAATGCTATACAGCAACCATGGTCACGGAAAATAGTCTCTAAAAAGATAGTTTTACTTATAACTAGCGACACACTCTCATTTGCTTGGGATCATCCCTAGATTTAGCGCGAGCGAAGCCGCGGGTTCCGCTAGTAAGCCATTAATTCTCGTAAAAAGTTAAGGATAAAAAATGGTTATTGTGGTATAAGAGATAGATAATATATACCATGGCGGAATTTTTTGTAGATCTTTTTAAGGTGTACTGCAGTACATTATTTTGATCTATCTCGTAGGTTTCAGCCAGAGATTGCGATGTGGGCCCAAAAATATGTGTTTATTTACGACATCACATTAGGAACCTCTAAAATTATCAGTGTTTCTCTACTATATTATGCATGTATTATACATATAAACCTTCCTCTTGAATCACTCTATCTATTTAAAAACCGCATCAAAATCCGTTGCGTAGTTTTAAAACATTTAAGCTTACATAGTGACAGACAGACAGCGGGAAACGACTTTGTTTTATTGTAGACTTTGTGTTATTATATGTCTTGATGATGTCAAATATTCGCGTAAACCTGAGAAAGTATTAATATTAGTCATTTAATTTTTCATCAAAATAAGAATTGAAGAAAATACCAATGTTACACAATATTTTTGAGTATATTTTCAGCACCTCACAAATATAATAGCTGCCATTTACATCCACCACACTGCGTTTTATCAGCAGAGACTAGAGAGAACTACAAAACTATGTTTTAATATTAAATGTTACATATTTGAAATTTGGCACGTAGATTAATTATTTATTTCATCTAGTATCCTTAGGTCCATAGATACGTCTTATTACATGTTATAGATTCTCCGAAATTATTCATTTTTCCGTATTAATATATTGACTTAACTACGAGTACTATATGTTGACCTGGACCAGCTACGCACTGCCCCGTATGAACCTATTTCCTCAATTACTTCTCATTGCGCATTGCGCGCATCATGACTACTATCAAAACATAATAATAAAAAGTTAATTTGTTTGTTTTCTTCCTATTCTCAATATCTTAATGGTTAAATTATACTTGTCCTTGTTGACGTCCGATAACGTACTTCTAACTCTACTTCTACTCTACTTAACCTATTATATTATGGACTAAAACAGCAGGGACATAGGTGTGAGTTCCTAGGAAGCCATTACATACATTTTATTGCTAACTAGCGACTTACCCTCGCTCGCTCGGGTTCTTCCCTTTTTTAGCTTTAGCGCGATCGAACCCGTGCGTCCCGCTAGTTAAAATAATTGAAATTTTCTAAAATAAAAGTAGCCTGAGTAAGTAAAATGTAGCCTACTCCTTATAACATTAGCTATCTGCGAGCGAAAGTTCCGTCAAAATCGGACCAGCCGTTACAAGGGTTAACTGGAACATACAGACATACAGACAGACAGACAAAAATTTAAAAATTGATTTTTGATGTTAGTACCGTATATACTATCATTTGCATTGAGTAAAAAGTTGTTAGTTTGAAATTAAAAACAGACCCTTCAATTTTATTCATTTATTTATGTATAGATGAGTAATGTTTATTTAGTTATGAATACATCTACAGCCGGTTTTATATGACTTCAATTGAAGTTATTTTGATTTTTTACAGTAAACACAAATATTTCGGAATATTTATTGTATTTGTGTAAAAATCTGAATCTAAACTTGAAAACTTTACCTCTTTATAATATTAGTATGGATAAGTGCAGGTACTTAGGAAAAATTAAACATACACGTTATCACAAAATAGGTATTACACTCAGTATAGAGTAGAAGAGTTCAATAAAACAGGGCAATTAAAAGTTCAAAAGCAACGTGATTTCTCATCAATTCTAAGGTATCGTGTTAAGGATCGTTCTTAGTAAACGTTTTTTTATTGCCAGCTATAAAACAGAGACAAGATAAAATGGATAAATGTCCTTTTTAATCTAGGTATACTTGTACCGTATTAACTCACGTTTCTATGGAAAATAAAAAATGTTTTTACTACTAAATGCCATTTATTTCTTATAACTACTCATTTCACAACCTAGAAGAAATATTCATATATGTACGGAACGAAGGAAAAATAACGGTTTTGCATAAAAACTAACACTTTTCACTTTTTTATAACATTTTATGTGTCGACTTTCCATTCCCAGTGGACACCCTATGATAAATCTACCTGTCCAAGTTTGTACCATGTATACTTTGTAAGAGTTCTAGTTTAAGCAGTGATTGAGTGGTATTTCGCATTATATATTAACAACATAGACGAACTTCCGTACCGTAGATGCAAAAGACGAAGATAAGTACTTATGTGCGTATTGTTAATTAGAAGTAATTTTATACTATTAAGGCATTATCAAAGATAATCCGCTCAGAGCTACTCAAGCTCTGAATAGGAACAATATATTTGACAGCATGTAGTCTGCTTATATATAACGCTACATTAATTGGATCCCATGTCTATTATGGGAGGCATACCAGATCGTACCAAACGTGACATTTAGATGCAAGCATGTATTGTGATTAACAATAAGCTAATCGTAGATCAAATTACAATGAGATGTCTATTTAGTCCTTAATAGCACTTGGATTAGAATAATATCAGTATAGTGTAATATATCATATAGGTATGTCATATTAATTGCAGTAGGTATGTAACTATTTTTCGCAACTTCTTATAATTATTATGCGTACAAGACTTTATAAATCAAAACCTAAAAAAAAAGCTAAAACTCCTATAGGTATAACCTACTTTGATTTTTATTCGCCGCGGTTACGAATATTTGGCATTGTTCATTACACATCACTAGTTCGTGTGGACATGACTCAACCTAACTAACAATAAGTACCTATACTTACATTGGAAATCCAGATAAAAGATAAGAAAAGAGTTAGATCATAATTTAATTTATACAAAATCTTTGGTTGTAAAAACCTTAGAAAATATGGTAAATAACCTTCTAATAATGTTGAACGTATAAAGTTCTAAAAGGTTATAATGGAAACCTGAAAACAAAATAATTACTATAGCTCTGATACTTGGATTTTATACTTGCAAAGCACGTGACTTCGCTCGTACCTAATAAGAAAACTTTCGATTTATGTTATTAAGTGACTAATAATAAAACTTATTATAAGAAGTAAGGGACTTCTTTATTCATCCCTAGGTGCTCCCTATCAAATTTAAATTTGATTTCATACAAACTTGCAAGAGCACTTAGACCTAAGCGGACCTCTACTAACTACGTCCCTGCCAAATTATTTTTTTATACCTCAAACGGTTACGATTACAGTTTTCGATATTTCGTGATGAGTGACTGAGTGAGTTAGTGAGTTAGTGAGTGATCTTGCACTTTTATATATTTAAATAAAGAATACGTCCACCAAGTTTAACGTTTCTCCGGCTAGCAGTTTTTACTGATACATCATTTAGTCAGTCAGGACAAAGCCTTTACTCTACTCTTATATAGATTAAGAAACTTAAGAGCTTTAGAAATACAAAATTAAATTCTCTATAAAGTTCATGTGGTCAACTGTTCGTTGGAGTTTACTGTACTTAAAGTTAAGTGCTTCGAAGCTTGTACAATAACTCAAAATTCGTTTAGAAAGCACTTGCTTACTCCATTATCGATTTTAGAGATTATTATTTTATCTATATTGTCATTATTTATATACAATAAATACAGACAAAGAATAAAGGTAGCGAAATAACATTTTATTTTAATTCAATTTCAATTCAATCAATGTTGAAAATTTATAAAAATGTTATATAGGTAATTTTAGTTAAACTACTAGATTTAGCGCGAGTTGATTTAGCAGTTACTGCTTACATTTTTTAGTACCTATTTATACAAAAAAAATAAAATGGCTGATAACTTTTATTTATTGTTTCTAATCATAAATATTTTATGAAAATGTTTCTAACCGCGATCCATCACTGTATCGTTTTTAGTTGTACTAGTTTATAAGCAGTCATTAAAAACATCATCACCTTTAATTCACTCATTAAAAATATTATGTTATTATGTATTCATAATAATCGTATCCTATTAGGTATTCCATCGTTGAATACTTTACAGATGTAAATGTGTGGGATTACTTATAAGTAATAATTAGTTTACACTCACGAACGATAAGAACATAATATTATGAAATTATTATACTGTAACAGTAAATTGATATTATATTTACTAAGAGCAACTGTTAAGTTTCTCTCCGACTCAGCAGAACTAAGTTCCCCTGGTAAATCTGGTGGTAAATACCTCACGGACTTACATATTGAGATTTAATTTAAACCCACATAAAATGTTAAGTGGAAGATTCAAAAGTGATTCTAAAAATAGGTACTATAAATAGAAGAAAACATAAAGCATTATATTATTTGATTTTATTGTTATTTTTTGTAATTGAAACTTTCATTTTATTATTATTTTCATATCATATCGGAAATATTTAAAACAATATCAAATATTTATGTAATGTTCCAATATAGACATATTGGCTGTTTAGGGTACTTCCTGTAGGCGTCATTTTGATATCCCCTACCTGTGTATATCTTTGGATACTGACTTATTAAAGTAAACATTAAATAACATTATGCATTTATATATAAAAAATATTTAAATTCATAGAATTTATATTATTATCCGTAATAATTATTATTGATAAAATAAAGTTTATCTTTTATTCCCACTTAATGATTCAATCATTTCTTTTATTAGCTTCTGAACATTTGGATTTCCCTTATATTTAACAAAAAATAATTTATGTTCAGATACTTTTTTTTGGGTCAGATCTACCTGTAATGGTTCTGGTTTTTTAGATAATACGTATATAATTGTTTTTTCTTCGACAGTTTGTTGTATCGTGTTTTTAGTTTCGTGTGAAGGCAATCTTATAAATAATATCTTATAAACTTTTGTGGGTGGTTGAATATTATCAACTACTGAAGGCACCTCAAAATCAGGAGGTGGTATATGAAAGGAAATCTGCTTAGTAATTACTGGCAAAACGTTATTATGTACGTTCAACTTATGGTTTGGAATATTTTGCATAACATTTGATTGCATTAATAAACTATTTTCAATAGATGATACTGAATCCAACTTTACGTCGGATACTAGACGGGGATCCTGTGAAATTTGTGGCGCACTAAATTGCGTACCGATATTGTTCTGACCACTTAAAGCCTGCTGTAAATTTAATACGGGTCGTAAGCTAGGTCTCTTGACATCGACTACACTTTGTAGAGCGCTTTTGTATTGAGTTTGGTAACTGTGTTTTGGGTTTAACGAGTGCAGAGTTGTAAGGAGCTTCTCGCTTTCGCCACACGGCTTTATGTAATCATGTTTTAAAAAAGACACCGCGTTTTGTATCTTAAAAGAATTTCCTGGACCACTTGATAATTTTTTATCAAAATTTGAAGCGTCAATTGAGTTTAAAATCTGAAATCCAGTAACATCAAGGCTATTTGGTATCACTTTTGTTGATAGATGGTTTCGTATTAACTGAGCGTTGTTTTCTATATCTAATATCTGTTGTACATTTATATGGTTCTGCTCTGTTAAAGCTGGGTTTTGTACAGTTTCACCCTGAAAAAAAGTACCGGCGTCAATATTAGCATTCAACTCACTCGTTATCGGCTCGAAACTTGTAAGATCTTGATAGGTACTTACAATGCGGTTCTGTTGCGCTGGGTGCACTACATTGTCCGAAGACAAAAACGTATCGTGTATTTGATTTTTCTCATACTGCTTTAAATATAAGTAGTCGTCATGTTCTACTGAATAAGATATTTCTTTTCCAATCTCGTCTGATAAAGTTTGTCGCAGTGGATTTATATCTCGCGACAAATGCTCAAAGTGAGGAAGCTCGAATGTAATACTTGGTTTTGGATAAACATAACCTCCTTTAACTTTACATATTACAGAAATCACACTCAGTACCTAAAAATAATTATACGATTGATTACATTATTTTATTAAAACACGATATTTACATTTTTTATTTACTAACCACTGTACACAACATATTGAATACACTAATCTTAGCAGTGTCACCACAAAATGAAATACTCCGGTTTGTCATCAAAGCTATATATAAAAACTTTCCCCATACTACTACAAGATTGATTGATACTACGAGATAGTTAATTTTGCATAAAGCATGCGTTTCTAATTCAAATGCACATCCGCTTCTTTTAGACTACGGACGCAATATTGATAATAATTTTTTTTCATGAAATCCAGCAAAAATATTTAACTTACATAGTATTCGAATACTTACGAATCGAAAGAAACATATGACCGATATTTTGTATTTTAACTATAACTTTTTAAGTAAATTAATTATTAGTTGATAGATCAACACTGTTTTATATTTTTGTTTTATTGTCTACGTTGACTTGATAGGTTTTACTTATACTGATATTTTATATTGTGTACTCCCAAGCAAAGAAAAAGTAAGATGTATGTAATAACGCTAAACGCTTATACTGTGATCTCAACTTATCGTTACGCAACCTTACAATTTAACATATTAGGGCAACGGCCGAAACTATCAAAATGAACATGAATTTAATTTAACTTAAAAATCATGTGTGACGATAAACACTCTCTAATTATAATGTCTGAGCATAATAAGAATAACTCAGCTTGAGTGTTAAGCAATTTTCACAACTTAAATAGTATTAAATATATCGTAGAATGGCATATTATGGTAAGAACAACTCAATGGTTTTTATTCGATTTGATTTGTTGGTCATTGGCCCTCGGGTGGAGTCTAGGTCGAGAAGAGTTCCAGGAATAAGTAGGTAGTTGTTATTTTTTCAGATGATTTTTTATTTTTTTCATCGTTCAATTCAAAATTCCACCATACTTTAGTAAAAGAAGTTATGTAAAATAATATCTACTTAACTTATATGAATTTGCTAATATTAGTTATTAATCGTCTTCTTTTAATAATATGTGTACTTTTCTTTTGTTACAGTCACCGAAAAGGAAATAAGACTTTGGTATGTTTTTTATTCCTATTATTATTTACTTTTATTAAATTTTAGTTAAAATGTTATATAATATAGCGTTTAATTTCACTATATATTAATGGTAATCATTAAATATACTCATACAATCATAAATATAAAATCACAAACAAGAAATTCGCTTTAAATGGAACAGATATTATAGATCTTGCTGGTTAAATCATCGTGCATTCATTTATTTTTTAAATTTTCAGAAGATCGGTCTAAGTGCTCGAGAAAGAATTCGAAATTAAAATTTATAACAAAAAAATATAAATATTTTTATTAAATTCCCTTAGTTGCTTTCACTATGACTACTGTACTTGATGCCAGCTGCCCAGTTGGGTTGGTTGGTCATTGATAAGGTCGATATTTTGAATTTATTTGCACTCTTTTACCTACATGTGTACAGTGTAATTAAAAGTCAGAATAATGCTTAGTACTCTACAGTTATTTAAAGTTAAATATTTTTATCTTAAAGTACTTTTAAATAATTATTTTGTTTAATAACAAATTTATATGAATTATATGACTTATATTCGTCTTATAATATTGAAGAAATTTTATTTTGTAAGCTCTCACAACATTCCTTGTAAAAAAATCACAAAGCATTCTTATAATTAAAGAATCTTTTTACTCTTTAGGCACAAAGGTTTCCTGAAGGATTGCCCTAACGGCTTGCTCACTGAACAGGTACTAAAAAGTTCTTATATATCTACCTACTCGCAAATTATTGCAGTTTTGTAAGGAAGTAAATGTTTTTTGCTTCAAAATGAAATAAAAATGATTTTTAAATTTTAATATGTAAAATAATGGCTAGATTTATATATATTTAATTTTATTATTTCCAGGGCTTTATTAAGATCTATAAGCAATTCTTTCCTCAAGGTGATCCAAGTAAATTCGCTTCACTTGTCTTTCGGGTGTTCGATGAAAACAACGTAAGTAATGTTCACTTATACTACCTACATTATACATATATTGACCTACGTATAGTTAGTATTTATTAATTAGTTAAACTAGTTCAGATAATCCAGACTTTATGTAACTGTTAACGAAAATTAATATTCATAAGGGAATATCATCAAAGCTAGCACATGTTTCGTTAGGCAGTAAATTTAATCATGTGCAGAGCATTCCTCTCTTGAATATAACTTTAGATATTTAATGACATAATTTTGAATGTGTGAATGTTACTAAAAAAAAACAAAAATAGTCACTTGTTAAGTATATTTTCCTATTTATTAGATAAACCTTGGTTTGCTTTGTATAATAAGCTTTTGTATTGTCCTCACGAGTTGCGTATTTTCTAGGATGGATCTATTGAATTTGAAGAATTCATACGAGCGCTTTCGGTGACGTCACGCGGCAATTTAGATGAAAAGCTGCACTGTAAGTTGTTTACGAAACTTTCTGATATATTCTGTTTGCCAAAACCTGTTCATTTTTGTAGAAAAATCGACTTATATGTCGTTAAAGAGAAAATGTTTTATGGATTATATTAAAAGTATAATGGGGCTTAGGAAGGAAAAAAGAAAATTGAAAGGTGTATCAAGGCTTTAAAAAAAAATATTTTTTTTAATTACTTCTCGTATTCTGTATCGTCTATATAATATTAATTTATTAAGACACTGGTAGTCCAGTGATAACACACTCGCTTATAAAACCGAATAAAACGAGTTAAGTCCCGGGTTTCGCACCTTAGACATTTGCATATGCGAATCATTATTAACATAATTACCACTTGTCGTATGGTGAAAGAAATAATGAAATGTCGTGATAAATCCTGCATCACTGAGAGAAAGTAGCTAGTTTTCTAAAGTCACGTGAAGAAAACCACTCTTGACCAGCGTAGTGTACTGTGGCCAGGTTCCCTTAATATTGATGGGAGGCTCGTACCCAGCAATAAGACGTAAATAAGGGTTGAATTATAAAACTATTAATTGTTTTCTTGTAATATTTATTTATATGTATAGAATATATTACAAATTTCTATTTTTTTGTAAAATGTTGATTACTTTTAGGGGCATTCCGCCTCTACGACGTAGACAACGATGGATACATCACTCGTGACGAAATGTATAACATAGTCGATGCGATCTATCAGATGGTTGTAAGTATTATGTACTTTGCTTTATTTTTGTGTAAACTACATAAATTTAAAAAAACGTATTGCGGCACCACAACTATACACGTATGTATTTACAAACTATAAAATACACTACATCATACATGTACTATATATAGTATGTACATGAGGTAAGAGGTTTTAAAGGTCTCAATAAAATATTCAATTCTGTTGCCGTCAAATTTGGGCGAAAGAAAGGAAAATTGTGTCAATACGAACATTACTCTAAGGGAAGTAAGACCATTTGACATACGAAGTGTTTATATGACTGACATACGATGATACGACTACATGAGCAGCGTCTGCATACTGCAAAGCGTAGCGTCATGTTATTTGCGATTGTTTAAAAATAATAACGTACTTATAATAAATATAAATTCAATTACTATATTAATAATTTATGTCAAAGGAATATGTTTTATTATGAGACTACTCATTTTTAATTTTTTTAGAGAACTAAACTAACTATCTAACTACCTTTCACAACTGTAGGTGACCCACCTATAGCAGATACGATTATTAAAAAGTCTGAATACATATTGATACTCGTCTTAGAAGACAAGTATCATTATGTTTATTTTAATGTATATAGATATAGGTAAATTAAGATCCACGTGTTTATTACTCTGGACTCCAAGATAACTGAAGTGATTTTGAAGAAATTTTGAGACAATAGGCCACTCAGCGGGTGTTCCTGTGTTATTTGACTAGGCTGGCTTGAGGGCTAGTACCAGTATGATATAATAATAAAAATGTACATTCATAAATAAAACAAAATTCTCATACTCTTTCAGGGTCAAACACCGCAGCCTGAAGATGAGAACACGCCGCAGAAACGCGTCGACAAGATCTTCGATCAAATGGATAAGAACCACGACGATCGTCTCACCCTGGAAGAGTTCCGCGAGGGCAGCAAGGCCGACCCGCGCATTGTTCAGGCACTCTCCCTTGGAGGCGATTAATCGACGGTCATCCTCTCGCCGGATTTCTCATTTACTTCTGAACCCTAAACTGTTTACCTCGCTTATTTAATTTGCATATGTTTCTATTTATTACAAATCTATAATATATGATATTATGTTTCTTAGCTTCAAATTTGCCAATATGGATTTATAGTTCTGCGAGGCAAGGACAGGGCATGTAAAGGCTTTACGTATATAAATTATAATATTAAAGACTTGAATAAAAATATTTTAATCTATGCTCATCAATTGTTTAAGCTTAACTTAGTAACTAATTAAAAATTTCTGAAATTAAAAATGTATTGTTTAGAGTTTAGCATAATAATGAATAGGATAGAAAGTCGATTGATCTTATTCTGCAGCAATGTAAACATGTGGGCATCGGGCACTGTGCCAGTTGGATGACCTATACTTTGCTATACCTACAAAATATTGAATCAGCAACTTCTATATTTTCGTTTTGAAAATAGTTTTTTTTATATTGAATTAAATTCCAAAGCATTGTAATATTATTTTAAAAGTATTTAATGACGAAGAAAATGCATATGGTTTTGTATTGAAAAGGTAGGAATTAATTTATAATAAAGAACTAATTTAATTGTAATTAAATATTGTAATGAGAGAGTATGGATGTCTCCTCGCTTAAAATTTCGTGTTGGCAAATTACATTTTAAAGGTCTTTCAAGTGAATTTTTATTTTATTTGATTTCTGCTTATGCCTATCCAATAATGAGATAAATTCGTGCGAGAGAATGATTGGCAATGGAGCCATCACTGATATTTTACAAGTCATTAGAATTTTTCTAATTAGGCCGATGAATCATGTAGCTGGAGCAGTGCGGTCTTCATCCGTACCAGCTGTTCTCAACGCGTGTGTTGGAACGAGGGCAGTTGTAATATTCCACACCATACCTCCTTTACACTTACATTACATTATGATCATAATCACAGAACAGACGTTATCTCACACCTAAAAACCGACCGTGCTGCACGATACGTCTTTCAATTAAAAAAATAGATACATACAATATCCATAGGCTTACATATGTATATATATTATATACATATTATATACATATGTATGTATTATAAATATTCTCATTCACACATTGCCATGACACGCACGATTTTCATCAACAAGGTACATCCGAACATAGTGTCCATATTCACCATTAATATTATGAGATAATAGTCTACGAATATTTTGTTATATAAACCATTTTCCGAAATAATTGTTAATTGTTGAGTAATTATTAGGTTTTAAAGACTTGGCCCCATAAAGGTTAAATTTGTATTTTGGGACAATATAAATTAAATAATAAATTTTTGGCGTTATAATAAAAGTTTTGGGTTTTTACAGCCCCAGTAAATATAAAAATAAAAAATAACTATTCATTGAAGGTATGCTTAGTAGCAATGCCTCGAGTAAAATTATGAAGTTACCTAGAGACATAATAAAAATGTAAAAATTGTTGTTAAATTAAACAAAATATGATTAATCTTATTTGAAAAAAATGACAAGCGATGTAATAAATGGTATTTAAAATACACAATTGAATATAAGTATTACATTGTTTCGAGTAGTTCTTTACAATGTAAAAGGCGCAGGAACCACGCGGGAAGCGTCTTTATTGCAAAATATTCGATTGTAAATTAATAAGAATGTTATACTTGCACTATTTTATAGAATAAATTTAAGGATTTAAAGCTTATTGTGGAGTGTAGTTTAAATTATATATTTAAACATTAAATTACTGCTACTCCTTATTATATAATGTTTTTGTTTTTTCGAAACTACCGTTATTAGATTTGACAATGCTTACTATAATTGCTTATTATAACAATCATATTGTTAGATTATGTAAAGAAGTATGCTAATATTTCATTTATAAATTATTGCCCATTTTGTCTACAACAATTTCGGGCCTCTTAAGCAAATTTAATTTTTCTTATTAATAATAATTGATCTTGCCTAAATCTACATTGTACACCCACGTGTTTGTTACAGGCTTACATAACTCTTACTGATAACAAAATTTCTTTGGCAATGTTCTAAAAATTACTACCTACATTGTTTTCCTTTTCGTATGGAACCTTGTATACTTATCGGTTTGCCTTAGATTGTTACAGCCTACATTTAAGATGTTAAAAGAAGTATTGTAGTGTTGTTTATGTGTGGTTTGATATTTTCACATTTCAAACACATTCACTTCTTGAGTAATTGTTCAATCAATTGACATTCATTACGTTCATCACCACATCAATTGAGATAAAATATGAAGTCATATAAATTAAAAGTAAAAAAGAAATTAAAAAAGAAAACAAAAATTAGGACAGGTAGGCAATAAGCATACATCCGTATTTTTGTCATATAAATTCCACATTTTACAAAATAAAACACAATTCACACATTCAGGTAATCAGTATTTACCTGTATACCCGCCCAAGGTACCAAAAGATTATTAGAATATTATACAGCTACTAAGTATTTTTACATAAATAATAAAATCAAAATTACTTTTTATACATCAATGAAAATTCCAATGACAACATAAATAAATATTAATTTTAAAGTTTAATACAGTTTTTTTAAAAAAGACGCATTTCATGTTGAACAAATAAAAAAAATTAGTTGCCACTTTACTAATTAAATTAATATAAATCTATTCCATATAATATTACCTATACAGTTCAACTGTCTAACGTAACTCCGCCGCGTCGTCGCGTCTTTAAGTATTTTTATTAATAATCTTTTGTCTAAAACCATGTGCAAGTGTTAAAAACATTAAAATAGGTTATTGCAATTCTTTATTGCAATTTCATGTGGTTATATATCAGCTATTTTGCTAATTAAACATTATTTTAATTTTTACACATTAACTAAGGCACTTTCTCGGTAGCTTCTCGTTATTAATATTTAATTAAAGATTAAAGATACATACTCGTAATTGTTTAGGCTGTGTACCTATTACAAATAGAAGATAAAGTTAAGTATTTGCACAAGATGCGATGCGTCATTAAAACTAGAAAAATCAAATTGCTTATTTTGATACTTACCTTATAAAAGTTTTTAAACTCTTTCATTATATCAAAATAAAATTAAAATTTTCAGTATCGCCTGTAAAGAGCGCACACTACGTCATCAGCACCCACCCACCTTCAAGCATCTACTTAATAAGCCCATATACGACACCCTCTAATTTTGAAAATTCACTGTTAAGTCATTTATTTGTTAACTGTTGGTGTCTGTAAGTATTAATTTTATTGCACTAACATCAAAATTCATTCATTCTCTTGCTTCATTTCGTTTTTTGTTTATTATTTACTTAAATGTTACTTTAAGTCGGCAGTGAACTGTAAAATTAATCAAAATATTTAATCAAATTTAGATAAGTAATCCAATTTATATACGCATCACAAGATTTTATGGAAAGTAGCATCGGTTTTGACATATTGTACACATATTTCAATAGTAATTTATAACAATATTTCATATGCTATCTGTTCTCCAGACCAAAAGAATAAGAATATTATAGAACCATTAAAGTGAAGGTGAAGCTATGATACCGTTAATATTACTAAACGATCATACTCGGTTATCGCTGCAATGCTTAATTTGTAGCTACGTTAAGACTATTCTTCACATTCTGTTTTAATCTTTTGGTCTGAGTGTCTTCTCTGTGCGTTGATATTATATGAGTACCGCGTCCTTTCGAATTTGCATCCAATTGAATATCTATTGACCTCGAACAAAGAGCATGCAATTTGAAAACACAAGTCAATACCTACTTAGAGAAGAAGATCAACCAACAATTTGGTAAAGCTCTACCGAGGCTTCAGATATTTGTCACATTGCATTCTACTTCAATGCATGCATATTCAAGTAAATTTTCACATTATTCATATTTATTAGGTGTAGTTAAATCTTAGAGACATGTTTTAACTACTTAAGTCAAAACTTAAATGTTTAGTATTACAATAATAGTACCAGATAAAAACGTGGTTTACAAGCATTATTTAGTATGCATAATTTAGATACTCATTAACACAAGAATCTATTTAATTTTAATAAAATTATGAAATGATGAAAAATTGTTAAGAACTACGTATTAAGTAGTTACTTGTAAACACAAAATTAGTTTCAAGATTTTTCAATCTTTTTGCCTACTCTCTGAACTTAAAAACATAATATCTATATATCGATATAATAATCGATGATTTAAATCTGGAAATAAACTTGAAATAATGTTTGTCATCCACGCAGAATAGAATTAAATAACTGTAAGACTAGAATATATTATAATTTACATAAAATTTACTATTCTGTACCTACTAAGTCAGTTCGCTGCCTTTTAAATGTTTACTAACAATAAGTAGACTTCTTTCAGTCTCAATGTAAATATTGATTACTGTTCGCCTACTTTATTAATACTACTATTATAATATTCACTTTTATTATAAATATTAATAATAAAGTTAATACCACATGTGTTTTGTTAAATTACCCTATAATTCTTATTATTATAAAAAACGGTTAAACTTCCGAAGGTTGCATACTGCTGATGAATCTGAAATTTAACTTATATTTAAAGTATAATAACGTATTCTGACCTCCTTAACACGAATATCATAAAAATGTGGGAGTGACGCGGACGGTCCACAATTCCAAGCCTCCGCTGTACACATACCCTTACTATTTTACAATATTCGATTATAAGATTACTTATGTATAATTTATGTCAAATAATCTAAAAGAGCTATTCTTTCGTTTTCGAATTTCATATAAGTGGAACTTTTGAGTTAGTCTCTTTATAGACTGGAAATAAAAACAATAATTTTAAAATGTGATTTTATAAGCTGGTATCTAATATATAAGCCTGAAAAATTATTTTGACATAAATAAAACAAAAAATAATACACAATTATATAGTCCTTTAGGAATAACGGTTTGAACGTGAAACAGCAGCAAAACAACAAATTCCTGAAAATGTAAAAAATCTTTAACTTGAAGTACTCACCGCGTCTTGATGTCCCAGCCATATTAACCAAAAATCTGACTAACATTATGAGGGGTATACCTAGGTAACTGACAAAGTGAATAAAAATAAACCCTAAAGAATAACCAATAAAATATTCTATTAATATGATCAGTGCCTACATATAAATAAATTTGAAGTGTCTGTTTTTAATTTCATTTTAAAAGATTTTGAATTTTTATGCAAATGCAAATTTTTAAAATTTGTGTTTGTTTATCTGTTTGATCCGGCTGATCTATGAAACGGCCATTTTAACGGGACTTTCAATCGCAGATAGCTAATGTTATAATAAATGATGTCGGAAAACAGTGTGGGAAGGTGAGAGTCAGAGATAGGGGAAAAGTTAACTGTGAAAAGGACAGAGAGGCTCGAAGTAGAGAATACATGCTACAAAAAGATGCACCCTCTAATCCTAGGTGATGACTTTTATTAAAATAAAAAAACCCGCACTCGAGTAAGGCATGGTTTGCTTTTGCAACTTTGTTTTACCCTCCTACCCCCTTAAGTTACGGTCAAATCGTTAGATTAGCAAAATTTACACTTCTAAGTTAGTAATTATATTATTCTGTCATTACCCATTATATTAATCTGCCCACGCTCGAGTAAAGCCCAAAATTCCCTCTTGGGATAGGAAGATATAATAATTACACAAGTTCGATTATAATCATTTATTAATCAATATTTAATCATTACAATTTCTGGTCACAATCTTAGACGAAAATTGACAAGAGATATAGAATTTTATTATTTATACAAAAATACAATGTTGAAATATATTGCAACTTACATTCTATTAGCTAATTAGTTAAAACTATTTCTATCATAAGCACCAAGTAGATAGAAGCAGAGACAAAGAAATATTAACAAAAATTAATAATAATTCATAAATACATATATATACAATACATAGACATAATTATTATAATAGCTACACAATCTGGTTGTTTGATATCGAAAAATGAGAGAAATAAAAAATAGAAAGTTAAATACCAATGATAGTCCAAAAACATTTTTTTTTTCACAAAACATGCAAAAGTTATTATAGCAGAATTTTAGTAACTATATAAAATACTTTATTTTATACATATTGCACAACACATATTGATCAATCATCAAATATTATGCAAATTTAAATAAGCTTAAATTATTATTATGAAATTACACAGGTAGGTAATACCGAGAGGAAGTACGCTGTACGGCTGTCGGTGACAACCCGATGTTATTGACAAAATGTAACGACACGAAAAAATCATTGGAAAATGTCCAAAAGACAAATTATATAGATTTAGAGAGAGAAATAATAATTATATAATAGAGCAAGATTTATATACATATTATGTAACATTTTTACTTCTCTTACTGTTGATTATCGGCATTTACCCCCAGAATTAATTTGATTTACTGAATTAAACGTCACTGTACTGCGTGAATAATATTATCAAAGATTTTAAGTTTCCCTCAATGGAATTAATGTATCTCTTTGGTATTTTTTGTATTATAGACAATGTTTGTCAGAATTACGCAAAATTTAAAAATTAAAGTAATAAATTTCAAATCAAATTATGTCTTTTACAAGACTTATTAATTAACATTAACAATTTCATAGACGGCAACTAGAAAGTACTATGAATTTTAAAAACTATTTTTTCTTCAAGTATAACCATAATTAAATATATTTTTGTGTGTATGGTTAATAAGACGAAATACACTGTAAACTTTTTAAGATTAAATACGATATCATTTAATTACAATATACATTTTGCTCTATTTCTATCACCATAACTATCAATTTTAATGTAAAAATTGTGTGTTAATTTAATGAGTATATTCACAATAGTTATATATCATAAAAGGTAAATATTTAATTTTATATTTTCGTAGATTAAAAATTATTATTATATTTCCTTAAAAACACCTAAATATAAGGAAGTATTTTGGAGGTGTCGATATTCATTGGTGTTTTACTTAAACCACAAAACATGTCTTGTAAAATGACAATAGTTACCTACATGATAAATCGAATAAATTATAAATAAATAATGACTAAGAATAACGCATAAAAAATAAAGAAAACAAAAAAGTGATTTCATACATATCACGTATTTGAGGAACATTAAAATTAATTAATCTGCTATTTTATACTAATTTACAAAAGGCACAAGTCACGGTTATATTGCAGTTATTTAGTACTACCATCTTAGCCTCGCTTCGCTCGGGTGCGTCCCTCGGTACGATTTTATTCATAATTTCATAGGTTTTAATTTCTTTGTGCGAAATCCTATCTCCTTTTCTAGAATAAAAGTACGTCAAGTTACTTATAACATCAGCTATCTGTCAGTCCCTTTGCAATCGTTATGTCGTTGACAGCCGAGACAAACATAAAATTAAACATTTAAAAAACATATTTGTCGTATATGTATCGTAAATATTTTTCTGGGAATTTAGTAAAAAGCTGAACCCATTATAATATGCTCGACCATGTAGATGTAAGCTCAAATTCCATTGGAAGATTCGAATTTTTTTAAACTATCCATTTTACTTACTTATTTAGTGTGCTGTTGTACTCTTTCAACCGTCATTGTCTTACAAACTATAGTTGACCAAACTTGCAGTTTTTTTTTACAATTAATATTTGATGTCATTCTTATTACTTATTAAGGGTTAGTGAAACTTACCACAATACACAAAAATTTGAGATTAATAGGCACAGAGAAATTGATAAAAAAATCTTTAAATCATTGTTTTGAGTTCTATTGCCTCTATATAAAGCTTTTCTGTGTATAGACAACAATCAGTTATATATATCATCAAGCAGGACACTGTCTTAGAAACTCAGAATCAAAATATACAATAGTTACGGTGATATCGTCCCGGAACATTCGGCTAACATCTGGAGACAAGCTCAATAGATGAGCCAGCCGTGAATGATCCACACCATATTCAGTACCACCGATAGCATGCCTTATTAAATGAGTAGCAGCATTCCTATCTTTTGGTTTAATCTTCAAACTCTCCTTTCTATGCATCAAAAGATCATTTATATCACCGAGTTGAATATTTTTCTTTGGTAGCTTGAGTGGGTTAAAAAATACTTTTCCCTTCATGTGTTCTCCGATTAGTTTAACAGCCTGAATCGGCGTCATCATATCCCATAAGCCATCTGAGGCAATTATTAAAAACTTATCCTTTGGTGTTAATCTATGATAGAAGATATCTGGTTTGGCAGTGAGGTATGGTGGTGTGTAATAATTGGCCGGAATGGCTTTCTGGCCGATTATTGGCACCACTACGTCAGATAATACTTCGGTTTTCCATTTGTATCTATAGTCGCCCATACTGCGTAACGGTGCCAGCTCGCCAAGAAGTCTGTCCCTTCGTATAACAGTTTTCCGCTCCTCGTCAGGATGCTCATTCCAAATACGCTTTAGCTCGTCGAAATTTTCTGTATTGTGTTCTTTTGTTATTTTTTTAACTGTCCATTCATTGTCATCAGTCATAGTGCCTAGAACGGCATTACAGTCTCCCACATTTGCAACATACATATGAGGACCATCTATATAAGAGAAGCAAAGAACTGCACCTGATAACGCCACAGACAATGTCTTTGGATTAACAATACCATTTGTATTATAATCATCTAATACTTCTCGTGACAAATCTTCATCTAACTGCAAAATTCCTTTTTCTAAAGCTGCTTGAATATCAATATTATTGTTAGCTTTTTTTAAAAGTTCCTTTAAGAAACAGTTAAAACTAGCATCATAGATATCTTTTAATTCTTGGACAATTTCAGCCTGAAAATATAAAATATGTAATTAGTTTTTTTATTTTATCACTACATTTCACAGCTATTATTAGAATTTGACATTGTTGTGATACTCACTCTATCATTATAAGTTTCTACTAGTAATTCACGGGGTTCAGTATTCATATAATTTTGTAATCGATTAAGAGGTAAAAGTGTGGCAGCAATGTATTTAAAAAGTCGTTTTGATATTACTTGAGCACAGGCCGGTCCACCGTGACCATCGAATACTCCCATAAGAAGTCCTATAAGAAAATATATTTTTGAACTAAGAATATTTTAGATACATGAATGATTACACATAAAAATATATGAAGAAATAACATTTACTATTTACATTACAAAGCAAATCAATATAGAGTTATGTAATAATCTATAACATATCATCACTGAACATTCATGATTACACATAATATATTGTACTTGTTCTTCTGCTCTCCACGCTAGATCTTGAACAGTTTTGAATAAAAAAATAAATGACTAACATAATATTATTAATTAAAAATCTAAACAGGAAAAAGTTCATTACCTATCAAACTACCTATCAACAAAGTGTTTGAAATTTACTGGGTACTTTTATTTTAATTTTAACAAAATGGGACACCTTTGCATACCTCTCTTAACTGACCACTGCAGAACGACATCCACCCCACCCTTATTTACTAGTGTTTCCTATCTTTCGTCTCTTTTAAAATATTTCTATTATACCATGCACTTATTCTGAAAGTTCATCCAAACTATACATGCTGACTATTGTAGACATAAAAATAAAGAAAACTATAATATATTTTTATAACATATACATGTTATAGGTAAATATTTAATCAAAAATGTGAAGAATAATTCTTAATGATTTAATTTGGTCAAAAAATACATTAAACTGCTACAAGCAGTAATATACAAAATATTAGCAAAACCATATTTTCATTATCTTTATTTCATAAACATGCCCAAATTTGATGATTGAAATTAATTAAATTTTCATACATCACTTCTTATTCTTACAATATAGGATTGACTTGGGTTTTTTTTCAATGATATTATATTCTTATTTTCTTTATCCTAACCTACTATAAGGTCCTTCACATTTATAATATGAATCGAAAATCAGTTGTGATGGGACACATAAATATTAAAAGTTAAACTTTACTATCATGTTTTACCATGATCATGAACTATAACAACTACCATTATAAATTTAATTCATTGTATATTAAAATAATGGCATAATTGAAGTATATCAATACAATACCTGGGGTCATCTTGCATTGAGCTTCACACCTAGTGTCTTCAATTGGGTTGTTTGATGGTAGTTGATTGGTATCATAAGACTTAACTGAACCATTAGCAAAGTCCTTATTGTATTCATTTTTACGCAACATAGCAGTGACCTAAAATTTATACTTCATTTTAAAGTTTTTAGTAAACTGTCACTACTTTTTATTTGAATTCTTATTTAATAAAATAGTTACATTAAGAAAAATATTTTGTTTGTTATTGTCTGATTGATATATATTTTAATTTATTTGACTTACTTCTGGGGGAGATAAGAGGACTTCAACACCATCTTTCTGTTCTTCACTTCTAGCATGTGAAGAGTGGAAAGATCGCGATGCAAATGGAATATTACCAAAATGAAATCGGTTGTCTGATACGTAATTGCTATAACATTTGTGTAATAATTTTTGTTTCAAATTATTATCTACTTTTAAATATGTGTTAATAATAACATTGATAATAGAAAAATTCATATTTAAACCGGGAATATACCGGGCATGTTACGCAATCACCAAATTTAGAATTCTTTAACTTGTACGGTTTGAACAAAAATTTCCTATCGCTAACAAAAATAATTAAAATTTAAATTTGAAAATGAACATAAATTCTTCAGTTTACTTTTGATAGGACATTTTGATAGATATTCACGACTACAAATAATAACAAAACTTTTTACTCTCATAAATCATGTTTCAAAAAATCATGTCTATTGTCTACAGTATACTCTATAGCTATACTCTATGATAATTTTTACTATAGACAGAAACAAATGACAGATTATATATAATATAAATAAGGAAAATGTAATGGCCTTTCCCTATTGGGGATAAATTTTAAAAACAACAACAATTAGACTAGGCTGTATGGACTATAGTCCTTTGCCATTCCTGATTCCCCATTGGGGATAAATTTTAAAAACAACAACAAATTAAACTTCAAAAAATTTGAAATCAAATGGTAAACCGTTGTTACATTCTCTTTGAACCGTTGAACATCGACCATCTCTGTTTATTTTTTTGTTATTTTATTAGAGATATTAAATAATTGTTTATATAATAGTATCATGATAGATATTAGACAGTGGTAGCCCAGCGGTAACGCGTCGCTTGGATAAACGAGTGATGCGGGTTCAAATCCGGGTCTCGCACCTCTGATATTTTCATGTGCGAATCGTTTCTATCATGATTACCACTTGTCTTACGGTGAAGGAAAACATCGTGAGGAAACCTGCATGTCTGAGAAAACCTAACAAGTTTTCGAAAGGCATGTGAAGTCCGCCAACTCGCACTAGGCCAGCGCGGTGGACTATGGCCTGATCCCCCTCGTACTGAGGGAGGCCCGTGCCCAGCAGTGGGACGTTAAAAAGGGCTGATGATGATGATCATGATAGAATCTACCTCCATACCTTCCTTTATTGAACCACTTAATTTTTATAAACTTCAGTTTCTGGTTATGTAATATGTAATTTTGGTCATAGAACCTTAACCCATTTTGGCTCGTAACCTCCTAAATATCTATAGGATAATATTATAAAGAAGTAAAGTTTGTGTATTTGTTAAATTGTAAGGGGTAATCTCGGGATCTACTGAACCGATTTTAAAAATTCTTTCACCAATAGAAAGCCACATTATTGCTGAGTGTCATAGGTTATATAAAAAACCGAAAAATAAAAAGGCTTTTACGTGGTAGTCCGTTTTGCAAAGTGAATCAGAGAAAAAACGGTCGAATGAATGCGTTTCTTACGAACGCTGCCTTAACTATGAAAGATATATTTTTGAGTTCTAGAGAAAAGATGTGGAGCTTGAAAATGCCTACAAAAAATTAAATTATTTAAACACTCTGTACTAAAAAAGGATTATTAACATTATGCCCAACGAAATGGGCACGGGTCAGCTAGTGTTATATAAATAAATAAAAAAGAGGTTTAGAAGTTCAAAAGGCCCGTGCCTTGCTTAAGACTTACTCGGTAAACGGTAATATTTTATTTTTATATCAAACTAGCGACTCAACCTCGCTTCGCTCGGGTTCCGCTAGTTAAAATAAATAAAATTTCTAAGATAAAGGTAGCCTAAGTTATTCCTTATAATATAAGCTATCTCCGAGTAAAATTCCTGTCCAAATCGGTCCAGCAGTTCAGAGATTAGCCAGAACAAACAGACAGACAGAAATGTTAAAAATCGTTTTTTAGATGTTAGTACCGTGTATACTTTCATATGCATTTAGTGAAAGCTGTTAATTTGAAATTAAAAACAGATACTTCAATTTTATTTATTACTAGCGACTCACGCTCGCTTCGCTCGGGTTCATCCCTAGGTTTAGCATCAGCGAAGCCATGGGTCTCTCTAGTTAAAATAAATAAAATTTCATACCTCTTTTTTGAAGTCTGTTAAAAGTTTTAGAGATTAGCCGGAACAAACAGACAGACAGACAGACAAAATTGCATAAATTGGTATTTTGTTGCTAGTATCGTATATACTTCATAATATGTATTTAGTGAAAACCTGTAGTAATTAAAAAATCAAAAACAAAATCTATTCTGTCGTATCGCTTTGAAATATTTACGGTACTCTGTGCAATGTATTGGCATTTGGCGTTTACTATTTTCCTATAACAGATAACTTATCTTTTTAGGACACAATATTTTTCATAATCTGTGATTCAAGTCTGAGTGTTTTTGTATAAATTGTGATTGTTTGAAAAGGTATTTAAGAGGAATAGCCATATTTAGGGTTTTACGCACACATATTTGCACTGCGTTTTTTTCAAGTTGCTACATACACTTCCTATTGAATAATTAATTTTTTACTCATTTTCAAAGAGATCATTAAGAGTGATATTATTCAACCAAATAATTAGGCATGTATACACACAACATTATGCATATTATGTAAGAATCGCATAAAAGTAAAGAGTCATCTTATGGACAAAAATAAGCCTAAAATAAGCCATATAAAATAAATTTTCCATAGTTTTGAGACCGTAAACAGAGAATTCTATTCTATTCTCTGTCTACGTTTGAGACTAATTAAGTAGCTGGTGAACCCTAGATAAAATAAGAAATCATTGTTTTCCATTTCACTATCAGATCTATATTTTATTTATTAGATAAAGAAGTAGAAATATGTTATAATATACCTATATCTTCTTCTACTATGTTTAACATTTAAACAACTTAGAATAATAAAGATTGGTGTTGAGGGAACGTTATGATTGCATTTACCCACTTTTTATATATTCAAAAAAGTGACTTTAACGTCAGGGTTAAAATTACTATCAATGATACAGTTCTCGAGACATAAGCTCAGCTTTGCATTTGAGTGAGTGATAGCTAAGAGCCAATAGCCGCGCATCAAAAACTAGTAAAAACGGGTTTAAACCAATCTTGCAACGTCTATCCGTGTAGTCGTGCCTAATGCCTATCCGTACACTGCACTCACACAAATGCTGAGCTTATGTCTCGAGAACTGTAGGTACCTACTCATTAGTATCAACATATTTTCTTTTTATGTTATTATACGATAGAAGATATTGAAACGCAGCTGGCATGTTATTTTTTTCTCGTTTTAAATTGGCTTTACCTTTTTTAATCCGTTTATTACCTAAAATGTTATTTTTGTTATGTAATTTTATATCGAATTATTTACATAAAGCTATATTATGTCCATCTTTATGTATTTTTTAAAATAGCAAGTTAGGTTTTACCGTAGCGTTTCTAGATAATATTGTAATAATCTTTAAACTGAATTATATAACACTATTTTACAAAAGTTTTATTATTTACATTGTATTTAAATTAATACAGTAGTAACTAAAAGAAAGTGGTCATAAAATCATATATTTTTAAAACTACAAACTGAAATCAATAAATGTTTTTTAATGCTTAGCTAAATAGTGTGGCAATACTAAAAACAACAAGAATATGGCACTTGTATATAAAAAGAAAGAGATAGCGCATGCGCAATGCGCATGTCGAATTCGTCATTCATCTTCGCTGTGGCCGACATTTCAGGATTATCTATCTTGATCTGTTAATTTTCTGCCTGCGAAACATAATATTTAATACAAAATGCCGAACCAAGTGTTAACTATAGAGCCACAAAACGAATTGAAATTCAAAGGTAAGTAATACTTGATATATACATATTAAACTGAGGCCGCCGCATTGTAACTTGGGGAGTATAGGTCGTGTTAAAAGCTGACAAATGGAGTTTCTATTTCCAGATATCGGCATTCTGTCAGGGTGCGGTTTTATGTATTTCACTTTCTTGTTGTTAATATATGAAGTTAAAAGTGCTATTTTATAAATATATGAATGAAATTTGATGCTAAATCACATTGTCGGATCGAATAATATGGTCTACCTACCAAATATGAGTTTACCTAACATTTTTACTTACAGTAGTCTATACCTTCCACATCGTTACATTGAATCTGTTTTACTTAAATAAGATTTAAATATTTATTTTCACTTCGTTATTGTGCTTTAAAATTTCGTTTGCTCTAATATGATTAAATTTGTCTTTATATCAATGTTCATTCTATTACAGTTCACATTTCAGTCACAGGAAAGTTTATAACTTTTTAAAGTTTCGTACATTAAATTAGTATATTCAAAGTTTGATAATAAAGTATTATTAATATTTAACTTTCTAATTATATTCAATTAGGTACATTTAAATGAATCATTTGTGAAGTTTACTAAAGTTGGATCAAATAATAACTATTGGGAAACTTAAGCTTATTATAGTTCTTAAATGTGCATCATATTACATGTGTAGGACTAAAATTATTAAACTACCTTTATTGATCAGTCTTAGCACATTCAAGATATATGATAATTAGCAAGTAAAAGAATATACCTATTATATTCACATGAGTTTATTATTAATAATAATAATTTTAAAGTAATTGCATAATCGTTTTTCTAAGAAAACCATTTCTATACATGAAAATAATTATTTAAATTTAGGTAATAAGTGACTGAACAAGGTATGAACTGCCTTCCGAGACATCTTTGGATATATCATAGGTATAAGATTTTTATTGTAAACTTCAACTTAATGAAAACATTGAAGACCTTATTATTTTGCTTTTCAATATTTATCAGTCTTATAATATTTTATTTGGGTATAAAAATAAATAATGTTTAAACAAAAACCGAATGATATGTATCTTATTTACGGCTTTTGTAATTAAATATTTTCTTAAATTCTACCTTATTCGTTATAGTTTTATTATTTACATTGTATTTAAATTAATACAGCAGTAACTAAAAGAAAGTGGTCATAAAATCATATATTTTTAAAACTACAAACTGAAATCAATAAATGTTTTTAATGCTTAGCTAAATAGTGTGGCAATACTAAAAACAACAAGAATATGGCACTTGTATATAAAAAGAAAGAGATAGCGCATGCGCAATGCGCACAAAAACCATTTCTATACATGAAAATAATTATTTAAATTTAGGTAATAAGTGACAACTGCCTTCCGAGACATCTTTGGATATATCATAGGTATAAGATTTTTATTGTAAACTTCAACTTAATGAAAACATTGAAGACCTTATTATTTTGCTTTTCAATATTTATCAATCTTATAATATTTTATTTGGGTATAAAAATAAATAATGTTTAAACAAAAACAGATAGATATGTATCTTATTTACGGCTTTTGTAATTAAATATTTTCTTAAATTCTACCTTATTCTAAATGATATCTATTACTAAGCTTTCATCAAAAAAGCTTTATGGATAGATTCCTTGATGGTATCAAAGTATTGTATTTCTATACAGATTTCATATGAATGCAAAGTTTATGCTGACTCTGACAAGACATTTACATGTTGTTTAGAATCAACTTCTGATATTTAATTACATAATTAACTCACACTAAAAGAATGATATAAATGAAACATTAAACCAGAATGTCAAAGTATGCTTCTTTTGTGTACAAATACATTGATTATTAATGAGTGAGTAGACATAAGACACATTTTATTTATTCTGATGTTTTTTTTCTTATTGGACTTTGTTGTTGTTATTTAAAGGAATATGAGTCAAAAAAACAATATTAACCTAATACTATTTTAAAGAAGCCTATATAAAATAGTATATTATTCGAGACTCATGATTTTTATTTGTAAATAATTTTGAATATGCAACAATAAATAATGTAAAATCTTTATCAAAATAACAATAAAAACAATACAATATTTATACAATGATAACACCCCTGTTATTATCTATGTGTTATTATGTTACCTTTTTTAAGATGATCTGGTATAACTATGAAAAGTAGTGGTCAATTAACATTTCCTTTATGATAGTGTTATTGGCAATAAGATACTTGAAATAACTCATAAATATGAAATCATCTTTAAATATGTATAGAGAATAATATCTATACTTAATATATTACCATTTGAGTTTTAAAATTGCCAATCATTTATAGCCTGTTTGTTGAGGATGGTTAAAAGCTATCTAATGATGCTGTTATATTATGACTATTTCCTCATAATGTAAACTAATATCTTATCCCAAAAAACATAACCAAATAACTTTTGTTGAACTTACCTATTCTTCACCTATAAAGTAAAATCATTTTATTGAAATTCCTTCTAATTATGTCTACATATAACATGGAATTCTGTTGTTTTTCAAGAGTTTTGTATACTTCCATGTTGTGTTTATTATTATTATATGAAATTTTATTCAATTAAATTGAAGTAATCCTTAAAGGTGATTATATGATAGAGGAAATTTAATTTAGATAAAGCCAGTATGATATGTTCACTTATAATTAGGTTATACTGTATTTTTAAGCAGTAAATATTTTAAATTTATTATTTAAAAGATTAATTATTACTTGAATATTGGCCAACAGTCAATAATGTTGAAAGATATGGTCATTATTATTGAATATTTTAGTTGACTTTTCAGGATTGTTTGAGCTAGGCTACACGACCTACATGAAGCTGACAAACCCGTCAGAACATACTGTCTTGTTTAAGATCAAGACCACAGCCCCCAAGAAATATTGTGTTCGTCCCAATTCCGGGGTGCTTGAACCTAACTCCAAAGTTGACATAGCTAGTGAGTGTCTATTATTATGTTGTCATAAAACAATTAAAATCATTTTTTGATACCAAAATTCTATACAAAATGTTTACTTTAGTATACTTTTTTGACTTGTTTTAAAATTTACAGTCACACCACAGGCTGTTCATGTGGATTCCAATGAAAAACATAAACATAAATTCATGGTTCAGAGTGTGATTGCCCCAGAAGGAAAAACAAATATAGATCAAGTGGTACGTTCATATTATATATATGTTTATGAACTAGAAATGGATGCAAATGCAGATGATGTGCAAATAAATTTAACCTTGATAATAATATATCAAAGTGAGAATTCTTTATCATCTACAATAACTTCATTGAAGTTTATTATTTCCTAGTACAAATTGTATTTAGAATTTATGTTACAAAAACTTATGTAAACATATATACTTATTACCTAACTCATGTATGTATATGCTTAAAATCATTGCAATTCTAATATATTTACTCTGTTTACAGTGGAAGGAAATTAGTCCTGATCAGTTGATGGACTACAAGCTGAAATGTGTATTTGAGACTCCGAAAGCAATAAATATTAATGTAAGAATTTAATCTTTTCATAATTTTGCTTTTCTCTTTTTTTGATTCAAAACTCAATAAACATTTTGTTTTATAAACGTTCATTATCATACTTATAATAAAGTGGGATTTACACGGGAATCTCATGAAAGTAACAGATTGACCGGATATTAGCAGCAAAATACGACAGGATATTTGCGTTGGGTGTCATTAAAATGTTCAATAGAATACGGTTGCTAGTTATTTGCGGAGGCGGTTATTTAGTTCTATGTCGTTTCGATATTAGCCGCCACTACTTATTTACAGTCGGACCGTTTGTTTGTAACAATTTAGTTGACCGTGAAAGGAAATACGTGTTTTAAACATACTTATATTTTCCACATAAGAAAATTAGGGATTTAAAAAGCAAATATCAATTAGGGATTCAAATTATAGTTATTTAAAGTATTTTCAAAAATGATTTTTTTAATTTCAAATCAGTATAAATATTAAATATATAGAAATTGGATATATTGAATATTGACTTAAATACTGGTATGAAGTTGGCATTTCGGCATAAATTGTACTAATGATTTATAGTTATTTATAAGGAGATATTAATAGATAAAATGTTCGGACTCTATATAAGAAACTGAACGGACTAAAGTATGTTAGTGGTCACAAGCCCCAAACATATTTATTTTTGATTGGTCGGTGTTTGAAGCAGGATGCATTGAAGATAATATGGTATATATGCTACCATTATAATTTATTATTCTTTCAAAAACATTTTATTTTGTCATGGAAATTTTTGGGGTCTGACAGTTCTTTGTGTTGATATTTTTATAACGAGCAGGACAGAAGCGCTATTTACGAATTAATAATTTTGGTTGATTTTATATTATGACTAGCATTTCCCGATATATCTTTTCTTTTTAAAAAAACCAGCCAGTAGGTACATTTGATAATTCAAAACGTTCACCAAGACATGTACTACTAACCAACTACGTAGTTACAGTAATGCTATTGTGTGAGGACGGTGCCTATTGTGTTTATGAATAGCTATTTGACACAAGAAACTCTTCAACGCCTTCTAGTTCAACTTCCAGACGCGATGGTTCGTCTCGATATAATCACTTGATGCCTCGACTCCCCGTGCGTGAACTTCTCGCCGCATTTACAATTTATAGTATAGAAGAGTCTTTTCTCATTTAAATCTGATGCACTGACCAATACTAGCAAATGTATCGCAACGGGCCTATCGATTTCCATCGTGAGATCTATCGGATTTAAGAACTTTTTAGAACATTACCTTAATACATATAGTTGATTGAATCTTTAAAAATACTTATTGTTTAATAATAAATACTTTTTAAATAAAAAAAAAAAAAACTGGCTCCGAAATTATTTGAAAAATATTATTTTCTCCTCTAGTAGTGTTTTATTTTTATATGTACCTATTAAACATCATAAATAGTCAAAAATCATATGACGGAATTGATTTACCATTTCGACACCCAGCATGTAAAAAAACCTGTTCAATATATGAATAGAATGACGTAAATCAAATTAGTTGAGTCGACTGTAAATAGGGTTGTAGTGCGGCTACGAGCCGATTTGGCCAGCGAGTAGTCCCCACCGAAAATCGACCCGTGTAAACCCACTATTACGTAGCAATAATTAATACGATGAAACCCTATTTGATTCAATTTGTTTTTATCGTTAACTAGTGACACCCCTAGCTTAGATTCGCCTCTAGGTACGTTTTACGAGAAACAGTTCTGAATTTTTGATGTTGTAATTTTTTTCATACCTAATCCACCCCGGATAGGAAACGTATTGGTCCAGCCGTTTTTTAGTTTTAGCGAGACTAACGGAGAGCATGTAATTTTTATATACATCTTAAATAATAAACAATGAATGTGTATGTGTAAATGTTAATGTTAACCCTTTAAACGATGTTGTTTAATTCATATTCGCTCTATTCTCTTTGTGTATGCTATGTTTGTGCGAAGTAAACTGCTGAAGTATTTATTTGTTATGTAACTTACACTCTAAAATGAACCGAGCACTAGTTCAACCGTACATTTCATATTAAATTTGAAAAGTTTCTACTGATGTTTGAATGTCTAACAATATTATTTAGAGCACCCTTTTAACGTAAAGTCTACGTATAAAAACACAGTATATCTAAACTAACAAATAGTTATAAAAATTTTATATCCCTTACTTAAATAATGGTTGTTTTCTATAATTTATATAAAATTTTAATGTCTTTTTCACATCTTTATATCCAGGATATAAATCCTTCCTACTTAACATCCTTCCCAAAGTCTTAGACTATGTCCATATCAATGAAAATATTTGCTCAAATGCTAAATGTACAAATAACTAATTAATAACAAAAATACATTTTGTAGTGGACCAAATCGTGAATCTAAGCCATTCTCGAATCCACTCGAACACACAAAACATTTCATCAAAATCGGTCCAGCCGTTTAGGAGGAGTTTAATTACATACACACACACACACAAGTGTTTTATATGTAAACATAAGTACCTGAATATAATGACGCACAACGTTTAAATGGTTAACATATTCGACCTGGTAGTGACATTGATTGTAACTCAACTGACTATATTACAAAAGGATTCTGGAGATAATGTCGCGCCAAATGAAATCTCCAAGAAGCGAGTTGCGGTCGCGGGAGCGGAAGATGTAAAGTCAGTTTCAAAGGTAAGCAATGAAGTAAACAATTCACAATGAGCACTCTATAAACTAATAGAATTCATTTAACAAAACAACTGGAGCTTATAAACACATCGTAGTGCTTGTGCGCTTTTTCCAATTTTATTTGCTCGATTTGTTATCTATTATTAAATTGAGTTTCACCACTTTATATACATCGGACTACATACCTATATTTGTCGATAAAAAAACGATTTACATTATCACATGTATGTAGATATCAATTGTTCTCACTCTGATTTCGAATATATTTACATATTATACAGGTACGAGCCGGAGCTACTTATTAATTTTTAAGGGTGTTACTAATCTAACAAAAGTAGCGTATATCCTTCTTTTACTTTCTTTGCATTTTAATTTAAAACAAAGTATTTCCGACTCGTCCTTCATTACCACATAGTATTTGACACCTTACATTGCATGGATTGATGTTCAGTAATGTCCAACGATGTTGCAGTATTTTTATAATTATTAGAGAAGTGTTCGAAACAACTGAAAGTAAGTCCAAGCTTGGCATGTTACATGTATATTACAGGATGCTGTAGAAGGTCTTCAAAATGAAGCTAAGAGGAAGAATGAGGACCTCACTTCAGGATCTGTAAATGCCAAAACGGTATTCCCACTTGTTACCTAAAACTTATCGTAGATCATCTAGTGTTCGATAACCATAGCGTGTTTGCCACTCGCATTAGACTTACCTCTAACAAAACGAATAGTATATATCTATTTCTTTATTCTAAATTTAATATTTCACGTGAATCAAAATGATTTAAAATGTTCACAAAAGTAATAAAATACAACAAAATAATAATAACCAACGAAATCATAATGAGTAATAAAATGCGAATAGTGATGTTGAGATATTCAACACCTAGATATATCACGCAAACACTAGTACATAGTATACAATACATAGTAATTTAGGAGCACCCTTGCGTACGTATATATATGTTGCCTGTTAGAATTGCATGTTCGTTTTTATTTGCCTTTTGTCTACTCGACGTGCCAGTTGAGTACTATCTGTATTTTTTTATTTTTATTTATATTTCCAGACTGCTTTCCCAAAATCTGAAAACCTCGAAAGCGATTTGCAAAAGGCGACGAATGAGGTTGTTCATTTGAGGGAGGAGGAAAGCAAATTAAGACATGAAAATCTGCGATTAAAAGTGAGTCTTGGGTTTTCTTTTACATTACATTTTCAATAGGCTCATGGGGTCAGTGAAATCGCAATGAACGTCGACTTTTGCCACTTGCTTACATTCGATGTAAGTTGTGGTCCCGATAGACGTTGTTTTGTTCTATGTAACTATGACTAAATTTGTTAAATCTTTATATGGAAGATTTTTTCAAGTTATGTCATTATTTTTGGTTTCATTAAATGTGTTATTATATAAATGTGTAGCATGATCCTTTGATGATCATTCCCAAAGTAATTGACGTTAACTGTGCACGTTCGTACTATCTATTGTGTATGCATGACCCTACCTTATATACCCTTTTATATGCAGTATTGTCTTATACAGTGATTGACAGATCTCAATAACATCTCAAAAATTACTTGTTCATATACAAACCAAAAAAATTACAAGTATTACAAAAGTTATTAATAGAAAATATTAAGTATTTCTAATACAAATCGTAGTTCATTTTACTCTTTTGTTTAAAGAAAAGAATCATAATTAACAAAGGAATCTAAATTAAAGCTAAAACATATTATTTACGTTCTATCTTTGTTTCAAAAAGAAGTCATAAATTTAAAATCATTCTTTATATGTGTATATATTATTTTGGCTTTGAATGTACATGTGATAGAAGGCTTAAAATGAAAACAAATTACAAACATTGAAATAAATTTATTATTTTATTGGAAATATAACTTGCAACACAAATATAATATACAAAAAACATAATATTAGACGAAGATTAATAAATAACATTTGCCCGCTGCTACTAACGCTATGTTTATGAAACATATAGATTATTTGAAAATTCATTTTCAACCTAAAAAAGAAGTATGAAAATATGAAAACGTCTTTGAAACTCATAATTCTAACATGCTTGGCGAACTTTTATTATTTACGGCGACATTTTAAAATATGCTTGTTATGTTGCGATGGATGCGAATTTTAATAACTACGTTATTCTGAATTGTAATAAAATGTTTTATTACCTATAACCAGACTAGCATGAGTATCGCAGTCGAATTTACTGCATGCCTTTGAATGATATTGTCTGACGTAATCTAACGTCTCCTACATACCTATACATTTTTAACGCGTTCGCTAGCTATTATCGATTATGTTGACTCATGGTAGTGGGGTGTTCTGGTCATACTATACAACATCCATTATTTATCTATTAATATTATAAAGTTTGTATATCTGTACCCGAGCGAAAGAAGGGGACTAGCGATATTATTTAGTATCAAAATACGATTATTTTGAATTCTTAAAATATTAATTTCCATATTGATAGTCAGTTTACGATGAGTATGTTGTTGTAATTAGTCTCTTGGCTGAGGAATGTGGGTTCAATCCCCACTTGTGCCCAAAATTCCATTTGGACTGAATAATGAAAACCAATATAAACTTAATCAAGTGATGTTATTAAAATCTATAGGGAATTTGTACTGCTTTGCATGTAAATTTGCTTTGCGAAGGTCCTCTTCAATATTGGCGACGTTATTATTTGGATTGTACACACATGTACAATGTACATATGAGCCAAATGAAACTTTACATCTAATATCTTCGATAGCAATTTCTTATAACTGAATATTATACTAATATGCCCTTTCCGTGAAGGGGAATCTCGGTATTTGATATTGCTATTTTTTTTTGTCGTATCCTAAATAAATATTGCGAGAAGCAGCGGGCAAAATATAATGTGAGATTAGGTTACTCACATCCATTTGAACTATTTATAAAATAGGATGGCTCAGTAAAAATGTTAAAAATCAGTAATTTTGACTAATTGAGAAAAAAAAACAATACTCATTTTATAACTAAATAGTGAAAGTTTTCAAATCCTTTACACCTTTGTTAAAATCATCACAAATTAAAATATAATGGCGACTTTTAAAATAATTAAATAAATAAATACTGTGTTTCTGTTTATTTTCTTCTGTTTTCGGGTGTACAATAAAGAGTTACTTACTTACTTACTTACTTACTTATATGAAATGAAAACTTTTATAAAAAAATATAATATTTATAATATATCAGTATTATATCAAGTTGTTAATATTATTAGATCTTTAATTGTTTATCTACCAAGTATTAAATATTATTTTTAAAAAGTATTAAGTATTAAATATTACAATGTATTAAGCATTAAATATTAATTCGAAACTAATGAAGGTATTAGTGTCCAACGCCTACTTCACAAGAAGGACAAAGTGATTGTTGTATTAAACTTAATACGCGGCAATATTTTTATCAGTGTGATTAAATATTCATATTAGAAAGTATGTGAATGTGCACTGTTATTTCACACTGGTTCATGAATTATTATTTATATGACATACATTATACCTTAGGGTGGAAAAAATTAAATTTCTTCCGGCGCCCCCTTAAAAGCATCCTTTTGATGAAAAAACACTGGGATTTTTTTAAGTCAAGACAACACGTGCCTCAAGATGATTTGAGTTAATTTTTAGGTATAATCATAGTACCAGGCACTCAGAGACGGGAAAGAGTTAGCCTTAGTTCAGTGACATTTCTAACTCTGTCTAACTCGTGGGTGTGACCTTCGCGCCATCTCCCTCTCTCAACGAGCTTAGACGGGGTTATTTAGTATAAATATAAACGAGATTTAAAAATTAGTTTCCCAAAGAAGTTTTACTTCTGACATGTGTACTGTGTTTTTTGTTTATTCTCTACATACACACTAAGTTTTTAGTTGTCTAGCACTGATATGAACATAAGTACAATATAATATTATTCTTTGGAATAAGAGGCCACTCGATCGTTGCAGGAGGAGTTGCTCCGTCTGCACCAGACGGTGGGCGGGGAGGGACGTGTCCGTCGCCACTCGTACGGGCCGGAGAAGACCGAGCAGAACGCTTTCATGCCATGGATCGCCATAGCCGTAGGCATGGCCTTCCTCGGCTTCATCATTGGGAAATTCCTCATGTAAACGATATAAGACCCGACGCCACCCACATGCCGCTGTTACACTACCAACGCGTCACACAAGGCAGCTTCGTTTTTCTTACTAGCGACTCGAAATACGAATATTCGCGGCCCACACTTTTGTAGGTTAGGCGACACTACCTAATGTACCCTAGCCCCATTCCCCCCTTTCTCAGAACTCGTGTTTTCACCCCCGTACCCCCCCCCCTCTTCTCCCCGCACACATTCTACATCCCCTCTAGCGAATGTGCGAACTTTGACTGCCTTTGTAAGTGTTTCTTAATAATAAGATACGGATTGTTTCTGTTTTTTGTTCTGTATTACGATGTTAAGATAATTTTGTTTTTATTTTAAATATATATATCTCGCTCTTAGCTATTAAAGCGGAGGTGTTGCAAAAAGACATACTTTTGCTGTATAATTATTTTTTTCAAAGTATAATAAAAATATAATATTAATTAATGTATTGTGTACTCTTGTAAATGTTTCATTTCATGGTTACTACTTGTTTTTGAATTTGTAAGCTATCTGTGAGTGCGAGCTCCTGCCGGCAGATGGATGGTTGGGATAGGGTCGTTTGTTTTTTATCTCTGACACCATATTTTATGAAAATCCATAAGTCCAGGATAAATAATATAGATAATAAAACAATAGCTCAAGGAAAATACTTTAGCCACAATGTATTGCCTGTTAGTATCTACTATGTCATAACTAACACATCTGTTCCAGTTAAAAAGTTTATTGCATTTAATTATTGATGTTCTTATGCTTAAATTTCAACTTACTTTAAGTCATAATTATATGTGAGTACATAACATGCTAAATATAACAAAAAGATAATTAGCTTGACTTATCAGATGCACAAGCGTTATAAATAGTTGCTATGATGGACCGACGAGCCTTTCCCAACAGATCTGCCCCTCTAGACAAATGGCAAACGCTCAGTGTCGATTCTACAACATTTAGCGTTCGACAAGTGCCGTACGCTAACAGCAGAATTCGTTTGTCAAAAGTGCCACTTGGCTTCAATCTGTATGGGGAATTATGTACTAATCTGACGTTTCGTTTCATCGAATATATTTTATCAACATTTGGCTACCAATTACAAATTCGATACGTTGAATCTAATCACTAGTCGTAAACTTAAGTCAATCCCATACATTGATTATTCTATTCTACTAGCGTTTATGCCACTTGTCTAACCCCTCTGAGGAGTCAATGTCACAGTCGTTTAAGACTTGCCACTGGAAGGGACTTTCATATTGCACTTATTTTGCTTTGTGACGATGTACTTGTATATCTCATGCATATAAGGAATGGGTTAGTAAAGCGTTGGATAGCTCTCCCTCCAGTATAATCTATACTGCCAGTAATGGGATTGCGGAATTAATTATTTATCACTTTATTTTATAACAATAGAACTATCATACTATGTTTTCAACAATATTCCAAATAACATCCAAGACTAAAGTGTTCCTACTAAATGTTTTATGCGTAGCTATAATTTTAAATTAACTACATACAACTTCCAAACACAGCCCATTCTTTATCTGCTGTAATATTATACTACATGTTATGTTATTCTCACCGATAACGTTCATTATTAAGGTATTTGTGTTCATTTTATAAAATAATTGTTTTATTAATCACATAGCACTAAAGGCTGGATATTTTTCTTGAACTGTATGTGTTTATATATAATATTTGTATCTTACATCCCATCCTCTTTTCGTGTGCGATCTTTTCGGGATATTTTATCTTGACTTGAGACTAAGTAGATATAATAAGTATTCAATATTTAAAGGTTATTAATGATGTCCCCTTACAAAGTTTTTCTCTCATTCTCTTTGTAATTACATTTTTTTATATAGTTATAATCCATAAATTTAATTCGTTATCTTTTATAAAATTAATGTATAGGGGGCGTTCAAGTATTACGTAACGCAATTTGGAGGGAGGGGGGTCTTGTAAAACGTTACGATTCGTTACAAAGGCGGGAGCGGGCTTCGAACAACGCGTTACGTAACAGCGTTATTAGGACTTTGAGCGCATTTAATATAATATTTGAATCTTAAGCATGCTTATTAAATTATGTGTGATTATTTATTAAATAAATATAAATTAAGCGATTTCCGGTAGTTTGTGCAAAATAGTTGTGACATTTGTGTAAAAATTATTAGTTGGGCGTTACGTAACGTTTATGAGGGGGGGAGGTGTACAGGAAAACGTTACGGCGCGTTACATAGGGGGGAGAAGGGGTCCAAAATTTGCGTTACGTAATACTTGAACGCCCCCATAGTTAATATTTCAATATTCAGATCTTTGTTTGTCGTGTATTTAAATAAAATTGTCATGTAAGTAAGGGATTTTGATTTTTTTTAATTTTATATCTATTATAAAACCGTATTTGGCTGATACAAACCTATATACTAAGCCAATGAGCTAGACTAGTAGTGGATGTTTAAAGCACACAAGCACTTCAGGGACTTTGCACTGAAATATTGTAAAATGGTTACCATACAGAATGCAAATGAAAAATTGCCATAGTGCTAATGCTCACCAAATTAGTCAAATCGGCTCTTTAGACGACGTCGACGCCGCGTAGTTTCGAACCCTCAAATGAATGCGACATTTCACTATTACATATATCAGCCAAACTGAACTATCAACACATTTTCATTATAATTTATTGTTCAATGTAATACATATAATAAGTATGAGGATTGAGGCGATTTCATTTTACAACGAAATGATGAAATTTATGTATAACTTAATTTCAGTTATTACAAACGTTCTGAATGTATGGTTTCTTTTGTGATCTGGATTATTTTACATTATTTAAACTTAGTTATTGTTCCAACAATATTTTATCGTATTATTATTTCGTTAGCTGTAAATTTAATATATAATATATCTGTATTTATATAACATAATATGTAGTTTGTTCGCAACAATACAGTTGTATGTATTACAGTGTAAGCGTTAGGTCTTGGTGTCGGTCTGTAGTGTGACGTTTAGATTTTTTACTGTAATATTTTCTTCAATATCTACTGGATCTTGATCAATGGACGTCGAGAAGAGTCGTCGTTGGCCACGACGAGTAATAGACAGCAAGTGAAAAATCGCTTTGAAAACGTAATAGTATATAATAAGCGCCTCTGTGGTACATATTCATTTTGATTTTGGTGGTGTCATGTAAAATATCTTTTCTGGGAAATGATATATTGGAATAACGCCATTTGTGCATAATTCTGTAGGGCTTTATTTTACAATAGATACTTTAAACTAAATTTCCGTATAGTATTGTTGTTATAATAAACTATTATGCTATATTGTATCGTTTTCCGAAATAAATTACTAATTTATTTGGAATGCATTGTTCATTAATTCATCCCGTTCGTCAGCTTCCGAGTTTTCGACTTAAACCGTAAACGTGAATTATATAATGGTAACATAATAATGTAACCTACCGAATAGATATTTTAAAAGTTTCCACTGTGTTAATTAAAGCTAAAATTTAATCATAGAAGAAAATAAATGGTACAACTTATGATAATGATTTTGTAATAAATTTTATCTATTAAATTTTCCAACCATGTCCAAACAAGTTTGCCTTGTGATAATTGCACCAAAAATAATGTAAAATGTCCAAGAATTGTTTACCCGAGAAAAAGGTGTTAATTATAGGCGTATCACCTCAATATTTTTGTTCGAATATATTTTTCAAGTTATATCTACTTCTTTCGGCGCGTTAGTGAAAAAATAACGAGATACTTATAGTATGAAGCTAGTCGTTGAATAAGAATATCAAGAAAAGTACACAAGTTTGATTATTATCATTACAATGCACGATTACCGAAATGTCGCGTAACTTCTAATCCAACCAAAGTACTCTATCTTCTACATGTTTTTACGCGGCCAATACTTATCTCTGTCTTGTAGGTCAGTAGCAATAAAAGACCCCGAAGCAGAATTTTTTTGTTATATATTTTTACTTCGCACTTTACAGTATGCATGAGTGACGAGAATAAAAAAATAAAAACATTCATGATAAGGCACTGGCAAAGCTTTTCAGATAAGAAAATTCTAGAAAAAGACAACTACTGGCCTCACGCTCGTTTCATCGTAAAAATCCGACTTTTATAATAAATATAAAAAATCCGATTTTTTATATATATCGGATATATATCCGGACTAAGAAAAAGTGGATTAAACACTTAAAAATGTGAAAGGAATTTTAAAATAATGTAAGTTTCAAATTACCACCTTTTTATTTAAAAAAGTAACAAAAGAATTAGTGTTTATTTGAGAAATAATGTTTTTAATGAATACTTAAAAAAACAAGTACCTATTATTACAATAATCTTCATTTGTTTGTGCGATAAATCAACTAATTTTTAATTTGATTGACATCTGCAATAAAATAGTATTAGAACACGCTTCAATGAAAATAGGAAAACCTGTATCATTTCCTTCAGTACGCCTCTCGTGTTATAGCAGTCCACGATTTTGCTGATCAGCTGATGTGGTATCACCTTTATTCTGTCGCGCATGCGCAATGCGCTAAAAATTGGCTTGAAAATGCCACATCAGTTTTTTATTGTTTATTTGTTAATTATTGAATATTTTTAAGAATTTGCACGCGGGCAAAGTAAAATAGCCCATGGAAAACTTTTTTATGCTTGAAAGAATAAACAATAATCATTTTTCAAAGAGATATGACTATTTGAAATAAAATAAAATGGGAAATTCTATTTCGATTTTTCCTGGGAAAACAAAAAACGGGCTTATAAATTAATTAACGTAGGTCGAAAGGGCAACTTTAGTCCTATAAAATGAGATTTTTTATTTTATATTTATATAGTTTACCTAGGAAATCTATAACAATTAAAATAAAACTAACATATTGGAGCTGCCACACGTTCCGTGACTTTATTTAGGTCAATAATGGTGTGTTTTCCCACATTTTTTTTTTGGCAGAAATGTTTAATATTAAATATTATTTCCCTTGTCAAACGGTGTAAAGTGCAACCCTTTTTCTAGATATGAAATAAAAATCACAACACAATAAATAAAGCTGTATAAACACGAGATAAAGACATTAAATGTCTAGGTTGGGTAGCCATATAAAAATCATAATTCTAGTTTCATTTTAAACCCACGACACGACGGTTTCCTTTCCGCTGTGAGAGATTAGTACGATTGGGTCTTAACTAGAGGTGGGGCGCAACAGCTTTTTGTAGGCTATTTTTAGGGGTGCTCGTTATTCTAGATAGCTGAAAAAATACCCTGCTATTTAAAATAACCCAATCGCCTGTTATTTATTTCCAGAAGCAAGCGCTATAGCTATTTTTTAATTTATTTTTATTTCATTTAATATACACTTAACTCTTATGTTGAAACTCAAAAGCTTCGCGTCAACGCCGCTGTACGTCGTTGCTATCGATGGGCGCAGCTGCGTAGTGGTCACTGCGCACGTCGGTTGAGTAACATTTCTCACTGTCCAATTATTTTTAATCCTTATAATATTATTTAATTGATATTTAGGTTATAATAACGTTTCGATGAAAAAACATATTTTGCACCTAGTGTTGAGTCATTAAATTCAATTCAGTCGTCAACTTACGGCGGCTGACACGTTATTGCGTAATTTAGGATTTATTATTACAATACCTGTTGAAAATTTAAATTAAAGCTATTGTCAGTCTACTTAACCCATATAATAAAAAAGGCCATAAAAATCAGTTCATAATAACAGACATCGTGAAAGCGACACAAAGAAATCGAATCGTTATGGTGCCATTTGCCACCTCCATCTGAAAATTAGTCAAAGAGAAGCAAGATGTGGGTAGTTTAATTAAATAGCATTTAAATGCACATTACTTTAATATAAATATTTAAATTAAATACTTAGAATAAACAATTTTACCAACAATATACAAATCAAATAAACTCTAAGACTAAAAAACGATAAATTGATTATTTTTACATTATATTCAAATAACAATTTATAGAACTACATATTAAGCTTTGAACGACATCCAATATTCACCATGTTAGTAATTTGAAATATATTATGACAGTAAAGCACAATTACGCCTACTTGTTAGAAGTATGAATAAAATAATTGAGTTATGTACAATGTTTATTGCTCGTGCTTTAAACTCTAAAATATTGCATTGAAAATATTATAATGTCAACAAATATTCAAATACATTTCAATTTTAAATAATAATAATTACATTTCACAAATTATTAAAAAATCAAATTATAAATTAATAACTAGCAATTTCAATTCGGTGGGACTTTGAGCAGTTTATGAGTTTAAAAGAATCCACATAGTCATTTTATTTGCTTCACTTTTCGATTCACCAAGTTTAAAACTGTTATAATTTAGCAAGTCTTCGAGTAACGCTTGTTTTTTAATGTTTATTTATAACAAACATTACCGACTTGGTCTGTCCAACCCGGTATAAACGTCACATCTAAGTACGGTCCCACAGATAATATTTTTAAATCCTAGAAATAAACTGAATATTAATCTTAATTAAATTTACAAACAAATCAAATACATCAGGACGATTAATGTTACACTACACAGCACGAGTAATGTCTAATCTAACTCTTATGCTAGATATATTTAAATATAAAAATAAAATGGCTACTTTTCTATAATAATGGCTGATGCAAACCTGAAATGTAAATATTGAATACTGAGAGCATCATTGAGATCATTCATTTAAGTTAGTATGTTTTCACGGCTAGTTACTACGTTGACAGCTTAAGTAACTCTACACTTGCTTATACATTATGATATATTAATTACTAGTAGACATTATTAAATCGATTTAAATGCTTATACTTCGAAAACGTGAAAATAGAATCAACTAAGTTTTTCTTAAAACAGTTAAATTATTTTGTTTGTGATGCTGTATCCTTTTCAATAAATAGATTATTAGAAATAATACATTATATTAAATTTATTAACTTAAAACTACAAAAGCATCAGCCGCACGAAAATATACTTAGATAGTTAAATAAAATTTTAGCACCTTAAAAATATAAAAGCCAGACTACCGGATCCGCTATGGACTCCATGGACTAGAAGTTCCGCTAATCTTTCATCATAGTTCATATACGTAAACTGATAATATGGGTCATGCTATTTGTATGGTGAATGAAAGCGATCTTATTGGACCATTTGGAATAGGTCGAAGTAGAGGCAAGAGGTATAACAGTTCTACTTGGATGATATTAACGGGGTTAGAGCGAGTCCTTTAGTTGGAAGCTATACCTACACTTGGAAATTTGTGCGGTAAAAAAAGGTTAAACTAAGATGAAACTTAAGTAGAACTGTTCAAGATCAATTCCTCTGTGTGAATAGAAAAATTAGGTCCATGGAGTCTTGTAATTTCTAAAAGATAAAGCACATCTTATGGCCGATTAAGACCGCTGGCCCATTTTTCTAAAGATCCGACTGCAATAAGGAGTTTGCATTTAGCGCTCTTGCACTGTCTAAGCGAATAGATATATAAACAATAAATTTATGCAATTTTCCTTGTAAGAACCATTTATAGGAAAATAAACGCGTCAGATACATGTTATATTTAAGTAAATAATTAATAGATCGATTACATTTTAGCTTATACTCTTAAATAATAATTACAATACAATAACAAATCTATTACTTAACACTTTACAATAATAACGCATAGAACGATAGTTTCATACATAATTCCGCTCAATAGTGAAGCGACATTAGAATGAATGTGTGCATAACTGTCACGTATGTAAATACAATCGAAGGCACGCACAGGCACACATAGAACAGCATAGAACCAAATTTAGTGTAATGGCGTCTAATTTGTTCACAAATTAATTTTCTGTTTAGACGAATGTTATGCTTAAAATTTTATTATAAGTTGCCAAATAGTACTTACTTGTGAAATGTGATTTTCTTTTTCTTATTTTTATTATGAGACGCGTTGTGACACCCTTTCACGGCAAAGCAAGTCATTTTGAAATAAAATCGAGGAAGCTAATTATAAGAGATATACAAGACTTTATCGAGACGGGAAACATATTCGGCCTTAAGGTCTAATTGAAATGGCTTTTAATTCGCTTGGGCCTACTCACCTTCTATGCATTATTACTTAATATTCTAAGGTTAACACATTAACAGCCTACCACAAACTTTCAGTGAGGGTCGCACATTAAAATAATATCTTATAATCTTATATAAATAAATTGTGTTAATTTCGAGACAGATTATAATTGCGAGTTAAACAGTCGAATAAAAAATAGGATATTGTGGCGTACATAATTGTAGTGATATTGAGGTGTGGGTATATTGATTGTAATATATTTTTATAAAAGACTAGTGAATATATAATTCTCAGCAAATTAACTAACGCTAATAGAAACTTATCACAATTTAACCTAAGGAATATGTCACAACGATTGCATTTTTAAGCTCAATTATAATTAGAATTAAGATAATATTTATTTTGATGAAAATAAGAAAATTATTTGACTATCGTAATTAAGTACCTTCCTATATTATTAAATATTTCTTTACATACTAGATAGATATCGTATGTAATGAGTAAAAATATAAATCACATTACACGCAAAAGATACGTGTCGTAATGGGTGAAGTAAGCACCAAAATAAATGGCCGTTTCTAAGTTAAGAAAAGAATATTTTATATAAAATGTATAATCGCGTATCTAATACATAATATAATATGTTTTAGCAACAATGGGGTATTTACCGAGCTTTCGTAGGTTTGCAAGTTTGGATAAGCCTTCTAAACTTGCTATTAGGCAAATCGTATTAGTTTTGTTAACAAATAGGTATATTACAATATACTACATACATATTTTACTATTACAATGGGATCCGATAATGATCCTCGCGTCGCGACTGAGTTATTATGACGTAGTTTTAAGAAATTATGATATAAATATTGCATCGTGGTTGCAGTGTTTATTGCACTTGGTACTAACTTATACGTCTTGAAAGTATATTACTAAAAGACTTATAATCATATAATTAAATTATTGTAAAAATAATATAATACTGAAGACTGGAAGAAATATGTCCATTTTCCAAATTAAATGAACTAGATAGTAAACTAAAACTAGTAAAGCAAAATAAAGCTTAACGGAGTAGAGAAGTAAATTTTGGTCGAAAGGAAAAAAAAATCGACATTAGAAGACCTAGAGAAATGCTACCTGCATACAAAGCGTGATAATTAAGAAATAGAAAAGCAGTGTAAAACGCTTATCTTACAAGGGCTTCAAAACTTATGAAGCTCGAGGCATATTTATAGTGCGTAGGTACATAATATAATAGCTCATGTACAAGCGGTACAGTAAAAAACGCGTGCGGTCTAAATTCTAAACTACTGTATAATAGCTGTAGTATTAAAATAGACACTCCAGTTTACAGAGCCTTGTCAATGTTGGCGGACTTGGTGGCAAACATGGGTTCGTCTTTTAAGAAGGTTCCAGAACGTTCCATCGCCGGTATGGGTTCAAATTCCTCTCGCCTATTTACATCATTGATGGTATTTGTTTTCGCCGTATGTTTTTGCTGTTTGCACAATTTAGGCGGATGTTCTTTAGCTACTTTTAGTACAATTTTGGCGGAACTGGATTTTGTAGCGCTCATTAAAGAACCTGATACTTTCCTCTCGCAGACTCGAGTCTTTGTTTTAGCAGATTGTGTGCATACTTGCCCCTTACTGCTAGTGTTCGACTTGCCACTACCATTGCATGACGATGAGTTTTGATTGCAATACACTGGGATCTTCGTCTTGACGTTGGTGTTCAGTACTGACGATGGCGATAGAACTTGACATTTTGAAACCACAGCTGTAAATAATATTAGCATTCTTTAGTATATGAAACAATTCTTTTATTATTAACATAAATGATTTACATCTGTAATTTATATAATTAGTAAAAGATAAATAAATAACTACGATATTGTATTTTTGCTTTTTCAAAAGTAATTTCACTATAAGATAATTACTTTTTTCTCTTTTATGATAAATTCTCCAATAATAATTAATTGTATTTTACGTTACTTGTATTCTTTAATAGTAACAACTAACAATGCCCACTGATCTTTTAATCTGTATAAATAATAAAAAGCAGGGTCAAGAAAGGGGTACTTTTTATTGTAGATAAATATGTCATCTTCGAGAAATCTATACTAAACGTTTATACGTAGACAAACAGACCTAGGGACCAACCCAAGCGGAGCGAGTATATAAAAACCCTAAAAAGTATCAAAACTGGAGAACTTCATTCTTTTTAAACTGATTAAAATTGTATTAACTTACATTCAACAGATCCTTTTCCAGTGTGCTTAGTTTTGGTGTAGGTGGCATACTTGTTGCTGTTCTGAGATTCACTCAGTGAATCCGTTGAAGGTTCTGCGGTGCGTGGCCGTGAGGACGTTGCTAGGCTATCTTGAGACATAGTGTGCGTCTTTTTCTCACACACCTGGTTTGCCGACAAACGGTTAATCCTTAAATTCCTTGATTGAATTGGACTTGAATTACGCGATGATTCACTGGACGAAACCATTTTGCAAACTAGCTTCTTGGTTGGCGTTTTCTTCTCCCTTTCCTTGCACTGGCGAGGTTCTAAATACCTTGGCTTTGTGTTTTCGAACGCATGGGGTCGAGCTGCGACCGGCTTGCTACTAACTGTTCGATCCTGCGATGTCAGTGTCTTTGTGTGGTTAAACTTCGCTCGCTCCTCTTGTGCTTTGGTTGTCCTCACTTTAGGAATGGTAATTTTATTGTTAACCTTTTTGTCTCGTAATTCACAGGTGCTGGGAACCTTATCCTTTGGTGGAGCGATAGCAATTGGTTTCGGTTTGTAGGGAACAAAGGTGTTCCGTACTTTATCCATATCAAGACTACGTGTGGTTACGGGATTGATCGTTTTGGGTTTGCTCTGATAAGTACTTTTAGTTTTTCTGTCTTGCAGAGGGGATGCTGAGAGAGGAATCGCTTGTGGTCCGTACATGATGCATCCCAATTCCCTTAGCCGTCTCCTTAGGTCCGGGGGTAGATCTTTAAAAGCTTGGGTCCCGACGACTCTTGGAGCCGCTCTGACAAGAGCACCTTCACATTGAAGTCTCCAACTACCGGCATGAGTGTATAATAAGTTATTTGGCTCAGGTATCTTATTCGTTTGGTTGTTAATGAGGTCGGGTTTGGAGTGTTGGTTTCGGATATCTCGGACGAGAGTCGAGAGAAAGGCGTAAGCACGGCAGGTTTCATCAGGAGGGGCCCATTCTATGGCGGCTGCAAGGCAATCGTCCAAGGCTTGTTTGGCGGAACTGGGTGCATCAGGTACTAAGGATATCATTTCCAGTACAGCCAGAAGTCTTGGCGCCGCGAAGTGAGCCGCGGCATTCACCAGTCGTCGACACATTCGAGCCACTATCTCCGCCCACCTACTGTTTTGTAGTGATGCCACTAGAAATTATTTATACATATAAATATTTTATTTATATAGATATATATATCTGAAATATTTATAACTTTATATCATACCTGTTATACCACATCCATAGACAGTTTCTACGAGATTGTCAGTGGAGAGATTAACTATGTGTTCTTGGTAGCACTTGTCCAGTAACTCCTTTGGGAGAGTAGCAAAGGTCTTGGTGGGCCACACTTTAGTGAAGTACTTCGTGATCCACCTCAAACATTTACGGTACAAATCGTCTAAACCATAGACCGAAGACAGTGGGAAACACTCAAGTACACCAGCAGTGCATACTTGACAGGGCTAAAAGCAATTTAAAATAATTGTGTTTTAAATAAATCGCTTTGCTTAAAAATTAAATTTTATACAGATAAGCTATTGTATTTTTTTATTTATTTTACAACAAATTAAGGTGAAAAATATAACTACCCTATGAAAATGATGGCAATATTTGGCTTTTAGAGTAAACATGATAGCTTCCTTCAGCCCTTCGAGTCCTAACATATCTGCGATGGTTGCTAATTCCACAATGCTTACAGAATCGGGAATAGTCGACAAGCCCGAGTATATGTGACACAGAGCGAAATGCACTACATTGAAGGAAAACCTACAAAAACAACATATTTATTCATATAAGCATACATCAGTTTAATTAAAATTAGTATATTATCAACAATAAATAACTATATAACAGCTAAATATACATAATGTAATACAATGCAATTTCGATATGACGAATTTGGAGGAAATTAGAAAATACTCGTTACATCAAGTCATTCGTTACAATGATGTTCGTTATGTAGAGATTCGGTTGGACTTCAGTTCATTTTAATAACGATAGAAAACTTGTTTATTAACCACAACATTATTGTACATACTCATCTGCTTACACTGTATTCAATTCATAAATATTCAAAAGTACCGGAAGTCACAAAAATGACTACAACTGATTTTAAATACATACAAGAAAATATAAAAGGAATCATTTTTAATGTAATTGTAATGCAATTACAATACTTACGGCGGTAAAACGATAACGTTCCCAGCGCTTTCCACCCACCCACCACTTAATATGCCAGCAAAATATTGACATCTGTAATAATAATGTAAGTTACTTTGAAAATTCTTATTAAAACCGATACTAAAAAGAAAAGAATAAATAATAATACATAATTATAATTAATTACTTATTGTGGGAGTCGGTGCCAGCAAAGAAGGACAGTTTTATCTTGTAGTTATAACTTTCGAACGGGTATTTTGATTATATTTACAAATTGATAAATTAATCGAATAGTATTAAGATTATTTTGCTTTCGGTTTGTAACGTTTTGATGGCGGTCGGTTGTTTTAAGTCCCACATAACCACTTGGTGGTGCGTTAATGCATTTTCCGACGTTTAAAAAATTTACTCACATATCCGGATAGCCCATAAAAATCCGAGTTAAAAAAGTTCTGAGGTAACAAACATTAAAAAAATACAGACGAATTGAGAACCTTCTCCTTTTCAACCGACCTCAATTCGTCTGTATTTTTATAATAATATATACCGTTTACAAGTTAACAATTAATAAAAAACCAACAATAAAAAGGATTTCTCATGCAAATCGTGTGTTTTTTTAATTATAATACATAATATGCTATTATATACGATACTCACCTTGACGATAATATACACTTATGTGCCTTAATCCGTTTCCCAGAGACTTCCACAATTACGTCTGGAGCTATTTCTTCTAGAAACATTCGAAGTAAGTCTTGACCCAATCGAGATTGACAGTGACCAATAGAACTCGATGTTTGACTTGTTTCCTCGGTAGTACTGTTTTCTGAAAAAACATTATGTCAGTAAACGATTGTTTTTTTTGAAAGTTTTCAAAAATGATCCAAAGAGACCATATAATATCTTACCTATAACAGAACGACACATGCTACTCTGAACGCTACTAATTTCAGATACATCTGAAACTTGCTCGTCTATTTCCCCGACACTCGACGACCCACCCTGCCTTAAGGGTGATCGTGTCCTAGAGGACAGCGATATAGGCATACTTTTACTAAATTCGTTCTTTAAATGAGGAAACAACCTATTCAAACTTAATGCATTTTCTGAATGAAACGAACTGATAACTTCACTAGATCTTGACGTTGAAGCAATATTCTGTTCTGACCAATTATTTTCTGGTATGGATCTCGTCATTCTAGCATCAAAACTGTCTCTTTCAAAAATATCTGAAGCTTGAAGGATTGGTTTGTCTAAGTCAGACAATTTTACAAAAAGATCTGACTGCTCATCAGTAGACTCTTCGTGAATAGTAAAAGACGTATTAGTTATAAAACTCTTATCCCCGTTACGCCGAATATGTTGCTTTTCTGTTTTAGTATTTTCAACTTCACTTGGTGGCTTTGTTTTTTTTAAATCTGGTTCTGGGATGGCTATAATTTCAGAGATGGTTATGTTGGGGTCATTACACAAAGATTCGTATCTTTCGAATGTTGTTGAAACATTAATTTGATCATGTATATAAGACGATGGTGATGAATTTATGGATGCGACCTTCTCGTTACTCACAACTTTTGTATTTTTTAAAGTTTTTGTTAAGATTTTAGTATCATTCGACTGTTTCTTAACATTAAGTGAAGATGATAGCCTAGTTGGCATCTCTTTTAGCGTAGATTTCTCCCCTAAATCAATGTACATAGAAAATATATTTTTTTTCTCAGTACTTTCATCATTTTTTGGTTTTTCTGGCGGCAATGGGTCAGGCAAAGTCGATAAATCAATATAAAACTTGTGGCCAGACTTTTCACTGCTATCAGAGTCTACGGAACTTCTGCTTTTGCTACATATTTCAGAGTTAGTATGTTTTGTTTCGTGTTTTAATGTCTCACACACTCTATCACCCGGTTTCTTGTTTAAGTTTTGGCTTAATGCACTCTTGGGTACTTCAACTACTTTGGATGTTGACGACATATCTACAACCCAAGCCGACCCTGAAACGGATTTTGGTGATTTCGGTAAATTATTGCTCTCTTCATTTAAGCAAGTACCAGTTACTATCGGTATGTTTTCTACTTTTCTTCGAACTGAAGGACTATTATTTTGTGTTCCTATTTTAGGAGAACGAACATCTTCAATTGAAGCACCACCTGACACTATAGGCGAAGATTCATTAAACCTACTTGACCTAAAATTTGTAAGGCTTTCTCTGCTTATAACAATAGTATCACTCTCACTTTCTTCAGACTCATACTGCTTTAGTGATGAAGTTTTCAATGACATTATTGAATTATGTGGTGTAGTTCCCATGAATACTGTGTTTGTAGACAGTGAAACTGATTTTTCGGTTTGACATGTTAACGGAAATTTGTTTTCTATGTCTTTGCTTTCAAGCGCATCATTTGCACTTAATGAATCTTCAGTGATAGGTGTCATTTCAAAAATAGTTGGAGACATGTCTTTATGTATGGAGTCCGGTTCTTTGTCAGGGTGTTCCAAAGAATCTTCATTGTCATTGCTTTCTGACCAGTCTCCTGGACTAATGTCGGGTCGAGAGCAAGGTACTGGTTGGCTTGGTACATGTATGTTGTCAGATTTGTGTTTAACATTTTCTTGGTCTGTTTCTTCTTGCAGATTAACGGAAACTTGATCTTCATCAGCTAAACTAGCTGCGTCTATAAAACATGGTGTTGGTTTTGTTGAAGATTTTTCATAATTTTTATATTCAGACATATTCTGGGTGTCGTCTTTCTTTATTATAACATCTTCATTTACAAATTGACGTTCATTATGAATAAATTTATTGCACGTCTCTTTATCAGTATTTTTTGGAGGAAAGACAGATTCCCAAGATCCGGTTTCTGACGAGACCGAAGAAGATTCTAATATTACAATTTCTTCATTTTGACGTTGCTTTTCTTCTTTAGAAGATTTTCCATATACTATGTCGTTTGATTTTGAGTTAGACGTTCCTTGTAGTCCGTTACTGCTAGAGTCTTGATTAGCGCTATTTAAGGATGACTTTCCTGTTCGATGAAGTGGTAATTTAATTTTCTGAACTTGATTTAAGTCCACTTCAGGACTTGATGCAGATTCCGGGGAATGATTTGTATCTTCTATAGTCAAATCGTGCAAAGTGCTCTCAGTGAGCGATAAATCTGTCAACATAACATCTTTATGGCTACTGAGGCTCTCGAGCATACCAGTATTTTCCAACCCCGAGTCGGAAGACGTAAAAATATTTTCCATTTTAATGCTATTTTCGCCAGCATTTAATTGAGGCAAACACCCAGAAGATCCCAATGCCGGAGAACAAGCATATGCAGCGGATAAATAATCAGATGACGAACTGGGGTCGTCTGTTATCAAACTATCAGGTGAGTATGCAGGTTCTAACACTCTTTCAGTTAAAGATTCATTCCCATTAACTTGGCCCAAATTTATCTTTGAATATTGGTCAAAAGGTTTCATGCATACATTATATTTTTCTTTCTCGATTTCTTTTCCATTCTTCAAAGAATTTTGCTCATGCGATAATTTATCATAGATATCACAATTATTGGAATGTTTTATGGTTTTGGGTGAATTACTAGATATTAAAGACAAAGATGTAGGTTTGATACGTTGCGAATTTTTAGTAGTACTCCTGTCTTGTGACTTTATGATAGTATGAAACGCGTCTGACAAAGCATCTTGTTCAATAAGCTCTTGTTCTAACAAATTACCTTCAATATGTACCAATGCGTAATACTCTTTAGTTAATTCAGTACTGGGACTAAGACATGAAATTTCTTGGAATATTTTCTCTTTATAAGGACTTGGACTATTTGGGGTCAAAAACACATCTATATCTTCTGGGTCATCCTTGATTTTTTTTGATTCAGAGAGATTATTAGAACTATTATTAAATAGTTTACTCTTAAGGAATATTAATATTTCTTTTTCCTGTGCTGTTATGTCACATTCAGTGTAGGCATCACTAAAAATAAAAATTATGTTCATTATTAAATATATCATTAAAAACTTACAATCATATAACATAATGTATTAAATGTATGCGAAAAATGCTCATATCTTTTATAGCACCGAATATTCTTTTTAATAATTAAAACACTGTCAAACTAATAAAGGTCAACGACACAATTTTTTTTTCATAATTAGGGCTTACCACGCAAATAAGTTATTTTAAAAGATTTATATCGAAACATTTTATGCATTACCTTATGAAAGAATATATTTCATCAAATGTTTCCCGTCCAATGTTGACATGTAAGATGGCATCAAGCTTCCTATAAAATTTGTTTGTACGTGCTTTTAGTATACAAGAATGGGTTAGTATTTTTAATTTTCCACACACAACTTCCAAATCAGAATAAATAGATTCATCAAATATTCTGTAAATAAGAAAAATCTCTTTGTTTTTGCCTTTTGAAAATTTCAAAATGAAATTCTTCTAATTTATTCAATATGAAAAATTATTCAATTTATAATTAATATATTATTTACTAGTTTAGAATTAACCCTACAAAAGAAGTCATAACTTGGGTATGAATGTGTAGTGTAGTTAAATATTGTAATTCATGACAATAAAATATTATTACTAGTTATAATGATTTTGGAAACATGACTGATATCACAACAGGGATACACAATGAATAAATAGTTGTTTCTTCATTACATTGGCTTTTAACATTCCATATCTAAAATGTCATGTAATATTTTGGTTAGTTATATTTCATATATATCTAAACATACATATAATAGAATTATGAGTCAAATCTGTATTAAATATTTGGAAATTATAATTGAAATAGGTACTCATTCTGTTGATTCACAGGATTAAAAAAATGATATCTATATATAAATTAAGTAAAATTTTTGTAGTTCAGATCCGGTGATGTCATAAAGCTAACCTCACAAGCACTACAACTATTTGTTGTTGGTATAAAAACATTATGGTAATCTAATATGGTGATTGTTGTGTCAAATATTTTAGAATCTATCTGTATTTGTTTCGGTTACTGAGAAAATATGTGAAAGTAAATCATATGAGATATATTGTAGGTGAAATTAAATGTATTGTTAAATATAATAAAACAAAGTCTTTTACTTCTTTTGCTTACAATTAGATTAACTTCTTTCTAGTGCTTTTAGTTAGTGCTGTTATTTATTAGTATTGATATTTTCTTATGCTAGAACCTATATAATATAAGTCCCCACATGCAGTAGTTCTAACATATAAAAACATAGATTTCCACACATAGCTTTGTAAATACTCCTGCTTGATAAATACATAGTAAGCATTCTTGAAAAGGTATAATTTATTATATTATTACCTTGCTACATCCTCCTCAAGTTGTCTTTGAAGATACAGTTCCAATTTGGATGCTTCATCTGATGCAGAAGAATCACTAGCCGACACCGGCTTAACCCTCGGGTCCGGCATTAAGCATTTCTTAAACTTTTTGTTTGATAATATTAAAAATCTTTAAAAAGAAAAGTAACACTCTTATCATTTATCTTAATATATTAATTAAGAGTTGTCTAATTTAGACAAAAATCAGACAAAGGACAATTAATAATTAAATATTAATACCCAAAAAACAAATCTAGCACACCTTAACTTCTTTAATCCGAAATAATATCATACTTTGGCAAAGAGAAATCACAATAACTAATGAAGTACTTCCAAGTCTTATTCAATATCTTATAAACTTTTTTATTGAATTTAAATAAAATGACTTTATAATATTAATACTCTGTCTTATTCATATCTAACTTATTAAAGTACATATCTTTATAAAATTCTAAATGGCTGGACTGATTTTTATGAAATGTTTTGTGTTTGAGTGGATTTGAGAATAGTTTAGATTCATAATTTAGACCACTACAAAATGTATTTTTTGGATTAATTAGTTATTTAAACATATTTTTTCGACAATAAATGACATACTCAATTATAAATAAGTTGGTGCTAGGCAACATTGTTTTCAGCATGCATACGAACACATTTCACTGGAAGCAAAAGTTTATAAAAATTTTTTTTGTGTGAAGGACAATGTCTATTGGTTCCGCGATACTACAGGAGACAGCGCTATAGTTGAGCGAGTAATGTTATACCGGTTGAAAGTCATAACAATAATAGTTTTTTTCTAACCCATAACAGCTACTAACCCATAACAGCTACGAACATTAGCTGCTTGGTTAGTGGTGGAGGTAAAGGGGACAGCAATAAAGCAATAATACAATAATACAATAATACAATAATTTAATAAATTTTTGCTCTGTATAAAAATCATCAAAGCAGATTTTTTTCCAATGACTTTTGTATGCTGTCTTCCACCTCTAGTGCGACAACTGAGGCTAAACTTTACTGATTTCTGAACATAATACAACTGTTTAAAATAAAATTCACTTGATATAAAATTCCTAGAAAAAATAGTGCTACCTCCTGTTCTGTAGTACATAATATATATGTATTACTACATAAACATTTACTATTCAGATATATCTAAAGCAGTTATATCTTGCATTAATGATTAAAAATTACAAATAATATCTTAAATCATTAACATACATTTAAATGCAAAACATGTTTCTATTGTCTTCTGCATATTATATATATAATATATGACATCATGCATTACCATTACTAGTATCATGGAGTTATTTTAGTTATTATAGTAGGTAATCTAGTAGGTAATCTAGTAGCATGATAAATAATAATCTGGCTTAGAAAACGCTGCGATAAATAAAAATCATCAAGAAAATTAGGATCTTCAATATTTCATGTAGATACCATGTAGTTATTTAATATTTGATTGCACGAAATAACATCCATATAATATACTAAAATATAAGAACTTTACAATTGACTTATTCTATTGATATTATTATCTTATTTTATTATTATTTGTATACAAAAAATATGCAATAAAATGATATCATAAGAAAAACAAATGCTTGTGACATACCAAGAGGATTCCAATTAGTGCAGCAAATCTTGACATAAAAAATTTGAAGGATTGATAGTCAACTTTTGGTTAAATTAAAAAGATTTCACTACAAAATAACTTATTGACACTCATTAAATATATATTATTTTTACTATATTTCGACCAAACAATTAACTGATATCAACGCGTTAAATCTCCTCACACAACTATCGGTATCGATCGATCGTCACTAGCGCCATTGTTGTCTTTGTTGATTGTCAGACGACAGACAAGTAGACAGTAGTCACTACTCACTACAGCACGGAGCCGGTGTTTATGAATTATGATATATCTTCATTTAAAATCGGAGTACAGATATGTATGAGTTTATAATATAAAGTAAGAAATGCTAATGTTAAAATTATAATAATTTTAGTAAATATTTCGTCTTACCTTAGTAAAATTTAAAATGAAAACATTTGACAAGCTATAATACAAGACTAGAGTAATTTTTTCTCTTTCCAATAATTGTTTGCGCCGGCGCGGTACATCGTTATTTTGGCAATTGGATTATATAAATCTACTAACTTAAATTAGGGTAAAATTAAAACCGACTAGCAATTAAAACATAATGCATAAAGCCGGGTCTCCTACGACACGGTTTCTTACACCTATCACGTATTGTTAGCAAGGAACATTTTTACTTAGATTGTTAGTAAAGACATGCAAGCCTGTTTATCCGAGGCGGACGGAAAACATTCTCCGTGTTTACCTGCGGCATATACACATACACTGTGCCTGCGGCGCGGGAGGGCCATTTCATTTCATCGTTGCATAGAGACTGTACATATTGTTTATAATCATCGTTGCATGCGAACATTGATGTTGCATTTCGTATTTCCTGCTTTATACTCTATATTATGTCTGTTTTAACGTACCCATAGTGTATTGTGTGTTTTAAAATGAATTAGAATAAAGACATTCATTTATATTTATATCATGATTATCACTAATGTCTTACGGTGAAGGAAAACATCGTGAGGAAACCTGCATGTCTGAGAAAACCTAACAAGTTTTCGAAAGGCATGTGAAGTCCGCCAACTCGCAATAGGCCAGCGCGGTGGACTATGGCCTGATCCCTCTCGTACTGAAGGAGGCCCGTGCCAAGCAGTGGGACGTTAAAAAGGGCTGATGATGATGAAAGACAATACTATGTTATTCATTGATTTAATACGAAGGCGTATTTGGAATAACTAATAAGTCATTATTATTAATTAAATCAAACCACGGTCTAGAATGTAGGGGTACATCGGCTTATCGTGACAATAGTTTCCATTCACAGCCGTAGCGGGACGAAAGGCTGGAGGCTGTACAACTAAATTAGAATATTATTCTGTCTTTTATCCACAAAAATGCAAGCGTATTAAACCCTGATTACATTACTCGAATTTATTTCGTATTTCATAAATACCATTTAATTTGTCACTTATACGGCGTGTGCAGGTCCAGTCTATAGCAACGTTGTACAGTGGCGTTGACGTGAAGCTTGGAAGTTGGAATCTTGGATAGTGTTTTTTTATATTAAATTTAAAGCAAATATAAAGCTTAGTGCCTTTTTCTACTCTGTTGTCAACTAATTTATTTTTTATTAAATTCTTTTCATATAACATCATTGGTGGTAGCAATCAAGTTTTCTTATTTCAATAAACACTATTTAATTGTCACTTAAACGGCGTGCGCAGTGCGCAATGCGCAGCTCCAGTCGATAGCAACGCTGTATAGCGGCGTTGACGTAAAGCTTGGAAGTTGTCACACAAATCGTACAAATCTCTTACTACTGAAATTGAGCTTGATGCTAGACCAGTTTTACTCCACAGTGGTAGCAATATTAAATATAATCTATGACTAGTACTACTGTCAGCTGTATTACAAATACTTTACTTTACTCTATGTGTCAGATATTTCATCTGTTCACAAAATGCACAATGTTCAATAATTTATAATTATTTCGTTCTATTACGATGTTCGAGCTTCAATTTTAAATAATGTACAGTTATATTTAATATAGAAATAGGGGACGACAATAAATTTAGATTTACCTTGCGAGAGGTTCATTATATAATAATTGTTTTTGCTAAATAATTTCTATGATAATAGGAGCGTTTTAAGTAATAAACGAAGCAAAATATTATAATATTGTTGCTATATTGCTTCTATAAGTAATGCGAATATGGACCATTCAAACAGGAACTGGGATCCGGGTATGTTTTTATTTTAATTGTTAATTGATTTTCAGTAACGAAACGAACGAACGTCAGTCTATTCATCCGATAATCGGACGAATAAATAAAATATATTCCGTATTCGTCTTTTATTTTTATCTTCTTAAATGGCTCAAAGAGAAATCAATTTGTTTTTTAAGGTTTGACATACTCGTGTATACAATTGCGGACGTTTCTATAGTACTTTTACAAAATACTATTAGTAAGTGTTAGTGATATATGTAAATTTCAAAGGACGACTATAGAACTGGCTCTTTTACGTTTTTTTTATTGAAGTGAAACTTCTTTAGAATTGTTGTGATTTCAAACTCGATGAAACGAAAAAATAGTACCAGGCACTCAGAGACGGGGAAGAGTTAGCCTTAATTTAAATTCAAGTTTTACTTCTGACATGTGTACTTTGTACACAAGCACTTTTTTTTTTCTTCTCTTTTTCTTTTACACTTTAAAGTGGGTGGGATCTTAACAATAAGTAGTTGCGGTTTACAATCGCTTGGCAGGACGATGGCAATGGGCCCTCCCAGTGGATGAGTAGGGGAGATGCTCCCTATTATCTCTATACTACTCCCATTACAATTTACAAGGTAATTCATAGTTCATGAGAAAATAGATTTTGAATGTAGCATTCACCGGCCGCCCCTGCGGCACGCTCGCTTCCCTCGTGTGCTTTGTGGTCATATTATATCTAACCTATCCTACCTAGAAAGAACGAAAAACATTTAAGATAAACTTTCTGAACCTATGTTAAGTCGAAAAAATATGTTATTGACGATGAAAGCACTTTCACACATGTCCATAGAAACGCAGATCTAATTATTATGGCGGCGTTAGGATAGTTGACAATGACGTTTAGGTAATTCGACATATTTTTGACATAATGATCTTACGTCTTTGTCTCACATATACAAAATCCTTTTGTTATCCTTCTCTATCACATTAAGTTTTTATTAATTTTCTCTTAAAATATGAATTACCTTGTGTCGTGACTCATGAGTGTTATTATTGTGTTCAGTGAATGAACACCTACCATATATATAAGTTTCACCCAATAACTCCTGCCAAGAGATTATAAACCCAACCCAAATAACTTCTTTTATATTGGAATTCAAAAAATTTATAGATATTTGTACAAACCGAAAATAGTATATTTTACATTTTACAAATAATATATTTTTTATTCATACAATTATCGGATGAATAGCAACAACGTTTCAGTAAATTATTAACGAAAACATTTCTCTAAAATTAAATACCTAGTATAGTATATATAGATTATTTTTCAATTCCTTGTTTATTTTAATTGAGACTTATTTTAGCATTAATGCGACTATTGACTTCATTGAAAGAGGTTCAATCAGGTGGAGAAGATGTTGCTTTTTTGAATGAACTTCTCCAGTCAAAGCAACTCCATGCTCTTGTTCAAGTACATAATAAAATTGTAGCAGCACAGTGTAAAGATGATAAGTTCTTCCCATTGCTGTCTAATGCAATGCAAGTTACATTTGAGGTGCTGCAACAGTTTAGTGAGATTGTGGCACATTCTAGTGATTTTGAAGAATTGTTGAAATTACTCCAAAAGCCCCACTTTCAGGTTAGTGAAATAAAAGGGGTCTATAAAATATATCTTTATAAAAATATTTTAATTTTATTACTATAAAATATTTTTATATATAGGCAATTCTCTGTACTCATGATGCAGTAGCACAAAAAGACTACTATCCTCATCTTCCTGACATACCTGTAGATGCAGATGATGAAGAAGAAACTGTTAAAATTGTTCAACTTGTTAAAAGTGATGAGCCATTGGTATGTCCATATTAATATTTATATTACAGTTCTTGACAGTACAGTAAAAGTACATCTTCATTTAGAAATAGCAGCTATATCAAATAATATATACTTTAAATCTAAACAAAATAATTTAAGTGTAAATATCTGTTTAATATATTTAATAAACATATTTAAATAAAATTTTATACCAAGATTGCCATAAATTAAAAATAAATAAATATTATACTTAATATATTGAATAATATTTTTATTTTCTATCAATACATCTGCTGCTCAGTATATTTTAGTAATGATTTTTTTATTGAAAGGGTGGAGCTCAGAGTGCAGAGCCAATAGTGGTAAGTATACAAACCAAATATTCAATTGATGGAAATGTGCTTTATGTCTTTATATATTAATTCTTTTATATACTATGTATTCTACTATGTATTGAATATATTTTTATTGTATTATCTAAAAACACTAAAATATTTCTTGTGGTAAAGCTTACACAGTAAGATCAAAATAGGAAATAAAGAATACACTGCAGTTACCCCTTTTATTATTTATCCCATCTACAATATCTTTATTTAGCTGCTATCTCTAGATGTTTTTGTAATATTTTTGTCCTATAGTTTTGTTCTCAATAAATTTTTTCCTAAATTTAATAACTTTACTTATGCTTGTTGCAATGCAAACTTTTTGTGTTCACATAACTATTATGTATTTTTGTTATTGTACTGTATTTAATAATTATAATATGTTTTTAATGATATTTTGTGTTATTTTATTACTTAATACTGTTTCATGATTTTTATGTGAATTGTGTCAAATAGTTAACAATTCATCATCAAGGTTAAAAGTATGTTTAATTTTTTTTCTATATATTCTGGAGGTGCTTCAAGTATCTTTGATTTTAAATATTTAAATTTCCATAAATATAACTTTAAAATGGTTATAAGTTTAAATGATTTCTATATTCTATTTCCAATACTGTAAAGAGTTTGAAAATAAAACTATTATGATTATTTTAGGGTGCTACAATAAAAACAGATGAGGAGACTGGTAAGATTGTTATTGCAAGAGTAATGCACGGAGGTGCAGCAGACCGGTCAGGCCTCATACATGCTGGTGATGAAGTTATTGAAGTGAATGGTGTTAGTGTAGAGAATAAATCACCGGCTGATGTTCTATCTATTTTGGTAAGTGGTTTAGCTTACAAATTTTTGGTAACATAGTAATTCACCCTCACTGCTGGGTTTCATCCCTTTGTATGTTTTAGGCTGCGTTCCACTAAGCGCCCACAACGACCAAAATGCTCCTTTGTGGTCGCGGCGAAAACGTCACTTATGACGTCATGACTTATGCTCACGCGAAGCTCGCGACGACCCATCTAAAAAGGTGGGTCGTCGTGATCGTTGAGAAAATTAGCGGCGTTTTCAAAAATCAAAAATGGCGACTGTGCTTACGTTATTTTATGCGGAAAGAAATATTTTAGTAGAAGTGAATGTTTCTCCAGCGGATCCTAAATACACCACTAATAATATAAAAAAAATAATTATAATTTTTTTCAATATAAATCGATTTAAACAATAATTAATTAAGTTTATTTTCAAGGCTTAGATTATAACCTAACCTCTTAAATCTTTTGTATTCTTTTTTTAACTCGCCGTTTGTATTATTTACCTCCACGCTCAAAACGCTCTATAATCCATTCCACTTGAGTTTACGACAGTAACGCTCACAAGCAAGTGGAACGGGAAAAACTACGGTCGTGAGCGTGATCGTTGTGAACGCTTAGTGGAACGCAGCATTAATAGTTAGTTTGTAATAATTAGATGATGACAGAAGTATGACAATTTATAATGATTTTTATATTATACTCGGAATTTTAATTCGATTCCAGATTTGACAGTTTCAGTGTTGCAACGTTATGACAAGTACTAAATAGTGACGTTGCGAAATTATTCGATACGGAAATGGAATATTTCCGGATCGATTCCTCTCGTTTATAGTAGTATATTGAAACAACTACTACTTTAATAGAAACTAAGTATATCATGAAATTAAATATTTCTGAACGGATATTATTTAGTTATGGCGATTAATTTTATTAAGAATCTGAGAGTTTTCGTTAATAATTGTGTGTGGAATATATAAAAAATGTGATCATGAAGGAACATGAGAAATAAAACAAATAGCTGATGTATTATGGTAATATTTTATTTTATTTTATAAATCGTTGCAGTCATCGCTATCGCTGACACTTTCTGTAACATTTATTATAAATGTGTATGTGATATTGTCAATTAACATATCTAGCCTACTCATTTTTTCCTCTTCTTTGACAACATGGGATACGCATTTAGACCATTCGGTAGCCGTCATTTTTTGAATTCCTTCCTCAAATAAATTTCTCAGGTCTGTCCATTTGAAGGTTTTATTATTTTGAGCTACATGCCCCTTTACCTGCGCTCATATTAATTCGATAGGGTTCAACTCGCAATGGTAAGGGGGCAGTCTTAAAACCGTGGTCCCATGTTGTGCTGCCATTTTGTCTACAGCGTACTTATTAAAAGACTCGTTATGTGGAATCAGTTCTAAAAGCGTAGCTTTAACCATATCTGGTTCGTAATGAATATTTTTATTTAAAAGCCAGTCTTGAATGGCATCTTTTTTCCAGCTCATTTTTGGTGCTTCTCCAATTTTCGTAAGTGGTAAGGTGCGTTATCCATCACCACAATTGAGTTAAGTCTTAATTTTGGTAAGACTCCAGCATACCACTCCTCAAAATACTAATTAATAAATAATTATTACGAATAATTATGTATTTATTTAAATAAAAATCAATAACTTAGTCTTTAATTGGCACACTAATATTATGATTACATAAACATAAATCGCGATTGTTTATCGATTTTTGTGTTCATCACTACACTGTTATATGTGGTATCATTATTTCACAAAATGACATTAGCTAATGTCAAATGTGGAATCGAATTATAATTCCGGGTATAATAATTTACTTATACCCTTATTACTTTTGTTTGTAGTATATGTTTTCTTTTGTAAGAGTTACAGCTACTAATAAATTCACATTAAAAATGCTAATACAAAAATCATAAAACATATTTCTTAACATAAAACTTCTTCTTTAAACAATTATATACATTATACATAGTGCTAACTTTTTAATCCAATCTTCATTCAAAATGTTCAAAAAGTAATATTCAGAAAAGTGATAAAGTATTTTTCGATTTTATGTATATTATTCTCGATATTCTGAATTAATCTAATAAAATATGATAGGTAGAGTAGGTCATGGTAGTTTTATTAAGGTGTTCGTATTCATGATATTTATTGTGACCCTTTTAATTTTTATGAGTCTAATAAAAATATTCTTATTAAAAAGCCATTACTTTTTGCAACATTTTACCCTTATTGTAATGACAGGTTTAAATACTGACATAAATAATTAACAATCTTGAACACTTAAATTAATTTTATTTTATATGTACTTATAGCAAAACTCAGAAGGGACCATAACGTTTAAGCTTGTACCATCCTTTGGAAAAGGTGGTTCAAGAGAAAGTAAAGTGAGAGTTAGAGCACTCTTTAATTATAACTCCGCAGAAGATCCTTATATACCGTGCAAAGAAGCTGGCCTTAATTTTAAGAAGGGTGACATTCTACATATAGTGTCTCAAGACGATGCTTATTGGTAAGTCTATCAATATTTTTTAAGTAGTGTGTGTCAGTGTAGCGCTAGTACCTAACACTGCAAGCACCTTGAACTTTATTCCGTATGTAGCTGTACTCGAGTGCGAGTGAAAGATACCAGATGAAATATCCAATACTGTTGGATCGTTTCACAAATGGATTCATTCGGCACCAATATTTCATTTTATGATCAGATGTGTTACTTTGAGTAAAAAAAAGAAAAGTGAAAGATGAAAGTGAAAAAAATGAACCGTCTGTAATAAATAATTTTTCTTTTTTTACTGGGACGACACTAAGATTAACGCTTAGCGCTTTTTCGGTGTAATTAAGTTACTAAAATAGTTTTACAGATAAGTTAATTTAACCGGTCGTTTAGTTCGTAATAAGAAAGTCGTAGTCGTACGTAATAAGAAATATCAAATATTATGTACTTAAAATCGCAAATAGTAATTCACAAGTCCGCGTCGTCACAATAAACACGTCCAAGTAATTTGCTCTACTTCATTAAAATCCCTATATTAGGTATACCGAGTTAACAGAGGTGTATTTGCCAGTCTATCAAAATTAAGCCATGTGTGAATCCACCATTAATACAGGCGGTGCTATTAATGTAGTATGATATTGTTGTTTTATTTTTAATTTTCATTGACTGTTCCTTTATTCAACTGTCCGACGCGTCATTATAATAATATGTGAATAATGTGAATTCGCGTCATCTATTCTACGAGTATGCTTACGTTAAATAGTAACCATTGTAATATAATTTGAAACATTTCTTTTTCCTTAGTATTTTTTAAATTATTTCATTGAAATTTGTATTTTATTCCGAAGACAATGCTTTCAAACCTTGAATCGAAAGAGAACAGTTTTCCATCCTATTTAGCATTGCCAGTGAACTCGAAACTGATTAGACTCTTTACTTTACAAACGTACATCGTTTTATACTTTCACCTTGTACATGTATCTAATATTTAAACAGATGAATGATTTTATGACAGAAAAATGATTTTATGATATGATCCTGGCTATTACAACCAGAATAGAATCATAAGTAAAAAGTTCCTTATGGGTTGCGAGTGTACTTCACAGTCCCCTTGTGAAGTGCACTTATCGTTTATTTCAATAATAACATACTGAGTAGTGAACCCAAGCGGAGCGAGGCTAGTTTTTAATAATATTTCTTAATAAAAGAATGATTATTTATTGTTCCAAATGTATAACAAATATTATTGAAATTCTTCATAAGTAATCAAACGATGCGAATAAAATAAAAGTCTCCGTTCGCGTATTTGTCTGCGATAACTTTTAATACATACATAATATTATGTCGTTTTGATATTTCTTACAATATTTTAATAAATATTATGTAACATGAACCTATAAATATTAAAGATATTTTTTTCACTAGTTGACGTATGTTATTTCAGGTGGCAAGCTCGTCGTGAGGGCGACCGCGTGATGAGGGCTGGATTAATTCCATCAAGGGCTTTACAAGAGGGACGTATTATACATGAACGTCAAACTGAACCACAAACATTGGATGGTTAGTACAAAATATTTAAGTCTATTGATTAGCCCACACACTACTTAAAACACGTACATATTTTAAAAATTGCTGGATCTAGTCACTTTTAAGACAGTAGTATGAGATACGCACTTATAAGTTCGTTAGTTTGTTTTGTTTAAAGTTTTATGTAATGCCCTTTTGATGGTGACTAAAAATCACAAAGTTGAGTCGGTCTGTCGGGCTTGTGAATAAATCTTTTTTGTCAAATAAACTTTTTAAAATGTCATAATATGTTTCTTTTCTGTTTTGCTTTGTGTTTTAACCATTAACAAAGAAATCAGAATAAATTCAGGCTTTAAGTTTTAAAGCAAAGATGAACCAAGTCTATTACTTATCTTCTATTATAAAATTCATAAATTATATTAGCTTGTGACTGTACGGTTTCACCTAAATTAGAATTAATTCATTTTGTAGGGTAGTTGAAAAACGCAAATCATTTTTTTTATTTAAGTAAGTAAAATTCGCGTCATGTAAAAAGAACGCTGGCTGACATGTTGCGCAGAGGCGATTTATAGGCCAATTTGGTGGTAAGACGCGGGGCGCAGGACGGCGAGGCACGCGCCGCATGCTTTCTGGCTCGCTATTGGTTCGTCAGTTCAAAATACCATCGCGCACACAAAATTTATTAATTACGAAATGGTTTTATATAAAAAATAGAGAACAAATATTTTTGACGTATATTGTTTTATAAAAAGAGAGACTGATAATAATGCTGTTAATAATTTAAAAAATATACTAAACGAATTAATTTTATTTTTTGTAAGTAGATTAAATATTCTACACTGAATCAAACATATTTTTTAATTAATATAATTCTATTTAATTACATTCTATCTAATATATTTTTCAATGTACCTGCCAATAACCAAAATACGTCGCGGCTAGTTCAAAAATAAAAGGATATACTTAGTAATTTCGTATGCGAATGTACCGATGCGCAAACACACCCCCCACCACTTTCTTCCAGCGTTCTTTTTACGTGACGCGAACTGTAATTAATTATGGTTATAATGGTGGTAGCTGATAGGAGCTAAAATATCTATCATGTCTATAGATTTGTATTTTAACATAGTAATTCAAATTCGTCTCTCGATGTGTTATCCGTTATGGTATGGTATGGTATGGTAAACGGGGGCTTTTATCCGCAACTCGACGACTTTGCGCCTATTTTGCGTGTGTGGGAATATTCCTTATCTATTCCTGCCACCCCAGCTCTTCGAGGAACTTCAGAAGCCTCTTTGGCTTCTTGAATACCTCTGGAAGTGCCCTTGGCGTGCCAAGATGTTTTACCCGGTATGCCGCTACACCTGGACAGTTCAAAAGTACGTGTGCAGCCGTTTCCTCTGTTCCCATGCAGGCTCTGCACAGGGGACTGTCAGTAATACCTAAATTAAATAGATGTTTATTATATGGCCCATGACCGGTCAAGGCCGCCGTTATTAGTCTGAGTTGCCGTCTGTCCAGGTTTATTAGACTGTTAGCCATTTTGGCGTCGATATTCGGTAGCGCTTCTTTGGCTTGTCTACAGTCTTCAAGTTCGGACCATAGATTGTTATGTTGTATTTTTGTGCGATTACGAATTTCGCGTTTGAGCCAGCAAGAAGGTAGTGGTAGTATTGGCTCGGCGCCTATGGCCGTCATGTTTGACCCCCTTCTTGCAAGCTCATCCGCTATGTCGTTACCGCGTGTGTTGCTGTGACCCTTGACCCATTGTAGTGTGATGTTGTTTTTTGCACCTACCTGCGTCAAGGCGTTATGGCATTCATAGATTATACCTGAAGTGGTTGTGTTACTATTCAATGCCTGTAGGACTGACATGCTGTCTGATAGAATGCGAATGGAAAAATCCTTTACGTCTTTTGTCGCAATTGTTCTGGCTGCCTCTAGGATACCTAAACACTCCGCTTGAAACACTGTGTTGTAGGTACCTATGGGTAGTGATATCCGTTAAAATAATATAATTTTATAACCATAAAAATATGAACATTAACAATTTTGTGTTTTTTAGATAGAATGTTATTGTACTACTAACGCCATCTGTTAGAAAATCAAACATATCAATAATCCTATATAAATAATAATAATTTTAAAAAACTGTCTTGAAAATTATTACCCGTTAAAAAAACTACGCGTGTGATGTTTGCCTACGCGTGCCCTCATAAAGCTCAGCTTGTTGCTAGTGTTATAGTATCTTTGGAACAGAGTGGAAAGAGTACGGGACCTCTTTCCACGCCACGCCCTAAGGCCAGGGCCTAGAGGTGCCTGCTTAAGAGAGATAGAACGAGAGTGCAGAACAAAAGCGATTTATGCATAGCTACGCACAGCTCCTGGTGTATGCGCATCGTGGACTTACGCAAAAGACTTAGAGATTGTTATCATATAATCCCTACATGAAAACATACTCAACAAATTACTTTTCAAAAGAGTCACAGTATTCTTAATGTACAGATTCGACATAGTAAATATCATTTTATGTACATATATATAAAATTATTGTATTATAAAAATATTCACTAGCAATAAGAAAATATGCATTTAAAAAATACCATTGTAACTTTTAATATACTCAACTTTCGTTTATTAATACATTATTTTTAGGTAAGCCAGCTCTTTGCAGTTCATCTCAAGCGAACTCAGACTGTGGACCAAAAACGCCATGCTCACCTACTCCCAATGCCGTTGCCTTATTACCATGCAAATCTACACCAAAAGTCAAGAAAATAATATACGATATAAAGGAAAATGACGATTTTGACAGAGAAATAATACCCACTTATGAAGAAGTTGCAAGATTGTATCCACGACCGGGTTTTATAAGACCAATAGTACTCGTCGGGGCTCCTGGGGTCGGAAGGAACGAATTGCGAAGGAGGCTCATCGCGAGTGATCCAGAGAAGTTCGTCACACCTGTTCCTTGTAAGTATGTGCGAGAATATATACTGCGAATGTTTGTACTACTCTTGTGTTTATATGTAAATGGTTTTTATGATTTAGCGATTGCTTACGAAAATTAATTATAACCTAGTTTATCAAATTTTGAATGAATTCGTTGAGTTCATCCAAATATTTTTTTTTTAATTTCTTGTTGCCAAAAGTATATACAGAATGTCCCAGAAGGTGACGATAACCTGGCACGGGAAGAAGACCCTCTTATGATGAGTCAGTAAAAACAATTAGCGCTCTACACACAGTAGTGCTCGAGTACCAGCCATTTTATTGAAAAACTAAAAATTTACTACCCGGAGTGGAATTTTTGGGCTTTGTGACTTTTCAATTTTTGTAGGTTTTATTGCTGTTGTGGCCTCGCAAGAAGCCACACTAGTTGTTGCCAAATCAAATAAATCGGAAGCAAATGTAATTTAAAGAAAAAGAAGTAAATATCATCGGTTCATGTACTTTAAATTTACCAACACTTAACTTTGACAACTCCTACTGAAAAAATAATACACCAAGTCCAACAGACAAGTTTAATAAAAAAATGGTCCATTTCATGGAGATTCTAAAATGCTATCACATGTACATGTTCTGTAATAAAATAGTATTTAATTTTTTTTGGGACGAAACATTTATGATCGGAAAAAATGAAATTAAAAAATGCAGAAAAATTCCACTCCGGGTAGTAGTACATTTTTAGTTTTTCAATAATATGGTTGGTACTCGAGCACTACTGTCTGTAGAGCGCTGATATTTTTACTGACTTATCATAAGAGGGACTTTCTCCCCGTGCCAGGTTATCGTCACCTTCTGGGATACCCGTATATTCAAATTATTACGAACGCTTTGTACAAGAAATAAACTCCACACAGTTCAATTTAAAGTTCTCGGTTAATTCGGTAATTGCGCTTACAGCATTTTAATTATATTTTATAGAAAAAATATGCCTTCAAACTAAAAAAACTAAAAAAAAAATATAATGAGGTGAGTCGTGCATTTACTAATAATTAATTAGATAGTATGGTATTTATGTATCATAATTAGGTAATCCACAATCAAATGTTTGTCGTCTCGTGTCTCTAGACATATCAGTACATGTAAATAAAATTGAAGTGTCAGTTTGTAACAAATTAACAATTTTTCACTAAATGCATATGAAAGTATACATAATACACATACGGTACTTACATTATTATTTACTTAGTAATGTTTTATATTCTAAAATAGATCGAGCGAAGCCGCGGGGTCCACTAGTAAATGTATACAAAAACTTGACAAATTATATGCATAAACCTTCCTCGAGAACCAATCTTTCCATTGGTGAAAACATTACGAAAAGTGCAGTAGTTTTTGAGTTAATCGTGAACAGACAGACAGACGCGGCGGATGACTTTGTTTTATAATATGTAATGATACTGAACTTTACTTAATACTATTTTGTGCATTTTTAACCGGCTATAAAAAAGGAGGAGGTTATTGTATTTACTCTTATAATCAAAATATATTATGGTATATTACCTGGTATATAATACCTATATTTAATTGAGCCCTGGGATGTAAAATGTATATTGTATTGTGATAATCTTATAATTTATATTTTTTATTTATAAGTTTTTTTCGTTAAATGCTATAAGTTAATATTGCGAATGTTACATTTAGCCCCTAATATAATGGCTAAGCCAGAAATATTAAGGTGTTACCTAAGCACTCTGGGGAAAATTATGTGAAACATTTAAATATGAAGTTTTTACTGCAAAATTCTACCAACATTTTTAAAATGATTAATTTATATTATTCTTAATATTAGAGTGTAAATCGCTTAAAATTCTCTGGACATCTCATCTCATGACCCAAGTGTACCCGATAGACCAACTAATTATATAAATTATACAATATTTTTTTTAATTATGATTGTTCATTTATCTTAATTTAACTTTCATGTATTTTAATTCCTAATTACATTTAATTTTACATAATTTGTACATATTATTAATATAAATGTGTCACATCAATGAAACCAAAGCTATTGAAATGAGCATCAACTACGTAGTCTAAATTAGTAAACTGTATTTAAAATTTTGATACTTATGATTGAGTTTTGTTTATTTTTCTTTGTGATTTGTTGTTAAGCTAATTTTTGTTTTTGCGAATGATTTTAGTAGTTTATAGGTTATTTACTGTTAGTATAACAATTCATGGACCAATGATATATTTCACATTAACACAACATGCGTTTCCAAGAATTGAATAAAAACAAATTTTTGCTACTTAAAAATATAAGTTCATTGCTTTAATCTATATATTCTTAGATCCATTTAACAAAATATTTGTTTGGGAGCGAATAAATTAAATGGAAGATGGCAAAGTCGAAATCATATTTTAATAAGGTTTTACCTTTATACATGTCATACAAATGCTGGCGAGAAGGTCTGTCTTTCCAAAGTATTCGGTGCGAAAAAATATAATATGAATGTAAAAATGTTATCAAAGCTTGCGCTGCGAGATATGATTTTTTTTTGTAAAAAGAATTAGGGCTTCCTGTAATACATATTTTATTACATACTAAATGAATTACCAGTGCAAATGAATAATTATTTTAGAAACTCTATAAAATTAATCATTGTAAAATTGTATAATGAATGCGATATTTTTAAATATCAATACTGTCGTATCGTCAAGACTCGTTTTTTATTTTACTAATCATGTGATTTTACTTTTTAAAGTGAATGTGTAATTGTATAATATACCCCCAGGGTTGCTATAAATAAATGATAAAATATATACCCATTTCATCATCAAAACTAAATTTTTTAAAGAGTGAGAGAGTTTATTTAACCGAACCTGTACATGAGATAATTTGTTTTCTTTCCTTAAACAATTATGTATTATATCCTTCATGTTGTAGTAGCTTATACACGTATTCGGGTTTAATTATTTTATAAAATCAAGTAAATTAAGTAAAAAAATATAATATCCGGCGTAGGCGAAAAAGCAAACACGTAAATAATCTTAATAAAATTAAAAAAACCTTTAATTACTGAATTAACTTGTCGTTATAGTAACACATTTGCAAATCATTTTTTATATAGATGAACTAGAGACTAACCATAAAAAATCTGTTTAGTGATTTAGTGATGCGGTACTGTTATATGTAATTTATTCTTGTCTAATAAACGCATAGACCAGTGTATAAGCATTTGAAAATGGTAAAGAGTGAAAAAAAAAATTATAGTAGGATGAAACCCATTGGAGAAGAAAGAGAATATAAAAAAATTGAAAGGAATATTAATTTAATAAAAGATCTCAGCAGCTTTTGTATTTACACTTTTTTCGCATAACCTCAAAGTTTATGTGAAAAATTCATATAACTAAGTTTTTGGTAGGTGCAACGTGTCAAGTGGGCAGAATCACTCGACACACTTGCAGGAATGAAGTGCTCATTTAATTAATGCTACAAAATTAAATTTTACGCTGCAGTAGATTGACCAATTATTTAATTAGAAAACTGCCAGCTTTTAATTAAGCTAGCAGTGTCTGCCTTCTACAACGTTAACCACATAGCACAATATCAAATCAAACTAGCATTAATTTAGTGCTTAATAAGTGCTGGCTATTCATGAAAACAAATAGATTTTTTTATTTAACTGAACTTGCTAATTTAACTTAGCGCCTGATCATTTTAAAAAGCAATTATTTTTATTGTCAATATTGCTTTCATTTTATTTTTGTTATATTTCGTTTACTTTATTAATACTAGCGGGACCCGCGGCTTCTCTCGTGCTAAAAGTACACAAAATATCATTGGCATAATGCTATTACTTATGATGTACCAATGAATGATTCCCTATTTAAAGGTCCACCCTCTTTTATCAGGACTACGCTATAGAACCACCTATAGTGTCTTCCTGTGAAAATGAAAGATCTCACTCTACTATACCTTTTACATAGTCTGAATATTGACCCTAGTAATAATCTATCACCACACAAATATTAGTTAAAATCGGTTAAGTACTTTTGGGAACGCGCACATCGATTAGCTAAGATATTGTGTTATATTAGGAGATCAACCAATCGCTTCGCACCGACGGTCTAGAGGTAGGGTGAAGTTAGTTAGCCTATAACTCTCGTTTTTCCCCCATAACATACTTTTTTAAACCGGTCCAGTATTACCAAATAATAGTGCGATAAAATAAACTCTTCAATTTTATATATTAGTGTAAAGATACAGAGATTGTTGAAGATGAAATAAAAACCTTATAGTTAGGTAAAAGAAAAGCTCCGGGCTCCGCCCGCGTTCTAAGGACGGCAATACAAGTCATAATATTTAAATGTTTCTAGAAATATGTTTCTTGTTTCACATAGCTTGGCTAATACTGGCCACGTGGAATACGTAGAAGATATCTTACCTTTATCGCTCACTAGGGAAACCGAGTGAAGCGGGTACAAAAACCGGGTCTCGCAACTCTGATTTTCATGTGCGAATCATTAAACATGATTACTAATTATGGAGAACGAAACATCGTGAGTTTCCTTCAGAGTGCGCTCGTAAAAAGTTAAAAAAATATAAAGTATTGTTTTTTATTTTATGCTTCGTGTTATAATCTAAAATTCTAACGTAATATTGGTTTAATTATCTTAAACGAGTAAATAACTGGAACGACTGCACCGCGCGAACTGTATCACCGCATTTGTAACATATATTTTGACTTAAACTATAGGGTATATATTACTTATTGTACATATTTGTAATGTGCGTCAATACCTATATTTTGATACTAAACACGTGGTGATTATCTCAGTAAATTTTTTTTCGAGTTTGGAATCTTAGGTTTAAATGTCGTCTTATATTTTTTTTATAAAATTTATATAGCCTATTATTACTAGCTAGCCTATTATAAGCTATTATTACCTATTATAACCTATTGACACATCAATCATTATTATCAGTGCAATAATTTAGTCGTTACGGAGGAACATACAAACATGCATACATAGACTGCCACAGCCCTTGCCCTTCCTTTCGGTTTAGCCGTAGTCGGGTAAAAATGTGGGAATGGGACACAGTCCCTAAACTCTGCTGTACACACACATATGCCCTTTCTGGGGAAAGCTAAAATAGTAAATCGGTTAGGAATGCACGATTATGCACACTGAATGAAAAGATTTTCTTCTTCGATTTTCATATTCAAAATGGCGTTTGCGCCAAACAATTTCGTACTGAACGTCATGAGTCTACCAGTTGGGAAAGAAGAAACCTCTGACCTGAGAAGAACTGGCGAAAGAAACTCAGCGGGACTAATATTTTTTTTTATCTTAATCTCACTCTTTTTTTTAAATTAAATTCTAAATTAACAATAAGTCTATATATTGAAATAGCCTGGCGGCGATCACATCATTCCCAAGGCGTACTTTCTTCTAAAAAATCGTTAATCGAATAATAGCGTTTAGTACACAAACGTTCTTTCACAATTTTTTTAAATTTGGCAATAGAAGCTTTTTGTACGTTTTCTGGGATCCTGTTGTATAGACGTATACATTGTCCATAAAAAGAGTTACTGACTCGGCGTAAGCGAGTCACAGGCATTACAAGTTTATTTTAGGTTTAAGTTTGCTCCTAGTATTAATGCTGTACCTACGTAGGGTCTATTACGGACTTGAAAATGTACAACATTTTAATATTAAGATATCATAATATGTACATAATATAACCTACCTCACTATAATAATTAGGATATCTTTTGCTACCGTCTAACACCTATGCATGATTTAACAAGCATGTTACAGTATCAAATATTTTTTTTTTATTTTATCCTACTGAATAGAGTTGGGATCGGGAACTGGCGCAACTCGCGCAGCGTCTAGCCGACCAGTGTGAATTCGCACATGACGACTGCAGAGCTACTGGTAAAATATATATTTAAATGATTTTTCAGTTGTTTTGATTTTTTTAAGACTTCAACTTCTATACTATGACGTTTTTACCATTCAAATAAATATAGATATTATAGATATTAATACTATAAAATCCTTTGTGTGACTCATATATCTATCCTACCTAACCTATCGTTTATCAAGACGCGAAGCGATAACATATTACTGCCTCGGTGGTGTAATGGCTAGCATGTACCGTCATACATCGAGAGGTCTTGGGTTTGACTCCCGGGTCGGGCAAAGTTTAATTATTGAGTCTTTCTGTTTAGTAAGCCTCAGTATCAGCCCTGAGTTGGGAAATTGGCAGTAAGTCACCCCCGTGCCTCTAAGAGCACGTAAAGCCGTCGGCCCTGCGCCTCAACTCTCACTGGTCCTGTCGAACAGTCGTCCCACTGGAATATGATAGTGATAGGAATAGAGAGTGCACTTGTGTCTGCGCGTACACGCGCTGCACTATAATATCTCCTGTGCACTTGGCCAGGCTCAATGAGATTGGCCTCCATGCCCGGAATCGGTCGGAGAACTATATTATTTAATATTATAGATATTACGTAAGCCAACATTACTTAAGCAGTTATAGTCATGATCAACTTATATACTAATTAATAAATGACATTATATAATTACTTTTTAATTAAATTGATAATAACTATATTGTATGTATTTGAAGTAGGTATATATATGAACCTACACTAGCAATTCCCGCTGCTCCGCCCGCGTTCTAATCACTATTAAAAATAGGGATTGGTGGTAGATGAATGAAAATTTAGGGTTATTGTATTATTTGATGCCAAATCATAAAAAATAAAATAAAAATAAGTCCAAAAATTAAAATTATAAAAAATCAGGAGAGAGCCACCACTATCACATAGAAGAAAAAATAGCCTACGACAATTCGTTCAACAATTCCTCGAAATTCATAAAAATCGGTCAAGTCGTTTCGGAGGACTTCAATAACAAACACCGTGACACGAGATTTTATATATTATATTAAAAGATGAACATTGTACCCATATGATATATATTTAATTAAATATGTTTTAGTAATTTTCAGTAGGCACGAGTGATATAATACAAAAAAAACCAGACAAGTGTGAGTCGAAGACGCCCACGAGCGTTCCGTACATATTCTGCGTATACCGTTGCTTATCCTCGATAAATAATTTTTATGATTTAATTAGAAATGTATAGTTTTCCGGTTTTTCCCTGTATTTGTAGTATAAGACGATAAAACCTAAACATTTAAACAATCACTAAATATACCAAATATTATACACATTATAGGTGTGAACATATTATTAACTAGCAAAGCCGGCCCGCTTCGCTGGACGTAAGTCACAGTAATTTTTTTAATTATTTTGTAACATAATAAAAGAAGCCTAAGTTACTCACTATAACATTAGCTATCTTCGAGTGAAAGTCTCGTCAGAATCGGTGCAGCCGCTTCACAAATTACCCGGAACAAATAGACAGGCAGACAAAATTAGCTACCACTGTCCTGTAAATAAGAAATGTTCGGTTCGGTTCGGTAATATTTGGTTAACCGATACGATTTAATTTAACTTTAAAAGAAATTTTATTCAAAAATAAAGACAATGTTAGGAAATTTTTAAATAAATCAGGCGGGAGCCTGCCAACTCGAGAGACACAGGAAGTGGGATGGGACGGGGGGTTTGATGTTAGGTTTACGTGAGGGTTGATGGATAGGGTGTTGCCCCACCCTCTTGTATCTCGCGCGATGCTTACCGGCCCAGGTAACCTAGGCAACGCCCGTGAGCGGGACAGATTGAGAGCAATAAACACAGCTTGTTATGAGTTATTGATTTTACATGTTTCCCACCTACCTTCCTACCTGTTAACAAATGTTAAAGTTCAAATTTTATTAAGCATTTTTATTTGCGTAAAAATGAAAATTGAATTTTAAAGAATACATATTTCAAGCAACTACAACTTCAGAAAATCTGAAAATCCGTTTACATGGGACATGAATCAAATTTATTTGCATAATTATGTATGTAGGATAGACAATAATTTCTCATTTTATATTACACCAGTAGTTCGAGAGTTTGAGAAGATTGCTATTTTTTCCATTAAAATAAATATGTTGGGACGACAATATATTAATATAAAGACAAACGTGACATACCTAACTATAAGTATATTTCTTTCATGTTATTATTGCAATAATATACTGTTTAATTGTATGTTCACAACTGTACTTTACATGTAGGTGATATGTTAATAATAATAATTCATTGTAATGTTTATTAAAAAATTAAAGGGTTTCTACTAGGGAAAGTAGACACCCTTTTATTCCCTATCAAAAAGGGGTTGTTGGTTGGTGTTAGAGGTGAAGCGATGGTAAGTCGCTAATTGGCATATGCAAATACACTCCTAGTTTTGTATTTTATCTCAATAAATAAATAATTATTTATTTAGCTATGCCCCGTTTTAACATGTAATATGTCAAAGTTCAAACCACCCATTTGACGCTCACGTATCTTTTGTAGGCATTGAAGCACTGCGCATGTCTTGATCCCAGGTAGCCTAGGCAACGCCCGTGAGCAAGACAGATGGTTGAGTTACCTATTGATTTTACATGCATTATTGAGTTTCTTTTGTGTTGGAAAATTTTAAAATTCATACCATATTATTACGCAATACAGTTTCGTAAATGCATCTGTAGGACCTACCATGATACTTATAGCATTAATTCTTTCTTTGACTTTGCTATTCAGCAAGGTTAATAGAGATTTTACAAATCGCCAGTCCCGTGATAAGCTACGAGGCCCGTGCTACGTATACCAGATAGTTGATATACTACACATATTATACTTTATACATATTATGTACTAGCAAAAAGCTCGAGTAATTTTTCTAACGGGTAATAATGTTACAGTGATGTTAACTCTTTGGTTTTCTACCAGATGTTCAATAAAATTAGTAGTATTAGTGTAGTTGTACAATTATATTTTATTTGAAAGATAACACATCTAGATATAAAGTTAAATTACTATGTTAAAGCACAAATCTATAGGCGTGATAGTTTTTTAAGTAAAGTGTACCACAAAATGTTTAATTAGTAGATAGTGTCAGGTCTCGCTTCGCTCGTCCTAGTAAACACCTATGACTGGAATACAAAAATTCATGCTCAACAAACGAATGCCCCCAGCGGGACTCGAACCTGCGACCGCTGTCGTCTGTCGTCAATAAAAAACAGGTTATAGGTATTCATTCACTTCGTTCCTACTATACCTTTCAAAGTAACCTCTTCAATTCAGAAGAATTTATTACTATACGCTACCAATGAAGCGCTTAATTTTTTGCATACAAAAACTTATAACGAGATAATTTTTATATAACAAATTTTATATATATAATGTAAAAATATATGAAGAAAGATAACATAAGATAACCTTTTGAAACTGTTCTTAGTTTGGGTAGTTCCTCTAGTAAATTTGCATTTTTTCTATAATTATACGTATTTCGATACCTACTCGCTTCACGTTAAATAAATTCAATACCGTAAAAACGTGTACCACATTTTATTTTGCAGATATATAAATTTAAAAACAATTTACTAATATAACTTTATTTTTTAAACTCTGTCTATATATTTATAGCTAATGTACTAGTTATACCTAATGTACTAGCAAACCTGTTCCGCTTCGCTGGGCGTAAGATAAAGTAAAATAAACGGATTTTATAATAAAATAGCCTAATTTACTCATTATACTTAACATTAGCTATAATATGCGAGTAAAAGTCCCGTCATTTAAAGTTATGAAACGAACAGACACTTCGATTTTATTTATATCTACATTTATGTGACAGGGGGATTCATATACCCTCCTAAACCCTATTTCCTAACGCCCAAGCCATGTAGGCGTTTTAGCAGCGCGCATGCTCGGAGCCTAGGTAACCTAGGCAACGCCGTGAGACAGACTGTTATGAGTATTGATCTTATATAGGATTCATTTGTACTTATGGACAAATGTTTAATATATATATTTTATTACGCATTTAACAAATTCGAATTTTGAATGATTTCTTCTTTTATCTAGAAGAAGAATTTTGCTTATTTGTTCTAATCATACTCGTAGCAAGCTTCAACCTCGACACGATAATTGACCAAAACTGCCAACATGACAGTACCGCACTGATCCTTCGGTTATAATATTATGGAACATTTTTCTATTAGACCTTCGCCACAAAATTTCTCTATATTATTCTAAGTAATAAAATTCTAATGTGTTGAATCTGTATATTGAATACTTTTTGGAAAACCTTAACGAAATAGTCATTATTGTTTAAGTGTAGAATTTTTGTCTGCCAGTCTGTCTGTGACCTTATGACGAGAAAAGCTGTTTACACGAGTCTACTTTAAGAATACTTTTTACTGACGCTAAATATCTCATTTCTGAGAAAAAATACAAAGCAACGCATAGTTCAGGTTCTTTTTTGGGGAAGTACACTTGAACAAAACTATTTTAATTGCAATTTCATTATATTTTCTTACCTTTAAACCTTTCTTAAACTTTTACAAATATTTCAAAATCAAAATTAGGCAAATCGGTTTAAGAGTGGTCTTTGTACGGATAAAATTTTGACTAATTGAATAATAATCGCTTTAAAAAATATTTAATGACCAGATTTGCGTCGCCTTTTTATTTGGTTTTCGGTTATTTATACTTTTATTATTATTTTTTTTTGCAAGAGAAGCTCTGGGTAATTATTTTTATAATAACTTCTATGGCTAATCTCTCATATATAAAAATTTAATTGACGTTTGTTAGGTACATAAACACCCATGACTTGAGTACAAACATCTGAGTTTAACAAACGAATGCCCCCAGCGTGACTCGAACCCGCGACCGCTGGCGCAAGAAAGTAGGATCACTACAAACTGCGCCAAACGTGTCGTCTAATAAGTAAAATATAATAATATTCTTTCTCTATTATACAGAAGTCCTGTATATTTCTATCTATATAAGTATGCGTTGGGTTATAATCACGCCAATTTACATTAAAACGTGTTAAGGAATTTTAGCAAGAGTATGCCCGGGACTGCCTTTTCTACACCAAATACAAAATGCTCATATCTGTCTGAACCGAGATCCCCTTGACAATTTTTATTGCGGGGAGTTAAAGGTGTTTACCGAAACATGGTATGGAACAAAGGACGAAAAACAATCACACTTTTACATTTATAATATAAAAAATATTAACTAGCTATTATATTCTATCTGTATTGATCCCTAATTAATTATGAACACAAAATGGCGGCAAGGCAACTTTGCCCGGGCTCAGTATTTGCGCATGTCTAACATTGAAGTGACCTGGGGTGTTAGGGGAGGCAGTGAAAGAGATAGAACTTACACAGACGTTGATTTTATGGGCTGATATTTTGATATCTAGGCGTGGCAAGGTCATAGCAAGGGCATTTGACCAAAGGCTGTATTTGGTAAATATAATAGAAATAATATATGTTGCAAATTGGATAAAAAAACTATATAAACGTGCATAATAGTAGTACTGTCAACAGTAGGCTCAAGCCTATAATGCAATATAATATGTATTGTTGAATATTTTGAGTTAAACACATAAACTATTACAGGAAAGCATACACTTATTGTTTTTATCGAAAGGACATGAATCAGTAGGTACATATTAATATAAATAAAATTGAAGTCTGTTTGTAATTTCAAATTAACAGCTTTACACTAAATTCATATGAAAGTATATAAGGTACTGTCTGTTTGTTCCGACTAACCTCTGACGGGTGGACCGATTTTGACGGGACTTTCACTCGCAGATACTACTCCTATTGTATAAAAAAATTCAAAAGATCTTATATTATTTATTTTGAGTCTAAAATAAAACATATTATTACCTAATATTATTAATTAAGTACCTGGGCGACCGAGATTTGCTCGGTATTTTTTATGAAAAAAATAATCGCACGGTTTCGGGACCACCCGATTTCCTACCTTTACCTTCGTACTGTAATGATATTGTAGCAGTTTTTCACTGAAATAACGAACAAATCTACGTTTTCTAAAAATAAAACCTAGCTAGATCGCTCCCGTTACCCCCCTGCACGTTTCCGATGTTAGATATAATTAATATTCGTATTTTAAACAACTTCACATTACAATTTCTGTAAAGGATGTCTTTTGCTTTGGATGGTATATGATTTTATCCTAATGTACACTCTTTAGCATAAGCATTCAAATTCAATTATATTCTGCTCTGTTAATTTAAGCTAATACAGATTATATTTATATAATATTCGTGTCATAATATTATAAGATTCAGCCGTGATGTTTGTAAGGATATAATGAAAAATATTCAAGTTAACCTCTTTAACCTTTAAAAATAAATTTGAAATCGAACCCTTGACATTTAGTGTACCCGCTCCATTAGGCAATCGATATACCCTTACCTATCTCCACCACCTTATTGCGCACAAAATCCACCCACCCAGCCTCCCCGGTTTCTAGAAATATCTGTAGCACAGCGCAGGCGCGAACTCGAACGTGACCGTCGTCAAGCCTCCCAGGGCTCATTTTCAGTTCAGTTCTCTTTCGGTTTAGACGTATTTTCTTTTCTTCTAATAATTTATTTTATGTTTAAAATGTAATTTTAAATTGTAATAATTTCAATAACTTTGCAAATCAGATACATCTCGTGCACAAAAACCTAGTGAGCAAAATGGGAAAGAGTATGTGTTTGTGACGCGTGAAAAAATGGAAGAAGACATATCTGAAGGCAAATTCATAGAGCATGGGGAATACAAAGGAAATCTGTACGGAACTTCAGCAGAGAGTGTGGAAGCTATTGTAACATCAGGTAAGTTTTTTAAAAAAACTTATTTTTTGTATATAGTTTTATGTTAATTTTATACTAAAACTATTATATAACGTATACAAACTTCAGCATTTAAAATAATCTATATTCTTAGAGTATCGGGTGCGATTCCTTTTCAATTAACTAAAATAAAGCCTTTGCTTTCAAAGGCGACAGTAATCATAAAAACCTCGCCTCCATCTAATGAACCCAAATCCCCCCCCCCCCCCTCCTTTTAATCTGCGTATAAATGTTAGAAACATTAACTACGCATGTCGAAATGAGCTCTATATCTGAAGAAGTTAAGATCGTAATTGCGCATGCGTGGCTCTGCATCATTACACATGCGCAGTTGTGTGTAATGATGCAGTTCCGTAATTCATTCTTCATTGCATTTTAATGATCGTCGCAGTGTTTACTGCGATATCGCATAATTTTATATAAAAGTAGGCTTGGCGAATATAAAACATATATATCTCATGAGAAAATATTGCTTTTGAATTACTTTTTAGATATTTTTAACTATTTAGTAATAAATACCTATTATAATTATCAGACCCCAAACAGATTTTATACCTCATAATCTGTTTTACAGGACGTGTTTGTATTTTGAGTCCCCATTGGCAAGCCCTAAAGATGCTACGAACGCCGCGCCTGAAACCTCACATCGTTTTTATAAAACCACCATCATTAGAAAAACTCATTGAAACCAGAACTGCTGCTAACGCTCGCTCGACTTTTGACAAAGAGTCCTCACGGGCTTTTACGGTTAGTTTAATTTTATACAGTAAAACACATTTTTACACATATAAAGACATACACCTAGCTATTCATGCTTTATTGCATACATGTATATAGATTAATATTTGGAATACAGCCATTTTCCCGTTGTCGTCACATTATTATAGCATTACATATTTTTTATGATTCACAGGAAGAAGAGTTTGCGGACATTATAAGATCATCGAATAGAATTAACTTTTTGTACGGCTATATGTTTGACGAAGAAATAGTGAACGAAGACTTGGCGACTGCAATCACTCAACTACACAAAACGGCGTGGCGGGTGCAATCCGAGCCGTTATGGGTTCTAGCGGCTTGGGTGCAATGAGATTTCTTTGCTTTGCGAACTTACGTGCTCTTACTTTTAATTGTTTGTTCATATTTTTTTTAGTTAGAATAATTTTGTTACTATTAATATTACTTTAAAACTTTTATAGAATTCGTAATGTACTCCACGAATTCTATAAACGTACTTGTTAGGTCCATATTAGGTTTCTTAATATGATTTTGTGCTTAGGTGTTGTACATATGTAGATAATTCATGTATGTGCCCTTATAGGTTTAGGAATAGGTAGGTATAGTTTAAGATATAGATATATGTATAGTTGTAGGTATAGTTATATGTTTAGTTGTAAGTATCGTTATATCGTATAGTTATAGTTAGAATAATAAGTGATTACAATCCCCTCAAATATAATGATCTATTAGATTTAACATATTTTCTTATTGGATTGTCTTAAACAACCTTTGAAGCGTAGTAAATTTTTTTATATAATGCTAGCTACACTAGCGTAGACAACAATTGGCACCTAGCATTTGTTGTGTGGCTCGTATTAGTTGAATTTACATGTTATTACAATTTTTGTCTTATATATTGTCTCCATGTAAAAGATTCATTGTTTGTATAGCTTTAGATTTACTTACTGCCAGTTTCTATAACCTATCTACCGATAGACCGGTAGATACTTTCATACGATTTTGACAGGTTGTAACTTTTAATGTGTCAAAATAGTATGAAAGTAACTACCGGTCTATCGGTAGATAGGTTATAGAAACTGGCAGTTAATCAATACAAAACATTGAACTATCGATTATACTATACCAATACATTGTAACTGTAAGGTAAATAAACTAAGCAATACTTGCCGTAACTCAAACCATACTTCATAGGCGATATTTTAAATCAGCATGTCTTCCTTTTAGTTCAATGTTTTGTGTAACTAAGTATATTTATTACATAAAATGTTAAACAGATTTATAAAATTCTTCTTACATTCTTAACTAGGTTTAGGTAAATGTATCAGTTACTGTTTAAACGTATTTAGATACTAACAGTCCACATCCACATGTGAGGTTATATATTATAATACACTAGCATAAATTATAGTTTAAGGGAATCTGCTCTGGGCTTTTTAAAGTCATACGAGACGTTCTAAGAATCTTAAAAACAAATGTCATTAGTTAGTAAGTATAGGTGTCAAACCACCGTTATAATATTAAAGTTTGTAGTGCTTCACTAGGTGCAGTAGGCTGGATACATGGTGGAACTATTTTACCTTTTCTAGTAAGATACTTATAAGTTATAATTTTTTTAAATTTTATTTTAATATTTACATCAGGTTAGTATAGTATAATTTTCTTTTTATTTTTATTTTTAAATTAAATATTGTTCTGAATATAGTTATAGATCGGACGATTATACTAGCAATATAAATGTAAATTTGAAATGGAAAACTACTATGGGCAAAATTAGTCGTAATCAATTAGCATTTTTAATATACAGTTTGCGTCACGTAAAAAGAACGCTGAAAGAAAGTGGTGGGGGGTGTGTTTGCGCATGGGGACATACGCACACGAAATTACTAAGCCTATTCTTTTATTTTTGAACTAGCCTTTCGCTCGCGACGTATATTGGTTATTGGTTAATAATATATCAGATAGAATGTCATTAAATAGAATTCTATTAATTAATATAATATGTTTGATTCAGTGTAGAATGGTTATTTCTACTTATAAAAAAATAAATTAATTTGTTGAATATATTTTTTTAATTATTAACTGCATTATTATCAGACTCTCTCTTTTTAAAACAATAAACGTCAAAAATATTTTTATCTATTTTTTATATAAAACCATTTCGTAATTAATAACTTTTGTGTGCGCGATGGTATTTTGAACTGACAAACCAATAGCGAGCCGGAAAGCATGCGGCGCGTGCCTCGCCGTCCCGCACCCCGCGTCTTACCACTAATTTGGCCGATAAATCGCCTCTTCGCAACTTGACAGCCAGCGTTCTTTTTACATGACGCGAATTATATTTAGATATTTAGATATCTTAGAGATGTAAGGTTCTAATGTAAATGTAAATTTGAAACAGAAAATTACTATGGGCAAATTAGTCGTATGAAATTAGCATTAAAAATATATTTAGGTATCTTAGAAGTATAAGGTTATACTTTAAATGTAAATTTGAAACAGAAAATTACTATGGGCAAAATTAGTCGTATGGAATTAGCATTGTAAATATGTTTAGGTATATTATAGATATAAGGTTGTACACACGAAAGAACGCGAGCATTCAAGTAATAATTAGTTAGTAAAGTACCGGCACTGCCGTGGTCGATTGACCCGTTAAGCTGATGACACAATTTAGACTGTAATTTACGTAGTAGTTTCCTTCTTGTAGCAAACATATACAGTTTCCATTTAGTTTGTAGTTTATACACTTTAAAAACGGCGAAGAAGACATCGCAAAATGTCAAAGTATTCGTGGAAAACATGTGCGATATCGAAGTAGCGGAAATTCTCATTGACTTCTTACTTGACTGTGTTGTTAGTAATAGATTTTGGTATTTAAAGATGTTTTTGTCTTGATGATCTCATCTTATTTCGGTTAGTAATTTTAATATTCTTTATTTTACTTTTCTCTTCTCTTCTTTCGATTTTTTAATATTGGGAATCGTTGTGTCGCTAGATAAGAAAATAAAATTATGTATTCAAAATTAATATCGGTTTCTATAAAACGAAATTTATGAAATGTGATCGGTTGCGTTGAAGTATTCGTGAATATTAGATTTTCACGAAACGTCTGGTATGATTCTATTTTCTGTTAAAATCTTCGCAATAAGCTTGATTATATCACTTCAGTTGTGCATCTTAAATTCTTTATCAAATATTGTTCCTTTTCAAATAAATGACACTCCAGGGCTTCGCCTTTATAAAAATTAAAACTTTATTTTCAAGATGACTGCACGTAAACCGTGTAATTAAGTAATTAAAAGATGTGGGTTTTTCGGGAGATACTTGTCTATTTTAAAAATACACTAGCGACTCTCTCTCGCTTCGCTCGGGTTCGTCCCTAGATACCTCTTATATATTGTCTTATTTATTCATTCTTAATTAATCTTAATTCTTAATCTAAAGCTTAAAAAATAAGTTTCAAGCTTCTAATCTTTAAAAAGACGTAATTTCTATATACATTTTCATCCCTATTTCAACCCTTTACAGCCATTTTTTCGCCTTGAAAAGTAGCTTATATCCTTTCTCAGGCTCTAGAGTGTCTGCGTGCCAAATTTCATCAAAATCGGTTCAGTAGTTTTGGCGTGAAAGCGCGACAGACACACAGAGTTACTTTCGCATTTATAATGTTAGTAAGGATTTCTTATGATTTGACTTAAGGGGATGAGATGATGTTCTATGCATTCTGTAACGCAGTGTGCCATAATTATTTCAATTTCACTATATATTCTCAACGAATCCTTTATTCTATTTATTTATTATATTTAGTTACGTATTATATTATACTATTTATTCTTGTTTATGCATCGTATTACTATCGTATTATTAATTAAATTAGTAAAATAATTATTGGTTGCGTGAACTTAAAACTATTTTATGCGCATTTGATATGACACACTCATTTCCTATCTTCTATTATTACTGCCGAAACCCACTTCTACTAGTATAAGTATTATCGTTTCAGTTGATCTTCCGTATATTTTGCATTCCTGCATTTAGATATTTTTAATAATATAGATATTTTTGAATAGATAAGTGTAGTCATTCGTTACTAAAAATATGTAAAAAAGAAAAAAAAAAACAAAAATATATAAGTATAATCTTCAAAACTATGATGGAGATAAAAACCGATTTGTTACGCGTTATATTGGAAAAGGTGTAGTTAAGTGTTAATAGATATATTAGATAGAAAGTGGCATAAATGACACTTATTGTTCTATAAAAATTCATTTGTTCGTTATAGGACTTTGGATAGGACTATTTGACATTATTACTTAAGACTTTAATAGGGGCTAGTACTCTGTTGATCCCACCATTTTGTTAGTTCTACTGAATAGTTTAGTAGAAATGCAAAATAGCCAGATTAATTACTGGGCACGAGAAGCAGAAAGATCTGTCTTTGTGCCCTTAGTGTCCTTTTTCATCAGTAGGATGCAAGGTTTGTCACTCCGTGATTATTTAATTTGAATTATGTTAGTTTATTTCACGCGCGCAACGACGAAAACATATAATCAATAGAGGAGTCGTATACTGATCAGTTACACGGTCTTCAAGCTGTGTGCATGGTATTCCGTACCTCATATTATTTAAATTTTATATTTTTTTTTCACGTTCATTATGTATTTGTAAACGTAGTTTTTATTATCCCTCTAACTCTTCTAATCTCCTTAAATTGTTTTCGTCGTCATTTCGTAAAAATTTACTTACACTTTTTTTGACCAGTATATTAACTTATATCTTTAGTAATCATGAGTTTTACACCAAATTTTCTTCACGAACATTTTCTTTATTTACGTAATTTTTCTTCATACAAAACAGCAAAACCAACTAGATATCGGGTCGCCACAAACAATACAACTCGGTAAATACCAGCGCTCTTGAGACGTGAGTGAATTTTGTTTAGTTCGCTTGAAACACAGCTAATGTAAACACGTATAGTGCCGCAGTGTGTTTACGAAAGTTGCAAAAATAATACCTGTAAAAGCAATTCAACGGCTGAAAAATCTTACTTTCGTTAAGGAATGAAGGATAAGTTATATTTAAAGCTTTTAACTAAAAAATTCTAAAAAGCAAAAATTAACAAAACAAAATGATGTAAGTAGGTACTTTATTTGTTGCCTTTTAAGGTTTATTTCACACTAAATGTAAATGTCAGAAGTAATTTATTACTCTGCTCGTTTTATGTGACGAATGCAATGATTGTAAGTACAATTAGATATTATTTTGAATATTTGTGGCTTTAGCCATGCTTATAATTAGGTTAAACTTAAAACCGTCTTATAACTTTTCTCTACATTTGTTAGTAAATAAATGTGGCTGTATAAGTATTCACGCGGACAACATTTAGCTTTGATTTTTTATGAGACCCTTTATCTAGTAATTGTTGTCGAAAATTTGCATATTGCACTTATTTGAGGACTGTTCTAACGGATACCATGAACCGATAATATTACGAACAGCGCAGCGCTGATAAAAAGCTACGCGCGTACAGCTACGTCGCGGTCCCTTGTAACGACGGACGAGACGATCGGCTGTCGCGTTATGACGATGTATGGGTGCGTTTAGTGAGCGTTATATTTTCTCCTTTTGTTTCTTATTCGTTTTTGGCGACCACAAACATTTGTAATATTTTACAAATGGATTCATATTTTTTTAACTGACGTTTGAAACTGTACACGTCTTCCTAATTTTGTCAGCGCGTCAGTAAACTTATTTTCTCGACCGACCATCAGCGCGGGCTGTCGGTGTGCACAGTACGCGCTGATCGTCGGTATAAACCCTAATAATTACAAGTATTTACTTGAAATTATTGGGTATTGCTCAGCGATAGTAAATTGGATTAAAATTAGCTGTAAGATCATCTTTCGTAATTCTTGATTTTTAAACTTCAAAGAAACAAATCGTATTTGTTTGAAATATTAGGAAGTTCTAACGAAGATTAAATTAAAGGTACGGCATATTAGCTTTTTTTAAGATTACTGTTAGATAAGCTGCAGAGATTTATTTTTATATATAAAAAAGTTATATTATGGGTGAAAACCTGATAATTTTTAGCATTTAATAAGATACTAAATACTTAAATTTAGTATATTCTATGTATAAAATGTTTATTATTTTATGTTAACCGCTATTATTTAATCAAAACATCATTTATTCTGTGAGGAGAAAAATTCCTTACAATAAATAGGTTACTTAACACTTTTTCGACAGTCAGGTCGTCTCTAGATGTGGGCCTCCTCTAGCTCGCCCCACTTACACGATCTTGAGAATCTCTTCTCCACTCCTTTGAGAGGTCGTCGTCCTCTGCACCCTTGCCCGCTCCTGGAACACCATTTAGTAAGTCCCAGTCCTTAGCCTTTCTGGAATCGCATCGTGTGTCCTGTCACACCCCACTGCTGTCTTCTTATTCTAGTGGTAACATCTGTTATATACGTTTTTGAAAGCCTCCTCTCTATCCTATATCGACACACTAAAAGCCTTATAATTTAACTAAGTGTATTTAAAAATTATTGTCATATATTTTGTTGTTATGATTGAAGTGTTTAATTTAATTAAAACAATTAGTTACTTTTATAATTAATTTTGAATTAATTCATTAAGAGTTGTATTTTTGGTGATATAGGATTAATAGTACATAATTGTAGGATAATAAAAAATTAAGTAGTATTAGATCACAGAATATAATCAATCACCTATGTTAGCGCTCTTTTAAATATATCTGTATTAATAATTCTAGGCTAAGTACTACCTATATATTCCAGGTTTTACGGCAGACGAAATTATTCGCAATAGGTAACATATTATAGTAATGCATGTTTATTCATTCACTCGGATATTTAATAAAGTGCTTTTTGTCATTCGTGCTCAACACATCGTGCCTTTGCTGGAAGAATTAATATTAAGACGATTGCACACCGACGACGATGCTCTAGGGACCGCCCTGTGCTCCGACGCGACGTACAACATCCGCAATTGTCTCATGTCGGTGTGTTTTCAGACTTATTTTTGCAATGTCAACATATTATGTATGAAAAAAATAGTAAAATTTAGGATAAGATCGCTGTAGCGCGACATTTTAATTACGTGTTTACGAATAATATCTACATTCATATTTATCACTTTATCATCTTCTCTCGTCATATTCTTAAATTTAGTCTATTAACATTTATTGATTAATTCTTCTTTATTATAGTTTTAAGGATTTTTTATAGTCGTCCGATCTATGCTATCATCAAAATACTACATATATTATAGTCGCTGCCATCATGTATCTACTTTGGCTTTTAGGCCCATAATATTTAATATCACATAATAAAATTCTCTAAAAAATTGTTACTATAAGAATATCTAGTCCAGCAAATTCTAAATTCCACAATTTAACTAAGTACTGTGCCCTTGCTAGTCTCTCATATTTGTAGTGTTGTACTTATATCTAAAATTATATTATTCGTGATATTATGACTGGTATAAAAATAGTCATTCTATATATTAGTCCTTAAAGTATTTTATTTATTATTAGAAAATATTTGATTCGTATTACGATATATTTAATAATGAAACTCCTTTGAGTAAAGATAAGCTGCTGTCTTGTAAATTATATTGTATTGCTTATGCATTTTGAACTGAAACTTATTAATTATGATGACTTAAAAATGACTTGTGTGTAGATGTAATACATTATTATATGCTACACTAGCGACTCACCTTCACTTCGCTTAGGTTCGTTTCTAGATTTAGCGCGAGCGAAGCTGCGGTTTCCGCTAGTTATATAGTTTGGTTAAAATCCACTACAATCAGATTTTAGAACAGGCTTTTTCTCGCAATATGAACATATTAGAGATTAATATAATCATTGCTTAAACCATTGCTCAACTTCTAGGTATATTCAAAACTATTGAAATATATTGGATCATTTTTATTTGTATTGAACTTTTATAATTGACCCATAGGCAATAATTGTTTGCTGTCCATGCTCTGATATCATATGATGTATGATGAAGGCATAGTACATTTTAAAACAGTCTATGCTTTATGCTTTATTATTTTAACGCCTGTGGTCTAACTAGTCTTTAAATTATGTAAGTTAACCCGACTCATACAACCCGAAATCTTTCTTAAGAGTACTTGCTATTTGTATTATTAAATAAGCACAATAAAATTAGACCATATTATAATAAATTTTACCTAATACTATTACTGTATTCATTGTAACAAATTTTAATGTTAACGAGTTCGTCTTTTTGTATAATTGAAATTGATGTTTTATTCTCAAAATATGATATAACGTAATTTGTATGTACTAGCCAGTAGTAGATATATGTGTTCATATAATTTATTAAGAATTTTAAACTATATTGTCGTCGTAAATGTACTTATTCCACATTATTACATATAGCTTTTAAATATGTTTTATTTTTAAATTAAGGTGTAATGCACATTGCTGTCTATTTTAATTGTGATCATTATTAATTACCTGGTCCTATGTAACTTTGCCATCAATTTGACGCAACCGCACTACTTACTTCGCTTGAATTTAATAACTGACAGTATTATTTGGGAAATTTAAAAGTCTGTTTAAAAGAATATGTATTTTTATGATATTGGCTTAATAAATGTAATTGTACTCATATTTAGAGTTGTCATCTTTAAAGTCGGTTCTTCAGTCCATATATTATCGCAACAAGTGTTTAAAATTTATAAATGTAATTAATATCATATTTTGTGTGAACTGTGTTGTAAAAATTATTAATCACATATGTAAGGGCGAGGAAATATTTGAAATAATAGGTATATTTTCATGCATGGAATGATATCTTTGATCTCTTTGATGTCGGGTAGATGAGGCAATTTGAAAGAGTTACACAAATGTGGCCCTCACTAGTGTATCCTGTATATCCTGGCTGTTAATAAATGAAAAATAAATTAAAACGTTTCTTTTATTCATATATTACTTCTACCAACAAAAATCCGTAGGTATTTGGTACCTAAATGTTACAAAAGTCTGCTATTTGCGCCTTAATTTTATAAGTATAATATTTATAGAAAAGGAGCTTTGATACAATACCTACTATACATAGCTGGGCACCGTTAAAAAAATAATTAACTCGTTAATCGTTAATCCGTTACTTAAAAAAGTTAACTTCGTTAAACGTTAAAGCGTTACATTTCGAAAGATTTAACGCAAGTTAACGTTAATCGTTAATCCGTTAACACGTGACGTCTAGCTGACGAGGCCATGATCCGGCGATGGAGGGAGCAACTGGTAAACCCAGAGGCTGGCCTGGCGAAAGTGGATGCAGTTCGTCCTGTTTCACTGGGTCAGGAGGCCCACACGATGTCATAACTTTCAGACTGATGCAGATGCTTACCGGGCGCCCGGCACGTGAACACGCACCGACGCGACGTGGTGCTTGGTAAAGAGTAGGTACTGTATTAACGATTAACGGACATGAGAAAATGTAACGGAAGTTAACGAGTCCGTTAAGTTTTTTAGGTTAACTTAAAAGTTAATCGTTAATCGAAATGTTTACTTCGTTATTAACGATTAACGGATTAACGAGTTAATGCCCAGCTATGCTACTATATATACCTTAATCAAATAGTATCAGTATTTCTACAAACCCTGACTACAATTGCTCGAGATGCCAATTTGAGATTTGCCGTGTCACAATTGACATCAGTTCAATGGGAAAGGGGCGCCACTATTAAGTGTAAATAAGGTATGAGATCTTTAGAGCGAATCTAAACAAATAAACTTAGCGGTTTTATAAATACAGTTTCAAATAAGTTTTAACTATTTTTAATATTTTTGAATAATAATTTTACAATTATTATTAACAATTAAGTTTATATTATTATTTTTATTTATTATTAGTAATATCGTGTTTAAAATGTGAATGAAGTCACTGACATCAAATATAGTAGTACCTAAACCTAATGCTTGCTTTAAAGTGATGATGATATGAAGTTAGGAATTTGAATACGTATACAATATGAAGATTAAATACGAGTATTAAAATACCGTGGTTCATATGAATTAATACCTATATTTTAAAACTGAAGTATGCTACTTTCTTTCTTATTATCCCAATATAACAATAAAAATAAAAAAAATTACGTGTGGTGTCGTGGGACACCGGATAGGAATGAAGTTCCTTATTATAAAAATATTAATTTTAAGTTTTATTAGCGGTATAAAAATAATTATTCTGGTATACATTTTTTATAATTTTCTTATCGATAAAAATAAAAATCTAAACATAAAAAATATGATATATATAATATTTATTGCCATTTTTAAATAATATAGATATAATTGAAAGAAAGAAAATATCTTACATCACTAGCAACACTCAACAGTAAAACCAGAGTATAAAGAATGACATAGTAGGGCAACCTCATACAAACGCACCGCGCGCGGCTTGTATGTGTCATGGTAGTGGCGTCATGGTATCTTTACGTTGCCGCACGCACACTCAAACAATATCTCGAACCGTTTATCAGTGCGCCAGTCAAGGCTAAAGCCGCACAAGTTTCGCGCGTCACGGCTTTTCACTATATGAAAAATGTGTGATATTCGTAGATTAACTTATTGCTGTGTGTTTGGGTGTCTAAATTCTTCATCGATTCCAGAGTGGTCTTTGTTCAGATAACGTACTGAACAGGAAACGTAGACAAATCACTTAATCTAGCATATAATTTATACTTGATGATGAAATACTTATGTAGGTACTTTTATTTGTGTTGTTTTAGTTTATTATTTTAATAGGATGTGATATTATTTTATTAATATACATATTATACTTTTATTTTTTTTAATTGTTACTAATAGCATATTTATGTTTTTGTAAACGCAAGAAATTAAAGGATCTATTTTCTAACAACCAAACATTTTTAATACTATTTTCTACTGATATATCAGTTAGTAACTACAGGCCTAATAAAAATAATCATAAACATGTAGAAACAAAATGTTTTACATTCTTAAATATATATAAAAAATAAATATTTTTAATAACACACTTCCCGGCCCAATGCCAATTTCTGAGCACTGAATTAAAATTTAGCTACAGTGACAACCCTGTGACAGGCAACTATGGTAACTATGACAGGTAATTATATCGCGGATTGGGCCGAAGTTGCCCTACTATGTCATTCTTTATCCTATGGTAAAACTGTTCGGCCCAGTAGTTTCGGAGCCTATTCAATTCAAACAAACAAACAATCAAATCTTTCCTCTTTAAAATATTAGTGTAGATGTAGACTAGATGAATAAAAATCTTACGTTACAGACGTTTTTTCCCGGTTAGGTTACCCATCCGCATCGTCCCATAAGGAACTTCGTTCCAATAAATGAAAAAACAATATGAAGAAGACGATACGCGAGGGTAACGGATCGCCATCGGCTAGGGGAGAGGAGGCGCTGGTATGCGCACGTTGCGGTGAGTGCATAAGCGATCCCGCAACGCCCCATTGCACTGTGACGAAGGGTTCCGCTGTGGGTTTGTGGGTTTTAGTGAATAGGAGTCTCACAGTCCCTGCCGGTTGACTCCAAGACAGCTGTTTCCCCAGTGATGTCAAAAAAAGATGTCTAATCACTTACCACTACCAGCAATCTGTTATTAGGTAATATCTATTAATACTATAGATACTAGAAAATAGATGAAAACTAAATAGTTTTTTTTATATTTTATACTTTAAAGTTGGTTGTAATTTTTGTTTTAACTGTAGAAAAAGTAGTAGTGAAGTTAGGTGAAAGTATTAAAAAAACAGTAGGTAAAAATTCAATCTTACTACATTTTATACATCTATATAATAAAAGTTACACCCACCCAACTGTGTATTTTTTTTTAATTTTAAGGGATAATACACTTTAAGGTATACCTATTTCATAAAAGGTTCTTAAAAGGGGAATCATCGCGACCGGCCTATAACTACTGTAAAAAGTTATAGGTTTTGTATTTTATTTAAACATAAAAATTCAGTACCTAGTCGGTTTATTTACGCTTATTTCGGAGTTCGGAGGTAACAAAAATAATTAAAAGCGGGTAGAGAACCTCGTCCTTTTAGAAGTTGTAAAAGCGAAGCTACTCGTAGCATTTCATCTTGTTTTTTTTTCGTAATAGCTTAGAATTTCGTTAACAGACGCATATCATTTTGCCACTGTCCGTTTCATTTCAGCTTGTTATTAAATAATGATAACCTCCTCTTCTGCGGAAGTCGGTTAAAAAGGCGTGTGACTGTAGAATATCTATAACAATATTATTGTTGTTGTTTGACAGAGTTGTGACATATTATATATTTTAATATCTCAAAATTTTATAATAATATATTTATATGATTGACGTAGGCCGGCTTACAATAATAATATTATATATAGTTAATTTTAATGTTATCTTGAGTGATGAATGTAAAGAGAAAACAGTAGCAGCACAACCCGACAAAATTATACATCTTGCTCGTGCGGGACAGTCAAACAAAGTTAATTATAATGTTTTACCGTTAAAGAAAATCTCCCAATATTACACAAAAAGCAATGGTAAAAAAATGATTTTTTTTATAAAAAAATATTAACTATACCAGTGACATGTTACTTATACAAATATTAATTTTATTATTCATCCTCGCTCCGCTCGGTTTCGCCCCTGCATACTTTTTAACGATTAGTACATATTTCTCAGAAATTAGATATTTTCGCGGCTACTATAGTTAACAGAAAAACTTCATATTGAATCACTTTATGTATTCAGTATTGATGAAACTGCATTAAAGTCCGTGTGTAATTTAAAAGACCTAAGCGTACAGACGGCGAGAAGCGACTTATTTTACACTATGTGTATTTTACACTATGTGCATAGATTTATATTTCATTGCTTATAAAATACTATTATAAAATATATTTAATAATTTTTTATTTTATTTTAGGTAACCATAATAATAGTTTACTAACAAAACGAAAGCTATGGAGTAGATGGGGCAAATGGGGGAAATGTTCTGTGACGTGTGGGGATGGCACAATATCGCGCCGGCGACTTTGCGTCTCAGGGAGATGCGCTCCCGGGGAGCTAGAAGAGCAAAGAAGGCCATGTAGCCGTCCACCATGCATGATGTCATTAGACACCTTCGATGATTCATTCTAACGGAAATAATAAATAATATTACGTAATCAAAGCTAAAAACTATCTCGTTATATTTCGTTTTAAATGTTATCATGTTTTACATCTTGGTACACTTTAGCCTCGCATAAAATGAGAACATACAGGATTCATTATTTAATTTTTGTATAATTCGGCATAGACAAAACAGCTCGTTACCTTTTTCTTATCTGTTAAATAGAGACCAAGTTAGTAAACCAAACTTGGTCAACCTATTTTTTCTGTTTTTTGTACTGATTATTGATAGTTCAGTCAAGTTAGCCCGAAATACACCTATTTTGCCCATTAAACCTATAAATGCCCAAGAAGCTAAAAAATATGAACGTTAGGGTTAACATTTTAATGAAACAAGTAAAAATTAAATTATAATTGACCTTTTTTTCCAACTAATCTGAAAAAAAAGCGATTCTAACCTATGCTGTCACCTACGAGGTAGTGTACCTACTAAGTAGCTGCAATTTTTAACGTGGTTAAGTTTTTTGCTTAGATATATAACAATATTTTGTTTCATAAATGATTATATTTTCCTATACATAAATATATTCAGCCTTTTTATGTCCCACTGCTGGGCTCAGGCCTCCCTTCAAAAAGGGGCATCAATATATGATCCTCCTTGCTGGTGGCCTTCACATGTCTTTTGAGAACTTACGTTCGGTTCTCGGTACATGCAGGTTATCTCACGATGTTTTTCGTATAATCTGTAGGGCATTAAATATTTACTTAACAATACAGAGGCGGAATCTATAGTTTTTTGAATTTTCGTTCTCATAAACTGTTTAATATTCCGAATTGTTTTGAATGCAAGTCAACACCACGCTTTCCAGGGAGGCTCAAAGGTAAACAGAATTTTCACAGAAACGATTGTTCCTCGGTATGCCCATTTGGATATGGTTTTTCTTTCATTATCTTCTCATTTGTAAGCCTTGATACGTATGAAGTACATTTTCGAGAATGAATTTATATTTAGTTGCCATCGGACTTTTACAGTGTGCGTCATATGCTCCAGTGTTACTAGAAAGTGATTGATATAATATTATTACGTTAATACTTTTATTTAATTGTGAAATGTATCAAGAAATTTTATATTTATTTTTACATATTATTTCTAGCAACAAATGAAATGAAAAATGTGCACACCCCAGCCACTAAAATGTCTACAAGCGATTACATTTCTACGCCCGATACTTGGGAGAGTAATCCCGACTTAAAGTCACTGTGGGTTTATCGACCGCCTTCCATAGTAATCTATTTTATTTTAATATAGAAATTATTGTATATTTATAATATATTATCAATATCAACAATTAAATTGATTTTCTACATTACAGTAATAAATAAAGTTTTTGTTAGGTTTAAATAATATAACTAATTTCAGTTGCCACGCCTGCCGGATGTTGCAGCTTCACAACACGTGTTTCTGAAACCACGTCATTTAATAACAAAACTTGTTAAGCCAGTCTATTATGGATTTGATCCTTTTTTTGAAAAGGTACATAATTGCAAATTTTATTTTGTTTAACTAGCAAACCCGACACGCTTCGCTGGGCGTAAGTTAAAATAAATTAAACGTTTTTAAAATTTACTAATAAAATAAATATATATAACATTATTTTTTATTATTCATTATAACATTAGCTATCTGCGGGTGAAAGTTCCGTCTAAATCGGTCTAGCCGTTTCAGAGATTATCCGGAACATAAATTTTAGAATTTGTTTTTTTGTGTAAGTATTATAACAACTTTCATATGCATTTAGTGAAAAGTCGTTAATTTGAAATTAAAAACAAGCACTTCAATTTTATTTATATGTACCTACTGATGTTTTCCTACGTAATAGCTGGTTTATACTTAGATATTATTTAATCATCATGATTTATGATTACATAATATCTTTGAGTACATAGGTATATAATTGTTTGAGTGAGGGTTTAAGTGTTAGATAGAGTGTTTTTCAATGAACTCAACACTCAATTTGATGAGTCATAAAAATTTTTTCATTAACAATGAAGGAAAGAAGTTAAGTCAATACTTTGACATACTAATAAAACATATTATTTTTCCAGAGAGATTTTGAGCCCTTTGAAAGACGACAAAAACCTATCACAATAGTAGCTTTTAGAAAAAATGGCGTAGAGCCTCACCAAGTGGTAAGAAAAACCGGTGGTGTTTCATTTAATTATTCCATAGTAGATAAGCTTCTAGGTCTCACATAATATTACCCAGTATTACATATATTACTAGTTAAGAGCTTATTACACTACTCGAGTATTAACATTCTTATTATAACTGTGTAATAAGACAAGCTTGTGTTGAAGCTTACAAGGCATCCTCCAAAAAATAATTATAGTAGTAACAAAAAATAAGTAAAAAAAGTCCTGTTATACGATAGAGGTGTTCGAGTAAATTTAAAAAATAAAAACTCCCTATTGCACCGCCCGAAATACCGCATGGAAACTGATTTGCTAGGCGTACGTAGCCGGTGACGTTGTCGGCTGTCGCGGTTTAAACTTTCTACGCTAAATCTTAGTTAGACTGCCTTGATTGTTGATACTGCGTAGTGTAATAGGCCCTAAACGAAAATAATCTAATTTCCTTTGTTATGAAAATAAAAAAAGTTGTATCATTATCAATAATAAGGCTCTTTTCCGAGCAAGGTTTATCGATGATATCGTCAGAAATAATCCTTACTTTAAAAAAAAATATTTTGTTTTTTGTCACGCCCTCTCTTAGATTGAAATTAAACGAAAAAACATGACTGCCTCAAATTAATGTCTTACGTCATCGGTATTTAAAGCTCAACATTACGTATAGATGGCGTCAGTAGTTCAAACATGAATATATATTTTTATTTTAATAGAATTCACAAGTTTCCTTATAAAAATTACAAGTTTCGAGTATAAAGCAGGAAATAAAGAAGAGAGTATATAATAATCAATTAATGTAACAATACTTGTCTGGCCTTCTCTAATAGTTCCTGTATAACGTACTTAGTACAACTAGTAAACGTAAACGTAAACGAGTACAGTGTGCAAAAAACTATTTTTTAAATGTGTAAAGATAAGAATAAAAAATATATAGACATAATTTGTGTACAATAATAAAAAAATAATGTTTTATGTCAATACAATAATTCTACAATCGTCGATAAACTTGAGAACACACCAAAATTGCTATTTTAAAATGTAAGAACACTTAATAGGTGTACATTGTACAACTATGTATATTATGTGCTAGTCGTAGTTAGAAATTTTTAGACTCAAAAATTGCCAAAGCTCTTATAAATTATAATACCTACTAATAAAATTATAATACCTACCTATATAATTCTAACTATTAACTAGTGACCATCGCTTCGCTAGGATTCGTATTCGATATCGATTCGATTTCTTAGAGATGTTATGATATTTTCTCGCAGTAAAAAAAATCTTTTGCTTGTATTGTCATGATGTGATCACAGATGACAAATAGGAAAAATAGGAAAAACCTTAAAACTATGAATGAATGGGCGGCGGCGTGTAGACGGCCTTAGTATTGATAGGATAGCGTATAAAGGTTGTAGCTTGTAGGTACTTATTATAATTTATAACATTTTTTTAGATAAATACACAGAATAAAGAATCGGCTGAAGTGGCTGAAATGCAGTCATCTTTTAACGACATCAGCAATTTCTGGCATGAACTACCTGGATTTCGTTAAGACAAATGCGCAATGCATTCTAGGACTGTGAGAAGTCTGAAAAAGACACCTACGTCAATTTTTAAAAATGTAATATATTGTCGTTCTTAAGATTTTCTTGTTTAAATTTATTATAATGTAAATTATACTTTCATAGCCTTTCTTTCATTTTTTATCGTATTGTATAGACATTCGTTGTTTCATTTTCAGTGACTTATTTTAATAAATTAGTTGATGACCGCGTCTTACGATGAAAGAATAAGTAAGTACATCGAAATTAAACTGCATGTTTAGGGAACCTAGAAAGGTTTTAAAAGATTTGTTAAGTCCATCAATAGGCACTCGACCAGCATGGTGGCTTATATGTTTAATTTGTTTAGTAAGACTAACGTTGAAGTTTTAATATTATAGTAGGTTAGTTAGTAGTTTGGTGTTTGGTAAGAACGTATTTTTGAATAAAAAAATTAAAACAATGAAATAACTAAAGTGGGCTTTTGATTTGCAACAGGCTATTAATAGACAGCTGTCAGCCATCCAAAATTCAAAAAGAACTAAGACTTAATTATTTTACGTGGGAGAAAATAATATGTAGCTAATGTGGAAATAGTCTATCATACTGAAATATCAAACCAATAGTTTTCTTGAAGAAAAGACATTAATAAAGGTCGGTGATCATTACGAAACCCTCAGGCAGCAGCCACTTTTATATAAATAACATAATACAATAGAATTACATAAAATTGCAAGAACCAAATATCCTAATTCACGATAATTATTTTATAAGCAATTAAATTGGAAAACGGATAACTAGGAAATGTAGTACCTAGTAACCTAATGTTAGTCGAGAGGAGTTTTGGTCACGGCGGCTCACCACACTGAGGATAGCTATTGCCACACGGGAGGTAGGTACTATAATGCACGGACAATGAGCATGCATTATAATATTCGGCATATAAATATTTAATTTATTATTAAGTAAATAAATAAACAGCTCTTATTCCAAAACATATTAGAGGGACACGAGAGAATACGTGTGTGTTATTACGAATAGGCAATTTCAGTATCTGATTTCTAGGCTTCCCACATGTTTTGGATCAGATGTCGGTAAATAATGAAATGATTTCAAGTAGAATGATGATAATAGATAATAAATAATTTCTTGTTTACAATATTATGAGTAATAATATTTTCTTAACTATTAATAGCTACAATTTTTTTTAGTAAAACTTATATTGTTGCAAATATTATATAATAATGTAGCCACTATCGTACATAATTTGCTTATTGTAACCAATGTTTCCAATAAAGATTTTATTATTTATTTATAATATTGTTAATACAAGTATTGGTAACAATCCAACAATGTGGATTTTACGCCAAAAAGCTTCAGATATGAATTTGTTCAAATTCATATATTCGCTTTATATAAAGAAGTAACAGAAGGTTACCCGTATTTAGCTATTACTTCTGTAGACTTGTTTGAAATCAATTTTATTGAAATTAATCAGTTCAGAAATCAGAAAATTATCACTGTAATAGTTATCATCGATATAGGTAAGTACTTGCTTAAAGCAAGACTTTGCATGAATAACTTTATTAAATGATTGGTTAAACATATTATAATAAATGGGATATAACCGAATATTATTGACGACGTTTTTCATGTAGGTAATTTAAATTACTACATTATGCCTATTATACTTGTAAAGGTATTGTCAAATTTCTTACAAAAATCTACTGACAGCTTTCATGCCGATTTCGAGCCACCTGCGCACACACGTGTCTTAACAATAAAACCATTAACTGGTCTGATTTTTTAATGATACTGAACTGCTCATATTATTGCACGATATGTTTCAGTATGAATCTATTTACGCGACGTATTAGTCGCACAGTGTCAGTTTCCTTAATAAAAAATAGCCTTACAGAGAACATTACGTATGGAGAGGCTGGAGCAATTTACTCTGATTAATTATTATTATTAAATGTGACTGTAAATACAAACATTTCGCAAACCTGATGACTGTGCTGCCCAGAGTTGCTGTCTCAGCGACAAATCTTTCATCTTCCAGTCACACAAAGGTAATGACTGATAAGTTTTAGTCGAGTACAATTATTATAAATAAAAAATGACGGAACCCAGTGATAATTACACATTTTTTACCTTAACCTTATAACTTATTTAAAAATTTTACCCATTAATTAATGTTGAAACACAGTTTTGTAAATCAGATCTAAAAAGCAAATTAAGCTTCCACAAAGAATAAGATTATTGAAATTTGTTCGAGCGACATCTATTGAGCAGTTTTTTCAAACAAAATTTTTTTTTAGAAAATAACGCAAAACTTTTTACATTTAAATTGGCTTGATTAAAATAAAATGGCTGAAATTCCAAAAAAAAAACAATAATGAAACAAAACTTAGTTGACATAAAATAAGTAGCTACTGAAAGTAGTTAGAGAAATAGTTAAGATAATTTAAGTTAAGAAATAGTTTTTTACCTACATATGGTCAATAATAATTAATTACAATATTAATAAATAATTATATTGTCTTATAAAAACAATAATCATGTAAATTGTCTTTAACATTTTAATTTCCGACGTCATTCACAAATATCATTATAATATTATAGTTGAGCATTTAGGCAGCTAACTTCTTTACAATGTAAACACATTGTTGTACAATTTACGAACTTTTTTTATTTTTAATAAATTTTCAAAAGCTGATGGTTACTAATGAATTATCTTTTTCTATCAATCACCATTCTTTTGCCAACTTCTGATGTCCTATTCACAACTGTACCTACTTGTAAAAACGCTCTTTCAATTTGTTCTATACCTATGCTATTAGCTTATTTAGCATCGAGTGTAGGAATTAAGGGAGTCTTTTTGACAGAGCTATTTTCCTTGTTGCCTTGAGGATCAATTGAAATCGAAAGTTATTTATATTTTCATCGTTTATAGTTATTATTAGAATTATTTCTAATATCATATTATGTAATATGATTAGTACTTATCTTACGGCGAAGGGAAACATCGTTGTTTGAGATAACCTAGTAAGTTCTCGAAAGACATCTGAAGCCCGCTAACCCGTATTTGGCTAGCATGATGAACTATGACCTCAATGCCCTCAATTTCAAGGGAGATCCATGCCCAGCAGTGAAAGAATAAAGGGATACACATTCATATAAAATAAGTTATAAAACTTTCAAGTCTAATGTTTTTTTTAAACTTCTGAGCTAAACCGTGGACAGACGTACGTCTGTCTGATGGACATGGCGAAATTATGAACTCTACGTATCCGAAAACATTCAAATCCAGCTTTCAATAATCTATTAAACCCAGGTTTTGAGATATAAACATAAATTGCAATTAGGTATGTTAATTGCACTGAAATATCTACTTTTCTTCGCTCAGGTTTAATCTTTAGGTGCGTTTATAGTATGAATTGATAAAAATAGAATTCAATTTTAAGTATTTTGGTTTGATATAAAGTTAAGTCAGCGTTAGTCTCAAGACTCCGTTCAGCACTTTGTACATAGGTAGTAGATACCTACATATAAATACAATCAAATTGTGTACTTACTCAAAACTTTCTCTCTTTTCGTTCTTTCAATATTGAAACCCGTATTAAGATCCATTGCATTATTATGTATATAGAAGTAAGTCGAAAAACATACTGAGGCATAAATTTACCTTTTTTATACCTGCAATAATGTACGAATATGCACATTGTACATACATTACACTTACTCGTTAATAGATGAGCTACTGGCACTCGAATTAAATTAATTATCCTATCCAGACGCGATATGTCACCGCTACTATTTGTTTTTGTGTGTTAAATCATTGCTTCACTTCACGAATAAACTATATTCGTTCATGAAGTTATCTTATATCTACACAATATTACGTCAAAATCAGTGAAGTACTTTTTGCGTGACATGCACCAAGATATAGTTACGGGAACACAATTTAGGTGTCCATATTTTGTACACAGACAAAAAAGTAATAGTCATTCTCATTGTTTTTAAAAATGTTTATAATGTTATTCATAGATATCACCTTAACTGTATTATTATATGTATATATATATATATATATATATATATATATATATATATATATATATATACTAGCAGTACCCGCGGCTTCGCCCGCGTTTTTTTAATCGCTACTAATCTTTATTCGATCACTCGCAATCGGATGATCTTTAGATTGCCTGAAAATTCTCGAAAATTACTCCAGCTATTTCAGAACCCATCGTTAATATACTTCTGAGCGGCGCGGCTACCTCTCCCGCTCTTGGTTCCCCGTCCCTCTCCACATTTCCCGCTGTGCTACGCATTATTTTATTATTATTATTGATAAATTCGTAATATCCTTTGAATGAAGTGTCCGATTTGTAGTATCGTAAAAGTTATCTACTAATTCAGTGCAAAATTTGAAACTTGTAGCACAAAAAATTAAGGTATCTCGAAAAACTTATGAAGCCTTTACACCATCTTAATCCAGCCCTATAGAAAAAAAACGTTTTTAGCGTACTTGTACCAACAATTAACCACCTTCATACCAAATATAAAGATCGTAGCACAAAAGATGAAGACTTTCATACAAACTTGCTATGGCCCTAAGACCTCAGTGTCACTATCACAAAATATCAACAAAAAAAGAGCACACTACTTGGAATGTCACTCACAAAGATAGAAGGATGCACTCATAGAATATCGTAACCATGATCGTAACACAATATCGTCAATCGTAATACTTTTTTCCGTGTTCTGATTTTTTTATTTATTTTTTTGGAGTTTACCTTTAAGCCATAAATCTCCGTGTTCTGAAGTGCGACAGAATGATTGACATATTAGTTGGTTGTCAAATCTAATGTCAAATATTATGGTTGTGTTCAGAAACTTAATTTGTGACAAAACTTAAGATTTGTCAAACTTAAAAAAATAATCTGATACAGTTACAACTGAAGTTAGCTAAAATAAAGTTTCGCGAAGCCGACCAAATTAATTGGAAATCAGTACTACTAATAGTTTATTACATTTTTTGTCGCGTTCGCGATTCACTTTTGTTTATTTTCGGAACGCGACATTAGATCCTCCAAAGCGCACGCGAAGACTATTTTCATAGATATGATTGAATTTGAACTTTATGCAGCGGTAATAAATTGCAAATCTTTGACGTTAGGAACACGCCTTAATTGGTTAGACAACAGTGAGTGATTATAATTTAATATGAACTTTATTGAATAGCAATAAAGTTCAAATTGACTCTAGAAAACGTTTGTATGGGAAATAGAAAAGGGCTGTTTTTAGGGTTTTCCCGGAAATTATTAGATTTTTTCTCGCCTTTTAAACCTTCCCTAGACCTCCACGAACATTTCAAGACTAAGATAAGATAAATCCGTTCAGCCGTTCTCGAGTTTTAGTGAGACTAACGAACAGCAATTCATTTTTATATATATAGATATATGTTTAAATATGTCAGGACATTATTACACAGAGCGCCATATAGTTCTTTAGCTCCGAAGCTTGTGTTACGGATACTAGATAGTTGATATACTACACACATGTAAGTTTAAATACATACATATTAAAAATATAAACACCCATGACTGAAGTACAAACATCCGAGCTTAACAAATGAATGTCCCCAGCGGGAATCGAACCCGCAACCGCTGGCGCAAGAAAGTATGGCCCCTACAAACTGCGCAAAACGTGTTGTCGTTATATAATGAAAATAAATGTATATTGTTTTCTATGAATGTACTCAAATAACGAAACAAAATTCTTCTATAACACCTGATTTACTGTATGTACTGTTTCAATGTAATGTAATGTAATGTCATAAATAGATGAATGAAGTCTCCACTATAAAAATAATATTTAAACAATTTCTTACAACATTGTCAATTTTTATTAGTCATCACTCGTGCAGTTTAAATAGTAAATAGTGAACGCCACAACTCAATGGCCGCTGTAGAAGTCACGATAATATAATTGAAACGTATCTATATGTCTTTATATTTTAAAGTGGAAAAAATCATTATTATCGATACATGCCTAACCTACGCTGGACAAGTTTAATGGAATTTGTTGTGTTTATAGGCGGTTAGTCCGTGTCTCTAATTTTGTCAAAATCAGTCCAGTCGTTTGTCGTGATGCGGTCACAGACAGACAGACAAAAAACTATAGAGTCGGCCTCTATATTGATTATAATAATTATTATTTCAATAATATTTTCTAAAAAATATTAGAATCGTCTCGGTCATAATTTTATATAGAACTAGCTGATACCCGCGACTTCGTCCGCGTTGCTTAAAATATTAACAAAGTTTTCCGCATGCGCGCTACGCCGCTTGCCCCACTACTCCGCGAGAAGGAAACATACATCACTGAATACGCAGTGCATATACAAATCATTGTTTCTTGAAACTTTTTATTAAATGAAGATATCGCAATCATTTTTTTTGATAAGGGCCAAATGTCTAAAAAATAAAACTTAGAAAGTTTCATTGAAATCTATCCAGTAGTTTTTCCGTGATGCGCACACAACTGCAGACCTCTATCATTTTATTTATATAGATATAGATATAGTATAGATATGTATAAATATCCGTTACTGGATTTACAAGTTACATAAATAAATACCCCTAGCGGGACTCTAACCCCCGACCGCTGACACAGCAAGTAGAGTGTCAAAATGCGTAAAACACGTCGTCAAATACTAACCGTTAACTACTAATCAATTTATTTTAACAGTTACAACTGGATGAATTTATTCTTTTTACATCGTAGGCAGTAGAAAAATAAGCAAATTTTATTTATTTTTTAAAAAAGAGGCTTAAAAGAATTTTATCTTTAATTTTAGAGTACAAATTTCTTAGACAAGCTATATGCCAAATTTTGATTTCAGACCTTATTTGACTGGACTATTATGCGGAAGAGGCAACGCCTAAAAAATTGCAGGAAATTAATGTTTTATCTATGGATAAGAGGATTATGACTTATCTATAATGAAACGGAATATTTTTAAACATATATTTTTATAGTATTTTTACATACCTACGAGTATATGCATATTATATTCGTTGGTATATGCTAGGTGATTCTGATATATTCTTATTAAAGATCCACACTATTTGCTTTGTTTATGTTTCCCTTCTTCTTCTTTTCCCTTCAGGGCTTTCTTTGTATTAAATTTCATCGTGAACTTGATATTATGTGTATGAAAGGAATGTAGTTTGCAGAAATGACTGAAGCCACACCATGGTCAAAATGAGTCTTTTATGCCAAGCAGGTCCTAATAGTAGGTTCAATTAATACTAACAAGATTGATTTTCAATGATGGGAACCAAACCTCATAAAGGTATAAAGAGATTCAAACACAATACAGACTTGTACTTGTAATGTCCCAGATTGCTAGACGTTCTAAGTCCAATCTACAGAAGCAGGTGTGTATAATGTATGTAATTCAACTTTACTCATTACAATATTTGCCTACACTACACGTGAAAATATTTCAAAATATTCCAATGTTCAACATCCTAGCAAAATTATCATATAAACCTAAAACCTTGATAACTCAAATGTGAGTCTTTGTGGGTTCAGTCGTTTCCACGTCCGTACTTCCGAGCATACGTTCCCTCTACTAAGATTCTTAAGCTTATTGTAAAAAATCATTAAATCGTTAGAAATTTCTTTATAATACACTATACATACATAATACATATATAATTATCAAAATTAAAATGGCGGATCATGTTTTATATGTATATATGTTAGGACATTATTACACACAGCGCCATCCACTTCCGTGGTTAGCTACGAAGGAAGCTTGTGTTACGGATACCAGATAGTTGATATACTACATATATAAATACATACATATTATAAAATAAACACCCACGACTGGAGCAGAAACATCCGAGTTTATTTAGTCTTCGCTTCAAAACAGCTAACGCAAGCTACAGACTGGAGTTAAAGGGATTTTCAAAATTGAATAATCTTGCAAAGCTGTGATGAGTGGACCTGTATTTGCAGACCCTTGTGTATTAGCCATAGTTACTGGAAATCGATCGGGAACTACAAAGCTCACAAATTAAACATTCACCTCTATCCGTTATGTCAATAGTTGTTGTTGTACCTAAATGTGGAATTCACAACGCGGCTTAACCTTACAAGATAAGTTGATGCCATTGAAGTGTTTTGATAAGCTTAGATATAGAATTTTCAGTAGCAGTTATCTACGTTCCGGCAGGTATTACATATTTTACTACACTACTAACATAACAAATGATTTCATTAGTCTAGTACGAGTATGTACCAACTAAATGAAGACATTGTGCAAAAAAATTTGTTTTTCTTTCAGTTTTATCCATATTACATTTTTCACTGATTATGAACAAAAATTATGACTTTGTATTGTGCATATATTTTGCTATAATCGCAATAATTAGATTAATCGTATTTAAAACTTAGTACTAAGTACCTACGGTTAATTCGATTTCTGTACTGTACTTCTATTTCTTATGTATAAGAAATATATATTATGTATTGTTTTACATTTAGTTATTAATATTTTATGATCATTTACAAATAGTTTCTTCGTGACATATTAACAAAGATAGGTACGTAACCTGGTATAGTCATATTGCGAAAACAATGTTTTTAGTTTTAGTACCGAGGGACACAATAAAGTAATGCGATTTAAGAAGCTATGTTTACGTTATTTCATTAGATTTTCCATAACGCATTGCTGCACGTGATCTGACCCTTAGTAGACAGGGAAACGTTACATTGCGAAGATGTCAGTTTAAACATTGTTTGTTTGCATTCTGTTGAAAAGCGTATGTTATGACTACTCTTCGGATTTTATAACATGACATGTTTTCAAAACTATGGCGGAATATTCTTTTTACATTGATTTTTCATGTAGGTCTATAGACTTTTTATGTAGTTCAGAAATTAAAATTAAAACGGTTCTAGTCGCGGAAATTGACTTATATAATAGTAGATATACCTATACATTTATACATATTATGTAGATAGGTATAATCATTTTTCTTCGTAGATTTTAATCTTCGTAATTAACATAAAGTGCTGTTAAAAGATAACGTTGATAATATTAAACTTCAATGTAACATTTTTGTCATAGTCGATAAACTCTTACTAAAGTAAACGTCTAGAAATAATTTTTATTGAGCCGTTTGTTGTAGAGGATATGTTTTTTTAAATACTGTCGAAACAGCATAATTAATTCTATTTTGAAGACAAAATTTTAATAATTCTTTAGTGTCAGAGTAAGACGACAGGCAGATGATATTATTGTTACCTATATATCTACCCTTCATATTTTTTGTATTTAGAACCATTCCGAAAAAACCGCAAAAATTACTACCTTATTTTTAAGACAAAAACTCTACATCTGTATATTTATCTATCATTCTTATTACATAAGGAATGGCGAACTTTTTATGATAAATAAAAAAATAATCTTTTAAACTTTATAATATTTCATTATCTTTATACTTTTAATCATATCTCAACTCTACGTACATATCTGAATAGTTATCGGAAAAATCGTGGAATACAAGATATTTTGTTTTGACACTGTGTAAGTAGAGGGTACGGCTGCACTTTAAAAATACTTTATTAATCCATTTAATTAAATACGTGTTTCAAAATAAAAACATATCATGGTGAAAATATCATTAAACAATTATTTCTATAAGTATTTATATATCATCAATATATCCTTCTAACAAACTAAACTTAAACTGCACTTTGCAACATTATGCCTCAATAAACGGAGTTTTTACACTCAAATGTATGTCGTGCTACACATAGCACGGTAACTTGATCGCGTTTATGTTCGTAATATGAAACGGAAAACTAACAAAGTTCCAATTACTTATGTGTACTTCGAATTACTAAGGTCCTAGATAGGTGCTCTATTATTCAATGTATAATTTTGTATATTTATCAAGTAAAAAAATGTGGAAAAATTATAAACAATGTACCTACAAGCTTTTAATTTCAAACTACAAGATGTCTGAATTGATCCCTGATACTGCAATAAACGTTATCACGGAAGATATAGTACCTATAGGTATGCTAAAATATATTAGCTTTATCATACGTCAAAAAGTGTTTTAAAGCGTGGATTATTATTAAAGAATGAACAAGATATATTTTATGGAAGTAACAATCAAAATCCACATACCGTTACCTTCAACGATTATTATAAATTTGAATTTATATATATATACTTAGTTATTCAGTCATTTCTTAACATCTTACCGCTTCAACGAGTTTTCCTTGGCTTCAAGAGGGAACAGGCCAAAATACGTCACTTGCGCCAAGTGCTGGTAGTAAACATAATACATTGCCTGTCTTATTACAGGTCCTGTTGTTTACCCACGTGGTGATTCATAGATTATAAATCATTAACACTCTCAAAACACAGTAAAATCCATTCATGAGGGACCTCCGTAGGACATACCTACCTATTTATCGACCCAATACCCCACTGGCAGTCGTTTTAAGATGAAGTTCCCATAAACTATGCATTCCCCATGTTGCCCTTCTGGGAATTTATAGTAATATAATTTTTGATCGCATTTTTTCTATCCCTGCTTTATTTTCTATCATAAACCACTCCGATGTCCAAGCAACCCCTATAACACACCCCCAACCTCTACTGAGGTGCACCGTCTTGCAAGTCCACCTCTAAGCCTTACACCTGACTGGATAGCCGAAAGCTCAGCCCCACGTTTAAGGTCAATAAGATTTTGTATTTCCATCTTATAATTCTCTACAACTATTGCTAATATTGCTCACTTATTTTTGCAGTATACTTCAAAATAATGTTATTAATTAAAGACTACAAATGAATAAGCGACTATTTCTACTAAAGTGTATAAAAAAAATTCGCAAAAAAAGTTCTGAAGTCTTTATACCAGTTTCGAAATTTATAAGTATTATACTATATCCTGTGGTTATACACAAAAGCGCATTTAAAGCGTGTTGAATCGGTGCCGTACCTTTGCACTTTGCAGTATCAGCGGCAATAAAATAATAATAAATTTTAGTATAATTCAGTATCCAGTAGAACATACTTTTGCACTAAAAGAATATCGCCATAACATATTCACCACTAGCGCCTCACCCACGATCCGCTCGGGTTTAACGGTTAGTATATACTTCTATAAAAAGACAGTGGTAGCCCAGCGGTAACACGACGCTTGGATAACCGAGTGATGCGGGTTCAAATCCGGGTCTCGCACCTCTGATATTTTCATGTGCGAATCATTTATATCATGATTACCACTTGTCTTACGGTGAAGGAAAACATCGTGAGGAAAACCTGCATGTCTGAGAAAACCTAACAAGTTTTCGAAAGGCATGTGAAGTCTGCCAACTCGCACTAGGCCAGCGCGGTGGACTATGGCTTGATCCCCCTCGTACTGAGGGAGGCCCGTGCCCAGCAGTGGGACGTTAATAAGGGCTGATGATGATGATGATGATGATATACTTCTATGTCCTTTCCTTATATTATGTTGACCCGGGTCCAATGTTTAATGTACAGATTTGACTCAGTCCGGTAGAATACTTCTGAAGAAGAAGGTACATACTTTTTAATTGTCAAATTTAATAATAGCGCAATAAGTTAAATGAATGTAACAAGTCATATCCATGTCGAAATTATCATATGCGTGTGGTTTATATATCAAACGTTAGAACAAATAATGCGACCTTGGTAATACGTCGTTACTAGTTATTAGAGCAATGTGAAAACAATGGACCAGTAGCAGTTAAATCTATAAATTTGTCTATAATACATCTGCGGTAAAAAGTTTTAGGAAAAATAAATCTATATAAAATCAATGTTGCTAAGCGCAAAACTCGAGAATGGCTCGACCAATTCTACTATATTTATTTTGTAAATTCCTTAAGACACACGAAAGGTTTTAATAATAATAATAAAATAATCAAAGTTTGTTAACAACTTATACTCAAGGATTTACCTAGGTACGAACCCGAACCCGAGCGAAGTGAGACTGAGTTGCTGGTAAAAATAAAAATAATGCGCTAAGGTATAGGATAGATATTTTTAAGAAACGTTTGAGCGTGGGTTGTAACTAAGTACCTAACTAATCTGTTTACTCGAATCTTGAAATGATATTTTTATATACTATATCGAGGGTTTACTACGAAAACCTGCTAAACTACATTTTTGGAAAAAATGAGTTAAATACGTAAAAATTCTTATCTTTTCAAACTCTATAAACTGGTAAAATCGGCTTAGTGCTACGTTAAATACTTTAGATTTTAGAAGATATAACAAAGCAAAAACAGTTATATACAACAAATCGTTTAATACTCTACTAAAATATCATAAAAGACTTTACTAATAATTTACCCAATAAATGTTTCATGTAAAAAATTGTAATAGACATTTTTACCCGACTGCGCCAGAAGGAGAGTTATGTTTTTCAAAAGTATGTATGTTTTCGTAGTAAGATATATGATGTCAAGAGCAATTTTTTCAAAATTAATACTTTTAATACGTAAGTTATTTATTAAGGTAAGGATTAATGTCATGTTTATAAAAACAATTTCTCAAATAATGTATAATTAACATATAAAAACAAATTTGATTCGATACCATAACAAAGGTTATAGAGCCAACCTTAAAAGATAAACATATGCTATAGCTGAATTTTGTTTCAACTATAAAATGAGAACAATTCCGTCATACGTATTTTTTTCAAAACTTTAACCGTTTACGACGCGCCCGCAACGGAAGCTCTCAAAAGGATTATTTATTTCCCATTTTTTCATCATTTTTCATTGTAGCTCTGCTCCTATTAATCGCTGCGAGATGTAATATAGGCTATATTATACTTTATACAAACAAACAAACAAATTCTTCAGCTTTATAATCTATACATATAATAAAACTGTAGAAAAGTCGTTTTTGTACATCAAAAAAAATTACAAAAAAAATAGCCAGGGTGTTAAAGGATAACCAATAGAACCCATTTCCAGCATTTTTAGAATTTTTGTCTGTTTGTCTGTTTGTCGGTTTGTCTGTTTATTTATCCGGGCATCACGTAAAATGTACGAAAGCAATGTAGATAACTTTTATACACAACGATTGAACGTAACTTGAAGTAACATTTAGTTTTTGTTTCATTGCAATCGGTTCAGTCTATCAAAAGATATTTGAGTTTAAAGTGAAGAAGTAGAGAAATTCCAGAAGTAAAATTAGGGTTATGTGCATTTGGGCTCACAACTTCACGTAACTTTTATACACAACAATATGTGCGTAAATTGAAGTAACATTAAGGTTTTTGTTTCATCGTAATCAGTTCACCACTTATAAAAAATGTAAATTAATAAAAAAAAATAGTGTTTCCGAAGTAAAATATTAAAACAGTGCCATCTACGAGTATTCGAACTTAGACGGGACTATAACTAGAGATCAACTGCGTGCAGTATTGTTCGATAGATAAGAAGATAAGCGCTTCGCACTAAAAAATACTAATTAAGTTCCGACATCCACGCGAACGAAGTTGCGGGCACAGCTAGTATTCAAATATATATTATAATACCGGAACATCAAATTATTCTAAACTAGACCTCCTTCCATACGTATAAACTGTTTTGTTTGGTTTTCGGAAATTTGACCATATCTCTAACGATCTATTTTTCGAGCTCAACTTAACACCGCCTTCGCCGTAAATTGAAAATGAAAATTTCCGTTTGATTCCGTTCCTTCGTTTCCGTTTTAACTTGCATTGCACTCCATGCTTTACATTCCTCGGAGCAACACAAAATAGCGACGATTTTTTTCCGTACATGCTGCTGTAGCAAACTGCCTAAAATCATCCACGAGAGTTTTTTGAATTTTTGTGTCTGTGAACGTATCAGGCGATAATCACTCGATGAAATTTTGTATGAGGATGATAAATTATTATTACTGCGGGAAAATATCTAACCCATGTTTGAGAAATTATTAGAAATCGTTAAAATGGACGAACCCAAACGGTGTGATGTCTAGTCGTTACTATGTTATATAGTAATCTATGTTATAAAATTCTAACTGAGTCTGTCTGTGACGGCATCACGAGGAAACCACTGGACAGATTTTGATTAAATTTGGTACGATGAAAGCAGTTATCCGGGTCAATAAAAGATACTTTTTACTGTAGTAAAATATTTCACACTTGAGAAATTTAAACAAAAGTACATGAAGTCAATAGGTATTAATTTACAATAGAGCCCTTGCATATATTAAGGAATATATGCCGTTAGCCGTATGAATTCATATATTTATAAGTAATACCTGTGGTAATACACATACGGGTATGTAATAATTATTTTTATTTTTTGTCCTGTTATCGCTTTTCGAATTACTAGGTGTCTCATAATTCACGTCTCTTGATTATGCTGGTAAATCACACTCAAGTTTCAAATTTGAAGATAAAGATCTACTTTTAAAATTAAATAAAAAATTAAAGATAAACTTTACGAGTTTCTTGTTTACCAGGTAAGTGTTGAGGGTATGAGCGGGATCGACTTTGAATAAGCGGCGTGCCTGTGCACTCAGGCCGCGGGCGGACCTGCGTAGACGCCTCCGCCTCCGCGCGAGCCACAGTCGCCTGCCCGCCGGCACATCGTAATCACGTACAGTCCCAGTGTCGTGTCACTTTCGCAAAAATGAGCACCGGTAAGAGGAAGCTCTCCTTCCTAGGCTTCGCTCCCCAGGTCAGTTACTAGTAAATTATTATATGCTTACTATTGTACATTCATTTCGTCAAATAATTTTATGATATAATTAAATAATATTTAGGCTTTTATTAATTATGCTTACATTTAATAATAATATCATATGTTCATGACAAATTTCACTTATTATTTAATAGAACTTGGTAATTTATATACCAGTTTAAAATACTCTAAAAATAATATTTATCGACAAAACTTCATTATATAATTTAAAACTTTGTTAAAAATAAATGTTATTACAATATTGTACGGAATTTTTATGGATTTATTTCAGATAGGTACTTAAAATTGCGAGGTAGATTATAGGAGTATTTACTTGACTTTTACCCTTAAACTACGCTTATTCGAGTGGAATGTGCATAAAATTGAACATCTCATAAAATATTCGGCATTGTTGATTTTATCGAGCTTAATACATCAAAAAGGCTTCGTAACCGTTACCGCAATTATCGGATATCCGGAAAAAATGTATCCGAAACATTAACCGAAAAAGTTGAAATGGAGTCTCATTTTGTCTCAGTTACGATAGGTTTTTGTAACACACTAATACCACACTAATAACGTAACTTTTTGTTTTTTTTTTTGCTTAACTATGAGTATATTAGCAAGTCATATTGTATTACGAAAACCTATAAATAAAACTTAATCGCCAATTATTATCAAACACCAATTTGTATTTTCCTTTATCATTCCTTACAAATAGAATATCAGTAACTGAACTATCTGAAACTATACGAAATAATTTTAAATAAGAACTGTATGACAAAACGGTATGTAAAATGTAATTCATATATCTGAACCCATAACATCACCGGTAGTAAACTATGCGACTTACAGGTAAGAGTGTTATATATACTCCGGTATGTACGATAACATGCCTGTGACTGAAATTTTCGAGCAAGTTCATAGAACGGCGGATCATAGAATAAGCGGATTACGAACATACGAATATTAGTAATGGAAATATGAAGGTAAAGGACCAAGTACTAAAATTCCAACTTAGTTTCACAATATAAAAGCAAAATATTTTATAAGTAATTTCGATAAACAATAAAAAAACAGAAATAAAGGTTTGATAAGGCTTAAGTATGTCATGTCCATAGTGCTCCATGTTTAATGTAAACCCAAGTAAGTACCTATGACGCGGATTACCAGTTATGATCAAAGCACATTTCCTCAAATTCCTCAAAGTTGTCCAGTGGTTTTCTCGTGATGCGGTCACAAATACGTATTTTTTTAGCTATAGTACTCAAAATAGTAATTTATGCAAAGCAAAGATTAACTTGTATAACAAAATGCGTTAAATAGGTAGGTAAATCATTACTTAGTAGCGAAAGTCAAAGAAAATTATTAGCTAAGAAACGTATACACTATATAATATATACATATGTACGAAGTAGCTATCTATGTGTATATTCGTAGCTATAAATATTGTATCGTAATTACTAATTATTTATTGTATTTATAATTTTCTGTTAAATTTAATTTAACAGAAAATTATAAACGTAAAATTTTCTGTTAAATTAAATTTAACATAAAAAGTAGCCCAAGTTACTTCTTATAACATTAGCTATCTGCGAGTGAAAGTCCCGTCAAAATCGTACCAGCCGTTTCAGAGATTGGCCGGAACAAACCGAGAGAACAGACTGAAGAAAATATTGAAAATTGATTTTTAGATATGCATACTTTTTATGCATTTAGTAAAAAACTGTTAATTTGAAATTAAAAACAGACACTTCAATTTTGTTTATATTGTACGGATGTACTGAATTTAAGATATCAAAAATAATTGAATATTAAATTTAATAAAGCCAATTTACAAATTTTTTTAATTATGGTAATTGAAATTAAAATAAAATTATACATTACGTACTCCTATTTATATTGATAAGAATAATGCTTCTAAAACTTCTGAAAAATTATAGAAAAGTAACTAATACTTTCGCTTGAACTTTGACTAAACCGAGGCTTAACTCTGTATGACGTTTACCTTATTCATGATGAAGTTATGCTTTCGTAAATAAAATTACTATACATATACATATTATGATAATAACAAATATTCATCTCGGCCTAAATATTGACAAAGTGTAATGTTCGCATCCGCACTTGCGCGATCTAATCAACGACAATCAATACGGTATCTGTACATCTTTGTTGATAAATCAATCAAAAATAATACGCTCAATGTCAAAGCTTTGTTTCTTATTGCTTGTTCTCAAAATAGGGCCCTTAGATAGGAGAATCCATAGGATAATATAATTTCCATAGACATATTTTGCCAAAATATACGGATTCCATTACTGATAATGATTTTTGTAATATTATGATGATACTAAGTAATTCTATTAGTGTATAATTTATATAATAACTGTATACACCACTGAACTGAACAGTTGTATACACGACTGAAAGCGGAAAACGTCATGAGTAGTGTCACTGCCACACAAGGGCGAGGCCGCTTAAAGATAACATTTTTTTGTTGTTTAATAGACGTTTTATTAGCTAATTTTTTGAAATTGATGCTTGTAATATTCTTAAACCCTTAACATGATAGTGAAATCTAAATAGAGTCCCATTGAGATTTCACTAGTTAGTACCTACTATAAGTATTATCACAACATTATATCCATAATAATATAATATTTTAATTTTGAGAAGGCACACGTGTACATACATACATACATACATACATACATACATACATACATACATACATACATACATACATACATATATACAAACATACATACATACCAATAACAGTTTCATAAAATATTCGCCAAAAAGTTTCAAAGTAATTACTTATCTAGGTCATTTACGTAGTTAAAAGTTAGCAATAAAATAGTAGGTACTCGTAAATGTTTTATTTAATAGCTGATTAAATTTTATAAAGTGTTATAAAAATAATCCGTATGATTTCATTCTGCGAGATGAAGTGTATTCGATAAGTGTTTTTTTTCTTACTCAGGTGTTAATCAAACAATGACTAAATAATCTAGTTTGCCTCGGATTGTTGTAAAACTCAGATTCATGCTTGTGAATAATGTTTGTCGTTGAATAAACTACTTCTAAGAGATAATATTATTTAGGAAATTAAATAGCATTCTTGAAAAGGAAGCTGTATCTGACGAGAGCTAATAAAATGTTCCTCGGTCGAGCAACATCTATTTATAGATTTTTATATTTTATATCACACTAAGAGAACTTAACAAATACATAAAAATTTTATTCTTGCAATGAATGTGATTATGTATCATATTATCAAAAATTTTAAACATGTTATCCTAAAAAGTTTTCGTAGTGATTGAAATATATATCTACAATTTACGTATGCATATATAACTAGCAATATTGTAATTGAGTTGGTTGTCTGGGAAATGTATATTTCTTTATGATTGAGTTTCAAACTGTGTTACCATGTTATACCTACTTAAACATAAAATATAGCATAATATTGTAGTACGCAGGAAATGAATCATTTCTAGTTACAAATATAAAACAATCTGTACAGTTTTGCTCTACACAATAATGATATCATATGAGCGATATATTAAGATTCGTTGTAAACACTTGGGTAAGTCCCTGAGTACCTATGCAACAGCAGTTTATGTATCACCAGGTCAGTCTGTGTCCCAAATTTTATGCAAATATGTCTATACGTTACAGCGTAAATGAGTAAAAAACATTTCAAGAGAAAGAAACGCACTGCATCCCGTAGACTTTATGCAATGTGCACGGAGATTGCTTACCAAAGTTAATATTTAGTCATAGAAAGTTTAGTAGAGCTGTATGCTGTAAATAACTTTACTTTAAGTTTTAATTGAAGCTTTGCGCCTTGTATGTATGGCAACCGACCAAAGCGGGAGTTAGATATTGTCTAACTGCATAAAATATTATTATGAGTAAAGAAATATTGAATATAATAACAAAATTAATATAGACAATAGATCTTTTGGGTGAACGTATGACCGATTCTCGTTAAATACAAATTGTTTACGTAAAAAGAATTGGATAATATCCAAACTCATTATACGTGAGGATCATTACACGAATTCGCATACGTCTGCCACATGTCCCCTACATTGAGATGCCGATGTTGTCTGGCAGTATGTACGTCCGCAAACTCACACCTCATGAGAGAAACCAAAGCTAAGCTGTACACGCCAAAAAAAACAGCTGGTGCTGAATAAAATAAGAACTCACGCATATTCCACGTACAATGTATTTGTAAATAAATTCTACTTTAGATATACCTAGTTAATATACAATAGAGTTTAGTTTATTTTCATCTTGAACACAATAAATAGTTGCAAAAACGCTATTCTTAAAAGCAAATTGACTAATCTTTAGAGATCCAAATTAATACAGACCTTCCTTTATTAGTATTTTTCCTTATACTTTACTTGATATCTGCTCAATTTATAAAGCTCTTATTCATTAATAAAAATAAACAACAAAGCTTTTAGTTTCGTGTAATTAAAACTAATATAATTAAATGTATTTTGAAAATCTACAACCATAATTCTCCATCCAGGCAAAGACAGGCTAATATGTTATAAAATTTGGGCTTAGACAACTGTTATATGTACTCGTATTTAAGATATAATAAAATAATTAAGTTTTAGTTTTTTATGATTTGTCTTGATACTCTACTATATCTCTCTTCAATTACGTATCTCAAAAACACAGTTGTATGTAAGTAAATCAAAAATAATCAATTCATCACAAACAAAACATGTTTTTCGGAATTTTGGATTAAATAGATACACCAGTAAAGCCATAAACAGCAGTTACGTATAGTGTTGTGTTAAGAAAAATATTTTTTCTTTGTTACCAATAAGTTTCGCTTTATTTATGTAAATACTACATACATAATTCATTTTCACGCTATACTCGACTCCTATAATATGTATTTCGTTCTAAAAGTATGGATTGTTTTATTTATTATTCCATAAAACAATTGACACAATATAAGACAATCTAAAACATATTGTTAACAATAATAACTACTTACAAGATACACGGACTTGTATTTTTCAAACAGACACAGTATGCATATTAAAACGAAATAAAATATGAAGTTATGTATGTTAATCAATCAAAGTAACCATGTATTGTTATCTATATCTGCTCCTCTAATTTCGCGACCATCTGTTGCGCGGTCTGTGGTTTAGCGTTGTCATGAAGCAGCAATGGGCTAGTTAGCAATATGTAGCAACTGACCAGTCTCCGTTATTTAGTCACTAGCTTTTCCATCATGGATGACATTTGTTGATAATTCAAATCTGCCGTAATGGATGGAATGGAATGGATGGGATGACACCACGAGACGTTTTCCAGAGCGCTTTCTGGGTCACATTTCGCTTGGGGCAGGATTTGGCTGGATTTATCATTTCAAATAACGGTACGGTTCAAAAATCGTTCCTCTCTTTATTGAGATTTTACTAATGTAACGCAGTAGTCAACGGGTATTTGTTTCATACAGTTTTTCTAGCGTTATTACTTTTCCAGTTTATTCCAATTGAATTAAAATTGTTCTATAACTCGCACTCGCTCAAGCTTGCCCCTAACTCTCATGTGATTTGGAATTGATTCGCTTGTTTTTTTTGTTTTAAAGTAGCTTTCCACATTATTTTAGCTGTTTCGGTATTTTGTAAAAATGCAGTATTTTAAGGAAGATTTCCAAATTTAGAACAGAATGACGTCAAAGAAAAATCAAATAGCGCGAAAACAAATCAATCATTAGATTTGAAATCCAAATACACAAAACTAAATTTGAAATAAGTTTAAATTTTAAATGGTAAATCATAGTGGCCAGTTGAACAAAACACTATTTTTTATGTAAGGAGCTATTATTACGGAACATTTATTACAAAAACAAGATTCAAAGAATATGGAGTATATTACATGACAATTGTTATTAAAAAATACTATAATTTTTGGCGTACACAGGCTAAAGATGTATCATTCAAAGTATATAATTGAAAGCTAATAGTATTGTAAGCTGAACACATGCGAAATAAGGGTGAGTAGCTTATCACAGTAATTCTCGCGTTGGGAAATTAGTACGAGTACGTATATCTCACAATTTTGTTAGCTTATACTAGAATGTGGTATACTTACATACAAAAGTTCAAATGTTTGAAGAGATCAGGTGAGCTAATAAATGGACTTAAATAGTAAAGACTTAATACTGGAAAAGTTTTTCTACAAAGAATAAAGAAATACATACTTTGATGACCCAACATCTTATCTTAAAAAACAATTGAATCATTCTATTGAATTTCAAATAGTAATCAAACACAGCCGTCGTGATTTCCGTATTATGCTAAAAATGAGAAATATATTATAGGCACTATGTGATAAGAATCTATTGTACTGTACCTAGGACCGTTTATTTATATTTTCATTTTCAAACATTTAATAAAATAAATTAGACCTACGAGAGACGGAGGCACTTTGGTTCCTCGTCCATGTAGGTAGTAACCTATTTCTTTTTATTAAAAATATCACATCTTAAAATTATATATAAATAAATTTAAATATCTATCTAGTTTTTAATTCTTTATGCTAATTCTAGTTTTAACAAAGGCTATTAGTAAAAACTAGTTCTAACTAGTGAAAACGCACCCTAAGACGGAAAGTGTAGTACTGACATCTGTATGTATATAAGGGGTATGCCTAAACGCAATTTCATAAAAAAAGGAATGTCCAAGTTACTTGAAACTACAGGTAATTTCATTTCAACATTGTAGAATTTACTTTAAGCACACTTTACCAATTTGAACTTAATTTTTTTAGTAGTAATCCGACTCATTAAACTGGCGATACTTTACCCTTGACCTATGGCTCACTATTTACGCAATGTAGGTACGCATGGAAATTTTCCTCGAACTTAGCTGTTTATGCTGATCTGTTGATAGTTGGACTACATACTATATTTAAATAAATATCAATGAAACAAGATTCACAGAACAATGTCTATTTATGACAAATAAGACAACTAAAAAAACAGAATAAGCAATTAATCGACAAATTATTATTATCGATGAAAGTGTGCTAATATTAGGTACATACTTATTACAAAAAAAATATTTACTATACGACACACTTTCTCTTACAATAAGATGTAGGATAGATGAAGTTAGTATTATATATTATATTTACATATATAATGTAAAATATTAAGATTAGGGTATGACCTTAAAGACCTTAAAGAGTTTAAGAATAATATTCTTCACGAGAAACGTAGTCCATAATAATAAATATACGAGTACCATAATAGAACTTTAATTTTATTGTAATCTTGATAACTATTATCTTAATGATAGAATCGTTGATCAATTATCTTTTTTTCCAACAATGATATTCATATAAAAACTTGTTACACACACTACATAATGCACTAGACACTGTTCATAATGAATTAGCCGAAAATCGACTAAAAAGTTAATTATATAAAAAAATTGCTGTTCAACCATCATTGAAAATATATTAAGCATAATAGATAATTTTATAAACCTTTAGACAGTTTTTATAAATGAAATAAATGATTAATAGTTAGACTTGATACATTTAGAGTCTAAAATTAGCAAGATCAAGGGAATATTTGTATAAATAAATATACAAAAACAGTTAATATAATAATAAAATCTAATAAAGTATATCTAAGTCCCATAGCTGGGCACCGTTAAACAAATAATTAACTCGTTAATCGTTAATCCGTTACTTAAAAAAGTTAACTTCGTTAAACGTTAAAGCGTTACATTTCGAAAGATTTAACGCAAGTTAACGTTAATCGTTAATACGTTAACACGTGAATAAAATTGTATTTTTATATCATTGCAACATTTTTTTTTTTAATTCTTGATTTGGGTTCTGGAACTTAAAAGCTTCTTAGCATTTCGAGGAGGCGGGACCGGGCTTTTCAGAGGCTCAGTTCAACGCCTTCAATATCCAGCCGTTTGGGACTCTACAAGAGCCACTTTGCTATCATGACACACCTCTCTCTGGCCCTGGACATACGCTGGACGTTACCTTTTCATTTCTCCCAGTTCACCCCGATATTGATGGAAGCCGTCTCGACTTTCGATAGGCTTTTGCCGAATGTCCTGGGCATTGAATCTCTTTGCTGATTTTGAGATTGTGAGGTCCATGGCAGTGTATGGTGCCTCCGTTTGGATCGACGCCCTCTCCGTCCCGAACGGGGTCCAATTGTGCAGTTCGCAGCAAGTCCTGGCGGTGAAGGCAATAAGAAGATGACGCACGGTGTCCTTCTGGCGGGCGTTTCACCCTAGGTATTCCAGGCGCAGGCAGAGGTACTCGCCCAAGTGTACCAGTTTCGGGTGAGTGAGCGTGTGCTCGGGAAACTTCCAATGTGGGATCCCTCCCGTCTAGCTGACGAGGCCATGATCCGGTGATGGAGGAAGCAACTGGTAAATCCATAGGCTGGCCTGGCGAAAGTGGATGCAGTTCGTCATGTTTCACTGGGTCACAGGTGGTTTCACAGGGTTTCACTGACGCAGATGCTTACCGGGCGCCCGGCACGTGAACACGCACCGACAACCTTACCTACCAAACTTTACTTAGGTACACGTGCGGTTGGTTTCGTTTTACTCGACGCGACGTGGTGCTTGGTAAAGAGTAGGTACTGAATTAACGATTAACGGACTTGAGAAAATGTAACGGAAGTTAACGAGTCCGTTAAGTTTTTTCTAGGTTAACTTAAAAGTTAATCGTTAATCGAAATGTTAACTTCATTAATTAACGATTAACGGATTAACGAGTTAATGCCCAGCTATGCTAAGTCCTAACGTAGCATAACCATAATATATGAATGGTCCCTAATATGTTAAATGACGCATAAATCTTACCTCAATATTTATTTACATTTTCCATATTTCTCCTACATTCTATAAGTGATAATACGTGAAATGAAACTGATGAATAAAGTACCTAGGTAGGTAGGTATATTAAAAAGTGAACGACCGTACAAACATACTCGTAACTCGCTTTTTACTTGCTGGTATCACGCACGCTTCTAGCATGAGTGTTGAATAAAAAGAAACACATTAAGTACCTTATATCACTTATATAGTAATAGTTAATAGCTATATGAAAATAACTTTATAGCTACGTGTGGAAGACCTTGATGATGATTTGAAAAGTTGCTCTAATAATAAAAAAAATAAGGATAAGCAGGTCGTAATAGTAATCAGGCTCAAGTGAATGGGCAAAAAATGACAGATTGATTTTCGATTTTTGTTTTGAAGAATTAAATAAAAGCGTTACACAATCTTCGTTATCATCACAACACATACTAATTTGTATTTGATTTATGTCATTGTTTAAAGTTTATAATAAAATCAAAAGTCAGATGTTGTGAAAATGTTGACAAAGAAAACAAGAGTGATGTCACTGCGGAAATTATCTACTGAAATTTGTTTCTTTGGTTAGAATTCTATGAGGTTTTTTCGTCTACTTTGTACTAGAAATTTTAAAATGTCTTATAACTATTTCAACGCGTCATCGCAGAGAATTCTGGCACGTTTGAATTTTATTTATTTTTACAAATGTCGTCGTTATTCAAAATCCGATATCCTTGAACAATGCAATTCTTCTGAACAAAAAGAAACTAACTGCTTGAAATTAATAACGAATTACGAAAAATAATTATTTCTCTTATTCAAGTTTGACCGCTGTTATTCAAATCCTTTATCCGCTTTTTTTACACATACTTAGCAGTGCACGAAAGGCGAGATACAAATATATTTTTACTTCATATTAATAACGCTATTCAGTTTTGGTTTGGTTATTTTTATTCCTTATTCTTATTTTATAATGTGAAATGGGAGATATGCCATGTTTCGCTTTTTCTCTATTGAAAACGTGCCTTAGCCATGTATCATACGCAAAAAAGTTTTAAAACAAGACACCGCCATATGTTGGTCCCTAACTATGAATATGTTTCATTGGTTAGTAGAGATTTCACAGAGATATGGTATCTGCACTAAAAAGCATCGTACTATATTGTTAACCCTGATAATAAGATTTCTTCAAACCAAGTCCCATCAAAATCTCTGGTGGTTTCTTCGTGATGCATTTTCAAACTGATAAACATACTGACAAATAGACAGATAGATATTAGAAAACCTTTAAATTTGGCCTTTGTTTCGATGATAATGACTATTTTAATAAGATTTTCCAAAAAATATTTAATTCGTATTCGTTCGTAATTTTGAATTTTCCCATAAAAATTTTACCGCCTTATTGATTAATAAATAATAAAGTATTAATAAAGTACTATTATTATATTTATAAATGATTTCTTTGGTAAATCTTTATTAATTCTAAATAGCATACCCGGCCAGGTTAAATAAATTAAATAGTCTTTATAATTTTCTAATAAAATAAACGTAGCCAAGTTTTTTTTACTCATTTTAACATTAGTTATCAGCGAGTGAAAGTTTCGTCGAAATCGGGCCAACCGTTTCAGAGATTAGTCGGAACAAACAGATAGACAGACAAATATATAAAAATCAATTTTTTGATGTGAATACCATATTATATACTTTCATAGTATGCATTTAGTGAAAGCTGTTGATTTGAAATTAAAAACAGACACTTCAGTTTTTATGTATATAATTTTTTTTTAAAATAATAAACTTGTTTATATTCTTTGAGCCGTGAGACTTAACGGACTTGCTCCAATTAACGGTGACCGTGGTGATGCTTCGCCATGGTTTTCTTATGGATTAGTGAATAGCAAGCCTTTTTGTAAAACACGCGCTGTTCGCATTGAATTTGTTAAAGTTAAAATACATCTTTGCATTAATTTACATAGGTATTTAAGTTTTGTTTCCGTTTTCGGTCGGGTCTGCACTGTTTCATTGCTTATATCTGTAGATACGGGTTCTAATCCTATACAAAGTAATATGTTATATAAACATGATTATTCAAAATTATTAAGTTTTTACCTTGTCATCATTATAATTCGATTCATTCATTTATTTTATTTCAAATATTCATATATAGATATATTTTACAGGAATAATATCTTAGCCGTCAAATATCAGTAGGTAAATGGCTATTATATGACAATTGACATTTAAATTAGAATCAGCCTACATATAACATTAACATTAAGCATTTTGAGCGCATTAATTAGTTTTAATATGATAAATGTCAGCTTTGTGTATTAGCTTATTACAAACGTAGTAATAACAAACATTTTAAAGGCTACAAAATATTAAATAGGTTACGAATACGCAAAAATATGTGTACTTCGAAATGATATGAATAATTTTGGAGTATTTAATGTGATTAAATTATATAATAGTGACATTCTGGATACGAAGTACTGTTATATAAGTATAAGTTGTAAAAATAAACGTAGGTATTTTTAAGAAATAAGAATATCTAGCCGTTATTTTATTTATATCAGTCATTTTTTTTTATCAGGCTTTTAAATAAAATAGATATGTACCAAAACAGCGTAAAATATAGTGTAATAATAAATAACCACGTGAATGTGTTAATAATGCAATAAGTGTGTACCTTATAGTAGTCATATAAAGGTCGTCAATAAATAACGAATATATGTCACATAATAACGCCACCCAATCTACTGTACCAATACACACATATTACTCGTATGTACTTATATAAATGTTTTTTACTGCTTGCCCTTGTAAAAGTAGAACAAATTATCTTATTTTTATAATTGCAATAATTATTCAATCAAAATTTATTAATCGAAACCGTGTTAAAATTTTGATAACGATAATTATTAATTGGTTTAAAAAATATAAATTTAAGAAAATAGTATTACAATATAAGAGCATGTAAGATGTAGGTAACTTCATTATAAAGCGAATATCCTTATGAGATAGGTAAAGTAACAAACATAATGTAGAGCTTTAGTTTAGTACCCAACAACGAAATATCGTGTATATATCGATGTTTATATAAACAAATATAAATATTGGAAAGAGCTATAATCGCACTAGGCAAAGGACAGCCAGCTCACTAACAAGAATCATTAAACTAATTCATTATTTTGACCTTAAACAGTTACAATAAACATAATGTTTATGAATGCATTTTACTTCAAATAGTTCGACGTGTTTATTCGTTATTTATGTTGTAATTATTAATTTTCTAGATTGAAATGTTTTAACGAACTCTTATGTTTTCCTCCATAGTCCATACATATATACATAGCATAATTGAATTCACTGTATTTTCTAGATTTAATTTAATCTATTGACTTTAATTAATTTTTTTACGTTTCTATAAGTGATTTTGTTGTTTTTCATAATATGTAAGTGATACAGATATTAAGTTTATTTATGCCTGCAATGTTATGAAAATATCAAACATTTTTATGAAGACATTTTTTTATGTTTTCATAATGATCGCCTCGTTGAAACGACTTAAGAGTATTTTCATATTCAGTTAAGTGGGATTGTATATGTAAATTTTCCGACTTGTTGCTATAACGAATTTCTATAATTTATATAATCTACTTGTAGAATATGTACCTACTTGTTATACTTTAGCAGAAAAAAGGAATTATAAATTGTACGATAGAAACCTTTGTAATACTTTTATATATTAAAACAAGTATGTTATAAACATTTAATTTAATTAAAATCTGTTTGTATAGAGTTACATATATTGAAATTTTAAAATCATGATTAATTTATCATCGAATCATCGAATACAATATTCCGTTCTTTCACAATATTTTTTAAATGAATTTTCTTTTAATTATTCATTGTGCTATGGCTTTTTCTTCTGAGGCAATATTTTTGTGATTATCCCAACAATTAATGCTCTCAGTTATTTTGAAACTTATGAATAGTAAAGTATTACTTTAATTCCTTAAAGGAATTTCAATAAGATAAGACAAAGTTGTCACAGTAGACTAGAGAGTGACTAGTGATTTTTAAACCTTCAGATATACGAAGCAAACGTGTCTTTACGCGTGCGTTTTTATTATCTGACTGTTTGTTCATCTGTCACATCTCATTAACTATGAGTGTGCTGGATTAAAAAGTTGAAGTTTCGTACACAAATAAAGTGAAGTGACTCGATGATGGACGTTTAAAGTATGTGTCATGAATTTAGAATTATAATTTTAGGTCTAAGTAAATCATACCACAAAATTTATCTTAAATTGTTATTTTACGTTTATTATATAATTTTAAATAAATTAGATATATGTTATTAAATAGTTATAAAAATATCGAGATTTGCTTACTTACTAGTAATGAATGAATTTGTATAAAAATTGTCCCAAAGTCTAATTTTACAATCATATTTTTTATTATTAAGGTAACTCTCACAAACAAGTACATGGAATCTAGACTAAGGCAGTCCAGCAACAAGTTGTTAGATACATGTTATGCACAAACTATACCTAGGTTCTTATATGCCTCTTTATTTGCTCTACTTTCAAAGATCACGTCAAGCCCAAGGTATGGAATTGGCAATCATTGCATGTTATAATTATATCAACACAAAAAAAAATAAAAAATATATACTATATTTATATTTATATTTAGTACAGTTATTTAATGTGTATAACAAAAATAATTAGAATAGTTGTCACTTCATAGTAAAAAACAAAGTCGCTTCCCCCTGTCTGTCTGTCCCTATGTATGGTTAGATGAACAGATTCTCATGAAATTCCCCATGATGATAGCTTGAGTCAACACATAGGATAAAACAATATAATAAGTTCATATGTAAACACATACATTATATATTATGAATATTACATACCTATATTAAGCCACTAGAGACACATCCGCGCTTTGCTCGTCACTATGTTCGTCACTAGGTATATTTCTATTCCTTTGTAAGTCAAATTCAATTAAATTCTTATTATTTCGTTAATAAGTTTATATCATTTAGAAGTTTATCGAAAACATTGTAAAATATTTAAAGTAAACATATAAGGAGCGAGTATTAGAAATTAAAATATCGATTTGAATTTCTGTGGAACTCGTTCCCTTTTTAATTCCACGTGCCACGATGAAACTTGTGTACTATATGAAATTGCAGGCTACCTAATCTTCGATGTAAAGTAACATATTGTACGAGTAGATTAGGTAACCTGCAATTCTTATATGCAAATAGCTTTTCATTTTATCTTATCCAAGGTTTTGAAAAAAAAAAACATTTGATGCGTTGATATATATGTGCTTATAGTCATGTATAAAAGGTCGTCATTAAATAACGAATATAAGAGAGAGATCATAATTGAGTTCCACTTTTGTCAAAATATTTTTATCACTAGGTGTACGTTTTTTACATAACGATAAATTTCGTTTACACTTATCAATTTCACAGCCATGTTAAACTTAATAACAAGATTAAACGGTTAAAACGAATAATAAAGTTACAGTTAGGACACGTTAGCTTAAATATTAACGGATAAATATATGAAAATGGTAAAAACTTGATGTTATCAGGCCTCATGCAATGTCAGGAGAGAGCTTAATAGAATTAATTTTAATAAATTGACTGAAGGTTGAAAATTAAAAAACAGCCCAGCCAGAGCCACTTGCTAATTTAATCATGGTTGTGCAAAAAGAAATGCCTTCCTATACGAGTGCTTTACCACCGTTGATGTTATCAATTTATTGTTTCTTGTAATAAATAGAATTACTCAAAATATATACATCAAGCAAATTTTATATAGGGTGCAAGTAGCTTCTATTGTATAGAAATTAAGTGCAGGATTTCCACTTTTCTTGTTATTATTTATTATTTTTTTCTATGAAATGTCACTCTACTGTTCATTTCCTGTTTATTAAAAGCGCTAGGCGCCCTTTCTCCTTTCTCCCACGTACATTTTTATATATAAGTAAGTATAACAGATGATTTCATGCATTATTACATGGGCAAAAATAAATTTAAGCACTTTCATGTTATCTACTTATGTGGGTGAAGTCACGTGGTGATATTTAAGGGCATTGATTTCATTTCACGAGTTTCACAGAACTTTTACAAATAAAAACGTATTTAAAACGATTGAACAAATTTTACATGTGTAAATTTATCATGACTGATACACAACGCGCAAAGCTAATTGCCGAACTAAAAGGCTTAAAGGCTACCTCCACCTATTGCGGATTCATAATAATTGGTTTCTTTTACAAAAATAGTACAAATAACTTATAAATTTTACATCGTTTCAGCGGATTTTTGATTGACCATTTTAAACAAACAAACACATTTTTCTTCTTTATAATACTCGTAGTGGTATAGTTAAATCATATTTTTTAACATTTTCTTACATATCTTTTTACATGCTAAAAGGCGTGTAAAGGATGACCGTATACGGCTTGCCTTACCAACGTAGTATAGACCGAGGCGAATTCTTAATTGCTTGAAAATCTCGTCTATATCAGAGGCTACCATTAAATATAATTTGTAATAGAATGTATGTTTACGAGGATTTGCTTTTTCAGGTTTAAGATCATTTATTTCTCAAGTAGAATATTACAATTCACTTATTAAGAAATTAACAATTACTAAAGTTTGACTAACACAATTGGGTACATCGCTAATGAATTTAGGCGTAGTAGTTATATATTAATACATTTCTATAGCTCCAATTACCTGCGAATAGGAACAGTTGTTTAATAATGCCTGGCGAAAATTACTAAGTCACATGGACGTTCCAGTTTTGCCTTTTATTTTCCGAACTTGTATAAACATGGAGTCTCTTTTGCCAATTAAAGCACCTTAGCTAAGATATGGAGAACTTAGTGAGTGAATGGAATTCGCGAGAAAATCGTAGATTTGATTTAGTTCTGAATGTTTAATGAAACCTTGAAATGTTGGATTATATAAATCGCTTGTGAAACAAATAACTACTTATTAATTGTGTCATAGTTCTAACTTCGTCAAGTGTAAATTAAGCGAAGCTCGCTTACAGGTAAATAATAATTGTCCGCGAAAACTTTCTTTAATGCTTTTGCAAAATTTCAAGGTTTGAAATTTATCCTTTTATTGCAAGATATCTCAGAGCTCGTAATAAATATCTAACTATACCTAATACAAATAAAGCTATTTTTGTCGTCATTTTTACCCTTGTGCTGTATTAAAAAAACATATTAACTAGCACCTTAGCATGTAGCGTAACAAAGACATGCAATACATAATTAACGACAATATTTGTTTGTCGCTATTAATCGCTTACGACGAACCTGCATCACCATTCAAAAGGGAAACAAGAAAAAGTACGTAACGAATACCTACTTTTTTAAGAAATATATGTTTTAATTTGATTTTGAATAAACATTTAGAATAAATATTGTAGATTTATTAGCTGCAACCTTGTTATTAAGGACTGTAAAGGTAACCGCGCATGCGTGTTTACTTGTCCGACAGTATCCCGCGAAGCTCGTATTCACAGTCATCATCGGTCAATCACTGTATCAGGAAGTACAAAATGCATCGGGCCGTCGGGATTAAAATAGTGATTTGTGCTCAGGAGGAAGGGCCGGGCGAGTTGCGCTTGGATGAAGAGATGGAGCGCGTGGTGTGGAGCGAGGGAGCTACGCCGCCGCGGCTGCCGGCCAGCGGCGAGCCCGTGAGAGACTCCGCTGCGCCCCCGCCGCCGTACTCTCAAGGTACCTGGCATTTCAAACAAAAACTTACACTAATAAAGCCACTTATCAATAACTATAACTTGTTCGTTTTTCAAACTAAATCGAACTTGACCTATTATATTTTATATATTATTTATATTCTTTATTGCACTTAAAAAGTCAAACAGAAAAATACAAAAACAAAAAACTTAGTTGACAAAGGTGGACTTATCCCTATAAGAGATCTCTTCCAGTCAACCTGTGGATGTGGAAGAAGATATCAGTATATTTAATATGTTAGATTTAAAGTACATACATGTTCAAGGTGTATAAAGAAACATGTTTTAGCAATCTCTCAGTATTGATTAAGTTATATAATTTAATATTTAACTATTTTGATGTTTCTATTAATTGTTGTTATTCATAAGTTTATTACACTTTAATAAAAAAATGGCCTAAAAACTAACGAAACGAAATCTTTTGGTGTTTACAAAAAAATGACATAATATTCAACTTACGTACTATGAAATCGGCTATTATTTTATTATTAAAGTGGTCTAAATATTTCCAGTTGTACATTAATTATCTTCTAGGATCTCAAATACAAAAAGAAAGTGTATTAATCAGTTTTTAGTCAACATTTTTCTTGCGTGTGGAGATAGTTAGTTTTTAACTTCTGCAATTATCATCGTTATATATGTTTTTGTGTTATATGTACTGAAATAAATAAACATTTTATTATTATTATTTTATATCTTTTTAATGCCTAGATTAGAAAATAGCGTTCATGTGCTTCCTCTTAAATACAATAATAGCATATTATAGTATAGAGTACGAATACAACAAATCGTTAGTAATTAAATTGTGTCTACAAAGGCATTATATTAAATTGCAAGCTGTAGAAGCGATCCTATTCGATAGAGAATACACAATAAACGTACATAGTACGTATAGTCGTACGTATTACTTCGTTTGACTCTAGGACTACAATAGGGCCTATGTGGATACATTATCAGAGACATGAAGCCGTTGTGCTTTTATCAGTGTACTTCATGCATAAGAATATGTAACTAGGAATCTACACTATATAGTATATACTTAATATATATACTATATACAATAGTATATACTATTATATAACGCTTAAAACTCCCGTCAAGGTAAATTTTAGGTGCGTTCCTGGTTCCTATAAATGCTTTTGACATACTCGCGAGCTTAAAATTCTATTGTTATGCGAAACAATGTTATAGTTATTAAATTTATACTTTTGGCGCTTTAGGAAAGAAATGATGAGAGTAACTTTTTTTTACAATGCAACATATATAAACTAAAGTATATTGTTAGTCGCTAAAATTCCTTTCAGTATAGTTAACAAAAAAACCAACATTAAAAAAAGACGAAACAGTTAGAAATCGTCGCGATATGATTGAAGATGTTTTGAATATATTTAGTTGCAAGATTAGACCGGAAAAATCATACAAATATTGCAAGTTAGAAAAGCATAATGAAATTTATGCTAAGTAATTAAATAATTTAAGTAAGGTAATTAATATAAAATTAAATAATTTAAATAAGGTAATCCTTATGTAGGTACATACTGTAAAATTTAACGCCTAATGGTTTTATAGCAAGAGTTCGTTTCATGTTGATTCTTTTTGTGAGTACCTACGTAATACGTATGATGGACTTAAAGGGCAATTTGTTAATATGTTGTGGACACCAAAGGATGAGCTTTTCACAAGCATTTTAGCAAAATCCGTATTTATTGATTTTAATGCCAATACTTTTTGTTGTTAGTTCGATTTCTGTTATTTACAACAGCGTATTCTATATTTTCACTTGTTAAAATTAAAGAAATTAATATTTTTTTATGAGTTGTGTGAATATTATAGGTATTTATGTGTAATGTTCTAAAGAATATTTAAAAATTAATGCTTAATTTATAACTTTTTATAAAATAGAGATTTTTTTAGAAGGTATCAGCCAAGCCACTTCTGAAGAATTTGTTCACCCAGCAGCACAGTTATCACCCAGCTCAAGTCCGCGGGTAAGAGTACCAGATAGTTGATACTTTGAATACATAAATAATTTATAAATGTAAACATTCATAACTGAATAGCAAACATTCGAGCTCATCACACATATGAATTCTCTCAGCAGGACTCGAACCCGCGACCATTAGTACGACGTGTAGGGTTTCAAGACTGAGCCATACGGCAGGCAGATTAATTAAGGAAATAAAATGCTCATTTAAAAAATATACCTATATTTATCGGGGTATCCGTAATCTCTACTGAACAGCGACTATGCTTTTGTAAAATAAGGATTTAATACTCAACACAATTTAATGAGGAAAATAACAAACATAAACAGCTCACTTTCTTTGAAATATTTATAACAAAACGTGTTAATTATCATTAATTGGCCAAGTCGAGAAAATAAAAATATTTTTAAACTTTTTATCTGATCTGCTTCTGTTTAAATAATCAATTTATATTTTGATATATGAAGAAAAATAGATAACATCATATGTATGTTTAGACTTTAGATACTTAACTAATGAAAACTATTTAAACTTCATAGCGTATGTTCGATATTAGAGCTTTAAAACAAGAAAATAAAACTGCTTATTATATTAGTAACTTATCATTACCATTACCGCTGCATTTTGATATATTGATTTTGACTTCTGTAGGTACCTATAGGAAAAGACTTTTATCTAACATCTACTTGATTTAACTCTTAGATCGCAGTTACTCTTACTCTCTACATACTTTATAGGTATTAGACTTTTACCTATTTTTTGATTTTTTTTCTATGTACCTACTATATTTTTGTCATCATACATACATTATGAATGTATCGTGTTTATAAATATTTAAGTTTTTTGATAGAATTTATCTCCTTTTGTTTTGCGATTGTTTAAAAAATTGCTATATCTATTCCTAAAAGCGTAAGTAGTTTGCATTTTGGTGATGTCGGCGACGAACCACGCTTTTATATTAATAAGCATGCTACATTTCACGATCAATATGAAAACGATCATTGTTTCAAGGGCATTCAGTGCACAACAAAATTATTGTAGTACAACGTCAGATACCCCCGTGATCAATCGACTATTGAACACTAGTGGAAATGAGAAAATAAAAAGAAACTACTCACTCCTACTTTAAAAAATCATAACAAAGTTGTACGTAAGAAATACCATTTTAAAATTGTTTATATTGATTAGTGTTTTATTATCGATAAGTATCGCTTGCACTCTTTGTTTCACTTGTTGCTTCTCTATCATAGAGGTATATTATGTAGAGACATAAGTACCATATACGAGTATTACTTATAAAATCCATATTTTTAAATATATTTTATAAAGTAGGGTAGTTTAAACTATTGAATACAAGGCTTTTACAAATATTCGAGCTTGTCAGATAGTTCGGTTAATCTACATCTCGTTCACCCAAACAATATTAATAATGTATTAAAATGAATAAAGGTGTGTACGGAGTATACATTTCAACACGTATTTACACTGTTTAACCCCTCAAGAAACGCAAAAAAATTATACTAATAACATTAGAGTTCATAAACTCACCCGCCGCGCTACTGTTTTACGCGACTTTATGCCGCGCGGCGGGAAAAGATTAATATAAACAGAACTAGACTACCTATCTTAGTTCTGTAAACGGATATTTCTAGGTTAATAGTTTATCTATTTATAGATGTAAAATACTTAAAGCTATATCTAATGTAAGAATAATAAAAGCGAAAAGCGCAAAAAAAAGTTAGACACTTTTTTAGGGACATTTTTTTCCATAAAATCTACTTTATTTTATATTGAATTTTACTAGATAAGGATTACAAAGGTTTATTTATGATAATAATATAAAGTTTTGTTCCAGCTCAATACAAAAAAAAGGAAAACAAACTAATTCTAAAACAAGCGTTTTTACCTAAAAAAGACGATTGGCCGTAGTGATGTGACATCCATATATTTGAACAAAGTCGATAAGTGTCGATATTTATTTCTTATGATACATGTATTGAGGTTTTATAAATAAAAAATGTTTATGTTCATAAAATGTTTAATTTACAATTAGATCTAACAATAAAGATAAAAAGAAAAGAAATAATTATTTACAATATTATTATTATTATTAGTAAAATCTAAGTACATATAATAAAAATCAAACAGTCGAATATTTCTTTATATTGAAATGTTTTTGAAAATTGAAATAGTTATCATTGACGATACAGATGAATCAATCAAAGGGTAAAACGGGACCCTATTACTAAGACTCCGCTGTCCGTCTGTCTGTCAACAGGGTGGATCACATGAACCGTGATAGCTAGAAAGTTGAAATTTACACAGATGATGTGTAAAATTTTACTTACAATTAAATCCAACAATAAAGATAAAAAGAAAAAAAATAATTATTTACAATATTATTATTATTATTAGTAAAATCTGTACATATAATAAAATTCAAACAGTCGAATATTTCTGTATATTGAAATGTTTTTGAAAATTGAAATAGTTATCATTGATGATACAGATGAATCAATCAAAGGGTAAAACGGGACCCTGTTACTAAGACTCCGCTGTCCGTCTGTCTGTCACCAGGGTGGATCACATGAACCGTGATAGCTAGAAAGTTGAAATTGTAATGTACTTATCGTACATCAAATTACAAAAATATGGTCCATACCTCTTCATCGCAGTTCACCAGGGCCGCCTCATCACCTCTTTCGAGGGGCTGTACTGATAGGTCCTTTAAAAAAAGAAAGCAAGACATTAAGTGAGAGTTCAAAATGTACCTATCGTACATCAAATTAAATATATGATAAATACCTCGATCTCTTCAAAAAGCTCCTCCATCTCCTCATCGACGTCTGATAATGGAACTTCCTCCTCCTCATCCTCCTCTTCTAGGATGTCCAAGAAAGTTCTTGGCGGGGAATCCACTCCCGGATTCCACATTTTGAAGCTGAAAAAATAACACAACAAATTACACACACGAATATATAATTACTTATATTTATAAGTTCATAAATTTAATTCATAAGCATAGCCGCGCGAAACACGTAGTATACGGCGCGCGCTTTTGTTTGTTATAACAAAGGACTGTTTTCGCTAAATATTGTATGGTTACTTCTTGTATTCAATATTATTATACAAAAATAAAATCTAAATAAAAATATTTCATTTACATACATACATAAAAATATTATATATAAATATTAATATACAAATTATAAATACTAATATAAACATAAAATCTAAAAATAGATTGCACTATAATATTTATTGATATAAATTTAATCCATAAGCATAGCCGCGCGAAACACGTAGTATACGGCGGAACGGAATTTAAAATTGAACAAATGATTGTTTTCGCTAAATATTGTATGGTTACTTCTTGTATTCAATATTATTATACAAAAATAAAATCTAAATAAAAATATTTCATTTACATACATACATAAAAATATTATATATAAATATTAATATACAAATTATAAATATAACTAACTAATATAAAAAGAAAAAGAAGATTTAAAAATATATTTAAAAAAAAGTTCGTATATTCAATATTTTATATAAACATAAAATCTAAAAATAGATTGCACTATAAAAGTATCGAGCATAAAAAACGATGTAATAGATGCCACATTCCTACGACTTTGACCACTAATATGGACTGCGATGCTATTATAGGCCTTAGGCATTAGGCATAAAGACTACTTTTGCTAATTGAATTTTCAATGTCCGCTACAAGATGGCGGCCGTGGATATAAAGTTTCTTTATTTAACATTTTTGTTCGTTTTAGCTTTGAATTCTTTATTATTTTATAACAAATGGGTTTGTTTTAATTGTAAATACGTATATTTAGTTACATTCACACGGAAATCACTTGAACAAGGCGAGAAATTTGACCGTCTATATAATACGAAAATAGTAAAAAATACAACTAAAACGATAAGTTTGAATTTATAAATAGCTTTAGTATTTATCAAGGAATACAATTATCACAATAGTTATTAATTAATAAAGCACTTACCTTATTATATTTGATAATTAGCAGGAGCGCACGAACGAGTTGTAACACTAACTGCACTGTCACAATGTACTGGTTGGATTGCGTCATTTTTGTGTTGCCGCGTATATCGCAGTATTACCATTACGTAAAATTTAATAGTCAACCTTATGAACACAAGTTTTCCATATAAAAGTAGACTCTGTATTAGTGAAAATTGGATTCAAAGTGGGATGCTCGGGCGAAACCGCCAGGGGTTTTGATACTGTGAGCGGAATTTTTTAGACGTCACGTGACCAAACCGCCTGTGGTTTAGCGCTGTTCGAGGGGTTAAAATAAATTTAACAAGAAGATAAAAATGCAGGAAACTAACATTTTTTTGTTCAGAATAGACTCAGAAGGATAATAATTGATTCTTACTTTAGAAAAGGTAAATATTACCTATAATTTATAAAAAATAAACTCTTACATATACGTAATTTTGTCTAGATGTCTGGAATATGGCGTGGATCACCAGCCGCAGGAAGTACGCACGACGAGGACCGCCATGTGCAGTTCGACGGTGACAGAACAAATGATGGAGAATATCTCGATGACGCTAGTGAGGAACGCCGGGCGCAGAGGCACAAGTGAGTACATCAGTAGCTACAAGTAAATATAGTCCTAGTGTTTAAATGCCAATCTAAACTAGTGAGAAATAATAAACGCTTTTAACTTCACTTTATGTCATATGCCAGGACTATAAGTTATATAATACTTTACATACTTACTTATAACTTTACTATATGAAAATGAAACGCGTCAAGATACTTATTGAAAGAAAAACTTATAAAACTTTACCCTCAATCCCTCCAGAGTCCCTAATTGTACTGTCAAAAAGAATTAAATAGCACCAATTGTCTTTATATGTACCTACTTTGACGATGATTACGGGTTCAATTTCTTCATAAATTGAATGGCAAACAATTTGAAAGAGATATTTGTTTTTGTTTCTTTAAGAATAACTATATCACCAATCTGCGCGTCTTTCTTTAACCACAAATGTAATAATTCATATTTCAAAATAAAAATATTATTTATACACATCATAAAAATCCGTACAACAAATGAAATATAGTCATACATAACATAATTTTGTACGTCGACTGGATATTTAAAAGCAATCATGATGTTGTCATGCTCGAGTACTGAATAATTAATTAATATACCAATGTACTTCAAAATAAACGTTGTATTTGCTGCGTTGTATCTTATAACAGGATACTTGAAAAAAAGTGTAGTTTATCCCAATTAAACCCTTATATTTTCTGATTTTCCAAGTACCTTATATTATGTAAATTCGATTATTTCCATCGTGTAGGTATACTTTGGGTGTTCGGTGGACAAGCTAATACAGTAGGAATATATACATTACTTATTAGACAAGCAAAAAATTCAATGTTCGCATTTATAGTTAATACTGATTCACATATCTAATGTTATAACGAAAAAAAATATAATTATAAGGTCATTCCAATTTTTAAATTATGGTTAATATATAATTTCAATTAACGTATTTACATCAACATGGATGTTTAATTTAACATCAGATAGAATTAGTTTATCTGACGAAAAGATCAGCTCCACATGCAAAAGTTGGCGCTCTCTGCTATAGGGAACGTAACACGCGTAGCGCGGAAGTGTCACCTGGGTATGGTGTAAAAATAGAGTAGAGAGTCGCGTGACTTTGGCATTGTACCTCTGTGAAGTAATTGAGGTTTGATCTTATTTAATCGTACATGGGCGGCGCGTTTGTAATGCGCTCGCGGTCGTTTTGCTTTAGGGGCGAAGTTTTATTACCTATAAAATTTCAAAATGCCAGTAACGTACTCCCGGTCATCGGAAGTGAAAGAGAAACGGTGAGTGCAAATGCACTGCAACTCCATTTAACATCATTTATAAATGATAAATGTCATGAAAATATCATAATTATTACATATTATACCTATATGTACTATGTATATAGTAATAATATGCTGAACAACATAATTTACTTCAAATGACAGGTAACTAATGTGACGCAATTTATCTTATAAGGTTTTTACTTGTCGTTTACTTTGCCTCCTTAATCCAATGAAAAACAAAAATTGATAACCGCGTCGCGCTCCATTGCATTGGCATTTGAGCCGCCCCGAATGTTACGGCCACGTCCCATAGCCGCACTTCGCGCTTATTGCACTTTCTGGCCTTGTGTACATATTGCATTATAAGAAACAAAATTAATATTTGCTTAGTTCATAATACAAGCAATAAAAATAATACAATGATTAAAAAAGTAAAGGGCTATACAAATTTGTTTTACACAACTATCAGTTCCTAATGTTACAAGTGAAATATTTAAACGTGTTATTTGACGTACCTTCATAACCCAGGTTTTCTAAAAGAAGATGGTTTATGCGGAAAATTATTCCCAGTTCCAACGGTGTACAGCTAAAGCATAGTTTAGATTTCAAACAAATTTCATATTTCAGTAGCTAACGACCGAATAACTTACAAAACGACTACCGGATTACGCCCCTAATTAAAAATACTTTTATTTATTTTTCTGTATCGAAAATGTCTCTTGATGTCATTTTAAATCATCCACCAATGATAATGGATTTTTATGACTAAGAAATCGTAAATCATTAAAGAGTGATTCTGTTATAATCTGTTATACTTACTTTAAGGTAGACTGCTACATCTTTAAATAATAGTAAATCGGTCATAACGTCAACGTAGTAATTGGCAAATACATAGTAACGAGAGGGATATTTTACGTGTTTTTACTGTAAACTAACCTACCAGCGTTTTATTGAAATCCTGAAATCTGTTGTTATCCTTTTATTACTTCTCCAAGATACCTAATGGACAATTAAATACAATAAAATACTCTAGATTTGGTTACCAGCATGTTTCTAGGTACGTTATAGGTACGTGTATACTTTTGACGTATCTTATAAGTAATCTCAAGCAACTTTAACAGTAAAGTTAGGGCATGGATTTTCTCTGCAAGAACGATTCAAAAACTATAAAATATGAAACTAACCTTTGTTATAAAGTCCTGTTTAAAAGCTAATATGGAATGTGTTGGTCACATGGCTTTTAAAATAAGTTGCAAATGCGAAGTGATGGTTTATTCCATTGAATGGAAACTCTTTTTTCAATTATAGGTGTTATTTTTTATATGTCTATTTACATATAAAAAATAATAGGCTATAAGGGTTAGCTATTAAAGTAAAAATATAAGTTAAATTGATAACTTTCCTTGTTTTTTAGAAAGCATAATCTATCTATATAAATAAAAATTAATGTTGCTAAGTGCAGAACTTGAGAATGGTGCTACCAATTTGGCTATTTTTTTTGTATGTAACAGCACACGGAAGGTTTTAATAATAAAAATAATGAAAATCCAGAGTTTGTCAAAAACTTATACTAAAGGTACCTAGGAACGAGCCCAAACGAAGCGCAGGTGCTTTATGAATAAAGTTTAAGTTAAATAAAAGCTTTAACTAACTAGTCAACTAGCATAAACTTTTTAGAGCATTGTAACAAAGCCGGGAATTAAAAATAAAAAAAAAACTGCGAAAATCGATAAAAGAGAGTTAAAAAGTGTTACGATTCGTTAGAATACTCATTGGTATAATATTAGGTTTTCTCTGAATTGGAAGGACAATCAATTCAAGCACAATATACCTATTTAAGTTAATTTTAATTCGAGATTGAATTTCAAATTTCACAGCAATCTACATAGATTCTCCTCTTAGATACTAGTGGCTCCTTTTTAACAGTAGACGAAAGTATTGTTGTGAATGATGTTGTTTAAATATTTATCATCTTAGTCGTCACTTACACCCGCACAAAGCTCGTAAGTATTCGCTGCAAGAAGGCGCACGCGGCGGTGGGGCGGAAGGCGTGCGGCGTGTCTCTATCGAGCCCTTGGATGAACCCTTGCCGGAGGCTGACCAGGATGATCTCCTTAGCCATCGCAGTGACGACCCTAAAGCTCTACGAAGACATAAAGTTACACCACGGGTACTTATCGTTTTTAATATTTTATTTTATGATTGATAAGATTTTATATTTAACTAGCTGACCCGGCGAACTTAGTACCGCCATATTTTATTTCTCTAATCGCAACTGAGGAAATAAAACCCTTCCGGTAAAATCGAATTAGCTAAATTGAAAATAAAACTGGAGTACTCAATTGAAAAATTCATATTGTTGTAAACATTAAATAAATATTACGTGAAATAAAGTAATAGAATTTTTATATTCTAAGAAACAGGACACATCGCCATCTATTGGGTGTATTTTCAAACCTAGATGTCAAACAATATTGAAGAATTTTATCGATGAATCAACGTATACCGCCATCTATGAGAACTTCATAAAACTAAACAGTAAATAAACACTTGCTTAAGAAACAATTAATTGATACATTTTATTCGTTTACATTCATGACATAAGCGAATAATTGAGATGATAACTATCCTATCCAGTAAGTTAGACCAAAATACGATTACATGTGAAATTTGATTGAAATCGGTTCAGTAGTTTTAGAGTTTATTGGCAACATACATCGTGACACAAGATTTTTATATATATAAGATTAGTATAATATAATATACATTTAAACATCTTGTTCTATTTATAAGTATCTTAGATATTTTAGTATATAACTTCCATGAAGTGTAAATACATTAAGATTATGCACATACATTTTTCCAAGCCTCAAAATTATTTTGTTTTTCACAAACAAAAGTAAATTTAAAAAAGATTAATAAATTCCATCCACCCTCGGATTCAACGCAGACGGATTTAAATTAAATTAAAATAAGTGCTACTCGAATGTACAACATTGAAAAACAAATGAAACAGATTGTGTTATTACTTATTATGATCACTCACGCTGTAATGATAAATATTTAAATTAAAACTAGTTTAAGTTTCAATTGAACATAGGTATAGCTTCTTTATATTTATCTTAGCTCATAGTATACACATATTCACACGCAATCCATATTATGTAGAATTATGTTAGCTGCAGTACACGTGATGGATTTTGATAATTTTAATTGTTTTTCCAGTAGGTATACTATTGGTATGCTCTTATGTATTTTTTGAAATAAATAAAATTTCCTACTTTACAGCTGAAAGAGTCTTTATGTTGCCGTCATTTTTTCTTAAGCGATACCTACGAGCTTTTCTATAGAGTCATTGTTTTAGGGCTCCACGGTGCATGTTAGCCGCAAGGATGGAGGAGACAAAGTTCAAAACATTTTGTCCGATACATCATTAAAGAAAATGTATGACCACAGCCCGCATTCGGTAAGATTTCACACACGTTTAAGCTTTTAAGGCATTTAATTCTCAACCTCTCTATTTCAAGTTTCCATTACTATATGTACGATATATAGTTATATAATGTACTGAATGTAAGCCGAAGCTACACAAATAAATTATAATAAAAAGAAAAATAAAACACATATGGGTATTGCGGTCTTTCCTATTGTACCTATGTAAAGGCGAAATACTACTTAATAATACTTAGTAATATTTACTATTAAAAATTGTGAATTTAAGTTAAGCTTTGGTGGAGTTAATAGGGGAAGACCATATATTGGTAGGGTATATACACTATGCGAGCAAAGCCGGGAACAAACTAGGTGCTAAATTAAAAAAAAAATCTTATCTATGTAATTAGCAATAATATACTTCTGACCGATAGAAAAAGAATTTTGCTTTTATATAATCGATTACGATTGTCAATAATAATCTTTCTAAGATAGAGCGTAATCTTTCTAAGTAGAAAAACTTAAATGTAGATCAGTTTTGTTCAGGATGTCACTTACTCAGGTGTTCGTCCAATTGGATGAGCTGCTGGCCACGGAGGATGGGGATGCGGAATGGAAGGAAACTGCTCGTTGGATCAAATATGAAGAAGACGTAGAAGAAGGCTCAGCTCGATGGGGTCGACCTCACGTCGCTTCTCTCTCTTTTCATTCGCTTCTCAACTTAAGAAGATGTCTCGAAACCGGAGTTGTATTACTGGACCTAGACGAAAAAGACCTACCGGGAGTGGCATACAGGTATTTAAATGTCTATAATATTTGTTTTAATTAAAAAATATTGACTCACTATAATTAAGTATATTGATTTACCGTATTGTGTTAGCCATGGTGTTTTATTTTAAATGATTTAATATTTGTATAATGTGGAAAAAATTAAAAAAGCAAAACAGGGCCATTTAAATTTAAGTGATTAATAGCTAGGCTTATGAAAAATATATAAAGATTGAAAAAAGAATTTGGAGATCAATTAATTTTATAAATACGAGTATAGTGAATATTTTTGATAATAGAAATATTAAGCGTGTCTAATTGTATTACTCGTATAATGTGTACAATGTACATATAACTTTTTATGTTACGAAACGCATTTACACATACCACGCACCGGGAACAGGTCATAATGGGGGACCTAGACTTAATGGGGGAATGCATTCCACAACTACATCCCGAAGACACAATCAGAGGGTTCTTCCACAGACCATTTTGCTATGCATTGCGCACAGCTGGGTTGCCGGACGCCAATGGGCTCCCGGGGCTACCTAATTTTTGGTTTTCCTGACTTGAAGTGTACTGAATCAATTGCATTTGTTAATGATATTATAAATTTACAACAGAGTGGTTGAAAGCATGGTGACAGATGGCTTAATTGAAGAAGATGATAAACCTGTCGTAATGCATTCTTTGCTTCTACGACATCGCCATGTTCACGACGATCGCTTCAGGTTTTCTATCAGTGGACGCAAGCAATCTTCCTACACCAGCTTACAGGTATGTACACGTTGAAATAAACTATACTATAACAGTAATAATTACAGTCTTTTAAGAAAAATGCTATCGCAAAAATATTACACGTTGTTATATCATATCTGTCGTGGTTTTTACAATTTTTATCGATATAAAGACATGAAAATTTTGATAATACATACCTGACATAATTGATAATATTAGATATAGCAGATAGATAAAGTTAAACGTAATTTAATTCGTAAAACTTTGCTAATTTCCGTGACTTATTTGTTTTTGGAGAGCACACATTTTCATACTAAGTATATAAATTTTAAGTACCTACACAAAAAGGACTAATGTAAATAAATAAAAATATTTCCTTTTCCTTGTTTTAACAGTTAAAGAAAAAGCGTAACCGCTAACAGTGTTTCGCTTATCATATGTTACGATAGTAGCTTTGACATATTGATGATGAATGGGAATATTCAAGGTTGTTTCGTATCAATATTTTAGCCACTGATTGTGTTGCGATTTTATTAAGATTGCTAAATTTTATTAATTTAAGTATTTATTTTTTACACTGAAAATAATGCTCTACAAATCCAGATTTACTCGGATTTACAGGCCTGCTGGCCTGTAATTATTATGATTCAATCGCAAATAATTATAATTTTCTAAGCTGATATATGCTTCACTCTTTTCTGGTATGGAGCAATGCATATTCTATATAATATACCCTTATAATTAATTAGAGTTTCAATGTAATATTGTGAATAAATATTAGATAGTAAAAAAATACTTACTTAATTGAAGATGAGTAAATTGTATATGAATGAGTGATTATTATATGGTCCTCTAAAGGTAAATCAGTAGATATTTAATCTGGATGTTAAAGTTTATATTATTTCGTTGGGGTTACGAAATGTCACCTGCAGTCTCTGTGGTTGGAGGAGAGCGGCATGGCGGGCGCGGCCGGCTCGCGGCCGTCGTGCGTTCTGTGCTCGCCCGTCATCGCCTGCCGCCGCCACAGTGCCCACGTTTTTGTACGCAAATCCATCCCCCTAAATGCCGATGCGTTTATGTGTTACCCCATACATTCCTTGCACTAGGCTTTTTGAACAGTATCTCATCGACAGATCACTGCCGCATCACTAGCTTATTTCTTTAGTTTAGTGTGTTTTATTTTTTTCAGGTTTTCGTTACACTACAATCACTTCCGTTAGATATATTACAATCATTCCAGTTATTACTAGCAAGTAGACAGTTTATAGCCATTATTGATAAGCCTATCATAAATATATTTATTAACTATCGTAGGTTCAATGTAGAATTTAAACGTGTTCTTACGTCGTTTAGAGACATTGTTTGTTACCATCCATAGAGTTTAACTTTTAATCATCTCTCGTACTGACAGAAGACGATATTTTTGTTAGCGATTTAATGATCTTTATGTGGACTGAGCTTTTGAGTTTGTGTACACCTTTTTGATGTTATTTTGATATTGTAATATAAAGCATGATGTCAATAAATAAATTATATGCCCCGAACAATATCTCTGTGTTAGTGACTCTATTAAAATAATTCTACACGACGGCTTCGAATTATTATTATTATATTAACTTGGATAAAGTCTTAATTAAAAATGCACTTCCTATAGTACTTTTATCCAATTGATTTTAGGATAAACCCAAGACTCTTACAAACTATATTTTACTTAATTTTAAAGTTATTAAATTATTGTAACGTATTTTTTTTGTAAAAAGGTTATATTTTTCTAATAATTTAGTTACATGAAAAGAATTTAAAATGTATTCTTCCTATAGAATCTATCGGATCAGAAACGTCGACGTAGCTCTCATGCTTTACCACTGGATCGGGCAGAAGCACGCAAAAAGTCATCCGCGGCGGCTTTGGAAATGCGTGAAGTTGAATATCTGGCCACAGCTGCAGCCGCCGGGTCCCAGGATGAGCTCCGTCGAGGTCATAATGATTCCATCCTGAAACGTATTCCGGGGGATGCCGAAGCAACAACTGTACTAGTCGGTGCAGTGGGTTTTCTTGACCAGCCCACTATTGCTTTCGTTCGCTTAGCCCAAGGAATCCTTATGCCATCTATTACAGAGGTTCCTATACCCGTGCGCTTCATGTTTATTCTTCTTGGACCCACTACAGCTGACCTGGACTATCATGAAGTCGGTAGATCAATATCTACTCTTATGTCAAATCCTGCATTTCATTCCATCGCATATAAAGCAGATGATCGTCGTGAACTTCTTTCGGCTATAAACGAATTCCTAGATGATTCTATAGTGTTGCCACCAGGCGATTGGGAGCGTCAAGCATTATTGCCTTTTGAAGAATTAAGGGCTAAAAGCGAAATGATAAGACGACGAAAACGGGATGCTCTTGAACGTAAGCGAGCAACTGCTACTGCGGCTAATGCGACCATGACTGCATCAGATGAAAAAAAAGCTTTATTGGCTGCAGAGACGGGAGGCTTACCCGAAAAGGAGCCTGACGATCCTTTGTCAAAAAGTGGACGCCTGTTTGGGGGTAAGTAAATTTTATCTACCTTGGGAATATTACGTGTTGTCACTATGATTTTAATTAATTCCTTTCTATTATTACAGGTGTGATAAGGGACATTAAGAGACGTTATCCACACTACATATCTGACTTTCGTGATGCAATAAACGGACAGTGTGCTTCTGCTACGATTTTTATGTATTTCGCAGCACTTTCATCTGCTATAACATTTGGAGGTTTATTAGCTGAAAAGACCGACAGACAGATTGGTATTTCAGAGACTTTAGTAAGTTTTAATCTTACTTATATTTTTTCGTTTGTTAATGCTAATAAATAATATTATCGTTATATTATATTTCGAATACTTTTAATACAAAAAGTTAACTTTTCTTAACAGGTTTTTACATGCGTGGGAGGAATTTTCTTTGCGCTAGTCTCTGGGCAACCAATGATGATAACAGGCGCTACTGGTCCATTATTACTTCTCGATGACGCACTTTTTGTCTTTTGTCGATCATACGGTTTTAATTTTTTGGCTGCTAGGATGTACTGTGGAATTTGGATGATAATTATAGCTTTGTGCGTTGCGTCTATTGAAGGAAGCGTTGCAGTAAAAAAGATAACTAGGTTAGTATCAGTAATATTTACGTTAAGTTTTGATGAGTTTATTTTATTATTTTTTTAGTTTATTCTTAAATACTATAACATATGTATACTTTCAGGTTCACGGAAGATATTTTTGCCTTTTTAATATCTTTAATATTCATATCAGAGCCTATTACCAACATAATCAACTTATATCGCATGCATCCACTTGGATATGACTATTGTCAAAATACGACAGACACTAACGACAACAGAACACTGGAAACACCTCTATTAAATTCAACAGTTAAAGGTAATGTAGTAAAACGCTACCTGGCCAATTGACACCCCATGGCCTTTTTATTTACATTACACTTAACAATCAATTATTTTAAAATACTTTTTTATGACTTTGTATATCTAGTTGTAACATTTCAATGTGCCTATCTTACAAGATCACTATGTTGCGCAACAGAAGAGCATTTAACAAGCACGTCTGTAAATGAACAATTTTATTTTACAGCAAACGAAACGATTATACCTCCTCCTGTATTCATTCGGGAAATTATACCACCGCAACCGAACACGGCACTTTTCTGCACAATGCTCACAGTGGCTACCTTTATAATTGCGTACTATTTGCGTATCTTCCGTAATGGAAAGTTTTTGGGTCGCAGCGTAAGTATCTTTATCACTTAATTTACTGTTTCTATTTATAATATGTAAATTATGTATAAAAAAATATATGTGATTGCTTATCAAAAATTGATATCTTAATAAAATATTTTTGTAAAACCTAATTTCATATAATTAAACTTTAAAATTATGTATAGGTGCTAATTAAACACAACTTTCTTTTTCTATTTGTATTAAACATTTTTGATATATTTCAGGCACGTCGTGCACTCGGTGACTTCGGTGTTCCAATCGCAATTGTGCTTATGGTCGGAATATCTTGCTTCGTACCTGTGTGGACTGAGAAGCTACGGGTGCCAGACGGATTAAGCCCTACTTCAACACGATCCTGGCTGGTTCCTCTAAATCCTGGCTTGGAAACAATTCCCGTATGGGCTGCCTTTGCTATGGTTTTACCGGCCCTGATGGTCTACATCATCGTTTTTATGGAAACTCATATTGCAGAGTAAGATATTAAACGATAGTGTTACGTAGAAAGACTAAAATAATTTAAAAAGCTTTTAAATAAAAAGGAATTAAACAATATATTTTTACTGTCAATACGAATCATATCGCCTTAGTCTTTCGACTAACATTTCAAATATTAATATACCATGAGTACTCATGTTTTAGTCAAATAGAAACATATTTTTTAATATAATCGAAGCTCTGCGTGCGTTGCGATTGCAAGGACTGACAATTTTCCTTTTTTATACACAGTTAAGAATATTGGAATGACATAGTTACCAAAAAAAATGTTCAATATTCTTTTCTTCTGTGTTTATGCTCTGCGAATTTTATAGTATATAATCCTGCTAATAGGTTGATTATTGACAAGCCGGAGCGGCGTCTGAAGAAGGGCAGCGGGTTCCACATGGACATCGTTGTCATGTCTATCGTAAACTCTGTGTGCGGGATGTTTGGTGCACCGTGGCAATGTGTAGCAACAGTGCGCTCCGTTAGCCATGTCTCGGCACTCACTGTCATGTCTACCACTCATGCTCCCGGTGACAAGCCTCATATTGTGGAAGTCAAAGGTTTGTTAATATAATTAATATACATAACTAGCTAACCCATTCAAATTGGGGGTGGAAGTATGACGATGAATAATACTTTACGATCTACTCTCATATCTACCAAATACACACAAAAATCATTAAAATCATACACGCCGTGGGCGTGACACGAGATTTCCTAAGTATATATAATCAGATATTCAAGATAATATTTCAAATGTATGTAACTACATAGTATATTGCATGTACCTGTGTACCTTTTATTATTTTTAACGATTACTAGTGACTTAATTTGCTCGAGTTTGTCCCTACGTACGCGGGTAAAAACTATCCTACCTCCTTACCAGGCTTTTATACTATTTTAAATCCATCTAATTCGGTTGAACATATTTTTAGTTTATTCATTTCATTTATAAATAAGAAATATTTTTTCTTTTTTACTTTGTCGATCATGTAGTGCAATCATATTAACTAATAATTAAATTTCTTAATTTTCAGAGCAACGTCTGACTGGTCTTCTGGTATCTATCTTAGTAGGTGTGTCTGTTTTGGCGTCTGGGTGGCTTAGGTCGGTCCCGATGGCTGTGCTATTTGGAGTTTTTCTGTACATGGGAATATCAGCACTTGGTGGAATTCAATTTTGGGATCGCTGCATTTTATTATTTAAGCCCGTAAAACATCATCCACAAATACCGTATGTTAGAAGGGTAAGCAAAATTAAATTTACTTGAAATGCGAGAACTTTCTATTTACGAGTATGTAGATCTTGTAATATTAATTACTCTTTTATACCAAAATATGTTGTTTATTACCTCAACTACTCATCATTAGACGTATTACTCGTATACGTTGAAATTGCTTAAATGTTCAATTCGTAGAAACTATATCTAAATAATTGTAGATATTTAGAACGAACTCAAAATTAATTTATAAAAATAAAAATCTAAACTGCCATAGTACCTACTATTCTGTCGGAGACAACCACAGGTGCAACTGTTATAAAAATTTATAGATACATATATTACGTCTCCGACTAAATGACCTTCGTCTACTTGTTCTTATCTTTCTAGTTAGCTTATTTCGCTGTCGCGTTTTTCATTTCTAAATTATTTTATTAATTAATTAATTTTGGTCAATTAGGACATTTATTGTTCTGTTCAGCAATTTCTTATCCTAAATTTACCTACTTTTAAACATAAAAGTTTTAGATGTAGAGAATATAGCTATATATTTTTGTAATGACATCTTAAAAACCTGTATTTTGGTATGCCACATTATGATTTGGACGATTTTTATATCTTCAACCTATAAAAATCGTGTTATCAAGACGAATCGAAAAACATAATATGAATTATGAATCACAAAAGTTTAAACTTTAGCCGTATAGTGATTCACGAGGCAAAATGGGGTCGATATCGGACATACATACTTAAATATATATAGTATATACATACAGGCCGCGTGGAGTTCGCCGCAAGTGAAGGTTAAATAGACTAGTTTTAGGGCCTGGCTACACGCTTCGTCATGCCTGCGAGCCTGCCTGTACAAACCTGTTTGCACAGGTAAGGACGTATGTGTGGACGGTGAGACGTTAGCTGGTGCAGGCGGCCTGTGCAACCGTTGACGTGCTCGGTGCTGTAGATTGGTCATTGGACTGCACGGGCTTGGTTTGTACGGTTTTGCCAGTTGATAGTCCAGTTTGCGCGAGCTTACCTGCACGGGTCACTGCACCGGTGTTCCGTCTTTTTGTACACTCATGACTAGAATTTTGAGACTGCGCAGGCATGATGGAGCGTGTAGCCTTTAGCATTTAGCTTGATGACAAGCCAGAGGTGGGGATAGATGTTTTTGTATACCCATTAAAATTTTCAATTCAGTCGTGTTCCCTCTCACCCACAGCAAGCCAAAAACTTTAATGCGATTATTATTAGTAGGTACTATGTAATAGCTAGAAAAAGTTCAAAATTTCTCATGCATTTTTGTTATTTAGTCCAATTGTTAAATGGTCTCTCTGAGAATAATACCGTCATAAACATATTTATTTATTTATTTTTAGGTACCAACTATGAAGATGCACTTATATACTATTATTCAACTGGCTGGGATATGTATACTTTATGCCGTAAAATCATCACGTTTTTCCTTGGCCTTGCCTTTCTTCTTAGTTATGATGGTTCCTCTGCGTATGGCCTTGGGCTACGTGTTCACACCGCTGCAATTACGCGCGGTAAGTTGAATCCTTAGGTTATATAAATGTATATAATCAAAGGTTGAATCACTTTCAATCCACAATATTATACTAATTTATGTATTTTTTTATATTATTTACCTTAATTACATAAAATATATTAATAACTTTATTTTATAAAGTGTTTTTTAAAATATGTTTGCTATTAATCAAACAACTATGTCTACCAACACCTACGTATCTAGAACTACATAAACTGATACACTTAAAAGAATTGACCCAGCTACTCAACACGAATAGATGTAACGGGATTAAAATAATTACATATCGCTCTCTAAATCTAAAACTGTTTCTATTTAATGTATCAGAATTTCTAGTAAAACGGCAATTTCATTTGATAGAGTAATAAAAAATGATTTTTTTATCTTTTATATTAACATAATTCTACTGTACGTGTGCATGTCACTAAACTCCTCCTAAACGGCTGGACCGAGTTTGATAAAACTGTTTTGTGTTTGTTCGAGTGGATTCGGGAATGGTTTAGATAATTCAATTATAAATAAGCTTTTTTAAACTTTCGCGTTTCATAACTATATCGTATATCGTACAACGGGACTTAACCGGCCGAAACGTGGAGAGTAAGCTATTTACCTTTAACTTATACACGCGTTAAGTCCCGTTGTACGATATAATATGATATAAATAAGTCGTTTCTAGGCAACGTTGTTTTGAGCATGCGTACTAAAACATTTCACTGGGAGTAAAAGTTTATAATTTCTATGTATACAGGACGACGTCTTTCGGGTCCGCTAGAAATATATATTATTAATTACCTTTACGTAATCTAGGTTATAAATAAAACAAACGTAGACAAAAGCTCTTTCACTAGTTATTTATAATACTTATACAATTTTTACAGTTGGACGGCGCCCAAAAAGATATTGACAAAGATGATGAGCCAGATTTTTACGAGGAAGCACCATTGCCCGGTTAGGGAGCTGATATTTAAATGCCTATATAGACTAGATGTCTGAAGAATTCTTATCATATAAATTTTAATATTCATATTTCGAATTATAGCTGTAATTTCTAATAAACTATCGGCATGTCTGATATTTCTTTTTACAAGTAGGTACTTTTTACAAGTACGTACCGTTACGTAGTTTAACATTTAGGTAAACAAAATACTAAACATTATGACACATTTTTTTACCGACATGTTTAATATTAATTTACTTTTTACTTAAGTACCTAAAAGAAGTGTATGGTTGTCTGTCAGTCATCACGCGCCACATATAGATATTATTATTGTCCTCATTTGTAAGGTTAAAGCTCAAACGAATTAGACTAAACATTATTTATTCCAAAAATATTTAAGCTTACATACATTAATAAACATTAACTAGATTGTGACATACCTATCGGAGCTGTGACAATATCAATGTGTGATACAAAGTTAGAAATGGCTGTGTGAATGAAAGTAGATATTTACATATACATACATACAATATTAGGTATAAGTACTATTCTATTCTATATTATTCAACAATTCTACATATAAACTATTTTCCATGTTTTGCTAGGCTTAAATTCCCTCCATTTCATTTACTTAAAAATATTTAAAAATATCTATATCAACATGAATGCTCATGTTATTTCATTGCCTGCCTCTTGCGCCTAAGTGAAAGATACTTCAATTCGTCCAAATTACCATTACTCGTAAAAAGCCTATTATTGAAAAAGACGATTTTATGACTTGACGTAATGTTTAGCAAATTAATTGCTTAAAAACAAGAATGATTTATCATTAAAAGTAATTTTAAAAGTTAAGATATATTGTATGTAACACACAATATTGAATTGTAGTACTTTATTATGTAGTTAAATTATTACAATGGGTACATTCAATTGATAACTACTAATTATTATTAATTACCAAAAGAAGAAATAGTTTTTCTATCATAATATTGCGTGTTTTCCATTCACATAAGATTATAATAATTACAATTTACAATATACGCCAAAGCATAGGTGCCAAAGAGACACTTTAAAAAATGATTGAATTTTGAAAACAAAATTATACTATAGATATGTACCTATATGGAATGGTTCTCACGCTCTTCTTTTAATGTAAATCAAGCTATTAGCGAAGTCAGTATTAACTTAATGTTACCATATAATAAATAACATATTACTCTATAAGGCATTATGTATAAAGTACATACAAAACTAGTAGTAATTAAATATACCTACCTAACGCTATCGTTACAGTATGTCGTATGATAATATTCAGGCGTTATGTACCTACATTTTATCTATTTATAAATGTTATAAGATGAAAAGGTCTTAGCTGTCACTTTGGGTGTTTGCGCTAGTTGCGTATTTAGTAAGTATATAAAAATCTGGTTATTAAAGAATTTACATAGAAATCATAAAAACGAAATGATTTCATAAGTTAAATGTTTATTGCATTATTAAATGTCAACAATTTCGTATAGGTATAATGAGAGTATTTAAAATAAATAATTTTAGCAAAAACTGGCTTACCTAACATAACACCTGTTTAAAACATATTTCTTAGAATATTTTATGTGTAGTTAATGTACTTAAATATATTTCACAATAAAGTGAAAACCTTTAGACAGTTATAACATTCCAAAGTTGATATTGTGTTTAATTACGAGTATGTTAACGTAGGTAAAGGTTAAGGTACCTATTACATGTTCAGATCTAAGTGAGTAGAAGTTTTGAATTCAATATTGTAATAATTACTATGCACCCACATACTATTGTTGATACATAGAAAAAACATATGTGGACATACTGCTTAATGTGATTGTTTAGATTATTAAGTCATTTTAATGTTTAAGTTATGTTAATTAGTACCTACCTATCTACCTATGCGCGTAATTTATTTCACCTGTTATCTATTTGAACTCTTTAACGAATTACGAAATGTTCCTTGATAATTGTTATTTTATTTTTAAAGAGGAATTGTTCCCGTACCTACTCTTGTAAATTCTATTCAGTTTATTGTTAATTATGGTTTTTATAAAAATAAATATTTAAACTAAATTTAGTTGTATTATTATTTCCGATAAACGTTTCTGTGTACTATGTTCGCCAGACAGCTTGTACAACATAAGGGGATATTCTCGCCTCAATGATGTCCATCAATTTCTAAAAACAGCTTGCTGTCCTACTACAGCTAGTAGCAGCAGCTACTACAATCATTTATCTGTCAATTTTATTTTCATGTATATATAACATGGGGAGCACCGAGCACACCTGAATCTATGACTGTATTTCTAGGTCTCTTACTGTTAACCTAGGAAAATGCATTTACGATTATGACCTGTAGAAAACAGGTGCTTATGTGGGAAACGGAAGGCCAGTACTACTTAATGAGGCGTCGCAGGATCACTTACGCATTCTATCACGACACCCCTACGACCCAGCAACTATGTTGAAGCATACCTGATACCACACAGACAAGAGGTTCCTTCACAGTCTACTCTGCTATCAGAGAAGTACCTGGAGCAACCTGCATGACACACCGCCCAGTGAGCCACCTCCTTGCACGTTTCTTGGCATCACACCCGGCCGGATTGCCGGATACATCACAAATCACGACCAAGTCAACCCACGTTGGAGGATCTATAAAGCTCTTAATGGCAATGCCGGAATAGACCGACTCTTGAGACAAGTCAGGAGGCAACAGATTTCCCACTCCTGCAATATTATTAATTTTAGTGTGCACCACATGGATTGGTTAGGATGTCGAAATTTTGCATTTATGGCAAAATGGCTAAACCCACCAGAGTACAAAATATTGCAGACCATGGCCATTCCTTAATTGATCTTCTTCTTCTTCTGATTACGAAGTACATACCTAAATAGCTACGCTACTAACCGGTATCCGTCAGAGTCACTGGGTTCTTTTAAACATTGCGTAGTATGTCCGAATCTGTCCATAGCCGCCTACAGTGGGATACGGCAAGTGTGGCACTACTATAATGTCGATGAAATCTCTTCCAAAACACAAGTTTTTGCTTTAACTACTATGTAAAGAGTCCATTCACTATAGTGCCAAAGTTCCAGCACTTTAGTGCTATAGTGAATCTGCTGCATCTGGGAAGCTAGTGGGATCGTTGTGGCCAAAATTACGATTTCCAGTGTAGATGTCATGTGCAAGAAAAAGATAAAATTGACTTTAAAAAATAGGAGAACTTAACAGAGCGATACAGTACTTCACATACAGTACATGCTATTCCCATCTTTAGGCAGGCGCCTCAATAACACCAAATGTGGCCACTGTATGGCCATTGTCTGAACAGGAAAATAAAACCATTTTAATACTTTCTTAGATTTACGCGAATATTTGACATTATAAATGAATATTTATCTTTTTAATTCTCTCCCGTGACCATGATTGCTGTTGCTGCCGAAACGCCGAGAACCGCGACAAAATCCTAAAAGATTGTTTCATTTATAAAACCATTTTGTTAATGAAAATGAATTAGGTATATATATAAACCTTCCGAAATAGCTTCCGAATATGTGCTGCTGTTAGAACTCTTACTTCTTTCGTGTCTAACCATTTCACGGCCACTTCACTAGTTTAATTTTTATTTTGAGGTTTTTCCGTCATGAAATCAGGTAATGCTTTTCTGGACTTCCTTACAATCCTAATCGACAAAACGCTATTTTGATGCAACACATCAACCAGTTTGATAAATTCAACGATGTATATCCAGATAAATTCAGCGATGGCGATGGAGGCACAGTAACGGTGCCTGTAACTATATTATTATTGTCAGACACATTATCTGTGGCAGAACGTATTTCGACTTTATTATTTGCCTCAGGAACAGTCGTCAGGTCTGCATTATCCTCAACAGTACCTACAACATCTTTAGCTGTATCTACATTATCGTCTGCGAAAAGTTGTGCGGTCAATGACGTGTTCGTCAGGAAGATCTAATGTTTCTGAAGGAGAAGACACAAAAGGAAGTTCCTCGTCATCTTCTTCCGAATCAATATGGAACCTATTCTCCAGTGCATCGTCAGATAGTGGTCGACCGTCTACGTGATTATATTTTCGCTTATAAAAGTATAAAATTAGTCAATAACAATAAAATACAATAATTATTCGCATTAATTGGGAAAATACCGAGTAAAATATCACGCTACGATGGTATTTATTTCGAACACTTACTCCAACTAACAGACAATGGTCGTATTTTAGTCACATACTTTCAGTAAATATTTTAGATATTATTGAAAAAAATCAATTTAATATGCTCAACAACTATTTATATCATGAACATTACAAATCAATAAGCGTTATTTACTTAACGGAATTTTTCTAGTCATAAATTCATTATTTCTAAATATAATATTACTTTTCTCTATGTTTGACGTTCAAAGATACCCAAACATAATATTTTACCAGTAATGACAACTTAACAAAGTTAAACATTCGTATAAAAGTAAATCATCACTCCATCAAACCAGAGGGCTTTGAACAAAACAATATCAAAGCTAGTGAGACGTGACCTCCGACGCTCTAGTTCATGCTTCATTATGGAAGCTATTGAGAAAAATCGGGGGTCTAAAGTCTTTGTTCAGAAGCTGGGACGAAGCCATCTGAATAAGCTGACCACAGCTAGCGGTAAAGTCGTTGTCTCTAAGCCGGAGATTCTAAATGAATTTCAGGATTATTACGGTCACCTTTATACATCGCAAGCGACCCGTCCCATGTCCAATAGCGAGGATCCTAGAGCCACACTTACCCGCCACTGCACAGAAGACCTGCCAGAAGTCAGTCTAGACGAAATCGTGATGGCTCTAAAACAACTAAAAAACGGAAAAGCCCCCGGGGAGGATGGAATTACAACGGAGCTCCTAAAAGCAGGAGGACCTCCTGCGCTGAAACAACTCCAGCGTCTCTTCAATTCCGTTCTTTTTTCGGGGAGAACTCCCAAGGCATGGAGCACGAGTTTGGTGGTCCTGTTTTTCAAAAAGGGCGACAAAACCCTGCTGAGAAACTATCGACCGATCTCCCTCTTAAGCCATATCTATAAGTTGTTTTCTAGAGTCATCACAAATCGTCTCACGCGTAGACTCGACGATTACCAACCTCCAGAACAAGCCGGTTTTCGAAGTGGATTTGGCACCATAGACCACATTTTCACAGTGCAGGCAGATTATGCAGAAGCAAGAAGAGTATAATCAGCCCCTGTGTCTAGCTTTTGTGGACTATGAGAAAGCCTTTGAAACTATTGAGATCTGGTCAGTTTTGGAGTCTTTGCAACGGTGCCAAGTCGATTGGCGATATATCCAAGTGCTGAAATGTCTGTATGACACCGCTACAATGACTGTCCAAGTCCAGAACCGGCAGTCTGATCCTATCCTCCTGCATCGGGGAGTGAGACAAGGGGACGTAATTTCCCCCAAATTGTTTACAACTGCAATGGAGGATATGTTTAAGACTCTGGACTGGAAAGGACGTGGTATAAATATAAACGGTGAGTACATTTCGCACTTGAGATTTGCAGACGACATCGTCATCATGGCTGAAACCGTGCAAGACCTGCAACACATGCTGCGAAGCCTAGCTAGTTCTTCAGAAAACATCGTTCTCCGGATGAATCTCGATAAAACCAAGATCATGATTAATACACATGCAATACCGGGACCGATCGCTCTGAACGGAACAACTCTCGAAACAGTACAAGACTACGTCTACCTTGCTCAATTACTACAAGTCGGTAAAAACAATTTTGAGAGAACAGCACAAAGAAGAATACAGCTGGGCTGGGCAGCATTTAACAAACTTCGTCGGGTCTTTTCATTGCGAATACCGCAAAGCTTAAAGAAAAAAGTCTTTAATGAGTGCGTCCTACCTGTTATGACATACGGAGCCGAGACGTGGACACTGACGGTGCGATTGGTCCACCGGCTTAAGGTCACTCAGCGTGCTATGGAGAGGGCTATGCTCAGAGTTTCTCTGAAGGATCGGATCCGGAATGAAGAGATCCGACAGAGAACCAAAGTCATTGACATAGCCCAAAGAATTAGCAAGCTGAAGTGGCAATGGGCTGGTTACATTTGTCGCAGAACCGATAACAGATGGAGTAGAAGGATTCTAGAGTGGATACCACGGCTCGGCAAACGCAGTGTAGGACGTCCTCCAGCTAGGTGGAGTGACGATATACGAAAAGTGGCTGGCAGCGGTTGGATGCGTAGAGCTGAAGATCGAGCTCAGTAACGTGCCATAGGAGAGGCCTATGTCCAGCAGTGGACGAACACAGGCTGAATATGATGATGATGATGATGATAAAAGTAAATAAAATAAAATAATCGCACCCTAGCGTTCACATTTTACTTTAAGAAAAAACAAACTTGATTCAGAGATGTGGCATGTATTCTACCATTGTCATTATATATTTTGAAATGCAATGGGGAGATAGCTTATGTAACTTTTATTGAAGGTAAACAGTGTTTGGACTGCACACATTTGCTTTTGTTTTTAAAACGGAACGTACTAGTTTTTATTATTAGCATTGAGTTATTTATTTCACAGCTCAGATCAAGTAAAAAAGGTAGATAAGGCACCGCCTACATTATTATTGAAGCCACAAAACCATGCTTCTTCATGTAAACACAGCACACATATGCACGAAACCATGCTCATTTTCGTTAGTGTCTTACGGGTCGTCATGCAGTAAGTGCCTAAAAATGCCGTCCTGTGTAATTAAATGGTGAAAAACAATTCAAAAGTGAACAAAAAGTCTGATAGAATATCGTTTCACTTGTAAGTACACACAAGACATTTTTTTTAGATTATTCTAAAATAATTTTAATTGTTTGACATAAATAATGACAATATCCCGAAATGACGGACGGGAGAGTGTTGACAGAAATTTGTATTTCTACTGGTCAAAAAATGTGGGGTAAATTGTAGGTAAATTCATAGCAAAATAATTAAGTAGACATTTTAATAATTATTAAATAATTATTTTTGGTTTGTTATTTATTTTAATAAACACTTAGAACATTTTGCAGCCAAGACTATCTATTCAAACTATTTATAAAGTGATCCTACACGCCTCCTACTTATTTATATTTCTTATTGTAAATAAAAACATTTTTAATTTATTTTTATTTACATCTATTTTTTATTTTATGTTATCGCATATTACCTATATTACAGAATATTAAGGGGGATTTTTTAAAAAGTGTCAACACATCAGTCACGCACACATACTTAGAAAAGTGGTTACTACACTTTCTGTCCTAAATGCGTTATCTAGGTTTTTTACTTGATCTCAGTTTCACAGTAAGAGTTTCCGAACAATACAACATGGCGGCATAAATGTTGCTATAAATAAAAACGTTAAAAGATTGCCAGATCGCCGACAGCGCTGCCCTCACCAGTACTAATCGAAAACTAAAAAATCGACGTCAATCCAAACATGTCAGTCGCACATAATGGCGGAGGTTGTGTTTTTTTATAAGTAATTAAAATCCGGTAATTATTTTTAAAATGAACGAATCTTAAAGCCATTTATAATTTAACCCCAAGTTTGTTTAATAATTTTTATTGACTTTGACTTTTACTAATAGTGAAGAATTAAAAAAAAATGGAGTTTGTGTACGTCGCGCTGCCGATAGAATTATTGAATTAGTGTACGAGCGAAGGATCGCTCGGCGGTATCGGAATCAAAAGAGTGGCGGCGGTGGCTGAACAAAATGGGGGCTCAGCAGGCGAAGGAACGCGGGACGGCCAGCGGCGCGTCCATGCGTTCGGCAAGAAACAAGCCCCGGGTGCCCAAAGACCCCCGCATGCTTGGCTCGAATATTTTTACTGAACATAGCGGTGAGTCACCTTTTACTTTTTTATTTTACAGTTTTACTTTTCATTCAAAAACTAACAATAATAAATTAAACAAATATATTCACTTGCATATCATGGCAGAAATTAGTCTTCTTTGTATTAAGAAAGTCTTTGTACTAATATAGTTATCACATTTATCATATAAGGCTAAAATCCGCTATGTTTCTGTTATAAACATTAAAACCAAATATCTATGCAAGGCACATTGAACTTCCTCTACAGATTACTTTCTTTTGTTGATTCTGACTAGACCTGTCATCTATATGATCATGTCATTATCCAAATATTCATTGGTTTAATTCAATTTATTTCTTAATTTTTTTGACATTTACTTAATATTATTGTAGAAAAGATAACAACAATATATTAAGACTTTATCGTATCTTTGAGAATAATAAAAGCTACTGCGAATGTCGTATACACCTGTTGATCAGATCCTTTTCTCACACTTTAGTAAATATATTTCAGAGCATAAAAGTAAAAAATATATATATACATATATTAAAAATAAGTTCAATTTTGTAAAATTTATAAATTTATCATGTTGACTGAAATAAGTTTAAACTAGAAAGTTATTTTAAAACATAGAACATTATTTACATTATATCAGATTAATATTGTATTATTCTTTATTATAAATTATCATTAAGTCTTGGAAAATAAAAATGCATAATGTATCCAATGATACATTGTACATACATGGATGAAAATAACATTTATGTTATCTTATTTTAGAGGTCCAAAAATATTGATAATTTTGTATAATTAAAGCCAAAAATATATTATTAAATAATCAATCATAACTAAGGTAAAGAATCCTTTAATAAAGTTATATATTAAGTTATATTATCACTACATAGTATAAAATGTCCCGTTGTCTGTCTGTCTCTATGTATGCTTAATAAGATCAAACCAAAGATCCTAGTCTGTAAAACTATGCAACGGGTTTTGATGTGGTTTTTTAATTGATAGAGTGATTCAAGAGGAAGCTTTATATGTATTACTAGAGGAACCCATGGCTTCGTTTTGTGATTAGTAAGGGAAAAGCTCGAGCGAAGCAAGGGCAAGTCGCTAGTACAAATATAATTTTGTATAAATTATGCTAGCGATTAATTGTAATATCGTACATTATGCTTTGTTTACATAAACTACTTCAGTATCTCGCTAAGCGAATTGTATTGTAAGTTATAGAAAATTATTATTTTGCTATACATCCTCAAGATTGTACATAGGACAGATACTTCATGTTAACTGGGATTTAATTGTGAAATGAAGATTTCAATTATGGCATTTTTTTATTTAACAAATGGTATTGTTTGATTATATGAAAAAAGCCTGGCTGTTATTCCTCTTATTGGTACACCATATTTCCTTTGTATTCTTTTATATTGTATTGATATGATACTCTATAATATTAATTCTCTTAACCTTATTTCTTTTAAAGAGCTCTTCTGTTATTGAGCATTTTATGTATCATTGTGAATTAAAATTTGTATATGTACATTAACACAGACAAATAAATAAGTTACTGACTATCTGTCTGTCCATCCAACAAAAGTTTAAGATAAACTCTTGTGACTACCATGTGAAAGAAATACTTAACCTATTTCAACAATTAGTGTGATCTAGCATCCTGAAGAAGCAGTTGCTTAGAGTAATTGACCACTCTTGGTTGTTTAATAGCAAAATTTTTTTATTGTGGCTTTGCAATTTTAACAATATAGATTTGCCAAATCAGAGGAAGGTGTGGCGTATGACAATAGATGTTCTGGTGTTACCCACTACATACACTTCGATTTTTTGGGTCAATTTATGCTAGGGATCGGTTCACGGTTCTCCTGAAGTCAACTATTGGAATGAGGATTTCCGATTATCGTATAGGACCCATTATTCATAACGAGTAACACTGTCATTCAAAACCCCTTCCTTATTGTGTGGGCTAAGTAATTTAACGCATCGTCGAAGAAACACATCTTAAAAGGTGTCTGAATGAATAACTCGTTTTAGAAATACAAAATAATGTTCTTACTCTGATCTCGTGCACAACGGCTAATCTCGTTCAGTCTCGCAGTTAGCGCAGAAGATATTATAGAGCATTGTGCTAAGACAAGTGCACACTATGATCATGCCTGATACTTTGTTGGGACGACTACCACTACCCGACACGTCCAGTGAGAGCTGACGTACAGGACCGTTGGCTTTACGTGTGGCGTGATACTCGCTGGAAAGTTAGCGAGTTATATTACTCCTGAATTATACTGGGGCTTTCTTAACAGAACAGCTTAATAACTAAACTTGCTACGACACACACGCTGGCCATTTCACCACAGAGGTATCGTTTGGACATGAGTCTGAGCTCCTTTCATTCATTCTCCTTTCATAAAAGAGCCCGGTACTTTGGTACTTGTAAATGGAAATTATCGATACAAAGGTCAAATCTAAGTTTTTAGATCAACTATCAGTCGATCAGTTATCCCCGCCAGGTGTCTACCTTCGTCACCTCTCATCCAGCAAACATCACGGAGTAGGGATGAGAACGAA